>JAPZBW010000002.1:2400000-3000000 GCA_028827225.1 Penicillium sp. CMV-2018d | reverse complement strand
CAGCCGCTCCATCTCCACGACGACGGTAAGGAGTTGATAACACGTTTCTACTGGCTGCCCGAGGTCATGCGAGAAAGGGTTCAGGTCCAGGACGAACCGAGTATTTCGCTTCATCCCCCCGCAGAAACATTCAATCTTTCTCGTGTTGAGAACACTGATGGATCTGTGCGCAAGATGAATTCTGGTGATCTGGTCATTTTCCAAACCAAGGATCCAAAAAATCTGCCATTGCCCTCATGGGATCTCCTCCAAATGCAATGGATTCTCCATAGGATCAGTGCCCTGAGTGGAGCAGCCAACGTCCCTATGAAGCCGTGGGATTGCGATAGTGAGGATGAGGGTTCCGACATGGGGTCCGAAGATGTTGTCGAGCCTTACCAGGATGAAGACTTTGTTGAGCCTTACTAGAATGAACTTTCTGCCGGTGTGGAATCTGAAGATACTGTTGAACCTGATGAAGAAGATGCGCATCGCAGACGGATTGCCATTGATGCTGCGTGTGATTATTCTTACCTGAATCGCTGCCTTCGGTCGCTGCAGCGGGTTTACTCTTTTCATTCGTTATCCTTACCATGTTTCTATCGTTCTGCCCGTTGCTTCGGCTCTGCGTTATTCTCGCTGTATGTCTATCACGCTTTGCTTTGTTCTTCCTTTGCGCCTTGTGTGGCGAGATGTATTATTAGCTAGGAATGTTTGCTTCAATTGAATCATAGTTTATGATTCTACTTAACAAGCTATGACCTGGTTTTCCATTCTCCTCATGCACCACGGCACCCCAAAGCAGTGGCTTGACAGCAACCGACTCATCCGATTCAGGAGGATAACACGCGGTGTTTATAGCAAGACTACAACTACACACAACAGGCATCCCTGGCTTCAATTTTTAGCCCAACGACCAAAGCCACAAACAGCGCTATGACACCCCAAGCGCACACGCAATAGCAAATGGACTATATCCACATGCTGTAGTCATGCTAGTACTGCTCACTCCGGGAAAATGGGCGGCTAGTTTCGTTAAAATTTCGGTGTTCGGTTGGTAGATTCTAATGTTGGTCAGAAAGATAGATTGCGAAACCAGCCAGTGGAAAAAAGCACTACATATTAAAAAGGGTAAAGAATATTGCCAGGGAAGTCCGAGCCAATACGTCTCCCGTTGCGCGCCCACTGGGAGTGTGACTCGGAGAGTGGTCCGTTTGTGGGCGAACATGCTCCATTCGTGGGTAGCGGTCACGCTTGCGAGGACGGCATTGTGCATGAAGTATAGTCCTGATAGAAGAGTTGAGGAAGGTTGGCAATCAGAGAGGTGGTGAGAATCGATTTGGAGCTTCCGCCCTCATAATCGGATGTGACGGCGATGGCGTTAAGACTAAGAACCCCGAAGCCCATGGTGAAAGCTTTCTTTATACCAACAAGCGTGATTCGTTTCACCATAGAGATGATTCCAACGACAACACATGCTAGCCATCTGAGAATAGTTTTAATCGGAGTCCAAGGGAATGTCCTCGCCAGTGTCGACGATGCTAGGAAAGATCGAGTCATCTAACTTTGACATCAGACACCGGCCTCTTGATGTTTGGTCTGGGCGTCGAAGAAAGACAACAACACCAACACCAACACCAACACCAACACCAACACCAACCATCTTGGCCTTTCATCTGGCCTCGCATTTACCAAAAGGAACTCCTCAATACTCGCCATGCATCTGATAACGACCTGTCGCAACCATCCATGACAACCACCATCCACCAATGATGATCATTTATATTGATAACCTTCCAATTTGACAACAATGTCGAGAACACTCTTGACTACCACCGCCCTGGGAAAACAACCACCTTGAACAACCATCCACGCCCACTTTGAAACCCATCTTGACAACCATCTTGACGACTATCCACTATGCTTACTACCCAAAAGGACTTGGGTCTTACTGTCCGCCATGGTCGCCATGAGAATTGCCATCTTGATCATACAATGAGGCCACTACTCACCACATCTCATCGCCCACTATGGTGACCACGAGACTTCCCATCTTGGCCATCCACTATAGCCACCACCCACCTTGGCTCTTACCATCCATCATGGTCACCACAATGCTTCTCATCTTAACCATCCAATATGGCCATCGTCCACCTTGGCCACCATTATGGGTCTTTCGATCTCGAACATCCACTACGGCTACCATCCGCCATGAGACCCATCTACTTTATACGAACCATGACCATTGTCTCGCCAGCTGTGACGAAGATACATAAGCTTCAGAGATATATCTCCGAAGTCATTTACAGAAAGAAAATCCTATTAATAGAACGCCACAATTTAACACAGCACTGGACTCTGTACAGCCCACTATACGTACTAGTACTGGTTTGTAATTTTACGGCATAGCGTATGTAGGGCATGCGGCCCCCAATGCCGCATGCCCAAGTGGACACTAATTTGATTAGATGACAAATAAGACAAAGAATTAAAGAACTACCCCTCCTCAAGTTTCTTGCAGGCCCCTTCCATAAATCGTCAGCCTGAAGCCCCTGCGCTATTTATCCCTATGGCAGCTACTCAGGTTGCAGGGCAAATCTCTGTTATTTCCTCCACGGACCTCCCAGTCCACGCGGGTAAGCAACAACCCGATGAATACGACCTCGACCAATGCATCGCGGCAATAAAGGGCGAAAAGGTCCCGTCGGATGTAACCTCTTTTTGGCATCGTAGAGCAGTCATCCGCGGGATCCGTGATTCGCTCCAATTTGCAACAAGCCCGACAATCATTGAGCTATGCTCCGGCGACGATGCCCAATCTCATCAGTTTTCTCGCGCTCGCAATGCTCGCCTGATCATGAGTAACGTCATCCCCGATATGCAAACTCCTGCCACCGAGCCATACTGCATTTGGTATCCAGAGCCTGCATCGGAAGAAACCTACCGCGAGCTGGCCCGTCGATATCCATCTATGCGCTATCAAGTCGGCCGCGCATGTGCTGCTGCTTTCTATACGGATCTTTACAAAGAATTGGATCTTCTACCAGACGTCTCTATTGCTGAAGAAGCCCGCAATGCTGATGAAGACGCCGAGATCTACAAAATCATCATGTCGGCCCCCCAAAGATGGGCTGTTATGGATGATTTCACTCGATCTGTTAATCTTGACACCCCACACACGCCCGCGTTTCTAAATGGCAATATGAAGCCCCGACGTGCCTTGGGCCAGCGTGTTCTTCCTCCCAAAAACTTGCCAGATACGACTGCCGATGATATTGACATTGAGGAAGATGGATTTATCGGGTTGGAAGAAAATAACAGCAAAGCACAACGCGACTTTATACGCGGTCCAGGTGCTAAACTCGGCCCAGGAGACTCTGAGTATCTATGGATGCCCCTTCCGCCTGATCTTCCAATTATTGACAAGCGCCTGCCAACGCAAATGGCTGCATGGGAGGGTAATGTGGATAGATACGCTCGATTGATGCATCCACGTAGGCTCAGAACGCAAACCGAATACAATTGTATTCTTCGTGGGATCTATCACCATACAGGCTTTGCCAGATGGTGGCCCAATCAGCTAGAAACCAACCCTAGGCGAATCATCCCCCCGGGAAAATTGCTCAGTGAGAGCAATGAGCACGAATGTCGAGAGATTCGGACTGCGATAAATGCACGCAAAATCATGAACAACGATATCTCTGACATTGAAGATGACTCTGACTGCCTGCCTTGGCTTATCTGGTGGCCGGTGCGGCCTCATGAGAACACTTTGCGTGAGCTAGCTGCCAAGTGCCCTTCTATGAGACAGCAAATTGCGATCACGTCAATACTTTGTGACTACCAACCGCTTTTCATGGCGTTGAATCCCCCTCCACGTGAGTCTTATTTTGAGGCTGCCAAACAGAGCAGAAACCCTTACTATCTCCAATATCTGGAGGAGTTTGTCAGGGAGCGCTCAATTGGGAGCGGGGAAATCTCAGAGTTCGACCCTTATGAGACCACCAAGGAAACAAGTTTGGAGCCTGATTTGGAGCCTAGGGATTTTATGACCCATTCGTCTATCAAATTTTCTGATATGGCTGTTCCTTGGGGGCAGCATCCCAGAGGCGAATGGGACTCCCCTGGTATATATGGCGGTCTGGCAGTCGACCCGGGAATTGTGGAGAGATACATGTGGCTGTCAACTGAGACTGCGCAGAAGATTCAAGACGAGTGCAGGGCAGACAGTGGAATCTACGGCGATAGCGCGGATACCGGCTACTTGTATATTGATGATGATGATCCGGATAATGAGCTTTGGCTGAAGCTCTCACGTCCTCTCAGGCCTATGACATCTTTTGAAATGAAACCCCCGGACGTAAGCTAATTGTATTGAATCAATTGATTACTATAACTCTTTACTTGGTGATTACTTGATAATACTTACGAGTAGATTAATACTAGTAGATGCAACAGAAGCCATGTCATTTAGTGAATACACATCTCATATACCGTCGAAATGGAAGCCTAGAGCATTGAATCTTTCCCCGCAACTTTTCCATTATTTAATGAATTAGCCCATATCCTATCTCGAGTTGCGCATGGAGTAAAATCACGACGTAGAATTCTTGTTACCTCTTGAGACAAAAAATAGCCTCCATGGGCCATAAGCAGATACCTTTCTTTTTCCTATGTTCTAGCAATACATATACCCAAGTAGTTACGTAGAATATTGTGTTACTACCATTTCCTCTTTTACCGAGACAATCGGTACTCTCTCATTCCCAGTTGGGAGACCCATGTTCTAGACTATCTCGTGTCGGAGTTCAGCAACATTCCCCTGCCTAGAATATATTGGAATTGAACACGAACAATTTCATTTTATTAACGCTTACTAAAGAAAAAGTCACTGCCGATATTGCAGCCCGATAGCACGCCGAATGCCGATACTTTCTTTCCTCCATAAACTAGGGCCGCGCTAGCGTTCGGGACTCCAATTTATAAAGTTCAAGTCGCCGCACAGTAGCGGCGTTCTCCGCATCTGATTGGTAGGTCGCCGCCCTCTTAGCGGCCCCACTTCCATGGATAGTTGACTCGGGTGACGTTTGTTCCTCCCCATGGGACTTTCTCATCTGGTTGACCAGTCTGGAGTATTTTGCGGGGTTTCTCGGTAGAAGTAACACCGAGTATTGCATTGTTTTTGCCCAGCTCGGGATATCCAGATCGTGTCGGCCAGTGGTGGGGTTTGAAACATGTGACCCTTCTCGATGGTTTTGAACATTTTGATATTGAGCTTTCAGTAGTTCACTCACTTCCATTCTCAGACGCTCTAACACACCATGCATATTTCTCGCTATGGCATCCATGGTTTCCATGAAGTGCTCGGAATCGACACTGATGAGATCCGCTTCTACTGGGCAATTGAGAGCGAAGACCAAGATGCCACTCAAAACGCCTATCGCATTGTGGTGACCACCGATGCCACAGATCTTGAATCAAACAGTCCAGATATTTCCAAACTGGTCTGGGACTCTGAGCGCGTTGAGAGTAGGGAACAAAGAAACGTCCCCTGCAAGCCCTCCAACGGCTTCCAGTCTACTACCAGTCACTTTTGGAGAATCACGGTATGGGATCAAAACAACAATGCCTACTATAGCTCGATAGGCCACTTCTTCACGGCATACCCGCGGTCTCATCTTCTACCGCCTTACAGCATGAACCAGACATACATGCCTCACACCAGTCTGATTTTCAAGTCTTGGTTCGAAAACGAGGCAGATCGCTGGAAGGCGGTTTGGATCGGTGATGGAGGCGACAAGCCCATCTATCTGAGGAAGTCCTTTGATTTAGCCCGAAAACCAGCTCGGGCTATCTTGTTCGCATCGGGACTCGGCCATTTCAATATGTCGGTGAATGGACAGCCTGCTTCCGACCATCGACTTGACCCAGGTTGGACCAATTACCACCGCCGTGTCCAGTTTACATCCTACGACGTGTCAGGCTATCTTGACGCAGGGCAGAATGCCCTAGGTGTTCATCTGGGCAACGGCTTCTATGCCGGAGACAAGGGTGGCGATGATCGCTTCTTCTGGCCCATGTACGAAGATAACACATACGTCCGGTACGGAAATGAACTTTGTTTCTTTGGTGAATTGCATATTTTCTACGAGGACGGCGAGCACAGTGTTCTCATCTCCGATCCTTCTTGGAAAGTGCGGAAGAGCGCTACCACACTGGCTAACATCTATGCCTCCGAGAACCATGATCGACGTCTCTACCCTGCAGGCTGGGACTCTGCCAGTTTCAATGATACTGAATGGGCGCCGGTTAAGCCTCTAACCGGCCCGAGAGGCCATCTTTATTACCAGACCCAGCCTCCAGTTGTTCTCCATGAAACCTTCGAGCCGGTAAACATTCACAGCCCCAAGAAGGGGGTTGTTTGTTATGACCTAGGTCAGAATGCATCTACAATGGTCAAAATCGAAGTCGAAGGTGCAGCAGGCTCAGAGATTATTGTTCGATACTCTGAGACTGTTAAAGAAGATGGCACTGTTTTAATGCCCGATCCGCTGTTCAAGGAGTTCGAGACCGGGGTCTTTTCCAAAATCCTCCTGTCTGGTACTGGCCAGCCTGAAATATGGACGCCAGACTTCAGTTTCACGAGTGCTAGGTACATCCAAGTAGAGGGCGTCTCTTTGGATACAGGTGACGGATTGCCCGTCATTCATTCTGCGGTTGGTCGTCATATTTCCTCGGCGGCTAGAAAGCTCGGCACTATGACAACCGATAAAGACGATGTCAACTCGTTGCTGAGTGCCCTATATTGGTCATTTAGCAGCAACCTCTTCAGCTATCACACAGATTGCCCGCAGATCGAGAAGTTTGGTTGGCTTGAAGTCACGCATCTGCTGGCTCCGGCTACACAATACATTCGTGACATGGAGAGCTTGTACACCAAAATTCTTGATGACATCCTGGACAGCCAGGAGCCTAGTGGTCTCGTGCCAACAATGGCACCCGAGATCCGCTATATGTGTGGTCCTCTGCATGACACCATCACCTGGGGCTGTGCACTGTGTCTGCTTCCGGATATCCTGCGACAGTACTATGGGTCCACACACGTTATCCCAAAGGTGTACCCTGCTGCGGTTCGCTATATGGAATACATGCATACCAAAGAGCGTAAGGGTGGACTGATTGAGCACGGACTTGGCGACTGGGGTCGAGGAATCGCCTTCGGCAACAACCAAGCAAACATCGAGACAGCGGTCTACTACCGTTGCCTCCAGTGCGTTGAGATGATGGCACGCGAGCTCGGCAAACTTGAAGAAGCAGAGAGGTTCAAACAGTGGTCCGCTCGTATCTACGACACCTACAATCAGCACCTCCTAGTGACCGATGACCCATCGCGCCCCTATGCCTATTACACATCGCTCGACAACTACCCAGAAAGGGACCGCGACGCAATCGCCCAAGCAATGGCTTTGCAATTTGGTCTTGTGCCCGCCAAGCACCACAGCGACGTGATGGCCGCTTTCTTGGACGATGTAGCCGATGGCAAGATCCGCGCTGGTGAAATCGGTCTACGCTTCCTCTTTAACACGCTGGCTGATGCGAAGCGTCCGGACCTTGTTCTGCAAATGGCAAGACAGGAGGAGCACCCGTCATACATGCGTTTTTTGCGCCGGGGAGAGACGACGCTGCTGGAGTTCTGGCAGGATGAATGTCGTAGCAAGTGCCACGACATGCTGGGCACAATCTACGAATGGTTCTATGCTGCTGTGCTTGGGTTGAAGCCTATTTCAGAGGCATACCGGACTTTTGAGGTTGATCCTCCTTACGAATCTGAATTCAACCACGTTAAAGGATCCGTTGATTCTCCATATGGTTTGATTGCGATTGAGTTCACGCGCACGGAAGATAATTCGATGAAACTGGACCTTCAGGTGCCATTTGGGACCACTGCTACTGTCAAGCTCCCACTCAACATGAAGCAGGCTAAGGTTGGCTTTGGAAAAGAGGAGAGGAAATTCATCGACGGGAGAGAGTTGGAGCTCAGCCATGGACTGTACACTATATCAATTCAGCTATAGGGAACTTAGAATGATAAAGTTCCATTTCTGGACAGATACCGAGTCATTGTTGGACTACCTCCCATACATGCAGTCCATGTTTGCTTGATTGCTTGTTTGTCAGATTGAGGCTTTGTTCAGATGGTTTTAGAAGGGTATATGAACCCTGCATTTCTCACTTCTAATTCATCATGATTCTTCTTCTGCTTTCTCCCCTCCATTGTAGTGGTAGTAGCACATCCTCCAACAGTCATATTGTCCTTACTGATTAAACTCACACTTGATTCTGCACTGCCTCCACGTTTGACTTGTATCGGGGGCCTGGCACAGTAAGTCAAACCTGTGTTTATTCCAAGCTTGTCTCTTGCCCAGTCATATCCTTGAGACAAATGCGCACCTGCCCCGTCTGGACTGCTTGCTAATCCAGTACAGGGCCCCCAAGCGAAGACCCTCAGAACTGGAAAGTTGATGAGCTTGTCACTTTTCTCTGTCATGTGAAACCAGGACAGTGGTCTTACAATTTGGCTTGCCCATTATGTATAGTAACTTGACACTTTTCTCTTCCCCAAAGCCACAAAACACCTTATCCACCAAAATCATTCCCTTGCCAGACTGTAGTCAACCCCGTGAAAATCCGCACTTTTGCAAACCTCGATAGTTTCAAAATCTGCGCTCCCGGATTCATATGCCTGATTTACCATAGTTAAGGAAGACTGCGTGTTTATGGGCCCCCCAAAAAATAACCAAAAAATAACCAAAACGCCAAGACCCCCTCCTCCCCAACCAACGGGGTCACACCCAGCCCACCGAGGCTTGCGGCCAACTATTATTACCTTAGTCTCGAGCTAATAATTCAGATAGTACGGCTCAGTTTTTCGGGGGAAATCAGACCGAAGGTCTCCATTTTTTTGTCTTCTAAATTTCGCTTTGCCCTTTGGATGGCAAAGCCTGTACTCTGTAGACCACCCCACACAAGCCTTCCCCTTCTTTTCGAAACTTAACGTAGGGCAACAAAAGAGGACTAGATCGTTTAGGGTCTAGCTCCATTATTGCTTCAATCCCTATATAATATGCCTGGGGTATCCCCACGGGGTATATTGCCAGATTCTGTCTGAACTGTGTCATTCTTTTGACTATTGTTTCAAAGGCGAATTTCCCATCACTCTCGACAATATGCCTAAACTTAAGACATTGTTGACTGCCATGTTTCTGGCCACTGGAGGTCAGCATTGCAAATCAGCATAGTTCTACGGAGCCACACATTAACGTTCTATATTAGGTTTCCTCTTCGGCTATGACAGTGGTATCATCACATCAACCATCGGCCAAACTGAATTCATCAAATACTTCTCTGAGCCAAACGATAGCGTAACCGGCGGCATTGTGTCTTCCTTCCAAGGCGGCGCCATCCTAGGCACAATCATCAACATCTTCACTGGTGATCGGCTGGGCCGGAAGTGGTCTGTCTTTGTTGGCTCATGTATATCATGCTTTGGGTGTGCGTTGCAGGCCGGTTCGATCAATTTGGTTATGCTCATCATTGGCCGCTTTATTGCCGGCGTTGCGGTTGGCATGCTTACTTCTGTTATCCCTATGTATGCTGGCGAGATCGCCGAGGCTTCTTCGCGTGGTATGATGTCCGGTCTGTTGCAGTGGATGTTAAGTTGGGGATTCCTTTGTGCTCAATGGCTGGGGTATGGATGTTCTTTCAATGACACTGCCTTCCAGTGTAAGTGGACTCTTTTTAATCTTGAGGTTTAGGCAGTCGATTTTACCGCATATTCTTTCTTGGCTTCATACTGATATATGCTTTCTAGGGCGCTTCCCTCTTGCTTTCCAATGTGTTCCCGGTCTGGCCCTAGCCAGCGGAATCCTGTTCTTGAACGAATCCCCGCGTTGGTTGATGGAAAAGGATCGCCACGAGGAAGCGCTTCTTTCACTTCAAAACCTACACGGCGACGGTACACCAGAGACAGCACAGTATATTGAGTTGGAGTTGCAGGAGATACGGGAGACCATCCAGGCTGAGCGCTTGCATACAACAATCTCCTTGACTTCGATCCTGCGCAAGCCCTCTTGGCGCCGCCGTCTTATCCTGGGCTGTGGCGTACAGGCCTTCGGTGTCTTATCCGGAATTAACGTGATCAATTACTACGGAACTCGCATCTATGCAACGCTTGGATTTGACACACAAATGTCTCTCATGATCATCGGAATCTCCGGTGCCCTGTCCATTGTATACTGCACTGGAGGTCTATGGGCGTTGGAGCGCGTGGGCCGTGTCAAGCCTCTCATTTTCTCTGCTGCGGGAATGGCCGGCGCACTGGTCTGCAATGCTGCCATGTCCCAGCACTGGGATGATGGAAACCAGAACCAGCTCCGAGCTATGGTGGCTATGAACTTCGTGTTCAATTTCTTCTATACATTCGTCGGTATCATTTCTTGGGTTTATCCTGCCGAGATCTTCCCCGTCGATATTCGTAACCAGGGTAATTCGATCACCACGTTCACTAACTGGACTCTCAACCTTGTGCTCGCCCAGGTCTCGCCAAGTGCCTTGTCTTCAATTGGCTTCTCTTACTTCTATGTCTTCTTTGTCTTCAACTTGATTGCTATGCTTTGCTACATCTTCTTCTTCCCTGAGACACAAGGCAAGACTCTGGAGCAGATGGATTCCTTGTTTGGTGATGACACGTTTATGAGTGCTGAGAATGAGACAAAGGCGATTGAGGCGGTCATGGTGGAGGATGTGAGCAAGTGATGGAGAAGATTGTTCAAGATAGGCCGTACTTAGGATGATGTCTGAGTCTCAATCCAATACATCCAATATCGATTTCTTCTTCTATGCGGAGCACATGGACGAGAAGCAAAATCTTTGTCTCTCCACACGTAGCTAAAATGATCCATTAACTAAAATGCCCGTTGCCGCCTACGGCAGGTTTTAGATGCCATCGCGCCAACCGGATTTTTGCCAGGCAGAAAATTGAAAGAATATATATAGAAAAGTCTCTTGCGTAGAATATAGAGCTCCGCAAAGCCCATAAATGGGCCCGATGTCTGAAGCCCAACCCAACCCGGGGCCCATTGATAAGGGCCTTATAGGCCCCCATTAAATCCCATCGGTATCTAACAAATCGGCCTCTGTAATTGCTATATTACGACCTTATACTGATCGTATAAAGTTCAAACTTGGAATGTTAAATTGTATTAGCTTTATAAGTATATATGTCAATTTTAAACGAAATCTAATCCGCGGAAGTCGGGATATTACAAAAATTGGTATTTTGATATTTAATATATATTTGGATTTGTATAGGAGTACTACTACTTTCTAGGTAAACCTCTATAATTTTTAAATCATACAAATTAACCCATTTTTCGCGTTTTTAAACATTATATAGAAATATAGCTCATAAATAATTCTAAATAATTTAAATTAATAAAATATTACGTTAGGTAGAATAGTGAGAAACGGTACTAAACATAGGGTAATAAAAAAAAAAATAAAAAGGGGGTTCAACTTCGCATTGTTTAGTACCTATTGGGCCTAATTGGGCCCCCCATTGAAAGCCCACTGGGCTTTGGGCTTTATGGGCTTTATGGGCTTTGCGGAGGTCTAGTAGAACCTGCCTTTTACTCCTTCGGGCGTCTTTCTTATTAATCCTAGAAAAAAAAGAGTGAGTCCTTCTATATCCTTCAATATTACCGAGCTCACTCTCCTCAGTAATGATTTTTTAGATGGACAAGCCGAGGGATCATATGGGTCCCTAGGGTTGAGTAAACAAATTATATGCGTTGGCGCGAAGGCGTCTAAAGCCTGCCGTAGCCGCTGTACACCGCCGTACGTTGTTCTGTCCCTCCTGACCGCCGAGCTCTGACCAGTCAGAGCTGAGTCACTAATGTACAGGTACACTTTCTTTTATCTCTGGCATTATGGCTGACACACATCCCAAAAGATCAAGAGCTGGAGCCTGCGTCAACTGCCGGTAGGGTTTGGCTCGTCTATGATCGACATGATGTTAGGCTAAATATAAAATTTCAGCATACGCAAAAGACGGTGCAGTCCAGTAGGTGATGGGCGTGGTTGCAAATTATGCCGGTCTCTCTCCATTCCATGCGGTCTCGATGATCCTTATGTTGTCTCCAGCCCTTCAAATGGACCCCATGAGACGACTCTCCAAACCACACGGGAGATATTTCATGAGCTGGTTCGCCTTTACTTTCGTTTCATCCACAATGTCATTCATACCATGATCCATGAGGCAAGGTTTATGCAGCAATTTCATGAGCGCACAGCTTCCATGATGCATGTTTATGCTATGTGTGCACTCGCTGCTAGGTTTTCTGACAACCCCGTCTTTCATGGCATCGCCCGTGGCTCGCGGGGAAAAATTTATATCTCCGAAGCTGTGAATCTCGCTCAACAGTCTATCATCACTCCAAGCCTGGAATCAATTCAAGGCCTGATCTTGATTGGATACTTCTACGGTGGGGAAGGTGACCCGAAAGCAAAGCATGTGTACGTTGGTATCGCTAGGTTACACGCAGAAACCTTGTCGCTCTGGTCTGTGCCCCGGGATTGCAGTCCCCTATATCAAGAGGAATATCGTCGCACATTGCTTTCCGTGAATATTGGCAGTGCTTGGTCAGCAACAGATATATCAATCGAACCTGTATCATTGAATCACGGCCCGCAAGTCAAAGTTCTCGAATTTGACGATATGGCTTTCCAAAGTCTCGACCCAGAACTGGTACAAGGAACATCACTTTCCCCTCCATCCACATACAATATGTGGGCTTGTATGGCAAAGACACTTGACATATTTAACAAGACTAGCCTGCTCCTGCAACGTATGAGCCAAGGGATGGTTAGTTTTGATACTTATTGCCAGGAGGCGGCCGTATTGGAAGGCCGTCTTGATCAATGGGAGGAAAATCTACCCTCGAGCCTAACCTATACCACGGAAAACATTATGTACTCTGTGAAGCAACGGCTTGGTCGGACGTTCCTGGCAATGCATATTGGCTACCACCACTTTCGCCAAATGCTCTTTTTCCCCTTCCTCGACGCACACAGGGATCAATATACTACAAATCTTGCAGAAAGGTCCGCTCAATGCAAGCGAAGTGCAAATATCGTATCAGAAATTTTACGGCATAGCACAGACATCGAAGATTGCGATTTGAATTGTTTCATATATGGGCATATCGCTGTGATCAGCTCATGCGTTCACCTTCATACTCTACTCTTCGGTGATAACCCCGAATCTCTTTCCATCGCACGACAATGGCTACTCCTGAACTTCAAATACTTAATGGACATCAAATCATATTGGCCCGTGGTCGATCACTCTGTAAGACTTTTATCTTCAGCTTGTTCCATGAAAATACAACTGACCACATTAATAGGTGGCACGCCTTCGCGAGTTCCAGAATTGCTGCCGGGATTCCATATCAGACCCATTTGCGCTGGATAACTGGATGGCCCGTTTTCTGACCGAGCACTCTTCCTATCTATCTGAGCGCCAAACAGCCACGTTTCAGCCCTCCGGGTTAAGTCCAGAGAGTACCACAGCGCGCAGTGTATGTGCAGAACGTCGTGTGCCTGATCCTGCCAACAATGTAGAGACTGGTTCTGAGGTGAATGATCTTTCCGATTTGCTATATGATCAACAAGTAACCAGCGAGGGTCTTGTCAACCATGCGATTGACTGGTTGCTTGAATGAATTCTACTCTCATACCATAAAAAATATATGAATAACCCGAACCATGCCACATTAATCTCAATCAATATTACTCCCGAGATTGTAGCGGAAGAAACTGCCCTGGCAATGGAGGTTACCATGTTAACGGTCTACCCGTGGATGGCAGCCTATAGAACCTCAGATCGATCACAAGATCTAGAAGATTTGAACATTGAACCAATATCTCCATCTTTAATTAGTAAATCTCAGAGGATATGTAGTTCTCCATGTCGACAAAGAGTATAATGAATTTCCCTTAAAACCTTCTGCTGCTACAAGTCACCATATTGCGCCTAGGATGTTGTGGGAGGCCTTGTGTTGCGATCTTCTATGGCTGAAGCATTGCTGGAGCAGCAAACGACATAATGGAGACCAATGACCAATGTGGTGCTTGTCTGTAGTGAACTCTTAGAGACAGCCCTATCACAACTCTATGCTCCAAATGGACGGCTTACCGCATCAAAGATGAGAAGCAAAGTTTGATATTTGTGAAAAAGCACTCCGTTTGAGTGTTATGTGTTGACCACCTCGCGTGACTATGTCTCACCACAATTCCAAAAAATCAACCTTTCTTATTCCTTCTACTCTCTCTGGTTGACTCTAGTCTCCCTCTTTCTTTTTCATCCTTCCCCCTCTTTCCCCATACCCCTTTGACCAGTCCTTTCTCCTTACACTGTACCACACCTTCGAGTTCTAGTCTATCGCTCAGGATGGAGCAAGGTCAAGACAAACAAATAATCCTCCAGCTTCTTCTTGAGGATCTGGATGATCTCGAGAACAGGCAGAAAGGAAAACAGGCCGCAGGAAAGGAAACGGACCTTGAAATTGCCATCGCGTGCTTGAGGCAGGATATTCGAGCCACACAGATTTCAATCGAGGACGAGATATTAGCGATTAGCACGAGTACCGCGATTGTCACCGATCAAAAGATATTGGCATCTCTCCAACATCAGGAGGAAGTTGCCAATCAGGACCGCCAATTCGCCCTCTCTCTGAATAATGGAACCCGGACCTCCAATCACATTGAAAATCCCTCGATGATAACCAAGATCACATCGCGAGACGACGATGACGACGCTGTTTCCATTGTCATGGGGGATCTCATGGACCGGATGACTCTGAGTGACAAAGCATCTAACCACGGAGAAGGTCCCTCGCGCATACATCCACCCCGAACAAGCAACCTTCTGAGAGAGTGTGTGTCCTGCTATACAAAAGTCAATGACATTATGTACAAGGGTTCGTGCGGCCACGAGTTTTGCCGCGACTGCACGAGACAGATGTTCCTCGGTGCCATCAAAGACGAGGAGTTGTACCCGCCTCGTTGTTGCGGAAATGTCATTCCACCTGGAGTTGCCTTGCAAATTCTTAGCTATGACGAGCTTCGACGCTTCGCCGAAAGAGCCATCGAATGGACCGCAAAGGATCGTCTCTACTGCGCTGAGCCAACATGCTCAAAGTTCATTCCTCCGTTTGCCATTCAAGACGAGCACGGCACTTGCCCCCAATGTCATCGGCAGACTCATGTACCATGCCGCTCCCTCGCCCATCCTCGTGTCGATTGCCCAATGGACGAACCTCTTCATGCTGTACTGGAAATGGCCGACGCCGCGAATTGGAAGAGATGCTTCAACTGCCGGACTATGGTGGAGCTCCGCCACGGTTGCAATCATATGACCTGTCGGTAAGCAAGCAATGTCTCTTACAACAACATACATTTCATTTTTACTAATGATTGGCAGCTGCGGGCGCGAATTTTGCTATGTGTGTGGTTTGGTCTGGAAGTCATGCGAGTGCCCGCTCTGGCACGAGAACAGGCTGGAGGAAATGGCCATGCAAGCCGTAGATGAGGAGGTCCCGGCCAATGCCAATATCCATGTCCGCCAAAACGCATTCAACCAGATAGTCGGGGACCTGCGGCAACACGAGGACAACAACGGATGCGAGCATCACAGGAACTCGCAATGGGTTTGGCGTAACACTGGAAGTTTACAGTGTGAGGTCGGGAACCATCACCTGCCTGAGTACATTTTCATGTGCACGGGTTGTCGTATGCGAGCCTGCAACCGTTGCCGAAGACACAGATTGAGGTAGTTCTCTGCCCTTACTTCTTGGTTGCAGGCCTGTTACGCTAAAGGAAGAGGCTGAGTAGACAACCGAAGGACAGCTGGAGGACATGGGCTTGCCGTGGTTTCTGGTGACGGGGGTTCGGATTTATTCGTTCATACAAAGTCCGCGTGGTGACAGTGGAAGGGCGACTCTCATTTTGTTTAGATTCTTCTTCAAGTCTTAAGACTCATCTAGCAAATCACGCATCTGATGTTACTTTGAGCAAAGATATTCTGCTCGCAGTTTGGGCGCAATTGTTTTCGAAACCCGAAGAAAACATATTTTTGCTCCATTCGATCAGCGGAGATGATGTTCACATAAAGCTTTGATGTGTACAGCACTTTTTGCAGTTTCCAATGAATTATCTTATCAGTTTACGAGTGTATACAATGTATACCTTCCAGTCGTACAGTATCCTGCCTAGAACCAACTATGTAAGAGGTCCATTCATCAGTAAATCATAGTTGCATGGACATATCCGGCATCGCGTAAGTACTCCCGAGTCTGAGTGTGACATTACAACTCTCCGTAGAAAATATGACTTTCCTTAATCACAGATGCAAAGTTCGGCTATCCGTCGTAGGCCACATTAGGTATCAGAGTCGTCGCCGCCTGCATAGGGTCACCAAAATTTGAGACCCTGCAAACATCATTTTGGCAACCGCACGCAGTCAGAGACGGCTCCAGCACTTAACGCAGCCTTGTATTCTACAAGGGATAGCCGAGATTTTTCCATCTGTTACTAAGGAAAGAGATAATTTCTACGGAGGGCTGTAATACCACACTCCGTCTCGGGGGCTTGCATGTAACGTCAGATACGTCCGTTGACTCACATACCATTGCCATGTTAGACAGAACCTCCATCAAGTTTTCCAATGCATGGTAGGCGAGTCGTTTCCGAATTTTAGTCAACACTGCATGCAGGCCCTTGGTAGTATCTGTGTGGCAATGCTTGTCTTTTCTTTCTTTCGGTGTTTCGGGGTTATGCGAGATACTAGAAGCAAATGTAGAATGGGGCAGAAATATGGAAGATCAGAGAGATTATATACGTGAACCAGAAAGGAAGGATAAAATGGTAGTTCTCTGATGTTCAAAGCTATGGACAGATGGGGAAAGATGGGGGATCTTATAGGAAACAAGGAGGTCCTGAATCATCACTGTCCTCGGATATTGCCATTCCTATTTCGTGGGTGCCTGCATGGTCAAATTGTTGATTTGGCCTGTTTGTATGTTTATTCTAGTTTCACCTGAAACCGTCGGCATATTGCAGTACTCGATGGCTTTAAGAAGGCCATATCCAATGAGTCATGTCCCGAGTGGCACATTTAGTCGCCCGTAGGTGTAGTAATCGACTCTCTGCTTCTTAGTAAGTAAAAGAGTGTGCCAGTAGTCAGACCCGACTAGTATATAATGGGTTGTGTCTAATATTCAACCACCAAAAGATGGGCAATCTTATACTCCCTCTATACACAGAACACGTGTAGAAACAAAGGGGTCTGGGCCCTCGATAGCCTCTAGAATTGCTCAACATGTCTCTGCACTCGGTTTGAGAATATGCAGGTTCCCATGCGGTAGCAGAGCCGATACAGAAATACAGAGACTTGAACCCCATTGATTGGACCCCCTATTTTTACGATGCGGCATCGACCGACAAGGCGTAGTTGCCTTACTGCCTGAGGCACCAACTTCCATTGGATTTTGATATCACGTGCCAGCCCGGGCTCTAGGTAGGTAGCTTATCTCCGTGCTGACAAACCCTATCCCCGTGGAACCAGTTCGAATTCGCCCGCGCCTGCCTATTTGGGTCATATAAGTGGTTTTTTCTTGTCGCGAGTTCTTTCCTCACGCGTTCTTTCTCTACAATCGCCTATCTAAAAACGCTATAATGGACTCCCTGAAGGAGCTAACCGTCCACCACCATGGGACCGCGCATATCATCCAAGTCTCCGCCTCAGCAACGCTACAAGACCTCTCCTCCGAGATAGAGCGCGTGCTGAACATCCCCATCGACAACCAAAAGCTCCTCATAGCCCCAAAGCCAGGGATGCAGAAAGCACCTTTTTCACCAACTCTACTCTCCGCAATTCTCCAAACCTCCTCCCCAAAATTCAAGATCACCCTCCTCGGCACCCCCGCCAAAGCAATCGCCGATCTGCACGAACAATCCGCCAGCGAACAGCGACGACAGGAATCACGAGCTGCGGCCCTAAGCGCTGCAAGACGCAACAAACAAACACCGTCCTCCAGCCGTAGCGGCGGCATCCACACCATCTCATCCTCAGCCAACAACTACACCTTCCACCGTCTCCTCCCACTATCCTACCTCCCCAACCCAGACCGCTCTCTCGAGTTCCTGAAACGTCTCCGAGATGACCCAGGTATCCGCGCCGCCATGACAAAACACAAGTTCTCCGTACCGCTCTTGACGGAAATGAACCCTGCAGAACACACGACGAGCGAGTCGCGGACGCTAGGTCTGAACCGGAATAAAGGCGAGGTGATTGAGTTGCGTTTGCGAACGGATGCCTATGACGGATACCGTGATTACCGTACTATTCGGAAGACGCTGTGTCATGAGCTTGCGCATTGCGTATTCGGGCCTCATGACCGGGACTTCTGGGATTTGACGTCGCAGATCGAGAAGGAGGTTGAGCGTGCTGATTGGAAGTCTGGTGGGAATAAGTTGTCTAGTCAGGAGTTTTATAATCCTGGTGATTGGGATAACGTTCAGGGCGGGGAGGAGTTTGATGAGTGTGGGTGGACCGGTGGGGAGTTTGTTCTCGGTGGATTGCAAGGTGACTCGACTGGAGGTCGTGGTGGAAATAGTGCCTCTGGTGGGACGCTTTCTCGCAGGGAAATCATGGCGCGGGCTGCGGAGGAGAGGATGAAGAGGGAGAGTCAGGCCGGGAAGCAAGATGATGCTAAATGATATCACGGCTGATCATTTGGTGCACTATCTTTTTCATGATTTATGAGTTCTTGCTTTTGGCCTATATAGCCTTTGATACCATACTATTCCTTTGTAATCAACTCATTTCTGTACATTGCAAATGATATATTTTGTCATTCTAATTAGACTATCTCGGAATATTTACAGCTGCTCGTTGACAAGGAGACCAGCCATACCCTGTCCAGTTCCAATACACATGGAAGTGACCAAAATCTTACTCTTTGTCCGGCGAGCTTCGCTCAGAATGGTCGCGATCTGGCGTGCACCTGTTGCGCCGAGCGGGTGACCAATGGCAATAGCACCGCCACGAGGGTTGACCTTGGCGTGGTCAAGACCAAGGTTCTTAACACAGTAGACTGCCATGGAGGCGAAAGCCTCGTTGATCTCGTAGATATCGATATCATTCTTATCAAGCTGGAACTTGCTCAGCAGCTTGGGGATAGCGGCAGTTGGGCCGATACCCATAACGCGAGGGGGAACACCGGCAACGGTAGCGCCGCAGAACTTAGCAAGGATAGGCTGGTTCAGCTCAATAGCCTTAGAACGGCGCATGAGCAGAACAGACGCAGCACCATCGGTAACCTGGCTGGAGTTTCCACCAGTGGACTTATCACCGAACTGCGGGAACGCAGGGCGAATCTTGGAAAGCGACTCGAAAGTCGTACCGGGACGAATACCATCATCACGGGACAGAGTCACCTGCTTAACCTCGCCAGTCTTGGGGTCCTTAACCTTGACGGTAATAGGAGTAATCTCGTCATCGAGCCAGCCATTCTTCTGGGCAGCCTCAGCACGACGGAACGACTCAGCAGCATATCGGTCCTGCTGCTCGCGGGGGATATCGAAGTCCTTGCCGATGTTCTCGGAAGTCTGACCCATGGGCTGCATGCAGTCGGCGGCCTCCTGGTTGCGCAGAACCTCCTCGTTGAATGGCTGCTCCAGTCGGTCGCTAGCGGCCGACATAAGCTCGGCACCCATAGCGACACCGATGTCGATGGCACCCAGCTGGATCTGGTTCGCGATATCCTGCACAGCCTTCAGTCCAGATGAGCAGAAGCGGTTCACTGTTGAGGCACCGGCGGTGTGGGGGATGCCGGCGGCAAGAGCTGCGGCGCGGACCATGTAGGCGGCTTTGACTTCGTTGACCTGTCTTTAGGGTTAGAATATCCACATCTATGGATTTATAGAGTAGAGTAAAGAGATTAAGCATACGTTTCCGAGGCAGACATCCTCGATCAGAGCAGGGTCAATCTGTGACTTGGCCAGAGTCTCCTTCAACAGGGCGTAGAGCATGTAGTCCAATTCTGTGTCCTTGAACCCGCCCTTACGCGCCTTGGTCAGGGGTGTGCGAATTGCTAGGGTGATGACCACATCATCGGGGTTCTTTTGTGTACTACGTTTGCTTGTTAAACCCATAAAGCACAACTAGGCTCCTTTGAGGACTTACATAGCAGCAAGGCCGTTGGTGGCGCCGGGCTTGAGGTGGCTCAGGAGCGAGCTTAAACGATCTGCGGCCATAATGTATGAAGGTAGAGGGACTGCATAGATTACATAGTCAGTTTTCTGCTCTTCTTCGCTTCTGCAGCTTATCTTTGTTCAAGATGCCGACTATTGGCATGGAAGTTTTCGGTGTTAATGCGGGGAAGCTTCCATGTGCGGAGGTTTGGGCGAGAAAAGTGAAAACAAATAAAGCAAGCAAGCACTAGAGACAGAAGAACTTACAAATTGTACAGAAGTAGGAGAGAGATAAGGAACAAAACAAGCAAAAAAGGGAAGAGGAGTTGAGGAGTTAATAAAGAAGTATGGGGAGAAGAGAAGATCGCCGCTTCGACCGAAACTGCCGAGGTTCATTTCGCCTATCAGGTTATCCGGTCAGTAAGTACCGGGTACTTCTAATTTAGCTTATCATCCTTCATTGCAGGAAGTACCTAGTACCTCAACCAGGCTATTTCTAGTTCTATGGACTTGGCCTTTCGAGATGCCTAGGTAACTGTCGGGTTGTCAAGTGTTAGCCGCATTTAATCTTGGAATAAATCATTCATTTCCTAATGTATGGATAGGACTACCTCATTCTTATGAGAAATAGTCTCACACTCCTTATCGAAGTATCCAAATGCACGATATTCGTAGCAGACTCACATGCAGGCCTTTCAATACCGTGCGAAAATCTGATAGCCATCAGGTTCGGGGCTAAAGCATTCACCTTCCAACTCCTATCTTTGGCCATCGCTGCATAATGCAACATATATATGTAGGAATGTTCAGCGCCGAACAGGTTGTTCGCGAGTACGTGGAGTTGTCCGTGCTTGGATGCAATACAGTCTGCTGCTTGTTCGGTCGAGGCGTCGGCTCTCAAGTCAATTATAATCGGTTCTACCGATGTGCCGAGGGTATTTGTACATACACTAGAGTGATAGCTCAACGATTATGCTCAAATGATAAATTAATGCGTTGTTATATAGAAGAATAAAAAATAGCTTAAGCATCACTAATATGTACCCACCGTTATCTCCGTACGCATCCAATCCTCAAATCTTCCCTCGTGGGCTTTGGGGTCAGTGTCTTCCCAGTTGTAAGAACCAGTGTGATAATTCAAAATCTCGAAATACCTTCAAACGATAAGCCCGAATCGATACGCCGCAGACTGGGAAAATACATACATTTTGGTCTTCCATTGATCCGTTGTCATTTCTGAATCTAATAAAGACCAGTCAATTTGTTTCTCACACTCGGGTTCGTCGTTTGAGTCCGAATAGGTCGAAAGGTAGGGATGGGGTAGGGCATCCGCCGCTGTGATTCTCTTCTGTGGGTCTATATCAAGCATTTTCTCCAAGAGATCAATGGCTAGCAAAGTCAGTATCATTGGAGGTAGATATATCAGGAGGAACTTGATATTAAAGAAGAAATACCTTCAGAGTCAGCATCACCCAGGGTAGCTCTAAGTGATTGGGGTTCAGCTTCAGGTAGCGAGTTCACAAATTGCATCGTCTATAGCTTGTAGTCAGCATCTTCTCTTCCATATCTAACTCAACTGTGTAGAATTTAGTCATACAATGTCGCTGTACACTGTCTCCATAATCTCTTTGGGTGGTTTCCCAAACATCTCAGTGATCAGTTTGAAATGATGCACATTGTCTGTGCCCGGTAAGAGGACTTGCCCTAGGAGCATCTCTGCCAGAATGCAACCAGTGCTCCAGATATCCACTGTGTAGCTGTATCTTTGCCAAGTCAACATGATTTCTGGAGCTCGGTAGTATCGTGTGGAGACATAGCCAGTCATCTGATGATCTTGTTCTCGAGCTAGACCGAAGTCACAAATCTTCAAGTCGCAGTTTTCTTTGATCAGAATGTTGCTAGGTTTTAGATCACGATGGATCACACCAGCCGAGTGGATGAATTTTAATCCTCGCTGGAAAAGTCAACCACACTGGCATTTTCCAGGTCACTCGGGCAGACATACCAGCAGTTGGTAAGTGAAGAACTGGATGAACTTGTTATCCAATGGCTTCGATCTTGATTGGATCAATTCATGAAGGTCTGTCATGCAACAGTCCATCACAAGATAACTGTATTCCAAAGGTTTAGTATAATTGAATCCGAAAATAAGACAAGTGATTCACGTACAGATCTTCCGCTGGTGAGATGAAGATATCTGTGATGTTGATTAACTGTAGACGGTTAGTGTCCACATTCATACTTCGTCTCTTTTTCCGCACATGCATTATCATGTTTGAGATGGTTCATCAAATGAACCTCGCGATACGTGCGCTTGACCCTGGCAGAGCCATCAAAAGGATTCCCTATCTTCTTTATGGCAACCGTTCGGTTGACCTTTGAATCATGCGCCGAGCTGATCCTGGCTGTTAGTTGTCTTACAGTACGACGAGAATATATATGAGGGGATATACCAGATCACTCCAAAGGCACCCACACCTCGTGCTTGCAAGTCTGTATACCTCTCGGTAGTTTGAAGGGCGGTGCCCATGATCTTATGCGTGACGAAGGTAGCCATGATCTCAACGGTGCAGATGTTGAAAGAAGATAGGATGACCAGAATAGTAGAAGAATAGAGGACAATCCGATATACTATAATGTTCTTCCAAGGTTCCAAGGTTGTTCTACCCCAGGCCTAGGCCATGTTGTGGTTACGTCATACACGTGGATATATATCCATGGATGTTCATGTGGTTGGCCATTTGGTCGTTTGTATATCCTTGATTTCCACATATTTGCCAGTTGCATTCTCCACGTATCCATGGATGTGCACGGATTGAGCCGGTTATTATAGCCGATCCCAATAAGGCCTTATCAGCCGATACCTCTCCACAGTAGGTTGAGCCAGTTAAGGTATATATATACAAGTAGTGGACGTCACCTAGCTTGATTCCTATCAATGCATGCTCTCTTTCGCGATTGCGTCAATTACGTCCCAGATGATTGAATGTGAGAGGAAAAATCTGATCTTTGCCTTTGAACTTCCTTTTAACATGGGGGTGCAAAATGACAATGCCATTCGCATATAACGCATTGTCGAAGGGTTACATTGCAGCGGTCTTTCTAGAAGTATTGCAAGGAATGAAACCCTTGGTCTTGGTATTTTAATTAGATCATACCATAATACCATTGTACCTTGTATCGCATCAACACAAATCGCAGCCAAGTCTCAAACCTAAAGCCAAACACCGAACACTATAATAGAAAGTTTCCCGAGCCAGTAAAGTCCACCCATTCATCCATATCCGTTATCCAATGATGTTCCGAGTGGATCAGAGCAATTGATGATGTCCAGCATCCTCGTTGCTAATTACACTACCCACATCAGACCATGCCGGGGTAGCCAGGCCACCAACAGATTGCCCATCAAAGTCACTAAGAGTGCCATCTGACGTTTCATCCTCGGATCCTCCGACATGGCTGAAGCTGCCGGTGGTAGAAGGGGCGGCCGAAATATCATTGTGAGACTGGACATTCTCATGGCCGAAGCCATCTAGCTCAGCAAGGTGATCGTGTTCATAGGTTTCGTTGCTTGGCGCATCAGGGTGCGCATAATATACCTGCTGGTGGTCTTCTGTGTGGCTGGAGCCAGATACAGACAAGGGAGAATTGGGAGAAAATGGATCAAATAGGGTATCCTCCTCGGGTACTTCAGTCCGAGGCGTGAACTGAATAATAGATTCCGAAGGGTGATTCGATGGAGCGTACGAGGGGATATCGACACGCAGCTGATTCCGACCCAGCGTAGTCGAAGACTCGGCCTCGATTTGCTTGGCACCTCGCCGGAGAGGCTCCGAAGTGCCCAAGTCAATTCCCGTTGAGTTAGCAGTAAATTCTTCGTTGTTTTGAACATCGTATTCGTCGTCTTTTTGTTTACGCAGGTTGCCCTCCTCGTCGACAAGGGTATCAAAGCTATTATGAGGCTGGTCGGACTGGCTGGGCTGGCTGGTCTTTCGTCGTGACTCAAGGAGCGTTCCTCGTCGCATAATTTCTGCACGAGCAATCCGTCTGCGTTCTTCGGCAATTTCGCCAGTCTCCTCGGTCATAGAAATGTCTTGCCTCGCCGCTATGTCTTGGGGTTGGATCTCATCGCCGAGGTTGTGCAGAGCTACGGCGATCTTGCGCCGCGAGGTGGTCACCCATTGCTGAAACTGCGGCGACTCATACACGGCGATTCCGGCTGCTACAAGCACAGAAACAGTAATGATGATTCCTGCATGAGAGGTCAGCCTCATCCTCAACATAGTGGGGAACTGATAAGACCGAGTACACCGCCCGGATGATCCGGGAAGAATGTAGAGGTTCAAGGGGAGTAGAAGACCATACCTTTTGCAAGTGGTGCTGGCATGATGAACTTGAATGTTGTACTTGTGTCTTTCCTTTCAAATGGTTCAATACTCACCTTCGTCATCCATGGAGGGGACAAGACGATTCGGTGATGCCTGCACCTTATCCTTACATCGAGGCATGTGACCCGCCAAGCCCTTATCCCCGGCCCTATCTACACACCGCTTTAGGCAAAGTTCCCCGCGCGTCAAAGTGATGGACGTGATTGCAAGCTCTCATCTTTTGACTCGATTGTACAATTGAACTTGAGTGGTACCATCATGTCTCGTCAACTTTCGCAGGCCCAACGGCCATTGTCTCTCACTGAGGAGCTTGAGAAATTGGAGCAGTCCATCACCCTTACAATGCAAGGTAAGGTAAAAAAGTAAACAAAACAGTCCAGCAGACCGCTCATCGTCATATGTCCATACAGAGATCGACCACAATTTCAGCCAAGCTCATCGGATAGTAACTACGAGTATATTGCCTCTGGTAGAGCAATATACCGAGCATTCCCGAGATGTCTGGGAAGGTTCCAAGGTCAGCACCACCAGCATATACAACTACAGGCTTTGTTAACTCCCTATAGTTCTGGAAGCAATTCTTCGAAGCGAGCGCCAATGTATCTCTATCCGGCTATGAAGAAAGAAATACCGATGAAGAAGCGACGCAAGACCCAACAGCCACAGAGGAAGAGTTGTCCACCGATATAACCCAAAGCACCAGCCTCGACGATAGCATGTCCCACGAGACGCCCTCTTCCCAGCGTCATGAAACACCCCGTCGTGACCAACCAGACGACCTTGATCTAACAGATCTCGCAATATCTTCCCACAGCACTCCTCGTGCTCCGGGCCACCATCACCAGCAGGTCGATGAAGACATGACAACCTCCTCAATGGAGTACTCGTCCTCATACGAGAACCTGAGGAGACAAGTCAACGAATCCGAACCCCCATTCGACCTCCCAGACTCCTCGACCCTCCCATCCACACCAGGCCGCCAGCTCTTCTTCCCACGTGGCGTCTCTGCCACAACCCCGATGTCCTCACCATTCCTCCCGCCCGCGTCGCAGCCATCCACCCAAGACCGTCGATACCAGAAGACTTCAGACCCGGTACTGCACCAAATGCTCGACAAGACATACCGGGTGCAAGCCACGCCGCTCGGAAAGGGATTCCGCGACGTGGGCGGCACTCGACCAAAGTTCAACATCACCCCCAAGCCGGCCGAGTCTACCTCCAAGTATGGATATGACGACTCGCCGATTTCCAGTCCAGAGCCAGAGGCACCACAGCTCCACTCGGAGATTTTCTCATCGCCCATCAAAGGCGTCAACGACACCCCGGGCACGAACCGCAAGCGACGGACTAGCAGCAATCGCATGCGCGGTATCCCCAGGCCTGGCATGAGTGTTTTGACACCTGCTAAGAAGCCTGCGGGTAAATCGGCCATGTGGGATAGTGACGACGATCTGGATTACGACGACGATGAGGATCTTGGGCCGAGTCCTCCTAAGACAATGCAATTCCACATTCCGCAGAGCCGACTGATGAGGACGCCTGGTAAGCTTATTCCCTTGGTTTTGTTTTTAATACTACATTCATGCTAACTTCCTTCGCCTTGGTAGCAAGAGAGGCTTCTAAGCGCATTGTGACCGATTTACTGGCTACGGCTGGAGCTGGGGACATTACAGATGACTTTGGCGACGACCAAAGTCCAAGTGTGATCCGTCGCATGGAGCGCCTGGAAGATGAAACTTTCTAAATCGGCAATCCAAAAAATAAGGCTGACGACAAGTTCTTATCGTTGATCTGGCTGGTATTTCATTTTCACGTGCATTACGTGGTGAATTGCCCATATCAACATAGACCTCAAATACCCACGATACTACTATGACGTCATCATGAAATACCAATATTTTGAACAGATTCATTTCCATTAAGGAGGGGAGGAAGAGAGAGAAGAGAGGGCACAGCCTTATAGTTATTATCGTACACGTAGACACAGTAAACAAATGTCGCTTTTGGGGACAGAGAGACCCCTCGAGACACGAACAGGAAGAAAAACGCTTAAGGAATCGTAGGATATGTACGGGCGACGAAGGCCAAGCAAGCAATGTCACCACCCTATCCCATCTATAATAGTTATCCAACGGAGAATTCGGGTTCTCGAGAGGAAATAGAAAGAAAGTGGGCAGCGGTGTCTCTGCAATGGACCTCGATCAAAGGCGGTTGCGGGGTTGGATAAGAACGAAGAGAGTTATATCTAGGAGCTCTTCTTCTTGTCCTTGGACTCGGTGTCCTTCTTCTCTGTCTTGGAGTCATCACCACTCTCCTCAGACTTCTTCTCCTCCTCCCCTTCGGCACTAGCAGCCTGCTGCTTCTCTTGGTTATCATAGAGAGACTGGTGCTTAGAGCTCAATCGCTCCTCCTCAGCAGCAACCATATCCTTCCAGAGATCGCCCTGGTTAGGCGTTCCACTTTGGTGAACAGGCTGCTCCTCCTCAACCGGCTCAACCTTATTCTTAGCCGCATTGGCCTTCTTCTTGGAGTCGAGCAAGCCGCGACCACGACGCTGATCTGAGATCTCGAAAGCAGCAGAAGCACAAAGCACACCCAGCGTCAGACCCTGTGCATACACACGAGCCTGCACAAGCTTCTGCTGTCCACTGAGACCAGGGATGCGACTGACAAGCGCAAAGGAGCCAACCATCGAGGCAACCCAGGTAGCGGTGATGATCTTATATTTCTCGCGGCGGGCGAAGGCAGCGGCGCGGTCGGTGAAGCTCAGACCGCGAATCTGTTCGGCGTGGAGGCGCTCCTCGCGATTCTCGTACCATTGGTATGCGGCGTTTTGCTCGTTCTCGTACTCGCGCGAGGCGTGGTCGGCCGCGATAATACCGGTGAATGTACCGGAGGAGGTCACCAGGAAGGCTTTCATTGGCACGGTTAGGTTGCGGATTGTGTGGTAGCGACGTGAAGCAAGTAGGACTCCTGCTACGCCGCCGGCGAGACCTAGGAGGCCGCCGACTGTGCCGCCTTTGACGACGGATCTATTGGGATTGCGTCAGTATGGGCTGGTTATGGGAATTTGGAGGATGTAGTAGGTATTACGTACCTGTAGTGAGCTTCTTCTTGTTCTTTAGTAAGGAGCTTCATTGTGTAAGATAGTGTATCTGTTTAAATTGAAATAAAAGAAGCTTGAAAGAGGGTGAAATGTCCGATATAAAACTAAAAAAGCAAAAGCCGGATTGCATGACGTGGGATCGCGGGATCTGCTCTTTTTCCGGCGTTGGTCCTCGGTCATCTCTCGGTCTTGCACGGAACTAACTTGCCGACTTTTGGTGTTTGGGGCTATTTTGTCTATAGATTGCGGACATATTTGGAGTCAAATTGCATTTACTTTGATTGTTTCCATATGAATTTGCAATTGATAAAAGTTTCTGCTCTTATTCCACTCGGAATGTGATGGTGACACACTCCCAAATCCCTATTCAATCCCCGGTTGATCCCGAAACGCCCAAACACCGTAAAAAGATTATCTCGCATAATAGAACTGGCCGATGCCATGGTGGGAAAAAAATTTTACAGGTGCCGAATCTACCGACGAGAAGAAGCTTTGCGTGCCGCAGCCTGGCGGGCTTGCATCTTGCGGAAACGGTCCTCGCCACTGGAACCCAAGGGACGCGCAAAGTGAGACTCGCGCACAGCTGTCTGGCGCGGAACCACAGTGTAACTGACGTTGGTACGGTCAACACGAGCACGATTGAGAAGGCGGGGAGGAAGCAACTCGCGAACGCGGGCTTCGGCTTCAATCTCCTCGGCGGTGGGAGGAGCGCGTCTGACAACCTTTCTATATGGGCGTTAGCGGGTGTTAGGGAGCTTGTGCAGCAATAAACATACGTAGGATCATAATCGGCCTCCTGGTAGACGCGCTTCGAATAATCGTCACTGCGCTGGAGAATTGGTCGTGTCCATTCCGCCAGCAGCTTCTCTGCCATTTCCTTGATGCGACGCTCGGTGCGCTTGCTCTTAGTGTAGAAGACAACCACTTTTCCAATGCCACTGGCAATCAAAGCATCCTTGTTGATAGGAAGCTTGGTAATGGCAGTCAATAGGTCACGCTGGATGTTGTATGCGGGCATCGCGCCATCGTCGAGAGGCTCGAGGAAGAATCGAACGGCTTCCAATAAGTTGATCTCTGGGTCGACCAAGGCGCTGGTGTATTGGTTGCGATTGAGGAGCATGATGACTTCGGGGAGGAGCTTGAGCTTGTGCATAGCTGGTTTTCCTTCTTGGCGGTTGATCGCATCCATTTGGGCTGCATGGGTCATGCGCTTGCGCATATCCTCAATTTCAGCATCTGCCATAGATTCCAAATCCTAATAGTACAGTCAGTAAACGTAGGTGAGTAACGTGTCACCGGGCGCAACACATACAATGCCATCCTGCTTGCGGAAACGTCTCTTCGCTGGCTTCTTCATCGCCTCATCCATAGCACGGTCGAGGGCTCGGCGACGTCCTGATGATTGAAACCCAGTTAGTACACACTGTGTGGGGCGGAAAACCAGGTGCTAGTAAAGAGCAGAACATACGGGTCTCCGGGTCAAGAGTCTCCTCATCTACCTCGGTCTTATCCTCACGCTGCTTGCGCTCACGTCGGCGAGATGAGCCTCCTTCATCGCCTCCCTCGTCAGCTCGACGGCTCTTCTTCTCGCGACGACCTTCCTTGCGGCGCGGACGGCTCTCGCCATCCTCAGTGCGCTTGCGCTTGTGGCGACCAATGAGTTTCAAGTTATCTTCATCAATGGCAAGTTGTGGGCGGTCCTCGACGTCAACATTCTCTGGATCGAAGTTGTCGAATTGTGCCTCGTCAACCTCGGACAAAATAGACTCGTCGTCTGAAAGCTTGTCA
This sequence comes from Penicillium sp. CMV-2018d, assembly GCA_028827225.1. Lineage (NCBI taxonomy): Eukaryota > Fungi > Ascomycota > Eurotiomycetes > Eurotiales > Aspergillaceae > Penicillium > Penicillium hesseltinei. Next base: position 2,970,426 of record JAPZBW010000002.1, on the reverse strand, counting down.
TCGTCATCCTCGTCGTCGTCTGCGGCGTGTAGCTCGTCATCCACGTCCTCTGTGAGTTCTTTGGCCTCAGTGGTAGGGTCAGTGGGGTTCTCGCCCTCGTTGTCGTCACCAGCAACCGGGGTTGCGACTTGCTCCGGGACTTCGGGCTCGGGAGAGGCGGCGGGCGAGACAGCCTTGCGGTCCGGTGAAGCAGACATGGCGGTTCAGGTGGCAGCAAACGTAGTAGGATAGATTAAGAACAAAGATTCAAAGGTGCAGAGATCAGTTAAGGGGGGTATCGCAAACAAGTCACGGTACGTTATCTGCCTGAGTGATCCCGACGCCGCTCCGCAAAATCAATCGGTGCACTGCGGATTCGGGCAATGCAGATGAGATGTAAAGGTAAGAGTTAGAGGGAGAAGCACAGCACAAGCTTCTTTCAAAATTAAATTGATAGAATGCAAGTGGATAGTGAGAGGGGAGGTAGTGAAGGCAAAACCTCAAGAAGTGAAGGAGAGTGGTGGTCTGTGCTCCCGTGATTTATTTCTCCAGTCCGACTTGGTGACCTCGCAACACTCAACTCTAACAACATCTATTATCTGAACTCTTTTTCATTCTTTAATTCCTCATCACATTCAAAATGTTTGCCCCAGGTATGCTCACAGTCTCATGCCTCTTTGCTCTACCAAACTCGAGCTGACGATATAATTCTGTTTAGGCCAAGAACAGATCTCCAAGGAAGAGATCAAGGTCAGCATCACGCCATGACCTCTGCCTCAAGTGGCATCTGATACTAATATATTTTACAGGCTGGTGAGATCGAGGCCAGCCAGACCGTCCAGATGGCTCTTGCCGGTGGTTTCCTCCTCTACCTGTGTAAGTCAAGTATCTGGTCCACGAAGCCTTGAAGGAGCAGACAATCCGAAACGAGTCAGAGAAGAGTTCAGTGGATCGAAAACTAACATGGTCATCTAATACAGCCCCCTTCGCCGTCGACTTCGTCCGCAAGTTCCTTTAAGCCGGTTGACCCGTCTTCCGCTCCTCTTTCTTGACCTTCCCGGACTGTAATCGACGAATCTCTGGTTATGATTTCGCGATGACATGCAGGAGAACTGGATAATTGATTTTTCCCCCTTGGCATAACTTTTTTTTCCCGGCCGCAATTGGCCAAGATCGAGCATGGACATCTAATCTATGGAAGGCTCTTGAAGCTCATCTACTATACCTTTTGGGTCTGCTGGGTAGTGTCGGTTGGGTGGTGTATTACTATTGTGCATATGCTTGTTGTCAATTGTGTTTTATGGGATATGCAGCAAATCAACATAAGGAATTGCAATATATTAGTTCCACAGAAACAGGAATCTGGGTCGAGCTTGTGGTAACAGTAATGAGTCAACATGACAGAACGGAGGAGTAGTTGGTGTCATATTTGGCATGAAACTATTGTATGTACTCAATCTGCCACAGTATCATTGTCAATGTACTGAGGTTGTCTCTTTGCATGACAACCCGTACTTGGATCTGCTACTATGCAACGGTTTTAGTTAGCTCGAGGGGGACTAGCTATATATGATACCATAACTATGACTCTCGAAGAAGATATATAAGTTTGTGCCTCGTATCATGCTTATCTCCGTATTTCTGCATAACATCCTATGTATGTTTGAACATACAAATCACGGAACTCTAGCTGGTTTTACAGTAGTAGACTCGGTGGTGCCAGATATATAAGCAGGTCTGTAACTCTTAGAAGATGTGATTAGTTTATGTAGCACGGAGTATCCCCGGGTTGACAGTGTTCGGCCCGTAGTTGAATAGCGAGTCTAGAACTCGGGTTTGAAAGGTGCGATACCTACCTAGGTATATGCATGGATCCAGCATCCTTGTATTCAGGCGGGACTTGGCTATATTACGCAACGTTTTCACAAGATTATGCTCTACTAATATATATGGGGATGGAAGTGGTGCAAAAGGCAGGGAGATTGAGGTAAAAAAGCAAGTAAAAAAGAAATAATGATCGAGACCGAGAACGAGCGACAAGCCAAGCCTACGTGAAAAGAGCAAAAATGAGAAATGAGAGAATGCCCTTGGACGTTAGCTAATTCCAGGTAGCTAACGCCAAAGGGCATGGAATATACAGAGTTGAAATTAACCTTGAGGGAACATGACATCCAGAAAACAGTAGTAAACAGGCCCTATCAATTCGAGGCAGCATCAACAGAGAGGCTCCGGAAAGCAAGATGAGAGACGCAAAGAAGTTTGTATTCAGTTATGCATTACAATGGCCTTATCCCCAAGAACGCCGGTACCCCGATGGCCGTAGACATTAAGTCCAAACATGTGAAGAAATTGAGATTCGAAATAGCAGATAGAAAGTTATAGAGCAATGTACTCAATTCCCAATCGCTTTCTCCACCTCGTTGAAGTCTTTCTTAATGGACTCCATCTCCTTCTGGAGATGCTGAATCTGAGAGTGGTAATCGTCCAGAATCTGGGAGATGTGGTTAGCGAGCTCTTCCGGTGTATACTAGTTCGGGAGTGACGAACCTTCTTTGCTGTCTTCAATGTCTGCTCATCAATGTCATCCTCCGCTTGTGTCACGTTTACCCCAGCGCGATCCATCTCCACCTGCAGTCGCTTTGAGTGTTCGTGAATGGCCAACATACGGGCCCAGATTTCTTCAGCGCGGCCACTGAGAGACGGGTCGAAAACGGCACGTTCCAACTCAACAAGCTTTTTCTTCAACTGCTCCTCCGCTTCATCCATGGCGTATCCTCTGTTGCGAAGGATCTGCGTCTTGGCAGCAAGGGAGAGGCATCGTTTGCTCAGAATAATGTGTTTCCGCCGGCAGTCAGCGATCTTGACGGAAAGGTTGAGGTCATGCTTTGTGAGAAGCCCGGTCAAGCAGTTGTTGATCTCGTGTAGGCGCGACTGCATCATAGTGAGGAAGTCCCTTTGTCGCTGCGCGCGCTTGCCGAGGTCCCAGAAGCCCTTTACAAGCACAGGGACATATCCTGGACCCGGTCGCTTGCGCAAAGCCTCCTCCCATTTTGACTCGTCGTCCTCGGGACCTGGTTGGTAGAAAGGTGCAGCCTCCTCGCCGACATTGTTGTACAGATAGGCTCGGAATGGTGAGCTTTGGCTGGGCGGATCCCACTTATCTTTGATGATGGCTACTTGCATAGGAACAGTTCGGTGCACTATAAATAAAGGAGTCTTGTCAGTAATGCTTTGTAGTAAAAAATTATACAATAGGCTCACCCCCGGTAATAGCTCGGCCAGGGGACCAAAGGCTTGACGACAGAGAAGGCTGTTGCTGTTGGGGCTGTGGCGTGGTCATCGTGTTCTGGCCGAATTGCGATTGCTGCTGGCCCAAGGCATTTGTTGATTGTTGAGTGTTGGAACCCAGACCTCCGAGACCTCCTAATCCACCCCCTGGCTGTTGTGTTTGCTGCTGGCCTCCAGAGAAGAGGCTAGCTTGCGGTTTCTGTAGCGAGGAGCCGAATGCGCTTCCTTGCTGTTGTTGCTGCTGCGGCTGCCCAAAAGCACCCGAACCGAAGGTATTCTGGGGCTTCTGTGGATTTCCGAACATCGATCCTGATGGCTGCTGAGATGCGGCACTTGCGCCGAGCGCACTTCCGCCAAATGCACCGGTTGCTCCCGTTGATGTCGTTGCTGGCTGTTGAGTCTGCCCGCCGAACAGTGTGCTGGTGTTGGTGCTAGGCTGGGCTGCGGTTGCCGGGGCGCCAAAGAGAGACGGCTTCGGTGCAGTGTTGCCGAACATGGACGGATTAGCCTGAGGTTGGGTTCCACCAAAGAGAGACATGATGGGCAATCAAAAAGGCACAAAAAAAAAAAACCACGGTAAAGATAAAGATGGAGCGCGTCAATGGTTCAATAAAGCACTGGCGCAGCCAGATTAAAAGCGCCGAGGGGAAATAGAAACAAGTCCAAGGCGCATAGTCCAGGGACTGGAGGTTGACAGTCGAAGGGAAGAAAGCTGAGGGGTTCCTCGATGGAGCTCGACGGCCGAGAAAGATGAGAGCCGGAGCTCGATTTGTTTGTGTCACGTGATGGGCTATTGTTCGCAAACAGCTTAAATGCATATTTGAATGGAAGATGTGAATAAATAACGAGGTGATATTGATCTATTGTTCTGTGCTATTATCTTAATTGTTCCTTTTTTTCTCATTGATCTATCCAATTAACAAAGGCAACACTCATTCACGCTGTAGCCCAGCACCGCACCTGGGCAACATGTTCCGCTGACCTAAGCACCATCCAACCAGCCAATCACCGACGAGCCAAATTTCATTCCACCGCAACCCGCAGCTCTCGACTATCGATCTCCAAGTCTCGTCTCAATTGCACCTCTTTCCCCTCACAGTCGTTTTGACAAGCCACCGTCGCCATGGCCCAAAGAGATGCTCGGTATGTATCTTAAATACAATTGCTTCCTCTCCGTCAAGCTCCTTGTGAAACGCTAACCTCCATCCCTCCGTGCACAGCTTCAACCAGACTGTCCTGGTGGACACCACGCCTATGCCCGATCACATCCCCAAGGTGGATGAGATCGGTGCCACATCGGCGCCCCTGATGAGTGCAGCTTACTTCATTGGAGACCGCTGCAAGGCCTTCAATGACGACTTCATGAAGTGCAAGGCCGAGGCCAATGGCCGCGGGGAGATCGACTGCTTGAAGGAGGGCCGGAAGGTGACGCGCTGTGCCGCTAGCGTGTATGTTGCCTTTGCAATTCACATTTGAGTTGAGAAGAAGATATTGATTCATCACAGCATCAAGGACATCAACACCCACTGCTTTGACCAGTTCAAGGCCCACTGGGAGTGTCTCGAGAACAACAACCACCAGCTCTGGGAATGCCGCAGGCCCGAGGTGCAGCTTAACGCCTGTGTCTTCGACAAATTGGTATGACATATGTCCTCCTACCTCAAATCATATCAATCACCTCGCATCCATCGCATCCGCTATCACCCTCGGACTAGAGCTAACATACACTTTTCTTGTTCCTTTTAGGGCTTGAAGAAGACCCTCCCTGGCGCCCCCGAGAACCAGGTTCCTGTCCACTTGCGCCCCAAGCAAAAATACGCACAGTACCCCGGCCCCCAGTGGTAAACACTCTCCCGGTTTACTTTGTCCTCTCTAGACTCGCCCTGATTGCACCCTCATCCTTCTCTCTCATAATCTGGGCACTGTCTTTTTTCTATATCACTGTTTTATTTGGATGCTCGGCCGTAAACCCGGTCTATGTTTGTGTAAATATCTCTTGGCATCATGAATGGTTACATGATTTTCTGTTCAATCTCTCCAAATCCCCTCGCCTTGCTCACATAGCATACATGGGGGCGACATGTTTTCCAACCCATTGCGGCTTGCAATGGCATGTTTTCGAGTTACTAGTAGTACGGACTCAAATGTTGCCCGCTAGCTCGAATATCTCCTCGGCTTGATGCATATGTAGGTAACCATACCATTGCGGTGAAGAAGCTAGGCATATTACACATTGACATTCCTCGGTGGGGAAGTGTGTATACATGGGCTATCGCTCAGGCTTACCCATGCACCGCAGAGTCTCACTGTGTATATAACATGTCCCAGCTATGTTTTCCTTCCGATATTTGACTCTGTCCAACTCATAAGCACCGGGTATGATGGGTTCTTGTTCTGGGGGCCTGTGTGAATCCAGCCAGCCCCCACAGCCGGCTCCCAATATTAACTTCCACTTTAGGTGGTTGGTGATAGTATGCATGTAGCTAGCGATGTGTGATACAAAGTTTAGGTGGGATATACATACTTGCGATTATACTAGCTGTCAGTGCTTTAGTCTTCCTAAACATATTCATGGATAATATTGCTGGACATATCAAGCTCTATGATCCTAATAATATAGCTAAGGAGATCTGGTCTAATGATATTTTCTCTCAAAATCCCGATCTGGACTGAGCGGTTTTTCGGGCTGATACAAAGGCTTAGCATCAAACGTTCTGTAGAGTCTGAACTAAAATGACAGATTGTTACATTCTATAATCCGAAGAAATCCATAACTCTCATCGTCCTTCACCTGACTAGATTGCAGGGGTTTAGCCTGCTGGTCAATGTGTGTAATTGAGCCCTAATTCCGGCCTTCCGATATACTACCTCGTGTAACTACGCCTCTGAGATAATCCGAAACATACCTAAGTAACTTTTTATTAAGATTCAAGAGTTCCCTTGTCACTGCATTGATTAAGAGGATTGGTTATTGAAGCGTATCTGAGGTGTTTCAGAATATACATATGAAAGCAAGTAAGTATAAAACCTGAGTATTAAGACCCAAGGCATGGGGAAAATACAACGGGAGAAAGGCCAAGAGTACGCTTAGATCCCGATGTACGAATAGCGGACCTCCGGTATCTATCTATAGACATCTCGAGAGGGATAGATGCAGGTATCAAATTCTCCACCAGATTCCGTGCATGTGCAACAGCAAAACAAGAACATAGATAATTTATACAAAAGCCGCTCTTATTTCTCTAGCAATTCTCCTTATTTATGTGCTACTTACCTCTATAGTTTGAGCCACACACGCAGGTTGACGCAGGTTGACATGAAGTCGACAATATTCTTAATTCTATCATTATGGAGAGGCGTCCAACACGCCCAGGGAGCGGCCGTGTTCGCCCACTTCATGGTAAAAGCCCTTCAACCACGATCTACATCTCAGCTAACCTCTATCAACTCCAGGTATATAACTCGGAGAACTTCACGGTCTATGACTGGGAAATCAACATAGCAGAAGCGCAAAGGGCGCACATCGACGCCTTTGCCCTAAACATCGCATACAACTTCCCGACAAACAACCGCTCCCTAGCGAATGCATTCACCGCCGCAAACGCCCTGGACTTCCAACTCCTCTTCTCGTTTGACTATGTAGGCAACGGCGCCTGGCCAGAAGGCGAGGTGATTGGCCTGCTTCGGAAATACGGAAACAACAAAGCCTACTACCAACACAACGGCAAACCCTTCGTCTCAACCTTCGAAGGCTCCTCCAATGCCACAGACTGGGCCACAATAAAAAAGTACACAGACTGCTTCTTCGTACCGGGATGGTCTGCTCTAGGAGCAAAGGAAGCACTCGCCGTCGCCCCAGGCGTTCCAGACGGACTATTTTCCTGGGCCGCATGGCCCGAAGGCCCAGACCCGATAAACACGTACATAGACTCGACCTACATGCAATGGCTCAAAGACACAGGCGAACTGCCGTACATGATGCCGGTCTCACCATGGTTCTACACGAACCTTCCCGGCTACGGCAAAAACTGGATCTGGAACGGCGATAACCTATGGTACGACCGGTGGCAGCAGGTGATATCACTAAAGCCGGAGTTTGTGGAGATCATCTCGTGGAACGATTACGGCGAATCGCACTACATCGGCCCGCTGCATGAAGGTGCATACGCGACCTTCGAGATCGGTAACGCGAGCTACAACTACGCCGCCGGTCACCCTCATGACGGCTGGCGCGATTTCCTGCCCTTCATTATCGATGTCTATAAGGGTGCCAGGGCGAATGTTAGTACCGAGGGTGTCACTGCTTGGTTCCGTCAGGCGCCTGGGAAGGCTTGTACCAATGGTGGCACTATGGGTAATACAGAGACGCACGGGCAGAAGGAGTTCCCGCCTACGGATGTCTTGAAGGATGAGGTGTTTTTCTCTGCGCTTCTGAAGTCTGCTGCTGACGTGGATGTGTCGGTTGACATTGGGGGTGTCGTGCAGAATGGGAAGTGGAAGAACAAACCACACGGTCCAATCGGTCTTTATCATGGCAGCGTGCCGTTCGATGGCAATACTGGAGAAGTGGTCGTGACGGTATCTCGTCGGGGAGAGACGGTCGCTAAGATGCGTGGTGCATCGATCTCGGAATCGTGTCTGGATGATATCCAGAACTGGAATGCCTGGGTTGGCACCAACTTTGCTAATAATACAATTTCACGGCATCCGCCGCCTTCGCCAGCCCCGACTGCAGTTTCTGCGGCTTCGACTCTTTTGGCACTTGGGAGGATTCCGTGGACGATTGTCTTTGTGGCTTTGGTTGCGGGTATGGTGGCTGCGACGGCGACGCCTGTTCGGCATGAGACATTAGTTTTGACAGTCCCAATCTCGGAAGTTTCTCCTTCGGTCTATAGTCCTAATACCGGGGGTGACGACTCTAGAAGCCTATATAGCTATGGCACCACCTATGGTTCATATCCAATCAACGGCTATACTTTCACAACGACAACGACTGCGCCAGTTACACCTTTCATCTCAGCCAGTGCCACATCTTTCGCATACGACACATCTTGGAATTTGGACTGGTCTTGAAAGCAGCACTGATTGGGCTTATGCTAGTAGGCATGTGCTACGGGGCCTTAATTATCACTACACCGCAACGCTAATTGACAGTGAATTAGCTGCCGAAAATAGCTACCTTCGACGTCTTGAGCTCCCTTTTTTTTTACCAACATCTTAATCATCCCAATGCCATATGCTGAGGTTTCTTACTGTTCAACTCTGAAACATTTGATCAAGGCCTGGCTCCAAACACTTTTTATCTACACCGCGTGAGTTCTACCATGTCTGTAGCTTTTCTGAGTCGAGAAGTTCACATTATGCACCTCAAAGAATCGTTTTATTTTATAGCCGAGAGATTAATGTCATTTATTCGGCATTTCCGGTGCAATTTTATCATGTCGAGAGTTTCCACTAATCCTAAATATATAATTATTTTCAGACACATACCTATGTCGATATATATTTCTTTCTTGAATATTGAGTGGTATTGTATTTTCCAGGATAAATGGTGCTTCTAGCTCACTAGCCTGGAATATATGTTAAATTGAGGTCGAGCGATGGGAAGTTCGAAGAGGATCGTGGGAATACGTGATCTCTAGACCTAACCTCCTAGTTACTATCGGAGCAGGTGCTAGCTAGGGGAGAACAATATCACGAATAACACTCTGTTGGCTTCTAATAGGGCACAATTATATCAACGCAGCAGAAAAGGGTATATATATTCGTCTAAGCTTGAATTCTAAGGCCCTCCACCAAATTATAGCAATCCATCATCCGAATTGATGTCTGCGTCTATCACCACAAGAAAAGAAAGCCAAAGACAACCAAAATAGAAGAGAAAAGACTCCTGAGACCTGAAATTGTAACCCATATATACTGGACAAACGAAAGAGAAAGATAGACACAAGAAAGTAAAGAACACCAAAACATATGAGCAGGGGGTGTGGGAATAGCCAAGTGCAAACAATGCCAGAAAATAAAATGCAGTAAGGAGGTAAGAAGAAATTAAACAGACCACAGCTATAGAACACTCTCTTACCCTCTTAGGGCAAAATAGGCATATCCACGAGCTTCAGAAGCTTAAACTTCCCCAGTCTGGCTTTAACAGCAGCCCAACCAGTCTTAAGCCGCTGCTCAACACGACGATCCCCCCTCAACCGCATCCAAATAAGCAACATACCGAGCATAGCAATATCAAATAAGATCTGCCGAACAGCAACCCAAATCATCCACTTCAGCCACGCAAACAACCCAGACCGACGACGCTGCGCAACAGATCGAGCCTCCATCTGCTCGCGCACAGCAGCGATCTCAGCCGTCATTTTCGTCAAGGCCTGCTCGACACGACGACGCCAGCGACTGTCTTTCGGCGGTTCCTGGGATTGTGAACTCGGATGGGAATCTCGACGACGCAGTCCATCCCCACTGCTATCTATACTAATACCAGAAGCAGGATTGCGTCGGTGTTTGGGATGATGTGAAGAGACGTCGGTATGTGTATGTGTATGTGTGTTGGAGGTCGAGCTAACATGATCTGGGTCATTGTCGTCATTGTCGTCTTGATCTCGTTCTTCGTATAAGCTATCACGAGCTTCCTCAAACTCCTCATCATCCTCATCTTCATCTTCATAATGTCGACCTCCATCCTCGTCGTTTTCTATAGATCCCCTCCCCCGTCGGTAATATGCTTCTTCCTCCGGTTGGCTCACAGGACTGAGAACCCGTAACCGTGAATCCCGATCCCGTCGACTGGTATCATCCCGTCGATCGGGACGGTCATAGTCCTCCGATTGCGCCGCCAATCGACCCCCAATACTCCCATATGCACTGCGCGATAAGGGCGGGACGCCGACTGTATTCAGTGGACTGGAATCGGAGGACGAGGAGGCGTTGAATTTAATTTGGTCCCAGACGAACTCGAGCTCCGAGACTAGCTCGCGTGCTTCGGGGGTTTGGGAGGCGTATTCGTGCATCGTGTCGATTAGTGTGGAGATGTATCGGCGTTTGGCTTCGGTGCGCGACATATCGCGCTGCGCGTACCATGCATCCCTAGAAGACAAGACATTGTTAGTTTGTGGGTTGGATATAGAGAGAGAAAGAGGGATGTTCGAGCAAGATCCACATCGACAGCTTCCTTTACCCCCGCGCGTTTCGGACATACCATTTCTCGCACTCCGCGTGCACCTCCGATGTATTCCCAATCGGTCGATCCATGACACCTTCGACATCCCCCTCTGATGGAACATTAGCTCCGACGGTTTCTTTGTGTTTCCAGGTTGTGATGCGGGCAACTCACCCATACTCTGCTTATACAAGCCATATAGAGCCAACCGCTCGGCGGCGGGAGGTCGCGCAGTGCCGGTCCGGGGAATCCTCTTAACGGTATTGAGGGCATGAACAAAGACTCGATCTGGAACGGGGAAGTGTCAGTGGAATCCGAATGCACGAGGGCGCAATCTGCAATCTGCACACGCACCTACAGAGTCCGACATGACGCGATAAGCGGTCCGGTTTGCCTTGTCTTCATGGGAGCGGGGTTGGGCATCGGCTTGCGCGAGTCCTCATGGGGAGCGTAGAAGACTGTAGGAATTTGAGGATATAATGAGCGTTTCTTTTAAAGAGATGTTGAAAGGGGGAGTGTTTTTGGAATTGGGGAGGGATTGTTGTTCCGATAGGAGAAGTCGAGATTCCCGAGGTCCCCTGTGGTCTGACTGTGATTTTCCCCGGAATGTTGTCTTCTCTTCTTTTTTTTCCCCAGATTGGAAAGATTCACTCCAATCAAATTGTGGGAAATGAGGACCTCCTTTAGTTTACTTGGAGATGGGCGTGTGCTGTTGGACCGCGGCTCTCGGCGATCGTCACCTGTGATTGTCGCCGAAATTACATTCTAACCTTAACATTTGAAGATTGGAAGTTGAAGTGTTGTCTTTTTTTGTTTTATTATATTAAAAAAGGACTTGTAGCGATACAATATAAAGAAGAAAAAAACACTCCCCTACTCGCTCGGCAACTTCTTCATCGTCTCCAAGGGTTTCTCCGCATCCACCGGCGTCCCCATCATAAGCTCTGTGGCTGCGCGCGCCTCATCACCACTGACAGGAGGTCCAGTAAAGTGCTTACGCGCATAAATAAAGTACCAAAAGATACTGATACCACCGAATCCAGCGAATACAACACTGGCGTAGTTCATAGACTCCGGGGTAACAGGCAAGGTAACAGGCATACAGAAGAGAGCGACAGCCAAAACAATCCACACAATAGTAACGCAGTTGATAGCGAATCCAAATCGACCAAGGGAGAACGAAGAACCTTTAACATCGCGGCGGCCCCGGATCAAAGAAATCAAAATCGGAAGACCGTACGAGGTCGACAGACAGATAGTAGCCACGCCGGTGAAGGAGTTAAACGCAGCCGTAGAACCGAAATAGATCAGTCCTAGCAAGCCATCCACGACCGCCGAGAGCACGATAGCCCACACAGGCACATCCAGTTTGGTGTTCACCCGACGCCAGAGCTTGAAGCCCGGAATGGCACCGTCACGTGCGAACGCATATGTGCAGCGACTGGCAGCTGTGAGGGAACCAATGCCGGCGAACAGCATGATTCCCAGAATCAGGAAGAGCAGGCCAAAGCCACCGCCCGCGGAACCCGTTACCGTCTTGAAGAGGAGGCCGATGGGCTGGCCGCTGGCCACCTCGCGCAGAATCTGCACGTTGGGCATCACGAATAAAATCGGGATCAGGTAGAACAGGCCAGTGATGCCGGCTGCCACCACAGATAACACGATGGCCTTGGGCACCTCGCGGTGTGGGTTCTGCACCTCTTCGCACATGGCCGCGACCATTCCGTAGCCTGTCAGGGTGTAAGCTGCCTGCAGCAAACCCACGAAGAAAGCCCATCCATCGGGCCAGCCGCTGGTGGAGGCATCATAATGCGCGAAGACGAATTCCGCGTCTCGGCGGTCATCGGCCATTGTCAAAAGCGTGACGAGGATGATGATGACGCTAGCTGCAGTCCAGAAAATGCAGACTTTGTTAATGAGATCGAGATAGCGCGAGCAGAAGATGTTGACTAGGGCGCAGAAGAGCATGACGGCCCAGAACATTAATACGGTCTGCCATGCGTTGGCGACGAAGGACTCGTCGAAGATGGAGATGGCGCTGAGGATCAGTTGGCCACCGGAGAAGATGATGCTCAGTGTGACGGTCCAATTGCCGACGAGGGTTAACCAGCCGTCGATGAAGGACATTAATGGTGCCCAGCGGCGCGTTGAGAGCATCGCGCTCCAGTAGTACACGCCTCCTGCTGTCGGGTATACGGCGCAGATCTCGGCGAGAGAGGCGGCGATGGCGATTGAGATTAGGGAGACGAAGACCCAACCCCAGATTATGGTGACGGATAGACCGTCAGCGAGGGTGATGTAGAGAGTTGTGCTCAGTCCGAAGGGGGCTGCCATGATGGCAAAGGATAGGCCGAGGATGCTCAGCATACTCAGGTTACGTGGTAATTCACTCTTGTAGCCCATACGGGCCAATGCCTCGTCGGCGGAGGCATCAACAGATGTTCGCATGTTGAATGTGTTGGGAAAGTGAACATTCCAAGTTGATATTCCAAGGTTATTATCCAAGGTTAAGACTAAGACAAGTTTTAAGTAAGAGAACCCCGCATGGAAAACATGGCGCGGTCCGGGACCGCGCACTTAAGTTTATAAGATTGAGGCGAAAAAGATATCTTGAACGAATGAAAAAGGGGAGTTTTTAGGCTTATCATGTATCTTTGGGCTAACGGGATTTTTGTTTAAAAGAAAAATTGCCGATGTCTCATGACCTAATAGTAGAGACAGATAAGACACGGCATTTTCCAATTGACCCACTTAATTCCCCTATTTTATCTCTTCTTTGACGGGATTATGAGATCAAAGAGATTTCGAAGATAGAAACCTTGGAAGATACCGTAGCATTCAGTCTATATCACGTGAGAATGCCTAGATTCAAACTGAACCGAATATGTAAGTACCTCCTTAATTACATCTTGATCTCAATTAACACTACCTTACCCCGAGACCTGACAGCCAGGCGTGACACATACACCACACGCCAATACCATAAGGCGGAGATTGCAGCCGGAACACGTTTGACATCATAAGAGGATCTGCAGCGGGGTTCCGTGCCAAACTATATTATACACTCTCGTGAGCACGGCAAGATTAAGAATCACACCTCTACACGATAGCCAGTGATACCAGTGATACCACCTACATATGTACATGTATGTAGTAGGTACATGGATCGATAGGTATTGACTACTCCCTACTAAATACTCTGTATACAACCTCCTAATGAAGGAAAGATTGTATAATGTGGGGGCTGGGACGAGGATACGTGTTTGTGGGGTAGGTCAGGTTTCAAAGGGTGGACACACTTGGAATCGAATGGATTTGGCTACCTGAAGAAAGAAGCGGTGGGCCAAGCCCAGGAGAAGAGACCGACTCAGAACTTACTCAAAGTACGCAAATTCAAGTCTACATTCGGAAATTGAATAATTGAATGATTCATTGCACACATACATCAAGGTCACGCGAGGTGACGGCTGCCACATCAGGAACATGCTGCGAAGACTCCCATGGATGATTCAGGGAAGACTGAGCAATGGATGAGCGCCAGGATGGATATATCAACACAAAGGGAAAGGGGGGAATCAGATCAAAGGAGATGAAGTCCAGATCCGCACCCTTCCTTCGGGAATTTGTAGGGCAGGGGATAAAGGGGGGTATCAAAGGGGGGAAGTAAAGCACAAATGTGATCCAGTGATCTCGCTGGGGTGAAGAAAAGAAATTTTTTTCTTGTTTGATGAGATATCTAATAGAACAAAGAGGGAGATCAGTGGGGGAGGGAAGAGAGTATGGGCGCAAGTAGGCTCTGAGTGTTGAAAGGGGCGAGAGAGAGAGAAAGATGGTGACGGGAAAAGGCTGTCAGGATTTTTCGGCCGCAAAGGAACCGTGCATGTTGAACTCCGTCTATGTGACCACTCTAGTAGTCAAAGTAGGTCAGTTGGACCGCCTTTTCCGAGATGTCGCGCCTTGAAAAGGAAAATAATGATCGAAAAGAAAGGAAAATGCGCAGAGTGGTGACCAGCCAGCTAGTGCCAACTCCAAATCGTAAAAGAAACATGACCGTGGTAACGGAACGATCGTCAATCGAGGTCGGATGAAAAAACAAGAGAAACGCCCATTCATGCAGTGTCGTCAGTCCGGTGAAGTCGTTACATGAGATGCAAGTACAGTCGCAGAGGCAAACGCGAGTTAAAAAAGGTCAGAAAGGTGACGAGGCTAATGACGAGGCCAACATCTTATGGACTGAGTCCAAGGTCATCATTCAAGTCCGGGCCAAAGCCTGCCATATCGACAGAGTGCAAGGATCCGGGCCCCTTGCCCAGGGAGATGTCGGAAGATGCATAGTCATGTTTGAGTCGTTCGTGCGGTCCGAAAATATGTGGTCCGAAGAACGGTCGGTTCTCGTCATTTGGAGTGTTGCCATCTCCGCCAACCCATGGCCCATTCTGCCAGAATCGGGTGTTCAATTGCTGATCTCCGAACAAATCGTGGTGGTCGGGATGAGGGTCTGGACCATGGATGGGGAACTCATTTGGCGACTGGAATCGTAGATGCGACCGACCGAAACTGGAGCATGGAGAATCTGCGTGGAGCGGCATATCTAGACCTGAGGGGAGGGGAGGGTCCTCCACCGGGGTTATGTCAATTGTCGGATTTTCCGTTTGCTGGGCCAGAGCCGCCGACAGCCGGAGATTTGATGATGAACTTTGCCGGCTGTGACTAGCCGACCGCTCGATTGCACGCTGCACGAAGCTACCACAGGCCTTCAGGATCTTTTCCTGATGCTCCGGTGGTAGATTGTTGAAATAATCGTTCGCCAGTGACGGTTTGGGCGGGTCGTCTGCTGCAGGAACCAATCCGTAGGTAGCCTTGGCATATTCGGAGAGACCCGACGGCATGTTGTAGGGAGACTGATAGACATTGGGTGCCAGCGACCGCTGCTGATCAAGGTAGGCATATTTTCCAGGCATCTTAGCAGCAGCCACGCTACCCCGATCGACAGTCTCCTGCTTGAGACCCTCCGACTCCTTCTTCTGAATCACATCGAGTCGCTCGCGGTGGCTGACCAGGGAGAACCGCAGCATCTGAAGAAGCCGAGTGACCTCCTCCGATCGCATGTTTAGAGTCTGAGGCGGCAGCAGAGTGCCATCCGCAGCCCGTGGCTGAACCCGTTGCTGGGCCATGGCCAGTTCCAGCTTCTCGAGGCCATTGGCCGGTGGTATTGAGCCCATAGGACCCAACAGAGTCTCGACCACCAATTCGGGGCTGACGATAGTGTATCCGGCAAAAACATTGGCGTGGTCGGTAATCTGTGCTAGGCGGCGGCGAGCAATAAGTTCTCTAACATTGGCAAAAGTGTTGGTGGATGGGAGGTGATGCTGCTGCTGAGCGTGCGACTTGACGACCGAAGGATAGGGGGCATGACGGGCAGACTGGTTGGGTAGAGTTCGAAAGGCCGACGGCATCGCAGGAGCACCAGCAGCAGCACCGGCAACAGGGATAAAAGGAGGGGGAGGGGCGAGGTTCTGCAAGGCAGAAGAGGGCGGTCGGGATTGTAGGTGAGGGGTGTTGACATTCGAAGAGTAAATATTTTGCTGGTTTGGGTTCAAGTTTCGCTGGTAAAGAGGGGCAGGGGCGGTGGCAGCATAATGAAAGTGGTGGGGTGAGATCTTCGATGCACGAGCGCTGACATCCATGCCAAGCGACTTGACGCTGTCGAGGAAATTGGCCCGAGGGTTGTGGATGGACACGCTAGGGTTGTGTGTATACTGTGCCCTACTTTCGGTGGACTGCATGCCCAAATAATACCACATCTGCTCACCCTGAAGGTTGACCGTACGGAGTGGGGCGAATTGGTTCCTAGTTCCATCCACCGTCTCAAATTCGGCCCACTGATAGGGAGATCGTGAATCGCCAAATGCACTGCCTGCCGCCGGTACCGCTGATTCTAACTCTTTTCGTTGTTCTGGTTTTCGTGCTAGGTGGGCTGGGAGGGGTTGAATTCCCAGTGCGAGAGGCGTGAAATTGCTCTTGCGAACAACGAGCATCCAACGATAGGGCATTTCAATCACATCTCTGTAGATTTATTAGTATGAAAAAAAAAAAAAAAACAAAAACAAAAAAAAACAAAACTAACCCTCTTGGGAGTACCTTGAGCAAAAGACTTCGCTCAGAGGGTCGATTTTCAAGAACAATGGCGCCATTAATCTCCTTGTCGGCTTGAAATTGGATCAAATTTCCCTGCACCAGCCGACGAGCCGATTCGATTACCCGGCGATCCACATCGGACGATTCGCCCAGGACTCCATTCGGCCGCTTCTGACGATGGAATTTGCATTTCAAATCCACACTCGGAATGGAGTATTGAGTACCATCATCGGCAATCACAGCAATCGCACCGTGCTCAACTTGAACACCTGCCAAGAGGGCACAGGTTGCATGATAAGCGCGCGTGCATTTGCCAAAGTTACACTGGAAGCAGGCACCGCGGACTTCGCGGCAAAAGAGACATTTAAGGCCCAGGCGAGCCTTGGGAATCTTGTCAATGTCACACACAACTTCCGTCCCAGATGCGTCACGGAGAATTGTAGTCTCTTCAATGAACGCCGCACACCGTCTATGCGCATGCCCTTTACCATCTTCGGTCGGAAGAAGATCCTCATAGTCCAGATTGTTAGGGCATAGCAAACAGGGGAGTTTCCGTGGTCCTTCAGGGTGGAGTTTGGGTCGTTTCGTGCTCGGCCCGTCACCCGGATTCTTCCGCTTTCGTCCACGAGTGGATGTCTTCTCAGGCACACTACGTGGCGGTGTAAGAAGATCCGAAGCACCTTCAAATCCGTCGAATTCGCTTTCGAATTCACCATAGTACTCAGGTGTGTTCTCGCCACGTAGCTTGCGCTCGATCTCGTCCACATCAATCCAGACACTGTCTGCTTCGCAGTGGCACTTCTTAGCGACGCGTGCATAATCTAACCATTGCTCGGTCGCGAAGTTGACTGACTCGGCGCAATTGTATCCGATGTTATATCCAGAGTGGTATCCGTAAGGGAATGTGATGACAAACTCCCCTTCATAATGAACCAATCGGTTGACGGTGATGCCGTATTGCGACTTGAGAAGGCTAGGCGAGACGAGATAGGTTTTGTGACGAAGGAATTGATCGCAGTTCTTCGCATCACTAGACCAGATACTGCGCATGACCTGTTCAAAGCGAGGTGCATCTTCTTGGGAGATGCTGTACCACTGCTTGGGGGCACCGAAGTGGATGTAGTTGATGCTGTACAAATCTACATCCTCAAGATGCCAAGCGAAGGTGGCTTTCCACATGCCCATGTAGAGATATGCAGTGTTGACCCCAGGAACTTTCTGTCCGAGCACGTCGAGCAGATTCGGCAATTTGGCGACATTCCAGGTTTCTGTAGAATCCTCGAAGAGTGAACCGGGCATGTCAGCTCCGTACATCGGGTTGTTGTACATGAGCGACTTCCAGTAATTGGTCTCAAGCTCCTCACATCTTTCTGCGGTATATTCTTCGTGATCATGGATCCGGTAATCAAATCCCGTGTATGCCTCTTCATCAATCTGATCTATAGCATCGCCGCGGTTGTTCTTTCGGCGTGAGGTCACGGACTTGGGCTGTCGTCCCCTTGGCTTTGTGGTAGGTAGAGATTCGCCTTCACTTAAATCCTCGGTCTTCGGCTGCACGGGGTTGGTCTCGGGTGATACAGGGGTTGGGGGACCCTCTAATCTGGTCTTTTCGGCATCATCTGCAGGGGGCTCCTCTTTGACCTTGACCTGGTTTGCCCGCTTAGGGGGGCGGCCAGGCCGGCGCTTCTGACCCTCGGGGCGGGCAGACGGGGGCCGCGGTGTCGGGGCCGCACGGTTCACCCGTTCTTGGTTTCGGCGTCTTTCTCCTCGGCGAGCAGGGGGTTGGTGGCTGCTTTCTTCACACAGACCCTTCCATTGAGGAAGGTTGTACGAGCGTTGACGTTCGATGTTGGCTTGGGTGTATGTACCGTGGGATCCGTGGAACTCTTGCATGATGGGGTTCTTCACTCGAATTTTCTTGACTGCCTCGTCCAGTGGTGGAAGAGACTCGGACCTTTAGGAAAAAGAACAACGTCATGAGCACATCCATCCACATTTGTTAGAATTTGATCAACTCACCATTCTTTCGGAGGAATAACCTTCACGATGCCTGCCTGCATTCCATATTTATTGATTTTGTTGATGAAGCCCTGGAAGTCTCGGAATTGGTCCATTGTCTAAAACAATACTACAGTCAGCCTGGCTCTGAAGGGTGTAGGCTTTACTCCAACAGGCGAAATCTCCGCCCCAGGGTCATCGTGGTATATTGTACTTACCGGCTTGAAAACAGGAACCTTGCCGCCGCCATAGTAATGATCAGGTTCGATTCCTTCAATTTCCTCGACCTTCTCCCCCACTTCCTCTTGCTTGATCTTGGTGGTATCGGGTGCCGGGGCAGATTGGTGGTCAAGCTCGAGATCAGACAACTCGGACGGCACGCCTTCGGGCGCTTCCTTCTTGCCGTTGGCACTCTGAGGCGGAGTGATGGAGACGGATTCGAGGACGGGTTCGCCTCCGAGGGAGTCGCGCTGCGACTGGTCGAGTGCTGTCGCCATCATCGAGGGTGATAGAGAGAGGTTGGGGAAAAGGTTGAGCAGATTGCAGTTGCCGTCGTCGGATAGTGCGACCGCTGATCGACGGCGAGAAGGGAGTGTTTCCCAGCGGTCGGGGAAATTGGGAACAAAGCTGCGACCGAGCGGGAGGGAGTGCGATAATGTTGAGGTAGAGGGCACCAGTATTGGTGTGTGAGGGTTGTTGGTACACTTAAGGAGTGTTCAATGGCCGGTAGTTGAAACGATTGCGATAAGCTCGTCTCGGATGATTGTTTTTGCCTGGACTGAACGGAAAACGGAAACGAACTTAGTCAAGTTGCCAAGATAAACAAGAATTTGTGAGGCAAAAGACAGGGACAGCAAGATGTAGGTGCAGTCAAAGGAAGCCCTTAAAGCAAATGATCATTTCCATAAACTGCAAAAGCAGCGGTAGGTTCTCTATGGAAAAAGTAGAGGGGTGCAGCAATACCAGTAATAGACCAATCATGCAGGTGCCGGTGACGCTCGAAGGTGGAGTGCACGATGGGCTGATACTGAAAGGAGAGGCAGGGGCAGGTGGGCACAGGGTGAGGAATGATGGGCTTGAAATTGGACAAATCAGAGCACTCAGATGGGAAGGGTGGGAATCGTCCGATCAGAGCGCAAAGTGGACTTTCGGGCGACTTTGGCCTGGGCGCCTAGGAGCCGCGAAATGATTTGTACCGTATCCGGTCTCGGGTAAAAGGATTTCTAGGTCTCGGGGGGAATATGTACAAGTTGATCGCAAACAAGTTCAAACTCACCAAATCACTGTAATGGCAGTCAAAGCCTGCAAATCGAAAGGAAATGAAAAGAAGCAAAGGTGATATCACGATAGTCCACGGGTCAAGATAGAGCTTGGTCAAAGCACCTTGAAGCTTTCGTTGGGTCACATGACGAATATGTAATTGAAGATTAGTAAGGTTACCTGTTACTTTACCGTAATTTACTCTGTTCCGCACTATTCCACACAAAAACGGGTTTGGTATTGTCACATGTCATACAATGCTCAGGTAATCTCGGATACCATCGGAGCCGAGTGTTTTCTCCCTTGATGAGACCAGTGATCAACATTCATACATCTAGTTAACTACTCCGTGTGTTTTCAATTAAATCCAGGGGTTTTATCTTAGTAATTGTTAATGAGCTGAAGTACTACTTTTTTTTAAAAAATAATTACCTTTATGGGTTCGATTTCGACGATTAAGTTATTGTTGGACTACCTCCCATACATGCAGTGCAAGTTTGCTTGTTTGCTTGATTGCTTGTTTGTCAGATTGAGCCTTTGTTCAGAAGGTTTTAGCAGGGTATATAAACCCTGCATTTCTCACTTCTAATTCATCATGATTCTTCTTCTGCTTTCTCCCCTTCATAGTGGTAGCATTAAGTTATATATCAGGTTTAACCAGGCTACTATATATATATATATATATGGTGACAAAATTCTCAAGACAAACCCGCAAAAAGCGGTATCAAGATTTTGTCAACAACTATGAGAACACCGGATCAGGGGCTCTCGTGGAGCCACAGTCTGTTTCCCGGCAGGTTGTCAATCAGGATTTACCCCAGGAATTACCTATTGATTTCTCCCATCTAGACCCAGTTCCTGATGATTCACCCGATGCCGACTGTCCCTCCTGTACAATAGTCATCTAATCAAGATTTACGACAATCAACAAGGACTAAGAAGCCTAGCTAGGCATACATTGGCAGTTTGGCTAGCCGATCTTTCTTTGACAGCAACATCCTTCAATTCCTAGCAGACACTCCGGATGTGCTAGTCAGTCTGTTCTCTGCAGCAACGTCAAAAACTAGAGACCAATATGCACTATCCAAATTGACAGTCAATGACATAGGCTTTGAGCCTAATGGCTGGAAGGAAGCAATGTCCTGCATTGAGAAGGACAAATGGCTAGCTGCTGCACATAAAGAGTTTGCCCGATATATCAAAAATGGCACATGGCGACGGATTCCTCGATCTTCTAGCAATCTCGAAGGTCGTCGACCCCTCTCCTTACGTTGGGTGTTTAAAATAAAGCACGACAGCACCTACAAAGCAAGGCTTATTGCCCGCGGATTTTGACAGATCAAAGATCTCGATTTCTACAAGGTATATGCTGTTGTCGATTCTGTTCACAAGACCAACCCCACTGCGATACGTACAAAGTGCTATTCCGGAGAACCCAGCTAGCAGACTTGTTATACTCGCGGATATCGAGCCTGGAGATGGGATGGGCCAATTTAGAAACCAAATCGGATGTGGCTCCATTATAGATCAACTGGATCGTGGACCTTATGGAAGGAATTTGGTACGAGTCAAGATCTTCGATGGAAGAGTCGATCGCGTCATTGAAATGGATATTATGAAATAGTGGAATGAAGGTAAATTGGCCATCTAGAGATAAAAAGGATACTCATATAGTAAGATCATAGTAACAACCCGTAGAGGAGAGAAGAAAAAAAGGATTTGATACTGGGTTCTACCTAAGCGATTTTCAGCGGCCCGTATAGTAGAGACCACTATACCCATTCGCAGAAGACGAGCGATATATATAGTTTAGCTGTTACGCAAAATAGGAATTATGGGCTTAAATTACCAAATCGATGTACCTCATTAATTCATTAATTCTTGCATTGTAAAGCACCGAACAATTTGCGAAACAAAGGCCAAATGAATGGCCGAATTTCATACTTCAAAAATTCCCGAAGGGCAGACCTGAAACCTCCGACAGCACAATTGCCGATACTTCGGGGTTAAAAAAGAAAAATAAAAAGCGATTCCCTTTAATAACGCCGCGAAAAGACAATTCGCAGATACAAAGCTAGGAAATAGTGAAGTACATCATATCATTGCAACTACAATATGAACCCCGTCAACACCAAACCCTATCAGCTCCCAGCTGATGCCACCTGGTTTGGTAAGCGGACAACATACGTATTATACCCAGGTAGACTTGAGCTAGAAAATCTGACTTTACTGTTTTTGATATAGTTACCGGGTGTTCAACTGGCATCGGCCGGGCTCTAGCGACTCATGTGGCCTCCGTGCCAGGTCAGCGTCTGATTGCAACTGCTAGAGATATAGCTAGTCTTTCGTACCTCGATGACAATAACCCGGCCATCCTAAAGCTTGCCCTGGATGTTACGCAACCATCAGCTGTCGACGCAGCCTTCAAGGCCACCGCCGCGCATTTTGGAGACAGTTACTACATCGATGTCGTGGTGAACAATGCAGGCTATTCGCTTTCGGGTGATACTGAATCCGTCACTGAGTATGAGATGCACGACGAGTTTGAGGTTAACTTCTTTGGTACCGTCCGTGTCGCCCTGAAAGCCATCGAGGTGATGTGTCAATCTAAGTCTCGCCGCGGCGGCCTGATATTCAATATTTCGTCGTTGGCGGGCATTTGCACCTTCCCTGGTCATGCGTTCTACCACGCGAGCAAGCATGCGGTCGAAGGATGGAGTGAATCTGTTGCTCGAGAGATGCATCCGGACTGGAACAGTAAGTCACATTTCACCTTCTATAGACCTGAGCGATGACTGATATGTATTCGATGTTCTTAGTTCACGTTTGCATCGTCGAGCCCAGTGCCGTCAACACGAATTTTGAAACCTCCAGCAAGAAGAAAACCAAGCCCCATCCGGCATATGCAGGCAATGATATGCCCGCCAGACAGCTTGAGAGATTCGTGAAGCAGGGGATCGCGTCCGGTGTCGGCTTTGAGCCCAGTGCAGTTGCCAATGCCCTATACAATGTGGCCAGTCGAAATGAAAAAGTTCCACTGCGTTTGCCTCTCAGCGTCACGGCTATCAAGCTCATCACGATGAAGTTGCAGGGACAGCTTGAGGAACTTGAGGCCCATGCTCTTTTGGATGCTCTTTTGGACGCTCTTTTTAGATGCTCTCTTTAGATACTCTTTTTAGATACTCTTTTTAGGTATATACGAAGGCGGTAAAAAAGGCATGTTCTATGTAAGACTTTTCTATATATAACCTTTTAATTTTCTGCCTGGCAAAAACCCGGTTGGCGTGATGATATCTAAAACCTGCCGTAAGGGATATACTCAAATTGATGATTTGCGTGGTGGGAATAGCTTCAATTTACAATACACTATATAGGTCTAAAATCAGGCATAGTTCAGGCATAATCCAGGTATTTTAAGGCAGCAATGCATATTTTAATTGAAACTGAACAAAGGCCGCTATACGCCTTCGCATCCCGTTATAATGATACCGGATCTAATGATAACCCGGATATAACGAACACTTTTCCATGTCTCAATCATACGGAGTAAAAATATCGTTAATTCATTCCCTCCCACGCAAAAAATTCGTTATATGCAGGGATTCATACGTCTTTTTCAACCACCTCTAACCAACTAAATACATCGCTAGTCAGTCCCGTGACTTCTGTCTGATTACAACCAATCAAACTGCCTCACCGATCGATCCTAACAACGTCCTAGAAAGTGTCTCTACGAGAGTAGTTAATTGCGCTAACCTGGTTATAACGGATAATTTGTCCGTGTCTCACTTATATTGTTATAACGGGGGTTTACTGTTACCACACATCCCCGGGTTACCCTGAAGAATGTCCGATCAACCCTTTTACCCCCGACCCCCTTCCCGCCTCCGACACGTTGAAGAATTCCCGTTCCAGGGTCCCCTCCGATAGTCCAAACAATGTGTCGGAGAAAGGCAAATGAGGCTGAAAATTGCCAACTGTTATCTTACTCATTAGGATCTAGGTGAATGCACATAATTCCCGACTTCCTCACTGCGTCGGGTAATCTTCGCAGGCCAATCGTAGCTGCATATTCTGATATCCCTCCTCCACGAGGAGGGGTCTATCATGATGTTCATACTATATACATAGACATGTGCCTGATACTCAGACTCCAAGCTTTCATTCATCACAGTTCAACATCCTGCTTTCACTCAACTCATAATGTCATCCACCACGCTAATTAATGAGCCCATTGCCCTGGTTGGCAGCGCATGCCGCTTCGCCGGCGGAGCGACATCATCGTCAAAGCTCTGGGGGCTGCTGAGCCAACCTCGTGATGTCCGCAGTGAGATACCCAAGTCCCGGTTCAATGCCGAGGCCTATTATCACCCCAATCCGGCCTATCATGGACACAGCAACATCCGCCACTCGTACCTTCTGGGGGAGGATGTTACCACATTTGACACCGAGTTCTTCGGCATAAAACCTATTGAGGCCAAGGCCATTGATCCCCAGCAGCGCCTCCTGATGGAGACGGTCTATGAAGGGCTTGAGTCGGCCGGTTTGACGATTGATGCCTTACGCGGGAGTGATACCGCTGTCTATGTTGGCGTTATGTGTGCTGATTATGAAGCTAATCTGGTGCGAGATTGTGAGTACTGTCCCGCAGGTTCTTCTGCCTCCAGCTGACGATGGGACAGTGAACACGGCCCCCACGTACAGCGCAACTGGTGTTGGACGAAGCATCATGTCCAACCGAATCTCTTACTTCTTTGACTGGCACGGGCCGTCCATCACCCTCGACACTGCCTGTTCGTCCAGTCTTGTTGCTGTTCACCTGGCAGTGCAGTCCCTCCGGTCTGGCGAGTCCCGTGTCGCTCTCGCATGTGGGTCCAATCTCTGCCTTGGACCAGAGAACTATGTGATGGAAAGCAAGCTTAAGATGCTTTCTCCTGATGGTTAGTACTGAAACTAACCCCTGACATGAATTAAAATCTGACTCAGAGAAATAGGCCGCAGTAAGATGTGGGACAGAGACGCGAACGGCTACGCCCGTGGTGACGGTGTTGGTGCCGTCGTGCTCAAGACGCTTAGTGCGGCAATTGCAGACGGTGATGACATTGAATGTATCATCCGAGAGACCGGTCTGAACCAGGACGGTGCCACAACGGGCATTACGATGCCCAGTGCCACAGCACAGCAGGCCCTGATCCGCAGCACGTACCGCAAGGCAGGACTTGACCTACAGAAGCAGTCGGACCGCCCTCAATTTTTCGAGGCTCACGGCACAGGAACCCCGGCCGGAGATCCTATCGAGGCCGAGGCAATCGCCAGAGCATTTTTCGGTGACGAGTATGCCACAAAGCGAGAAGGCGAGCCCCTGTATGTCGGGTCCATCAAGACGATTCTCGGCCATACAGAGGGTACAGCTGGTGTGGCTGCGCTGATGAAGGCATCTCTGGCATTGAAACACTCAACTCTTCCCCCAAACATGCTTCTGAACAACCTTAGTGATCGGGTTGCACCGTTCACAAAGAACCTGCAAATCGTGCAGACACCCAAGCCGTGGCCAGAACCATCCCCTGGCCAGCCGCGCCGAGCCATTGTCAACAGCTTTGGGTTTGGAGGCGCCAACGCCCATGCCATCTTCGAAAGCTATGAGTCTGGTTCTAGCGTGAAGTCCTCGACCGATGCTGAAACCACCGCCGTCTCCCCTTTTGTCATTTCCGCCCTCTCTCGCCAATCGTTAGCCGTCAGTCTAAGTGCTCATGCTGAATACCTCGAAGTGAACCCTTCAATCTCGCTAACGGACCTGACCCACACCCTACAAAGCCGCCGGTCAGCGTTCCCCTACCGCGTTGCCTTTGCCGCCACGTCCGCCAGCGATCTCATATCGAAGATCCGGGCAGAGCTAGAAGGCACAAAGGTGGAGGAGCTAGGGGTGAGATTCTCAACCCCATCCGCTGGAAAGCGAGGAAAAGTGCTAGCGGTCTTCACCGGCCAAGGAGCACAATACGCTCGCATGGCCGCAGAGTTGATTGAGAAATCCAGCACGGCAAGGGATATAATTCGCCAGCTCCAAGCCCACCTTGGCGAACTCTCCGAGGAGTTGCGACCTGACTGGTCGTTAGAGACCGAACTTCTCGCCGCGGCAGAGTCGTCCCGCGTGGTGCAGGGTGCATTCTCCTCACTGTCGACCGCTGTCCAGATTCTGCTCGTTGACCTCCTGCGTCTTGCAGGAGTCCAGTTTGATGCTGTCGTCGGCCACTCGTCCGGCGAGATCGCCGCCGCGTACACCGCTGGCTACCTAACGGCCCGAGATGCCATCTGTGTCGCCTACTTCCGTGGCCACCTCCTCTCACAAGTGCTCCGTGCCAATCCGGACGCCATGAAGGGAGCAATGTTGGCGGCTGGCTTGTCCGAAGAAGACACCAGGGCACTCTGCGAGGACGGGATCTTGAAGGGGCGTGTTGTGGTTGCGGCTGTGAACTCCTCCTCAAGCGTGACATTGTCTGGCGACTCGGACGCCATAGATGAGGTCAAGATTATTCTAGATGACGAGCAGACCTTTAACCGCAAGCTCAAGGTCGACCGCGCCTACCACTCACACCACATGCAGCAAGGCGTTGCACCCTATGTTAAGGCCATGCGCGCTGCCGGCGTTCGCGCCCTCGAGCCCAAGGCCAACTCCATTCCCTGGGTGTCCAGTGTCTACGGCCGTCAGGTAACCCCTGACATGGCGCTCAGCGCTGAGTACTGGGCGGAGAACATGGTGCGGCCGGTGCTGTTCCACCAGGCACTGAGGGCGACACTGGAAACCGGCGACTTCGATCTCGCCCTTGAAGTCGGCCCACACCCTGCCCTAAAGGGTCCCGCCAGCCAGACGGTTCAGGAAACATTTGAAAAATCCATACCTTACAGGGGAGTCCTCTCGCGCGGCTCGGATGCCGTCATGGCCACTGCCTCGACACTCGGTTTC
Source organism: Penicillium sp. CMV-2018d (assembly GCA_028827225.1). Taxonomy (NCBI): domain Eukaryota; kingdom Fungi; phylum Ascomycota; class Eurotiomycetes; order Eurotiales; family Aspergillaceae; genus Penicillium; species Penicillium hesseltinei. The sequence goes on along the minus strand of JAPZBW010000002.1, from coordinate 2,943,637 downwards.
CTATGGTGCCATCTTGGCCAGCAAGCTCTTACTCTGGGTGAATACGACGTCGCTGTGAGTGAGATCAAGACGCCCAGGCGCGTTGTCAAGGGGCTCCCCGCGTACCAGTGGAACCACGAAGGATCGTACCGCCACGAAACCCGCGCATCGGCCAAAATGCGAGCCGCGATAGCGCCGTTCAACTCGCTGCTGGGAACGCAGTTACCAGAAAGCTCGGAGCAGCATTTGAGCTGGGCTCAACTTCTCCGCGCAAGCGAGCTTCCCTGGTTATCCGGTCACTAGGTCCAAAGCTAGACTGTCTTCCTAGTAGCTGGGTACATCTGCACAGCCCTAGAGGCGGCCACGGTGCTAGCAGGCGAACGCAGCGTCCGCCTCATCCAGCTCCGGGACTTTGTCATCCACCAGGCCCTCACCTTCAGCCAGGATGACGCCGGAATTGACGTGGTGACATGTCTATCTGAAATCCGCTCCACAGGGGACATGCGCCTCCGCGCTCAGTTCACGTATTCAGCCGGCCTTCGACCAGAAGAAATGGTGCTAGTCGCACAGGCCGAGCTCGAGATTAGCCTAGGATCACCGTCAGATGCCACTCTTGCCGCACGCGCCCCAATCCCGCCACACGCCATCGCCGTCGACCCAGAGCGCTTCTACACCTTCCTCGCAACTCTCGGCTACGGCTTCCAGGGCCCCTTCCAATCCCTCGACAGCCTCCGGCGCAAGCTAGGGAAGAGCATTTGCGGCGTGAAACCCGTTGAGCGAGACGACTTCGGCCCCCCATTGCTCGTCCACCCAGCAGAAATGGACGGCGTTATCCAATCGCTCATTTTAGCCTACAGCTACCCGGATGACGATCAGCTACTGACCATGCACCTCCCCACAAAGATCGGGTGTATCCGCGTCAACCCAGCCCGCTGCGCATCTATGACAGACCTGGTCGCCGACTCGACCCTGGACACACGCGACTCTCCAGGTTTCCTTGGCGATGTCAGCCTGTATACTGCGAACTCGCCACACGCAGCGGTACAGATGGAAGACGTAGAGCTTGTTCCACTTGGTTCCAGCACCAGCGGCAGCGACCGCAAGGTCTTCTCAAAGTACCACTGGGTCAAGAGCAGCCTGGACGGGGATCTGGCCGCGGCGGATACGGTCGTCAGCCAGCACCACGAGGATACCCTGATGGCGCTGGAGCGTATTTCCACCTACTACTTGCGCCAATTTGACCTGCAGGTCCCCGAGAACTCACCTCTGCGAACCACGAGCCCGCATATCCATTACCTGCGCTATGCGCGGCATATTACTAGCCTCGTTGAGTCTGGAAAGCATCGCTGGGCACGAAAGGAGTGGCTCAATGACTCGAAACAGGATATGCTCGATGCGACAGCAGCGTTCGCAGATCTCTCTGATGTGCGTGTTATGCATTTGGTCGGCGAGCAGATGCCGCGGGTGTTCAGGGATGAGACCAACATGCTCGAGGAGTTCCGCGTGAACAACGTGTTGGATGAATACTACGAGAAAGGATTCGGTTTCCTACAGTCCGGCCTGTGGATGAGCAGGACGATCTCGCAGCTTGCGGAGCGGTACCCCCATCTGAATATTCTCGAGATCGGTGCCGGCACGGGTGGTGCGACTAAGCGGATCCTACGCCATCTTGGCTCTAACTTCTCCAGCTACACCTTCACTGACGTGTCTAGCGGGTTCTTCGAGAAGGGTGTCGAGGTGTTCGCAGACTACAAGGACCGCATGGTCTTCAAGACTTTCGACTGCGGGCAGGACCCTACGACCCAGGGGTACACCGAGGGCAGCTACGATGTCGCTGTGGCCTCGCTGGTGATCCACGCCACGCCCGACCTGGAACTTACAATGAAGCACATCCGCAAGTTGGTGAAGCCAGGTGGATTCCTTGTCGTTGCAGATGGCAGCAACAACGGCCAACCTCATGGAACCGGAGGCTTTATCTTCGGGCCCCTCCCCTCTTGGTGGCTGGGTGTGGATAGCGGACGGCCGTTGTCACCGTTCGTCTCGACGGCAGAGTGGGACAGGCTTCTTCGGCTGAGCGGGTTCGCGGGCATTGACTCGACGGCACCCAAAGGGTTTGAGGATGTTATCGGCATGACGGTGTTTGCAGCGCAGGCTGTCGACGACACAGTGAGCCTTTTGCGTGAGCCGCTGAAGCCCCAGGCGCTGGAGATGGCTCCCATCAGTAACTTGGTCATTGTTGGCGGCAGTACAGCGGCGACGCGGCTGTTGTTCTCGTCAATCAAGAGCAGCCTGGAGGATAAAACGCTAAGTTTGCACGTGTTTGAGAAGCTCACTGAGGTGGACTTCAGTGTGCTTGCGCCCGACTCAATGGTCGTGAATCTTACGGAGCTCGACAAGCCGGTGTTCGATGGTATCACGCCAGACGAGTTCCTCGCTTTCAAGAGCATGTTTGCCCCCAATGTGAAGCTGTTCTGGGTGACCAGTGGCCGACTAGCCGAGGATCCCTTTACCAACATGACCGTGGGCTTCGCGAGAACCGCTGTCCATGAGATCTTGGGCTTGCAATTCCAGAACGTCGACGTCCCTGATCTGGCGCACGTAGACCACAACCACATGGTCGAGATGATCCTCCGCTTCCAGAAACTGGGCAGTCTCAGTGAGGATGAGAGGGACGAACTGCTCTGGGCAGTCGAACCGGAGGTTGTTGTCGAGAACCAGGGGCAGGAGTCTGTTCCCCGTCTGCGGCCTATTGCTGCTCGCAACGACCGATACAATTCTTCCCGGCGGCCTATCGTGCACCAGTGTGACGTCACCGAGCGCCCGTCGGTCCTTCAGCGCGACGCCGAAGGTTGGTCGCTGCGCGAGGTGTCTAGGTGGCAGATCCCTGCAGACTCCAAGTCCCACAGCAAACTTCAAGTTAGCCACGCTGCGAGCTCAGCCATCCGGACTACACACGGCCACAGGTTCCTCGTACTTGGTCGCGATGTCGAGACCAACGGCCAATACTTGGCCTTGGTGCCGGCCCTGCAGTCCGTGGTCGAGGTGCCGAAGCAGTCTCTTATCGCATGCCCCCTCTCGACCCTGTCGGGCGCAGATATCCTGGCCCACTGTGCGGCACGATTGATTGCGATGGCCATTGTTGATCCACTTATTGACGGAGAGGCCGTGCTGGTGCATAACCCAACCGAGCTCCTAGCCAAGGCCATCACGGCCCAGGCGTCGAGCAAGGGAGTCCAAGCCCTAATTGTTAAGGACTCCTCGCACGAGCTTTCCGGTTCAGCGACAACATTGGCACCTTACATGAGCCATGCAGAGATCACCCGGCTCATGCCCTCCAACGTCGCCTGCTTTGTTGAACTGGGCATCGAGACCTCGGAGAATGCAGCCACAATCCGATCTAGTCTTCCTCGGCACTGCAGAACAGAATCTGCCTCTACTCTGTACTCGCCCAATGGATGGGAAAGCAGCAGCCTGTCTACTAGTTCTTCGCTCGCGCAGTTGCTTCAACGTGCGGTAGACGGCATTGAGATTGGTACCAATGGCACAATCTCGTCCGCCGTAGCCGTTCACGATCTTCTCCAGGAGACGACCCTGGGTGATCCCGCCGCCATAATCGACTGGACCCAGTCATCCTCTTACCCCGTCCAAATTAGCCGCCTGGACTTGGTGACCTTCTTCAAGGGCGACAAGACATACTGGATGTGTGGTCTTTCCGGCGCCCTGGGCATCTCTCTCTGTGACTGGATGATTGAGCGCGGCGCCAAATATCTGGCGCTGACCAGTCGTAACCCCAATATCTCGCCCAAGTGGATCGAGGACCACGCGCAGAACGGCATTTTCGTGAAAATATTCCCATGGTAAGTTCGGCGCATAGACTCATTTGAAATAGTTAGGACTAATGTAAACAGCGACGTGACCAATGAGCCCGCCCTCATCGCCACCCACCAGAATATTGTCAAGACCCTGCCTCCCATCGCTGGAGTCCTGAACGGTGCCATGGTCCTCCGCGATGTCTCCATCCAAAATATGCCCTTCGACCAGATGAGCGACGTGTCCCGCCCTAAAGTCTACGGTAGCATCCACCTAGACCGTATTTTTGCAACCACGCCCCTCGACTTCTTCATCCTTTTCTCCTCCATTAACTGCGTGATCGGTAACCTCGGACAGGCCAATTACTCGGCAGCCAACTGCTTTATGACTGCCCTCGCCGCACAACGGCGCAAGCGCGGACTCTCCGCCGTAGCCATCGACATCGGCGCCATCATTGGCGCAGGCTACATGGAGCGCGAGTCCAGCAAGGCGCTAGACCTCACTGTCTCAAAAATGGCACTGATGCATTTGTCTGAGCAGGATTACCACCAGCTGTTTGCGGAGGGAATTGATGCAGGGCGTCCAGATAGTGGTGATGAGGCGGAGCTGATTACGGGCTTACTGGATATCCCTGCGGCCAGAGGACCTAATGCGCCTAGGTGGCAGGCAAACCCTACCTTCTCTGCGTTTGTAATCCATGAGACGCAGGATAGCGGTGCAGTGAGTGGCGGGGATGCGGCGATTTCTATTCGGGATCAGTTGGTGGAGTGTAAGTCTCCGGGAGCTGTTCTAGAGGTTGTTAAACGTAAGTCACGCTCTCACATCTACATCCACATGCAAGTGGTTCATGCTAAAGGTTATTAGGGACATTCGCCGCCCAGCTACGCAACGTGCTGCAGATGACCACGCCTGACGAGGACCTGATGGCGCTGCGTAGCCGCGACATCGGCCTGGACTCGTTGGTCTCCGTCGACATCCGCTCGTGGTTCCTGAAGAACTTCGAGGTTAGCATCCCCGTCTTAAAGATCATGGGTAACGACACTATGGCCGAGCTCGCCGACTTTGTTGCCAGCCAAGTTCCTTCCACTCTTCTCTCGGGGCTTAGCGGTGGGGACGATGCCCCTCCATCTGATTCTGCTGTCGCTGTTGCTGCTGCTGCTGCTCCTCCCGGTGCAGAGGCAAAGAGCGATGACGACAATGAAAGGAACAGTTCCTCGGCTGAGGACTCGCAGGATGACTCCTCCCCATCCAGTACCTCCAACACGAACACAGAGCCCCCCACACCGGCCATAACGCGCCCTCCCTCGCGCATGCAGAAAGCATCTGCAAATGGCAAGATCGACTTGGGAGGCCGAGATCAGCCTCCCCGCTCCAGCCCTAATCGGCACAGATCTCAACCCCCCAGCACCACGGCCGCACGTTATCGTCCTCACAGGCGTCACTGGTCTCCTAGGCCGCCACCTACTCTCCCAGCTCCTCGCGGACAATGAGACGCACGAAATAATCTGCCTCGCCACCCGCCGTCTCGCGGCACGCCTCGCATCCGGCGAGCTCCCTCAGCACCCTAAGATAACCTACTACTCAGGCGACCTAACCCTTCCCCTTCTGGGCTTGTCCCGCACCGATGCAAACACCATTTTCACCCGTGCCGATGTAGTCATTCACAACGGCGCCGACACCTCGCACCTGAAATTCTACCATGCCATCAAAGCCGCAAACACGGATTCTACCCGTGACTTGATCTCCTTGTGCATGATTCGCAGGATCCCAATCCACTATCTCTCCACTGTCGGTGTTGGACTCTTCGCGGACGTTACCTCCTTCCATCCCGTCTCGGCGAGTAACTGCTTACCCCCCGCAGATGGGTCAAATGGGTACATTGCCGCCAAGTGGGCTAGCGAGAGGCTGCTCGAGGAGTTGGCAGAGCAACACGGGGTGAATGTATGGATTCACCGACCCTCAACGATTATCCGGGAGGGCAAGGACGCAGTCAACGCTGCGGCCGCAGTGGACTGGATGAATGCCTTGGTGAACTACATGATCAAGCTGCGTGCCGTGCCGGCGTTGAAGAACCTGCGGGGGGCGCTGGACCTGGTCTATTCGAAGAATGTGGGAGGGGAGATTCTGGAGCGTGTGTTTAGAAATAGGATTACGCCGGAGAAAGGCGGCGTCGAGTATGTCCATGAGGTCGGGGATGTTGTTATCCCGTTGGATAGGATGGATGAGTTTGTCAAGGAGAGGACTGGAGGTGCGAAGGTTGAGGTGCTTTCTGTTGGGGCGTGGGCTGCACGGGCAGTGGACGCTGGGTTGAACAGGGGTATTGCTGCCTTGATTGAGGGAATGGATGACCCCGGCCAGCCAGATTACCCGCGGATGCTGCGCGAGTAGGGCAGCTTTTGGTTGTTTTTTTTTTTCCCACTTTCTTTTCCTTGACAGAATGAATGTTTGAATTGCCATTCTAGCCAACTATATACATTCGATGATGTTGATTTCTGGTATAGACTCGTCAAGGCATGTCTTCCCAGTCCCGCATAAATTGTTGAATCCACTTCCATAACTTAGGAGAAGCGACAAACATGTCTTTCCGAAGTCTCGGCGGATGATTGACGGTAAATCGTGTTTTCCATTCGGACATAAGTGTCAGCTTCTTAGCTATTGTCTCTCTGAGATCCTTGTTTCGAAAATAATATTTTTCATCCTTTTGAATTTTCGAAAGTGGCTGATACTCCTGTTGAAGTTCGTTATAAAGCCGGATGTAGTGAGGCGAACTCCACTGTCGTAAGAAGTAATGGCCTAGGTCCTGCTCAGGCCCACGGGCAAAGTGCCAGACTGTAGCAAAGAGAGTGTAATCACTAATCGAGTCTAGGTTGAGGAGTCGGCTCAATCTCCAGGAAACTTGGCTCCGCTCTAGGGAATCGTGATATCTGTGGATCGAGCTCTCTTCCATCGATCCAGACATAGCAGAGAAGAAGCCATCTATAAAAGGTATATATAACTCCGAACTAATTTCGTCGCGGTATTGTGGCAATTCTGGTGGGGTCAAAAGCATTGATTCAGGAATAGATGAAGCGAATGCCCAGTCGATGATACAGGTGATGTTATAATCATCATCAACATATATGTTGTTGACACTCAGATCAGGGTGGCATAACGGAAAAGTCTCCGGATTGACAGTTGGAAGTTCAAGTTGCCGTACAATATCGCGGAGAGCGTCGCCTACGATGATATAATCCAGTCTGTTGTCCGACGAGTCGATCTTGCCTCCAACGGCCACAAAGTCGTTCCATAGGTTCACAGCGCTCTCATATTGTATGCTGGATTGATAGTCGTCCCGCGAAGGAACGGGTGCCACAAAGCAATGATGTGACAACTGCAGAATTTCTGCATGCTCTAAGAACGCAGAAACAAGGCTATCATAGAACTTTGCCTCGGAAGTGAAAGGCCCTCGTGGGATCTCCAAAGAATATTGTCCATGTAACATATGACCACGTGAGAGACATTCCTTGATTTCGAAGAATTCGTCTTCAAAGAGTGAGCCTATTTTATCGAATCGCAACTGCGAAAGCTTCCAGGTAATACCGCCTAACTGGGAGAGAATTTTGGCTTTGCTAGGAGTCTCTAGGTTACTTGGAGGAGAACCGGCTGATCTCCAAAATTTTGACAGTGGCCTGCCAGGCGCCTCACTCATAAAAATGAACGGGATACCGATGTCATTATCGGATGAAGCACTGTGATAGATTAGGACTAGGACGTTGCAGTCTGGGAGATTTCTTACCAATAGTCGTATACTTCTGGAACCGGAATATCGCTATGAGCCCTGAGGTACCGGAGCGTGGCAGCTTCACTTGCCAGTAGCTTTATTCCCATTTCTATTGGCATGAACGTTCTAGGGTGTGGAGATCTAAACACCCATCGTACCCCATCTTCAAATGAAATGAAGATAGCCCAGTTGAAACTTCCTGAGGCAGGACGTTGATCCGGGTCACAAGCACATGAAACACCCTGCCGCAGCGTGCTCGCTTGACGGCACAAAGCTTGAAGGTCAAAATCGGCGTAAGTGAATATGTCGGGGTTCAGATTTGGGGACATTTCGACGGAAGAAATTCGGGAAGGGAAGGAAAATGGGTCAAAAAGGACATAGGTCCGTTGCGTTTGCAGGTCGAAAAGAGTTCCAGGGATAGTTTTGTTATGGATGGTTTGATCTACCTTCAAAAGCGGTGCGAGCCAGCTTTTTCGGCATAATAAATCCTAGGCCTCTGCATAGCCAAATGGTCCCAGACCCCCAGCCCAAAGCCCAACCCACAGCCCATTAATAGGGGCCCATCCACCCGTGGACCCGTGGACTTTGGATGTTACCCGAATTCACGGGTGAACTCGGCCTTGGTATTCGACATATCACTTGTGCCGTCGTGGTCCCACGAATTAGCTCGCGTGCATTTCATCCCTGTACAAAAGGTCGCGAACTGATAAGTGCATTGTTAGTAACTATCTAATGGATCCTATGAAATTGGCAACATACGATGCTTTTCCTATGAACCCCTGTGCTAAGTCCTGCGGTGCTTCGGGTGTGATGTCCGAGAGCTAAGCTATTTGCTGTAGATAGCCAACAGAGGCCAAAGCGACGCATTATGACCTGTTTATTGGAAATAACGAGTCATGAAGGAGGGGTACCTAGCCCATCGCTTTGGAAAGACTTGCTTCTTTAGTCTCCGAACAGCGCATTAGGGCGCTAAACTCAAAGAGACAAAACTAACCCGAACAGGTAATTCATACGCCGTTTACTACACACTTCTAATAGATTTAGAGGTGAAAGCTATGCGATTTAAGCCCTTCATATTAATTTGGCTTTCTTAATTGAACGATGTGGTCAAGATACATACATGTACATGGAAGTGCAACACTTATGTGGCTGGTTAACAAAGTATTTTTGGAAATGAGAAAATCACAACTGAGAGGTATGAGAAGCCATATCTAAAGCTAAACCTAAATTACATCCCTACGTCTATATACTACTTCCCCGATGCTAACCACTGTCATCAACGTCTATACATCTCGAGGTGGGCATCGGTCGGTAATGGCTATTATAACGACTGCTATTACTGGAGCAACTCTTCTGATCTATTCAGCACTTCTTGCGGTTTACTAATTTCATGAGAGTAGATCAGCAAAGAAGATAGAGGTATTCGGCGTTTTCAGCATCTATCACACGCAAAGATACCCCCAGTTAAGTTGACGGAGCCCACTATATTTGCGCCTCTTCGCGAGATTAAGCATTAGGCCCCTCGCTCTCTTCTGGCAACGCATTCTCAATGAATCCATTGGATTCTTTCCATGCTTGCAAGGCTGCTAGTTCCTCCTCTGGAATCACTACATCCTTGTTCAAATGCTGCTGCAGGTCTTGAATTACACCCCCAATCTCGACATCCGACTTCTCGGTCGAACAAACAACGGTCACCGAGTATAAGGTTGCGTTCATACTGGTAATGCTGTAAACGTTTCCTCTCACATGATCGGCAATGCCGACGAACACATCGTCGATTGAAGCGGCGAACGTAGCTCCGATACCTCGAAACGTGGAATTCCCATGCATGTTGAGCCATATAACGTGCACAAAAGGAGGACCAAGAAATGTATCTGTCCGGGTGTTTTGCCGGATTTCACCCGTTCTGGGATCCTGATATCTCCCATCCACGATAGGGACTTTATGTTCGGGGTGCCAGGGGGTCTGATATCTCATAATGGACGATAGCTCGACGGCTGTAAAAATTGACGTAGCGAGATACTTGAACGTGTGTGGCTGGAATGGGATATCCGGGATGTAATGTTTTGTGGGACTGGATATCACCAAAGGAAAACGAAGAGGAACTTTGTTTTAAAGGTGTAAATGTGATTGCCTCCCGAGCTCGAAGTCCTTTGTACTGTTATCTCTGTAGGTGTGTAAACAGTCCACTTATCATTGACACAGAGCAAGGATTAAAATGAGATTTCTTGACTCTGCGCTAGCGCCCCTAAAATGCAATGCTACCCTATGCGACTCGGCCGTGAGTTACCGCATATTTAACTACTCAAAGTACTGTTACATTCAACCTGACCTCACGGGGGTGCCTTTGTCCCTAAAGAGAAAGCTCCACATGGGCGGGCGTTTTAGGTAGCAATATACTTGGTATGCGGGATTTTAATGGTCAGCTGTGCTAAAGAAATTTGGCTTGGTTGTTTTTAAAAAAAAGGCATACTGGACAAGATATTGCGCCGATCCGCGATAGGCTGTATCTGTCGTGGTGCTGTGGACTAGCTATGAGAAATGATATAAAAAGGCGGAGCCTTTCTAACGGAACACCTGGAAGTTCAAGTTTGTCTATACATCCATTTTACGAAACATACTTTCAACCGTGACGCACTGTTAGTCAAGATGAAGGCTCAGGTTCGTAAGCACGTCCAGGGCGGCGAAGTCGAATGTATCGTCCACCTCCAGGTCCAGGTCCAGGTCCAGGTCCAGTGGACCTAATGGAGCATAATTATTATGCCGAGGTGACCCTCCCGCGCTGCTCATACTTGCAGCAGCAGCAGCCTTTGTGGGCCGACCAGGCCTCCGGGACGAACTGGTAACACATTCGACTTGGGAGCGCACACACCGCAAACATGCGTCGTTGGGATGTCCATCGACACGCATGCAGCCCAGTTTCTGCGTCCGGCAGCGATCAGATGCTGAGCATTTGCTCACAGATGGTTGTAAAGGGTGTATAGTGCCAGTCTCAGTCATAGCTGCTTGAACATCAACTCAAAACCTACGCCGTGTCAGAGTTCCTTAAGTACATATGTATCTGTCTTTGGGAGCTGCTTGCATGACGCGGCGACACCTTTGATGTACCATCGCTTAAGGATCATTCTTACGGCCCCCAATAAATGATGCCCGTCCTTATTTCCGTCGGTATCTACGAGAGCCCCTTATCGAGCTGGGGTTGGGTGTGGGCACCTAGGCATACAGCTGCACGTGGTCAGATTTCGTGGTCAGCTTTTAGTTAAGCAGGGCAGGGCATTGGTCGATCCTTCGGCCTTACGTTTATCCGGAATCCTGGACCCCACTATGACCCCATATATTATTATGTAATCCTTGTCACACCCGTAATATAACCAAGTTATGCCATAGGTACGGAGTAGTTAAATAGGTTTCTTCCCCAATTTTAAGTTTGAACAATTTCTCATCTCTACTCTGTACGATACTCCGTACAACTATGTAATATACTGTAGTTGGACTAACTTTATTGTCTATAACTCTATCACCCCAAAGCGTCATATTCATCTCTAGCCCTAGATACAGATAAATGAATTATGAAAGAGTCGAATGGTAGAAATGAGATATAGTAGACAAAGTGAAGTTATGTATCTTGGTAACACAGAAACAAATGTAGTTGAACCGTGGTCGGCCTCGAAAGATACCCCCCCTGAATTAGGTAGTGTGGGAAGAATTAAAAGCGATAATTAATCAGAAAGCTATGGATTATCCATGCATCCATAGATGTTCAGGATATTCAGGTACATAATGATATTTTGCCTGACCACGTTGACGCAGCGATTTACATGTCCCGGCGTTCCGGGACCGCGCTGCACTAAAAGATGACCACAATTACCACGCTAGCTACTTGCATGATGCATTTGCGCACTGTACAATTAGTTAATCGTCATTCAATGGGCCTATCAGTTTCAAAAGATGTCTGAATGTACAGTCTATGATAGTGTTAATTCGCGTATTAATCTGATCACTCATCACTCTAACGGAGTTATCGGCGGAGTTTCTAGACCCCATGTCTTATACTAATTTCTGACTGCGTATATTGCTTTGTTCTGAACACGAAATGCGTAAGACAGCTACAGCTGTCCAGCTCGTATATCCTTACATAACCACGGTACCCCTACAACCTTTTGTCATAAACCAAAGGAAAACATTTGAATTCCATGATTGCCCTTACAACTCGGGGTTACCCGTCTCCTGCCGGGAGTGGAGTGCCGTGAGCCGCAGGATCATCACTAGCCTCCCACTAGCCATTCTTATCTCCATGATGCGCGCACGGACATAGACACTACATGGTGGCGTTAACTGTTCATGGTGGCGTCAACTGCTGAAAGTAAGCTGTTGCTTGACGAACAGCATGTTTCCTGTGCTTCGGCAGTGTAAAACCCAATGGTCCGGCCCGGTGGATCATATATGAAGATCGCTGGTTACACAACACATTAATTCTGGCCCGTCTCTAGATTCTGGAATGGCCTATGCTGAATATCAGATAACCTTGTTAAACAAACTAGCTGTAATAGACGAGAGTTGCCACGGATGAGCCAACAGCATGCTACATCCCACTGCATATATGAAGATGGGGTCTCCGAAGGGAACTAATACTCGCTGTGGTGTTTCATTGGCTAGAGCTGTTGCAGACGGCGAATTAATTGTATCTATTATTTATGCCCGACGCAAGTGATATGCAAGGATTAAGTTCAGGATTCAAAGTCTATACTTTAGAAAACAATCACGCCAAGGTCCACTTGCAGGGTTGGAGCATGATAAATAGACCGAATGTGATGGGGGGCTGAGAGCGGAAACGAGAAACATCTTATAAACGCCCGAACTGGCCAGGCGAAGGGGGTTCTAGTTGCTATAAAGGAGTGCCATTTTAGGCACAGTTTTGGTGGAAATACGGAGAACAACTGGCTGAGGCTCAGCGCCAAGATCACCTGGGCAGGTGCAGTGTGATGGCGCGATTGTAAGGCGGCCCGTTCCTGTGGCCCGAGGCTGTCATTTTCGGCATCATTTCCACGGGTCCTTATATTATTCTACTTATGGATGTACGTATACATATGCATATGTAAACGGATTACCTGTTCGAGTTAGTGTTACCATATCAAGTTTAGCGTCTCATTACGCTGCCAGCTGCCACGTTCCTCCCCACCTTGGCATATAGTTCTTTTCACTTCTCCAGCCCCTCTATCTTGCATGTATCTCTGCACCCCTGCAACTTTGATCGTCCAACCGGAACACCCAGCCGTGACACCCGCCCGGCCTGTCATTTATTTTCTGGTCGCAAGTTGCGGCTGGGTCCTGTTTGCCTCTATTGTTGCAGCTTTTAAACCTGGCATGCATCTAACGCACATAGCTGGTCCCAGGAGCATGGTCGGACTTTGGGGGTACTTTTCGAGCGGCACGATTCACAAAGTGTTCATATACTCGTTCTAAACACCGGTGGACGCCCGTTCAACCTAGCGGCACACTCGTCCATGGTTCAGTAATCTACTATCTCACCTACGTCCGTCCTGGTACATTCCAAGTTTGTTCATGCAGCTTATACCATTTCATCTATCCTAGTTGTCACTTTAACCATGTTCGGTCACCGCTTGGCTTCCTGTTACGTTGCAGGTGCTACGCCCTCTTGTCATTATTTAATGGTGTCAGACTGGGATAAGGCCCCCCTAGGCCCTAAACAGGAACCTTGGCTTTTTTATGGTCTAGTGGTAAAATACTCCGTACTCTTTTCCAACAAATGGCATAAATGCCTCGTTGGTCAAGTTATGACATCGAGGCTGTGCAAGGCGATATTTGATGCGGGTTATCGAGCGCATTGGGACCCGATAGTCGTTATTTTCGGGATTCCTAGCTTCGCTCACGGCAATACTAACAAATGCCGAAACCCGCATAGATTTTCTCATCTTCAGCTGGTGTTCCACCAATGCTCAACCCCAACCATGGTCAGATAACCACCTTATAAAATGAGAGACCAGGTGAGCGAGTCGACGGTCCTATATAATACCTCCGCAAAGCCTACAAATGGGCCTGAACCCCGGAGCCAAGGCCCAACCCGCAGTGGGCTTTAGTGGGGGCCTATAAGGCCCCCATTAAAGCCTATCTCGGCGCTGACAAATCGGGGCTCTACACTTGCTGTTCAAACTTAGAATATCAAATTATAGTAGCTGTATAAGTATACATTTCAATTTTAAACAAAATCTAATCGGCGGAAGTGGAGACATTGTGGAAAATGTAAAATTTGATATTTCGATATTAGTAGAGATACATTTGGGATTTGTATAGAAAGGAGTACTACTACTTTCTAGGTAAAGCTCTATCATTTTTAAATCAACCAAACCAACGCGCTTTTCGCGTTTTTAAACGTAATATAGAAATATAACTAGTAAATGATTCTAAATCATTTAAATTAATAGAATATTACCTTAGGTATAATAGTGAGAAACGGTACTAAACGTAGGGTAATTAAAAAAGACTAAAAAAGGGGTTCAACTTTGTATGTTTGTATTGTTTAGTGGCCTATTGGGCCCGCCCCTATTGAAAGCCTAGTGGGCTTTCACCCCGGGCCCAAACCCCAGCCTATTTGCGGGTTGGGCTGGGCTGGCCTGTGGGCTTTATGGGCTTTGCAGAGGTCTAGTCAATGAGGTCCTTCCCTTCTAAAGAATATACGAAGTAGGTAAGCCCGTCCATTTCCCGGGCTGATCCCTCTTTTCTTCTATTCGTGCAGCCGTTCAGTGAGTTTCCCACCCTAACGCTCTTTCTTTACTCTTTACCCTCCTATCTCAAACGCTAATTATCGGATAGCCTTTTTTCTAACTAATATGCAGCCTCCGCACCTTCTTCTTATTACTTGCCGTACCTGGAGACATCTGATTCAATAAAGCCAGTTCTTCTCTATATTCAGCGTAAAGGTGGGGGAGCTTGTAATCCCACGACGCCGGTCATTGAGGGCCAGCGCCAGTACTCTCCAGGCCTTTGGCTCTTTCCGATAGCAATACCATCAAGCCCTTAAAATACCGGAAGTTGATAGTGTCGAAACCAGCTAGGTTTAGGAGTTGGGTAATGCCGCTGGCTATGGACTGGACTCAGATATCTAGGTGAGCTTCCCGAGACAATCAAACATCCTATTCCCTCGGTCCTAATATGGAGTTGAATAATATTTGAACATCCGATACAATCACATCTGAGCTCGCTCGGAGGGGTTTCTTCTCACATTCTACATTTACTATGCGAAGCACAAATCCGCGTCTATTTGAAGTCGTTGTCTCGACATCAAACGTTCTAAGCGCGGAACCGTACCACATTTTTATATCGTATCCATTGTACATGAAATTTGCCCAGAGAAATATGCAAGTGCGGACCATGTCGGTCTTTCATTGGAAATTAAATTGCAGTTCTGTGGATGTATGAAGGGTCCGGATCTCAAAATCAAATATTAGTTAGAACCATCAAGGCGCTTGTATCACCCTCTATATCATCGCCAACTATATATGTTATAGTTCTTTAAACCTACTGCACCCATTCTTCGAACAGCTTGGTATCCAAATTAGTATATCCATCGACAACCTCCAGGCCCCGCAGGCGTTCCTGTTCAATGCGCTCCCAGGTCCACTCTTCGACATTCCACGAGTCAGTATTCTCCTTTTGCTGCTTATCCAGTGTCTCCTGGCTAGGAATCTGGTCATCGCTCATCTTCAATACCTCCCGAACCAACGATCCATCCACGCCTTCGATGGCCGTGATACCTTCGCCACTAGCAGGAGTGCCAACGTCGGAAGCCTCAGCCGAGGAGTCAACCTCCGCTAGTGCGGTCTTGGCCTCACTCTCTGGGGGAGGCGCGGGGAGGAACCCGCTAGCGCGTAGAAGCCGCTCCGGGGGGACAGTCAGCCGGCCCTTTTTGACGACGTACTTGCTAACGGCCACGGCAAGGACAACCTTTTCGCTGCCATTGTGGGGTGCAGGTCGCATGAAGCAGGTCAAGATGTACATCCACTTTGCATCCCAAGAGATCACCTTAGAGTGCATCTCATATAGTTCGAATGGCTTAATTTCGCGCTTGAATGTGCAGTAAACAGACCCGAGCACAATCGAAACTGGCTTGCGCCTTGGTGCCGGCTTTCCCTCCTTCTTGCTTGCGGCTAGGAACTCCTGGTCTAGCTCCTTGCTCACATTGCCGACACCAGGACTGTAAATTCGGGTCACGAGCGCTGTACGCGAAACATCCAGATCCGTGAAGTAAGTGCTGTTTGATTTGTGCAGATTGTAATCGGTCTCTAGCAACGGCGTGCGAGATGTGACCATGCATGGCACGAAGATGGGATGTGTTGGGTTGCCCCGAGAGTCCACGATAAGTCTCCCCTTGGGGAGAAGTGGCGCACCTGGTTTCAAACGTAGGTTGCCTACGAAGTGATATAGCAGGCGGAACTATTAAGTCGGTTAGTAGTGTAGCATATCGAGGGGAGGAAGTCAATTCTGATGATCGAACAAGTGATCAAGGAACACTTACATGCCAGGAAAATGGGAGACTTTTCAAATTAATCACTGCCAGAACCAAGGCCAGGTTCTTCCATGAGGCCAGCGACATTACGCCAGCTAGTATCTCGCGTGTATTCTCCATAATGGAGCCCCCAGATATTGAGCTGTATGGAAACGAACAGAGAAGAAAACGTCCGGTTGTTTCGTACAGGTACGCTGACAAGACTTGAAATTTAAGTAAGATATACTCCGGTTCATCTATAGGTGTCTCGGGAGATGAGATCAATTGGAATCAGGCAGAGTTGGCCGAAACACATTTAATGAGAGACGGAATGTTTCACAAGGAATGAAGTGGCGGGCCCAATCTCACCTGAATTGATGAGTCTCAAAGCCGAGCCTGCCGATCACAGATGGCGACGAGCGTGAATTCCCCTTTTGTTGGGAGCCGAGGCCGATAAGCGGACACGTGATATTGTGATTACTCATGCTATCAGCCCCCCCCCCCCCCCCCCCCTGCCCCCGAGCCACGGGGGCGCCCGAGGTCACCCTGCAGGACTGATCTATGGATCTTCTAGTATAAGATATTTCCTCGATGATACAGTGCTGGGGAGTAGCTGGTGCTTCAACAATTCTAATACATACAGCAGGGGCTTAGATGTATGCTAAATGCTTATTGGTCGAATGATTATGCATTTATCCAACCTTATATATCTTGGCGTTTACCATATGTTGTACAACCCTTATAGACCTGTGATTCGAGATTCATGAGGAATTTGTTGAGCTCGTTGGATTTTCAATTATTGGTACTTTCCCACTGGAAAATAACCCCTCAAACAAGGGAAACCCCATATTTCCCACTTGATTGCGCCTGACTAGTTGCTGTGCTGGGATTTCCCGTACTCATATGCCGACGTGGTGAGAGTGCCCGGTTATCTTCCAGAAGAAGGCCACAGAAACGGAAACCGTGGGAAAGGGTTGTATGTGGTATTCATCTTATACCACGGTGAAGACTAATGAATCAACAAAAAAAGACTAATGGCTACATACAAAGGACCGATACCCGACAGAAAGCTGTGCGAAGCCAACATTATCACTATTTCTGACAATAGAATTGTCACTCGAGTATTTATTAATACCACTGATATGCCATTCGGGGCTCATTGTGATGCTATACCAAGAAGACGACGATGAGAGACGACACGTCAGAAATGTATAGAGGAAAGGAACTTCAAAGGATATATATGAATAAGAACAATGACCTCCAAGAAAGATACAACCGAAAGTAAAGCGACCATATAGATGAGAAGGAAGTACGGAAAAGGGAGCCTCTTGCTATTGCTACACTCAATTTTGTTTTGACTGATTGCCTAGGACACTTATCCTGTGATCAAGTCAAGATGAAATGATCAAGACGTGCTTTCTAGTCACAAGATTGGTCTTCACACCAAATCATCCTTCTTGCCTATTTCATGAACTCGTTCTCCCACTCCTCCATTGCTTCCCTGGCCACTCCACGCGTTTGTTATCATTCCTCTGTTATTGATCGCCAGCGAATTGACCACATCTCATGTATCAGCCAGCTCTTCCTTGGCCCTTTCTTCCTAGATCCGGAAGAGCTCAACTCCTTCGTTTGCCATCCTGTCTCCTGCTTGTCCCTGACAACCCGCGCTTTTCAACCCAGAAGAATCTTGAGCCTATCCGTCATGTCCGACGTGTCCAACGATGTCACCCTCGCAGGTTATCTTTTCAAACGCCTTTATCAAGTTGGCCTACACGCCGTGCATGGCGTCTCCGGAAACCACAACATCGCAATACTGAGGGAAGCTACCGATGCGGGGCTTGAATGGGTCGCGCACCGTAGCGACCTTAATGCTGGGATTGTCGCAGATGGATATGCACGAGTCAAGGGCATCGCCGCTCTGATATCTTCATTCGAGAATATGCCATCGTCAGTCTCAACGGCAATCGCTGCCTCGTACCAGGATAGAGTCCCAGTTGTGCTCGTGATTGGGACACCAGAACGCAAGGCGCAGGCGCAGGCCTCCAAATTCCACCATTCATTCTTCGACGCGCAGCCTGATGTTCCTCGACAACCTGATGAGTTCCAGATGCTCGCTGACTGCTTCGAGAAAATCACCATCACCCAAGAGTTTCTTGTTCACCCTAGCGAGGCTACTGCCCAGATTGATACCGCCATTCGAGGATGTATCATGCAGTCCCTGCCTGTTTACATCGAATTACCGGAAGATTTGGTCACCAGTATGGTACCGGCCAAGGGACTCGCCCAGCGCTTGGAATTCAACACTCCGCCTCACGATACTGAGAAGGAAAAGACGGTAGTGGCCAGTATCATGAACAAGATTAAGCACGCACAACGACCAATTATTCTCGTGGATGCGGGTGTTCCATCTTGTGGTCTTATCAAGGAAGCAAACCAGCTAGCGAAGAAGACTAGATTTCCAACTGCTGCGACCCAGTTCAGCAGAGGGGTGGTCGATGAAACACTGAAGAATTTCCACGGAGATATCTCGGATTTCGACATGTACGGTTCATACTTCAGAGCTTCCGACCTGATTCTCCGTATTGGACCCCTGAATACCATTGAGTGGGCTCTCCCCGCTATATTCGAGGCGAAGGCAGCAGAGACAGTCACATTCAACAGGAACTCTATTGTCATCGGGGACCAGAAGTACGAGCTCTTTTCTAGGCCTGTGCTTCAGCAGATTTCAAACTGCCTGAGTGAGAGGAAACTGCGTGACCTTGCACCCTACCCAGATTTGCCTAGTGTCCGCGACAGCATTGAAATGCTTCCAAGTCAGAAAAGGACTGCGCCCCTTCAGCATGACATTTATTCCACATTTTGGCGACGAATGTCTCTCTTCTTCCGTCCGGGTGACATTATCTTAACTCAAACCCAAACAGCCCAGGATGGAGCACGTTGTTTTGTGTTGCCACGAGAAACAATCCTCATCAATCCTGGTACCGGAAAGTCACCCGGGCACATACTTGCTACCGCTATGGGTGTGGCTTTGGCGCAACGAGGCCTTGCCAAAGCAAACTACATGCTTTCACACGGACGAACAATTCTCTTTGAAGGAGCCAAGGGGTTCCAAAAGGCCCAAAATGACTTGAGAGCTATCATCGATATGAAGCTCAATCTCATTATCTTCGTGATTAACGAGGGAGTACCCGTCGTTGAAAGTTTGATGCATGCGATGGAATACACACAGCAAGATTCTGGTCACTGGCGATACTCAGAATCCGTTTCTTTCTTCGGAGCCCCAAATGAGACACCTTACCCAGTCTACTCCAGCATAGCCAGAACATGGGGCGACTTTGATCTTATTATCTATGATAAGATAATTCAATCCGGGACAGGACTGTACATCGTGGAGTTCATGCTCAAACCCGAAGATCCAATGCAAAGCCCGTCTCTTCTCGCTGAAATGTATGGCCCACCCACAAGCCCCTTTTCGTTGAAGAAATATCACCTCAAGCAAGATTGATTGGCGCGAAAAATGAGACCGGAAACAGCTTTGGATTCTAAAACATCTAAGATGAGACGAGATACTTTCAATACAATATTCAGTTATCACAACTGCGTCCACAAAGCGTAGAGAATATTGAAGCAACTTATAGAGCAATAGACCTCCGCAAAGCCCATAAAGCCCAAAGCCCAGCCCAACCCAACCCACTAATAGGTTGGGTTTCGGGCCTATCTTCGGGCCCACTGGTGGGCTATGGGCCCGGGGTGAAAGCCCACTGGGGTTTTAATGGGGGCCAAATTGGCCCAATAGGCACCAAACAATACAAATATACCGAGAAATCGAGATGCCAAGTACAGTTGAACCCCTTCTTTAGGTTTTTTTTAATTACCCTATGTTTAGTACCGTTTCTCACTACTATACCTAAGGATATTTTATTAATTCAAATGATTTAGAATCAGTTTCTAGTTATATTTCTACATTACGTTTAAAAACGCGAAAAACGCGTTGATTTAGATGATTTAAAAATGATAGACATTTACCTAGAAAGTAGTAGTACTCCTATATCAATCCCAAATATATATCCCAAATATATATCCCAAATATATATCCAACATCAAAACATCGATTTTTAGAATATCCCGACTTCCACCCATTAGATTTCGATTAAAATTAAAATGTATACTTATATAGCTACTATAATTTGATATTCTAAGTTTGAACTTCATACGATCCGTAGAAGGTCGTAATACAGCAATTACAGAGGCCGATTTGTTACCGATAGGGTTGGGTTGGGCTTTAGACATCGGGCCCACAGCCCACTGCTGGTTGGGCTATGGGCTTTGCGGAGCTCTCTCCGAACACCCGCTATCACATGGCAATTGTCTTATCTCCACATTTATTTTCTAGCCAGGAAAGTGGGCTAAGCGTACTCCGTAGTCCGAGTACATACGTAAGTGCTAAGCATACCCCTGGACCAGTCGGGCCGATTAATTTCTCGCGGCATTTTGGGGTTGTTTCCAGTGGGCGGTCAAGCACGTGTACGGTGTTACCCTAAAGAGACGCTCTGGTATATATAATCCTGCCCCTCGTAGCCTTGGAAGTTTATCCACAGGCCACCTATATTCCTTGACACTGGAAGTATCATGTGATATTTCCTGTGACGTCCCATACTCTTCTTTGAACAATATCATTCTCACTATCTACGATCCCCCAACTCGGAATACAAGTGAAATACTTCTTGGATATAGGTAGGAAACACATATTCTTTGTATTCAAATGACTCGAAAACATTCAATTAATATCCCAGTGCTTGATTTAGTACATCAACCGTGTTGCATTATCATGCCTAGCAATATGAAGACTGAAGACAAGGGCAGCTCTGTCCCTCCAACTCATGCTCCCAGGCCTCAGGGTCTTTCATGGAGAGGTTGTGCAGAGACATATGTGATTAACTTTTTGACTCTCCTGCTCACCATCCATTTCAAAGACGTCTTCTTCAAGTCCGACAGCTTTTTCCTTCAGTGTGGGATTTATGCATCATTTCTTACGTTATTTAATTTTCTGTACCGGAAGTTCCAATCTCTCTAAGTATATAGACCGTCTTTGCGAATAAGTGAAACTGGAATCAAGGATGAGAAAAGTTTTACCCCTATCATATGCTATTATGATCACACTAGGCATACATATTGAACTCCGTGTGCTGCATTATCAAATCTTCCCCGTGGGTAGCATGTGGTCTTGAACAATGGCCTTGAAATTAGCGATCGTTGCTTGATGAATGCATCATGGACTATAATGATGAAGAATACCCGTTATCCTATAGCTAGAGAGGGTGTCTGCGTTCATGGCGAAATTTTTAAACAAGTTACTATTATGTCAAGGATGCCATCTCTGGGATTGCCTCCCTGCTTGTTATATACAAAAGTGTATGTACATATCCATAACTAAGAACGCTTCGGCAGAACCGACAGTCTGATGACCTTCGCAGGTAGTATACATTGCGTAGGGTCATGTATATACCAGCAAGCTTTTACACATTCGTTGTGATACATTTGTCACTCCCATGGTCGCCCTGGCAGTTGTAGTCCTTCTGAGAGTTGAATCCAGTCATCTCGAATGCACTGTCGCTGCTTGCGGTGGCCTTTGTATCAGCGCCATGGCATTTCACAAAAAAGCTGAGGAATTGAGGGCAATAGGCATTGACCGTGACAGCACTAAATGTTGTGCTAGAAGTCTGGATGAACGCAAAAATACTCTTGCATTTGGGTATTGGGTGACCAGTACCAGCCTCAACGCAAATCTTGCTATCAACGACAGCAATAAGTTGGCCCACACCGCCGGCTGCGCCTGCAGCTATAGTAGCACACAGGGCTGTAATCTGATTCGCGCTCAAATTATCTTGAATGTTGCCATGGCCCTGGCATTTGCCGTTGATAGGAGCTCTGGCTTGAAGGGGATTGTCTCCAAAGTTGAAGGAAGGCGAGGGGAAAAGCTCGGCAATAGTCTTGTTGAAGATACCCAGCTCGGCTGCCAGAAAATCGGCTCCATCATGGGAATTATGATGGTCGGTCATGAACAAGGAGGTGAGGTTCACATCAATTCCCGACAAACCCAAAGCGTGTTTTTCGACCATATTCTGCACCTCCATGGTGGGTGTCAAGCCATAATGCTTCACTGCGGAGGCAGTGGAAATGCAGAAACAGACAAGAGTTGCCAGATGCATCGTCGAGGGAATGTATTGATGAAGTAGGATGGAAATTCACAGAGTTGGAATGTTTATGGAATTGAGAAGCATTCTTTCCTGGAATTCTCGCTGGTAAAATACCTGAGCAGGAAGTGCATGAGTAATATCTAGAACCGGCCTCGGGACTTTCACCTCGAGCTTTTCAGTGAGATATTTACTGATTTTCTGATTTTCTGATGTCTGGTATACACGTACATCCACTCTGATCCATGAAGAGCTATTGATATGGGACAGCCTCGTGATGGCCTTTCGACTTTCCAGCCCCCATGTTGCATCAGGATTCAGGATCGGCCTCTGATCGACCCAGAACATGTGATAGAAAGATGAGCCAGCTAAAACCAGAGCAGGATGCCATAACAAAAGCCCGTAAAGCGACATCACAACCCACAAGGAGAAAGGTCCAACGTGGGGGCGTCTTCATTCCCCGAGAAAACTTGTCAGTATCCCTGTTTGATTTGAAGGGGATTGATAAGCGCCATCCAAGACATATAGAGGGGCTAAAGCTTAGTATCCAATAGCCAGCCACTTTGCTGTTAGTTCAAGGCGGGATCCACAAGTGCGATGCTTGATGCAATCTCAACAGTGGATCATGATGTTCAGGGTTCAGAATCCCTTCGCGGACGGGTCAGGACAGAACTCAAATATAAAGGTTTTAAGCCTACACGGGTTAGTTCCAAGTGCACACGTGCCTGATGGTGGATCGTACAAGCTTGTTTGGACCCACAATACAATATATGTATATTGTAGTATTGGGGCCATCGCTTTGGGCCATCACTTGGGGCCGTCGCCATTCCAACCTCTTTCCATCTGCTTCCCTCTTCCTAGCCCATATATCTTGCACTCATCACCGGCCCTTTCATTACCTCCGTTCCACACTGAACATTGCATGTGGGGGGCCTCCAGCCCGATGCACTGCCCCTTTCATTTCGCTGGAGGTGCTCCTCCGGCCAGGATCGTTCAAGCCAGCATCAGCTACAACTCGAATCAGTTAATCCAGGATTACCAATCCCACTATACTTGAGCCTTGCCATCCATCTCTAAGATATCTTGCCAATTCAGTTTAATCGAACCGGCCTAACTCGATCAGATCAAATATAAGTAAAGGTACCCTAGTCATCCATTGCAATTTTCAATGTGGGGTTGAATTCCGACACGGAGCTAGATCTGCAAGTGTCTTTGAATTGGTTAAAGATGGTTTATTCAGCTATTTGATCTGTAGGTACGCAGTGGTGGTACAGAATGTGCTGTTGCAGAAGGCAGACAAGGGGCATCGATGGGCCAGAAATAGCCCAACCACAATCGTGGGGGCCCGCAAGTCAGAGAAACTTAGATCACATACTGCTAGACGTTAGTATACAATTCAAAAGAAAGTTGCAGTAAAAACTCACCGGAATGAAGAGGCATGGAACCTGCTTCTCGTACTCATCCCAAGTCGTTCCATACTTGACTTTACATTTGTGGATATCCCTCATGGCACGGTGAGTAATCATGACGGCGAAGAATACGGGGTAGAACCAGGGAAGGGGACTGTCGAACCCGGTGATCAGTGCCCACGACAAAGCGAAAAACATATCGCAGCTGTAATGGACTTTGCGAGCCAGTCCGTACCACCCATCAACAAAAATGGTATCGCCCTTCTCTGTCTGAAGTGTCTTTGGGTTGTCAACCTGTCTCCAAGGAAGCTGGGGGAGCGTTTTGCGGTTCACCAATTTGCCTCGCTCCATCATGCGGAAGGCATTCTTCTGGCTGTTTGCAGTGTCCCAGACCCAGTAGACGCAAATATACGAGACAAACAATACCGCCAATGCAGTTTTGTTCCACGCATATGTCGACGGGTGGCGACTATCCAAGTACAGAACGCAGTGGCAGTAAGACATAGGGACACCGGCCATGTTCCAGAAGATCAACAAGAATCCCAGTTTCTCCTGGTACATGTCCCATGTGGTGGTGATGAAGTGTTCTGCCTTGGCGCAGGCATTGGCGTAAAGGAAGTGCGCCATGACAAGGAACAGCACTTCACCAGAAACATATCCGTAGAGTTCATATTGGCGAGTCGCAGCCGCGCAGCTCAAACCCAAGAGCATGAACCATGGGATACGGACTTCGTAGAACATCTTAAAGTCCAGGATCCCGAACATACGTGGATTTAGTTCGGCTCCCATGAAGAAGTCATAGATTGGGTACCCAGTGATGCGGTGCTGGGCGCCACGAGCAAATGCAGAGAAATAAGCGAAAAAGCTGGCGAGAAATCCCGAAAGAATCGCCACAGACATCAGAGGACCAAACTCATCCAGGATAGTGTAAACTGGGAAAAGTCCAGTGTAGTGGAGAGTGGCCACAACGGCAATTGTGAGGTACAAGCTACTGTAGGCGGAGCAATAATACTCCAGCCGCTTGCCTTGCAGATGGAGAAGACGCTTCCCGTAGCACGTGAATCCAGGCATGTAGATGTAGCATGCTGCCTCAAAGATGTAGAATGTCCAGTAGATGCGCCACGCCCTGAAGTGTGGGAACGCACCGGTGTAAACAAGGTGACATAGATGCTTTCCGAAGACGGTCCAGGACTCTCCGTTTTGCGGCAGAGGTAGCTTCCCATCATAGTAGGTAGCGCCGATCCACATGTACCACATCAGCAACGGGAAGCCAGTCATAAGTGCCAAGGTTCCGAGTGAACCACCGAATTCGAAATGCTGTGCGTAGTCCACCTTGGGGTCCATACCGGGGATCCAACCACCAGCGAGTTGCGCTTTCTTGAAGTCATCGTGCGAATTTGGTTTGTCAACAACCTCATGGGTGTCATGCTTTCGGCGAGACTTGACTTGGTCGTCCATCTTGAGAACTTGAAATATGATATTAATTGAGTCGATGGAAAACCAACGGACGCTAACAAAGTACACTCACAGTCAAAGGATGGTAAAGACCGATACAGGAGAAAAGGAAGAAGAAAAGAAAAGAAAAGGAGAAGCAGAAGGATGAAAAGAAAACAAAAGAGAGAGAGAGAGAGGAAAGAGCAAATAAATAGGAAGGAGCAAAAGGACCCCAGAGTATAATTTTGGAAGGAGCCAGGCAGGTGCAACGATACACTTCCCATTTGGGTTTAGACCCCGCTGTCTTTATCCTAATTAGGTTTAGATCCCGCTACTATCCTTGAAAGTGATTTGATTGTGTCGTTGTATTTGCCCCTATTTACTTCATCATTGATATAATCGGGCAATGGAAAACACTCTGAAGTTTCTGAGGGTACAGACCACATCTATCACTAGAGCTTGGTGCATAATTTCTAGCTTGGTTGTTGAGTATCATAGTTGCTGCATGCTGCTGGAGTAAAATCCAAGTCTCCAACACATTCTCCCTTCTCGAGGCTGTCCGCTAATATTTAGTTAATAATAAAAAGTGATCATTTATTCCCTTAAGATATCCATATAAGGCGAATCACCTAGGGCAAATCATGGATAACGGATAAACAATGTGACGTCAGGTGATCTTATCTATGTCGACATCGCATTAATCAGCAGTGCTTATCAAGCCGGCAGTTCCCCAAAGTTGGACTTCTCCCCAAACATTCACCTCACTATGACTGATCGGTCGGTCCCATGAATTATCAGACCATCAGTATGGACGGCAATGCCTCCGAACAGCGCCATCGCACTGTGGGAAGGCCGTCCTTGAATCAGCCGCCTACAGATCCCATCAATGATCCCACAAACCACCAAGCTCCCGCCACATCCCCTCAGAGCTTCACGCCGCGCTCACTTCTCGTCGGTCTTATAATCGGTGCCCTCATCACATTCTCGAATACCTACTTCGGGTTGCAGACAGGATGGATCAGCACAATGGCCATGCCCTCGGCCTTGATTGGCTTTTCGGTCTTCAAGGTTCTATCCAAGTATCTGTCTTTCCCCTTCACGCCCATTGAGAATGTCTTGATACAAACGGTTGCTGGTGCGGTGGGAACAATGCCACTTGGATGTGGATTTGTTGGCGTCATCCCTGCTCTGGAGTTCCTGCTGAAGCCTGGTGAAGATGGACCTGAAGGCGAGGGCGGAGAAGGCGAAGGGGGTCCTCTGAAACTCGGCTTCTGGAAGTTGGTTATCTGGAGTCTGGGAGTTTGTCTGTTCGGTGTAGTATTTGCGGTTCCACTACGAAAAGAGGTCATCGTTCGAGAGAAGTTGCGGTTTCCGAGTGGTACCGCCTCGGCATTGATGCTGAAGGTCTTACATGGTTCTGGGAGCAACGAAAAGGTTATAGCACCGGAGAGTTCCCGTGCGGTAATTCTGAGGACAGAGGCTGAAGCAGCTGGTCAATCACGAGAAGACACAGGCCTCTTGAAGGATGGCGATGCTGAAGATCAAGCTTCCAAGGAGCAAGATTGGCGCTCGAAGATGCGGATCTTAGTTGGGTCGTTTGCAGTGTCGGGTGTATATGTGAATATCCCCAAATTAAACTCTGCAAAATATATGCTAACAGCATTAGACTCTTTTCTCCTACTTTGTCCCTCTAGCCCATGCCATCCCTCTGTTTGGCGCGGACATGGCGAAGAACTGGCTGTGGACCCTCAACCCGTCGCCCGCATATATCGGCCAAGGTATAATTATGGGCCCATCAACATGCATGCACATGCTCTTCGGGGCAGTCTTGGGGTGGGGCGTCCTATCACCGCTGGCTAAGACCCACGGCTGGGCCCCCGGCGAGGTTAAAAGCTGGGAAAATGGCAGCAAAGCATGGATTGTCTGGATATCACTGGCTATTATGCTTGCCGATTCACTTGTTAGTCTTGGGTGGCTGCTGCTCAAGCCTATTGTGAAGCACTCTCCAAGATGGATAACCCCGCTCAAATCCACTCGTGCTGGTCAGTGGATTGCACTTCGACTGCAATCTTCTCAGCACTCATATATCAATTACTCCGCTCTGGAGTCAGAGTCTCATCTTTTGTCGCATGACAACGATGACGCCCACCACACACTAAGAACCACAAGCGAAGAAGAGGAAGATGCACCGCCATCTCAACTCATTTCAACTCGCACAGTAGTGATTCTCCTTCCCCTGACCCTCCTCCTGAATGTCGCATGCATGCACTTTGTCTTCGGTGAAATCATTTCCCCCTTTCTATCGACATTGGCGACTCTGCTAGCAGTGCTCCTATCCATTATGGGTGTCCGGGCTCTTGGCGAGACCGACCTCAACCCAGTTTCGGGTATCAGCAAGCTGACACAACTTCTCTTTTCACTCGCCACGCCAGCGTCCCAGTTCTCCAGACGCACCGCTCTAGTGACCAACCTACTCGCGGGTGCGGTCTCCGAGTCAGGAGCCCTGCAAGCCGGTGATATGATGCAAGATTTGAAGACCGGTCATCTACTTGGTGCAAGCCCCAAAGCCCAATTCTATGGGCAGATAATTGGCAGTCTTGTGGGTGCAGTTCTATCATCTGCCGTATATAAATTGTACGTGAACGTATATGAGGTTCCGGGCGAAATGTTCCAGACACCTACCGCGTATGTCTGGATTTTTACTGCTCGCCTCGTGACTGGTCAAGGGCTGCCCAAAATGGCTGGACAAGTCTCTCTCATTGCTGGTATCGTGTGGGCATTCCTTACCGCACTGAGGATCGCAGCTGCGTCCCCTGGCTTTGCACGCAATGGGAAACCCCCTGCTTGGAGAGCTTGGATCCCCGGTGGTATCGCTGTTGCAGTTGGTATCTTTAACGAGCCTTCATTTACCCTGGCGAGAGCTATTGGTGGTATTATTGCATGGTGGTGGGCGCGCAAGCACTCCGAATTGAAGACGGACAAACAAGTGGCCAATGGAAACGCCACTAGCATGGGATCTTCTATAGAGACTGAATTGCAGGACGGGCAAAGATCATCAACGACTGCCGAGCAGGCATCCGAAAAAGTAGATGCCGCCTCCTCGACTATCGTTGTCCTTGCCTCCGGCCTCATTTTGGGTGAAGGTATTATGAGCATTGTGAATCTTCTTCTTGCAAGTGGACGCGTTCCACATCTCTGATCAGGACAAGCGTGATAAAATGCTTTCATCACCTTGTATATGCTGCATTTCTTGTTACTAAAAGCGCGTATTCGATTTAGAAATGAAGTTTTCGGGGGATCTCAATTAGAGTCCAATTCATTTTTTGCCGTTTGTTTTTTATGATTCCAATTTACTACCACTTCCCTCAGTATGGCCTATGTCATATTATACTGGCTTGAAATTGATTGTACGAATTCCACACATACCTAGGGCTTTCTCGGAACTGTATACAGGGCTCATACAGGTAATTGATGTAGGAAAGGCCCGTGCTCACACAAGCCATGGATGTTATTAACTTAACGAAACAGAAACCTTGGTCCGAGGTGTTTAATATGCTTTATGCTTAAGCCGATCTAGTCTCTAAATTCAACAAACTCACTTATACGCCCTTATCATGTATTTTCTATGTCTAATCTTTGAAATTAAAATATCCCAGCTCAGTGCCCCCACCTCACCCCAGACCC
This sequence comes from Penicillium sp. CMV-2018d, assembly GCA_028827225.1. NCBI lineage: Eukaryota > Fungi > Ascomycota > Eurotiomycetes > Eurotiales > Aspergillaceae > Penicillium > Penicillium hesseltinei. The sequence continues at coordinate 2,914,864 of JAPZBW010000002.1, read as the reverse complement.
CAGGCCGGCACCGGCCGATAGCCCGGGGCCCGGAAAAGCCGAGCAAAAGCTTGGTAGCTTCACTTTCCCTACATGCCGAGCACAGCAGCCGAAATGGGAAAAATGACATGTTATTTTCATCGCTGGAGTTTCCGCCTTTTGTGCTTTCCAACGTAATACATTTTGTATATTGTGAACCACTGTAATTATCTACCTGCATATGTGGTATTTTATGGTTCCTTTAGCGGCGATTCCTAAGTTTCTGCGTGGCAGAACCCCCATTGTCGAATTTGGCCCTTATCAGTGCCGTACTCCGAGGCCAATTCGGGATTACCAACCAGACCCTTGGGGACACTATCTCCGAGATGTTGACAGACCTTAAATTTTCAACTGGACCCCTTCCTTCCCCTTTCGCCATCGACAATATTGTCAATCGCATTTCGACGCGATCCGAGGCTTGCTTCGACATCGGCATCGGCATTGGTCTTAATATCGATTTGCCGAAAGAAAAGAGCATCCTACTACGTATAATTTTTGGTCCATGAGAGTAGCAATCCACACTCCGCGGTATTTATCCCAATCATGACACGCATATGGCCGAAGGGCAGTCTTATAAATGTGCAAGCCGAGCCCGAGAAGGATCCTGCATCCCTTGACCCGGCATATCTCGTCAAGTGGGATCATGACGATGTATTGAATCCTCAGAATTGGACTCCCAGGTATAAATGGTGGGTGACATTTCAACTGGGCATGCTTGCTTTAGCAGGTAGTCTGGGGTCAAGCATCACCACGCCGGCCGATGACACCATCGCGAAGTATACTGGCGTGAGCAGCGAGGTTGCCGTGTTAGATGTATCCCTGTATTTGTGAGTGGGGTTCAATTAAGACAACTAGAGATAAACGCTAACAAAGATACTACTAGGCTTGGCTTTGTCTTCGGACCTATCATCTGGGCTCCTCTTTCAGAAATCTGGGGCCGAAGAATCAGCATACTTCCCGCCGTCTTTTGTCTAGCATTATTCTCCATCGGCACTGGTGTAAGCACAAATGCAGCTTCGGTGTTCGTCACGCGCTTTTTTGCGGGCTTTTTCGGCTCTGCTCCGATTAGCAATGTCACCGCTGCACTAGGTGATATATGGAGTAAAGAGACGCGTGGGACTGCAATCAGTCTCTATGCAGTGGCAGTGAACGGCGGCCCGGCGCTAGGTCCAGTGATCGGCGCAGCGCTCTTGTTGAATCCCCATATGGGCTGGCGCTGGACCGCGTACATTCACGCAATCTGGGTCTTTGTCATTTTCACTTTGACCTTCTTCTGTTTGCCAGAGGTATACCCGCCAGTTCTACTCAAGCGCAAAGCACAGCTACTTCGGAAAGAGACTAGTGACTCAAGATTTTATCATCCCCATGAACATCTGAAACTCGATGTCAAATCCGTTCTTACGAAGCAGCTCGCCCGTCCATTGAGAATGCTGTTCACTGAGCCGATTGTCACTTGCATTGCCTTTTATGCTTCCTTTGTCTACGGCGTGATGTACCTAACCCTTGAGGTATTTCCAATTGCATTCCAACAATCCCGCGGTTGGAACCACCTTGTCGGTTCTTTGCCCTTCCTAGGATTGTTGATCGGTGTCATATCTTCAGTGGGTCTCAACATCTGGAACCAATATCGCTATAACCGGATATCCAGCGAGGCAAATGGGAGAGCAGTGCCCGAAGCACGACTTCCGCCTATGGCATTCGGGGCCGTTTTCATTGTCATAGGGCTCTTCTGGTTTGCTTGGACCGCTGAACCACCTCACCACTGGATCCTGCCATGCCTGGCAGCTGTCTTTATAGGCATTGGATTCAACTGCATTTTCCAGCAGTGTTTGAACTTTCTGATTGATGTATATAAGATCTATGCTGCTAGCGCCACAGCGGCCGTTACCCTTCTTCGAAGTTTGCTGGCTGCCGGGCTTCCCTTGGCGGCTAAACCGATGATCAAGGCTTTGGGGATTGGGCCTGCTGTTTCCATTGTTGGAGCGGTGGCTGCAGTTCTATTGCCTGTGCCGTTCTTGTTTATGAAGTATGGCCCAAAGCTGCGGGGATTATCAAAGCTTGCGCCTGGAGATTCTTAGACTTATTGATAACTGTTTTGTTCCGAATTTGTGCTAATCAAGACCATACCTGTCTCGTCCATATGTGTAATTTCATCCCAATCTCTGTAGTTAGTCACAATGGTCCAATCATAGATAGACTCGAGGTTATTGACTACAAACGTACTTTTATTCTTGTATTGTCTTCAAGTTCATATCCAAAAGTCCATTCTTGCATACTATATATCTGTGTAATTGTCTGTGTTCTTCAAAAATGCCAAAATATAAATGATAACCGAAAGATCCTCCACCATGAGACTAATGCCTAAACGATCATTGTAAGTAATTTAATCACACTCTGCAGTTGCTGGTTGATCCTCTGGGTTTAAGCGTTCGTTATCAGGAATTGGCTCAAACTGAAATCTTAGCTCCAGTCTGGTGTGATAATTCCAAATGACAGCTCGAGAGATACGGATCGTACCTCTGGGAAGAGATGATATAAGTAAGATGGCGGTTGCTTTGCCTAACTTTGTGCCGAGGAGTTCCTCATACTCACGAGTGCCACGTTCGAGTATGAGGGGTGGATCGCGTTCCGCAGAATCGAAAATGCGGTCATGTCTGGGATAGGCTATCCGCCTGATATATGGTCCAGTCTCGTCATTGACCACGCAGGAATACATAATATGCCTCAGAGTGGTAATGGGATGGTCCGCCACATACAGAGCCCTGGCGATTTCATTCCACTGAACGCAATCGTACCTATAAATGGAAAGAGCCATAATTATTCCCGGTCCGATCATGTGTGCGAAGCTATTACTCATTCTGTCTCTTGCATTTTCCCGTAGGATCTCTTCGTCATTGACTTTGCTTGAAAGCGTTACACGGCGGTACCTATTGTTTTGGATAGTAAGTCCCATGGTTTCGGGTTCGCCTCCATCAAAAATGTCGTCGACATCTTGGAAAACAGATTGTCCAACTCCGAAACGATAATCTTCCTGGAAGTTATTCAACATGTCATCTAGGGTCACAGTTGCCGGGGCAACATAGCAGCCTGGTTCGTTTGGGTCTTCTAACCAAGCTACTAGTTCAGCTCCTTTTCGTCGGTATGTGGCCAGTTTCTCTTCCGTAGGCGTTGGGTACAATAGCTCGTCCACTTCGTCATTGCTGAAGCCACTGGAACTGGGTTCATCAGGAGGAGGTCTCATGGGTATTACAGCGCGGGAAGATCGCGAACCAAAGTATAATAGTTCACCGGATGAGGTATCACCATGACCTGCATCATCATCTTGTGGAAGCGGGGTCTGGCCTCGAGGGGGGGTTCGAGGGTAGGAGAATAATTCATCACCGGCTTCGGCATCTGGCATGTCAATATCGTCAATATCGTCAATATCCCTGGGCTCGTTAATATCTATATCACTCATTTCAGGTGTGATTCCTGTGCGAGAGCCTTCTCTTGAAGGCGGGAGTGGGGGGTATCCCTCATCGCTGATGTTACCTTCACTGTCGCCGGCCTCCGGAGCTTTACCTGGCTTTGGCTTCGGTGCTTGACCTGGCTTTGGCTTCGGTTCTTGACCTGGCTTTGGCTTTGCGGCTTGACCTGGCTTTGTAACTCCACCTCGCTTTGAGACTCGACCTCGCCTTGCCATTCGAGTTGGCTTTGAGGATGGCCCGGGCTTTGGTGTTCGAACAACCTCTGAATCTCTGGGTGGTGGTGGGATTGGGGTTGTGGGGCTCTCAGGGTGAACCACATCAGGTACATCATCAGGTCCAGGTGGCGGTTGAGTAAAAGGGAGTACTGGGCTTTTGGGATTCTGGTCACGTCTGCTGCGGCGGCAGATGCCCAAGCACTTGTTGAAACAGCGGCAGATTATCATTGTTATTGTTGAGGTAAAGTATACGTCGGACAATTGGATTGTTGGGAGTAGTTGGAATAATAATATAAGGCTGGTAGGATCTGTTGTATTGTGCTTGTTGAATGATATTGTTGGAATGGATAACAATAGACAGATACAGACGAAGTTATATACCTTTAGCCAATGTCTTTGTCTTTGTTTCTGCTTAACATGTGTCTACTCCTAGTCCTTAGAAGGACGAAACATCACGGAAATAGACTCATCTAAAATAAGACCAGGATGCGAACAATGGAGACAAGTGCATAGGGAAGAGTGTCTAAGACAAGATAAAGAGACTCGAACTTGGAGGGACAATAAGGGCGGCCAATTTGGAAAATCCAAGGATAGAACTCAACGAATAGACAAAGAGAAATCTAACAATGCTCGTCCAATCGCACCTACGAGTCTGAAGTAAATAAAGCATCATCAAAGAAAAGGCTCAAACGCTTACCAAGTCCACCCTAGTTCCTCCAAGGCCGTCAACAAACAATATAATATGCTATTCTCGAATATCCAAGCGATGAACATAGTACATTGTTGAAGGACAAGCGAAAGCTAATATTAATTTTCTCAAAGGGCGAATAATCAAAGAGTTGGAAATTAGAGGTATTTTCAAAGAGAGCATACTATTTGTAGATCCCCAAAAATCCCACGGGTACTCTTGTTTGACCAAGTCCTTGAAATCACCAAGGTGACTTCTTGGATGTATTGGGAGGCAACAGTTGAACAATCAAATTCAGCGCTTTCTCTGTATTATCCCATTGTTCGGCTGTAATTAAATCCTCGCGATGCTGAGACATACCCGGGGGATGTCCTCTCATGCGCAGTTGATCATATTCAGCCGCACTTTGGCGAAGTCGTTCGATCAAAATTTGGATAGACATTCTTGTGCCATGCAGGGTTTTCTCCAAGTTCTCGTTTTGCCAGTGTGCGCACGGCTCGAACAAAGAATGAAATATTTGGCGCAGATTTTTGTCCAATGATGTATGTTCCCTTTCATCATCCACGTAATCCAATATGGCAGGGTGGAACCCTCGAACACAATGTATAAAGTGTTCCTCGAAATAGAAGCCGAAGTTCGAGGGTTCTACCCTGCCACGTTGTATAAAGTGTTCCTCGAAATGGAAGCCGAACACCGTTTGACACTCGGCGCTGACCATCGACGAGCTTAGTTTCGAAATCATTTCATGGTTGAATGAACCCCAGCGTTCATGCTGAAAAGGGCGAAAGCATTGACAAGAAAGGATAATAGGTAGCTTGAACTCTCGAATAAAGTCGAGGGTTAGGCCGAACATTTCGGGAATAACCTGGTCACGCTTATCAGGATGTTCCTCCAACCATTCATCAGTCAACATGGGAAATAAATCCATGATGATTACATCGTCGAGGCGAAGGCCGATCTCCTCTAGGGTATTTTCCAACCACGTTAGAGTTGGAGTTGCTTTGACCATCTCATCAAATGGAAGGAGGTCATTCTTTGGATTCAAAAGCAAGATGCAGGGGAAATTGCGAGTCCCGCATAGGAGTCTTTGGAAGTTTTCGAATCGTTCTTCCGGCCATTCATGCTTTTGGTGGAGTTCTTTTGCTCGGTCGAAAAACGAATGTGTTGGAACAATTGGCTCGAGGTTTATTTGGTTGTGAAGAGTAGGCTGGAATGTAGTTTTTACAAACTCATCCAACGTGGTGAGTCCCTCGTCCACACCGCTTGCACCTCCGCTGATTCTCAGATGAGCGAGTTCGTCGCTGAGAACCTCCTGTGTATCTGTGGTCATTTTGATTGTACTTGCTGATTTTGTTGTCTAATACGACGCAAAGAGATATCAAGAGTGGAACTTGGGATATATTGAGATAAGAGACTCGTGATCAGAGTTTGATGTGCATGTCATGATGAAGATATCATGATGGTGTAGATACTATGAAGTTCCGCGGTAGCAAATAGAGGCAAATAGCGGCCTGTTCAAAGTGACGAATGAAGAAGCCCTATGGTGTTATGGCTTTTAGATAATCTAAGCTGAGTCCTCGGAGGCAGGGATCAACATATAGGTGTCAGATCAGAGGTTTAGCCCGGGTAAATAGTCGGATAGGGCAAGTTTTAATAAAGATGATTCGAGTATCCCGGGACATGATCTATCTAGGCAAGCCGCATGTGTACATACCCAGTATGTATGTCGGGTGCCGCTGACGTCCTCAATATATTAGTGGCCCGGTATCCGAGAGCTGAAATCCCCTGGGGTTCCTGAAACTTACGGAGTACAAAGATATTATTTATTCCCCCTCAGGTACTGTCTCTAATCAGTCCGGGGGTACAAACAGGGTTTCATGCTGCCGGAATATTTATTCTCATCTGATGAGCCTCAACCGGCGAAGATTCTCTTTGCGTCCGTACTTTTTCAGTGTAACATCTTCCATTCATTCGGGTCCATGCGGCGTATTTGGCGTATTTGGCGCATGTCATAACAAAGACCGGGATGTTGTGTTCTGATTGGCCTAGAACCTTCTCTTTGAGGGTATCCCCCGTTTCATTTGCTGACGGGTGGTTGCATCGGTCTTGGCTGGCTTGGCCATGTCATTTGCCAACCGCATTCGTTTTTCTATCTATCGGCAGTGGCAGTGCCGAGGGGTTACAATCATGATATATTCGGAGAAAAGCGGAAATGAAAAAAGGGAAGGGAAAATAATATATAACTATAATATACCAAATATACTAAATATGGTATATCAACACCATCCTAGGGCTTACGCCATGTCAAGCCATGCAAGCGACTACCTATAACGCCGAGGTATTTATTTATTTCCAACCAAGCGGTCCTCCGTACATTACATCCATATTGATGTAGTTAGCGTTGAATGGAGTTGACCAGTCACATTCAACAAAATCCGCCCCCAAACCCTACCCCCATGGAACTTCCCATATCCCCGCGTCGCCCGACGCCTTCCCCGTATCTTGGCCAGCCCCAGACATTGGAGAATACCCCGGTCATCTCGGATTACCGCTTTTGTCAATCCGGGGGAAAGAAAGAAAGTGGGCTATATAACCCGCTGATCGGCATCTTCATTATGTCCCCCGTATTTTGTTTCGATCTTCTCATGTTTGAGCATCATGTTCGGCATTCCGAAGTTCTTTGGCTGGAGAGGCCGGTCTCTCAACCTGGCTATCAGTTCCCTCGGTAGTCTTGACTTCTTGTATGATACTATTCACTATTCACTATTTTTATTTTTCATTTTATTTTATTCTGAAACTTGTGACTAACCGCTATAAGGCTTTTCGGTTATGATCAAGGTGTCACGGGTGGTCTGCTAGACCTGCCCTCTTTCATCAAATACTTCCCCGATATCAATCCCAACGATCCAAAAATCGCCGGTGCCGAGTTCCAACCCCTCCGATCGCAGCGCAGTTTGAATCAAGGCATTGCAGTCGCATCGTACAATCTGGGATGTTTCTTCGGCGCCGTCCTCACTATCTTCATCGGTAATCCGCTTGGTCGACGACGAACTATCTTCTGTGGCTGTGTAATCATGGCTACTGGCGCCCTACTGCAATGCACCGCATATTCTCTTCCTCATTTCATTGTCGGCCGAATCGTCACTGGTGTTGGTAATGGCATGAATACAAGTACTGTACCGACATGGCAGTCCGAGTCAGCAAAGGCACACGATCGTGGTAAGATGGTGATGATCGAGGGTATGCTCATTACTGGAGGTATTACTCTTAGCTACTGGATTAACTACGGTGAGTTCGAAACACCATCTTTGATATACTCACAACTTGCAATTACTGATATAGTCCTGAATTAGGCATGTCATTCATCGGGGATAAAGAGGTCGCCTGGCGATTCCCTCTCGCTTTCCAGATCACTTTCGCTGTCGTTATCTTCTGCTCTATTCTCAACCTGCCTGAGTCTCCAAGATGGCTTGTTATGCAAGGCCGGACAGATGAAGCTTTGGAGATCCTCGAGTGTCTGAATGAGAAATCTCGGGATGACCCCTACATCAAGAACGAGCTCATCGCCATCGAGGAAACCGTCAAGGAAATGAACAAGGGCTCTTACAGAAGTCTCTTCAAAATGAGCGAGTATCGAGAATTCCACCGCGTGGCACTTGCCTACGTCAACCAGATGTTCCAGCAAATTTCTGGAATTAATCTTATCACTTACTACGTGAGAATCTCTACCCCCTCAACTAATATGCTAGCCCTATACTAACCAACTTCATCAGGCCCCTTCACTATACGCCGAGATTGGTCTTGGAAACGGCCACCTTCCAAAGTTGCTAGCTGCTTGCAACGGCACGGAGTACTTGATGGCTGCATTTATTCCTATTTTCATTATCGAGAAAGTCGGACGTCGTCCACTGATGTTGTTCGGCGTATGTCATCACCTACTCACACCCCGTATCAATCTCGCATGAGCTAACCAAGAGTTATAAAGGCCGCCGGCATGTCACTTTCAATGGCCGTCCTAGCCGGCACCAACTACCGCTTGACCGTACTAAATGATAGTCGCGCCGGTATCGGACAAGCAGTGTTCCTATTCGTCTTCAACACCTTCTTTGCCATCGGTTGGCTCGGAATGACCTGGTTGTACCCCGCCGAGATCGTGCCTCTACGAATCCGCGCTCCAACCAACGCACTCGCCACCAGCGCCAATTGGATCTTCAACTTCATGGTAGTGATGATCACCCCCGTTGCATTCGAAAATATCGGATACAAGACCTATGTCATTTTCGCTGTCATGTAAGATCTAAGATCCGCTAAGCCCGCATCAAACCAAAACTTGGAACTAACATCGGATAGAAACGCATTCATGTTCCCATGTGTATACTTCTTCTTCCCTGAGACTCGATACCGTTCCCTGGAAGAGATGGATGCCATCTTCAAGAAGTCTACTAATATCTTCGATGCCGTTACTATCTCCGTTAAGGAACCTTATCGCTATGATAAGCATGGCGAGCTCAAACCCGAGTATCTCGAGGAGGCCCTCCGTCATGCGAGCGCCGATGTGCACATCGCGGGCGAGAAGTTTGATAGCGATGAGAGTGGGCATGAGATCAAGTCTTGAGTGATTGGAGGATAAGGTTGGTTGTGTATGTTGGTGGATTTTGTTTATACCCGTGGTGCCAGTGGGATTTGATACTAGTATCTCACTGAAACCGTTTCTATATGTATGGCTTTTAGATGTCAAGGGAGGTAATGACAAACTTTCTACGTCGAATTTTGACTATAGGGTCAATATATGTTGATATATATCTACGAGATGAACTTTCCTTTTTATGATGATAGGCAGTAATTTCTCTTCTGAAGTGGAGTCTGTCTTCGGCGCTCACTCATACTGAATATATAGTGCACGCTAGCAATGTATTGACATAAGGACATCCATGGATAGGAAGGGTAAAATTCGTGAGTAAATTGTAATTCTACATAGCTATGAATGTAAACTATCTGTGTTGGAACAAGTCGAAGGATCCGGGTATTCCAGCTCATCTCAGCGTGACACGCATATTATGCGAGATCGATGTCAATCAAGGAACTCGAGGAAGATGCTTGCAAGTTCGAATCGAAGAGAAACAAAAAGAACAAAAAGTTCGTGGGACACAACCCAAATAAAAAAAAAGAGGCAAAAGAAAAGAAGAAAGTAGGTATGAAAGACGGCCGGCCTTTTGTTAACATTACAAGGATGCCAGTGGAAATACAGACAAGACGGCATGCAAGACACGGACGGAAGATTCAGAAGATGACAACAAAAAGACGGATAAATAATTCAGATGCGGGGATGTGCATCCAGCGCAAAGTATAGATTCAAGGGGGGTTCGTTCGTCACGGACGCGGGCTGTAGGGGGGATATCAAGATCGAGGCGAACAATGTGGTCATATTAGGCAAGCTCATTTCCGTCCAGCGGGGACACTGACACGTCAGCGGGAATGCCTATGTTCTGCATAAGACGGAGGCTCTATGCGGAGGTGTGGGTCATTCAGATTAAGCGTCATGGGTGGGGACTGGCTTTCGCGAGATCGAGCCGGACGGAGAAGTCGGCGGGGAAGTCGGAAGGGCTGGAAGCTCGCTGGTGGGAGCAGGAGTAGGAGCGGCTAAGGGACTTGGCATTGGCACAGCAGCGGGAGCAGGATCAGCAGCGGGAGCAGGATCAGCAGCGGCTAATGGACCTGAAACGGAAGGCGCAGCGGGGGCGGGGGCCGCAGGGGCAGGCGCGGCCAATGGACTCGAAACAGCAGGTGCGGCCGGCGCTGCGATGGGTGGAGCGACGTTGCTGGCACTATTGCTGCGTTGGCGTTGGTTAACAGGCATCACAGGGCGCTGCATTCCAGGAGGTCCGTATGGACCAGGGCTCATCGAGCGCGGGCCGGGCCGGGGACCAGGAGACATAGAGCGAGGACCGGGCATGCCGCCAGGTCCGGGAGACATTGCGCGTGGAACAGGCATTCCTCCGGGCCCTGGGGACATTGCGCGAGGGCCGGGCATGCCGCCAGGTCCTGGAGACATTGCGCGTGGGACAGGTCGTCCTCCTGGTCCAGGGGACATTGAGCGAGGACCGGGCATTCCACGTGGTCCAGGAGACATTGAGCGAGGCCCAGGCATACCTCCAGGTCCGGGAGACATGGAGCGGGGAACTGGCGGGAACTGAACAGCAGATCCAGGGCCGGGGTAAGGACGACCGGGCGGAGGTCCAGGGAAGCCAGGGCCACCGGGGGATCTCGAACGGGCATCCTGGGGATAGAATCGTGGACCTGGAGGACCCCCGGGCATCATTGGGCGACCATCAGGGCCCATAATGGGTGGACCGCGAGAGCCGGGAGGGCCAGGGGGCGGGCGGGCGCGAGGCATCACAGGGCGAGCCGAGAGGCAAGACCGTGGAGCAACTCCTTGCTGGGTGTTGTTGAGGCGCATACAGAGAGCCCATCCATCGTCGTACTCGTGAACCATGCGCACAAGCGCTCCTGAGCGAAGTCCAAGCTCGTCTTCCATAGAGGGGTTGAAATCCAGTTGCACACGGTAAACATTGTTAGGGGGTGGTGGGCCAGCAGCCATGGCGCCTGCAGCGCCAGCAGCGGCAGCGTCGGTGGGGATGGCAGAGGCAGCGGTAGCATCGGTAGGGATTGTCGCGGATTGGGTCGAGCTATTGGGGGAATGGCCGCGTGACTCGGCGGAATGGTAGCGCTCCGAATCATTAGACGCTCGAGATGAAGCGGCAGCATCTGCTGCAACTCCCACGGCTGCGGCACCGACCGCGGCAGCTGCGACGGTCGATGCAGATGTACCAGGTGTACCAGTGGTCGATACAGACGGTCCAGTGGCTGATTCGGCAACCGAAGGCGCGGTCTGCGTAACAGGGGTAACAGGGGTAACAGGGGTGGTGGCTGGGTTGAAAGGATTGACGGGGTCACTGAAGGGGTCAGAGTGGCTCCCAGCAGACTTCGGCGGAGTAGGAGGCGGCGTTTCGCCAGTAAGATTACGAGACGCGACGGCGGCCGAGCCAGCTGCAGCACCTGCAACAGCAGCGGTGGCTGGACTCAAAGCTGCGGAGGCACCAGCGGTGGTGGGATTCAAGGCACCGCTGCCGCTCAGATCAGGGGCGAATTGAGTGACGGGACGAACATTAAGCTGCGGGGGAGTCGCAGGCGTCTGCGGCTTGGAAGGAGGAGGAGGTGGGAAAGAAGCAGCGATACCCTCTGGCAGGCCTTCGCCGCCGAATGTCTTCTCATTCTCCTGCTGATATCCCTCCTGGCTTCTCTTCTTCTTGCGGATAAAGAAGAAAATCAGAGCAGCGATCACACCAACACCGAAGATGACACCAATGGCCACACCAGCCTTCGCACCACCAGTCATACCCTCGGAAGTAGTAGTTCCAAGAGCAGTGGTCGAGGCCGATGCGGCAGAGTTACTAGCCGATCCGGTTGAGGTTGCCGCGAGGAGATCGTTGACATTCTGGGAAGATTCCGAGGTGGACGATGCCGAAGTCACAAAGGAGGAGGTTGTGATCGGAGCTTCCGACTCACTGGTAGTGGTTGCTTTCTTGGTGGTCCTTTCAGCCTCGGTAGTCTCGGTGGTCTCCTCTTTAGTTTCATGAGTGGTGTGGGCCACGGTCTCTTTGGTGGTAGTCGGTTCATCTTTCGTCTTCGATGTGGTCACCTCATCCGTAGCTTTGGTCTCGGTTGGTTGTTCCTTGGTCCTTGTAGGCGCGACGGGAGCACCAACGCCGGCGTGCGCTTCGGTGGCAGTGGTATGATCGGTGCCGGTTACATAACCTCCCACTTCACCGACAAAGTCCGGATCCACGGTCTTGTAAACGATCACAACATCGCCTCGCTCCTCCACGACTCCTCTTTCTTCCACATTTCCTCGCTCGTCTAGTTCCTCCACATTGCGTGCATGGTTGTGGTGCGCATGCCCGTGCATGTTGTTGGCTCCCGTATCCTAGGATATCGTGAAGCGATGAAGGTTAGGGATGGAAATTCAGCGGGTATGGATCCTAAAGAGAGGGATAAGCCCCAAATTCCAACGCGAGCGATTTCCGAGAATCCGCGTTTCTGGGTCGATTCCAGCTGTATGGAATGTGGATGGAAAGAATGGATGACTGAGATCGAGCACCGCCGATCGTCAAGTCGAGAATAAAAGAAAGGACGTCGACTTCCAGGTCGTACAAGAAAGAAAAAGGATGGAAAAGGATAAAAGAAGCAAAAGAGAAAAGCCTCAATACGAGAGGGCCCTGGAGTACCACGAGGAACCGAAATGAGATCTTCCCGATTGGGACCCTGTGTGTATACAATAACATGCTAACCCAAATAGGCATCGATGATCGTTCTTTCCCTCATTCTGATTGGCTATCACATGGTGCCTGACCCGAAGGAGTTACCAGGCCCACGGTCGAGAACCCTTGCAGGCCCACTTTACTCTAACTGGTCGGGCCTTCCAAGGTTTTCCTGGGCCTTTGTTGAACTCATCAACTTTTTACTCTCCTCTACGGAGTATACCTACGGAGTATTATGGATAGTGTACGGAGTACTCCGTAATTCAGCTTAAAAATATCCGTAAATGATCTAATTTACACATGCTTGGCAAAATCCACGGGAAAGTCCACAAATTCATCACTCGGCTCTTCTTAGCTCCATTTGCCCGCCCCCAAACGGCACATTCGCTAAAAGTGTAGCCCCCGAGGGGGCACAGACTTCTCCATGGTTGTTTCACCCTAAGGACAACAGCCACATTTAATTGATCGCTCACACAGCCCGTAATTTCCGGTGGTGCCGGAAATTCAATTTTAATCAAAGTCAATTTAACCAAAATACTACATCCATGGATGGCCCTGGTGCCTGATTGCTGCCTCTCATGCAGGTCCCTCAGGGGCTACACTGCACCTCGGAAAAACATTCGTATTAATATTTTGTTACCTCCAGGGCACTGTAAGGTACAAATGCTGTAAGCGGTACATCTCCATATTTGGTACTCCATATGGTGCATAGATTATTTTATTTGAGCATGCATCTGTATGTTAATAACTCAGTTGCAGGGTTCCACGCTTGTGATTCCCCGATCCACTCGTGCGGTATAACCCGAGGAGGCGTAAGGAAGTGTGGCGTAGCTCCATCCATCCCCCCCCCATATCATACCACTGCCTCAAGTCCAAGCAAAATATGGATGGGCAAAAGCCTAAGCCTATGGTTAGACGTTACGGTAAGACATCAGATCAGGTCACATACCTCTGTTGCGGAGAGTCTTTCGCTGCTCTCGTATCGCAATAGGTGGCTGACTAAATCACGGCCATTCGAGGATGCACCCGGGAGGATGTCCTCCCAGGGCTGCGTGGGGAACGAGTGGAATTCCACTTTCCCCCAATCTGGCAAGACCTGGACTTCCTATTCAATTGTTATAAGTCACATTTCCATTAGTGGCATATGGGATTCTTACTGGCCAGCGCTGTTCATCCGGAGTGCCCAGTAATTTGAAGATGGAGAAAATCAGCGACAAATCGCTGCCCACGGGCCCCGAATCAAAGAGCTGGTGGTGACCGACGGCAATGGCTTCTGCCACTACACAACCAGCAGCCCACATGTCCAGGGATGTTCCGTACTCTTTGAACCCAAAGAGAATCTCTGGGGGTCGATAACAGGTGGTGCCCACATCCGTGATTTTCTGCGTGGGTGGTTCAGATCCCGCATCGCCTTCTTTCCATGAAATGCCGAAGTCTGCCAAATAGGCCGGTCCGTTGGGGGACTCCATGAGAATATTAGAAGGCTTGATATCCCGATGAAGTATACCCATGCTGTGAAGGTGGGCAAGGGCACAGAACAGGTCTCGCAGAATCGATCGTGTTTGAGCAGCAGTTACCATGTCTCGCCGGAGCAACTGCTCGAAGTCATATCGTATAAATGGAAAGACCAAGACAAACCTGCCACCATCAAGATTGAATGTCTCAATCAATGGAATTATATGCGGGTGAGAAGCTTCGCGCAACAGCCGTGCTTCACGGTGGGCATCATGGGGGGCTGTCATCATATGGGGAATAGTGACTTTCACTGCCCGAACAGTCCCATCTTCCCCCTTTGATCTGTAGATGGAGGAGTGGAGACCACCATAGTGGTGGGAGCAAGATCGATATTGACCGATCACTTCCCCAGTTGAGGTCTCTGATTCTTCATAGTCATCCTCGATATGCTGTGGGCTGCTAGTGGCCAGTCTTTTGGACCCTGCCAATTCAGCTTCATCAATTGCCTTTTGGCAGATGGACTCATATTCATCCTGGATGGAACAGGATCAGTTGAAATCATTTTTATTGTCAATTTTTAGAAAACGCAGAACTCACTTTTGAGGTCGCCTTGTCATACGCCTCGGTTTCAAGCTGTTTCGCTTGGGTCATAGCTTCTGCAAACGCGGAGGCAGGCGAGGAAGACGCTTGCTGGTAAGCCGTTGTGCTACATGCGAATCAACCGAGTGCTCATGTTGGCATATACAGAAAAGTCACTTACAGAGACTGTATGGCTCGCAGCCGGTCTGTGAAGCCGAAATTGTCCTTCCAAGACATGGTGGACGAGCACCACTGCTGACCGAGGTGGTGTGACTTCTAAATTATACTGCCTTGCAGTTAATGTTCCAATGTATAGCGAACACTCACAGCGAAGTAAATATAGGGGGAGATATATTCTATCATTGCTATCACATTTCAACCTAAGGCAGCAAGGCGCCAACGTCAACCGTCAACCGCGTGGATGATGTCATGTGACCAATCAAGGAGTAGTTACAATTGTGTGACGTAAATAACAGCCATTTAGGCATTGTGGTTGATTGAACACCGCCAAGTGCTGTATTACCATAACACCCTCCGTCATTCATCCCCATTGCCGTCCTCGGCCAACATCGAATAACACGCTACCAACTGACACTGGCATTCGATCCCGATCCCGCATTTATTTACCTTAGTTGATTGGGCTATTCTTGCCGCGAGCACAGGAATCTCTTGGTTTTCTCTTTCATGTTATGCGCTCCGTGCGCTACCTTGCTCAACACCTCAATACCCCGGAATCTGAATCATGGACCTCTTACGGCAAGAGTACCCAACCCTGCTGGTAAGATTGATCAACGCGATCTTTGTGGCTGTCTAGCAAAGCATTTAGATACCGATCATTGATGTCGTCTCTTTTATTTAGGCCACCCTGCATCCCGGCCAAGCTACGACCGTCCTGAGCGATCGCATTCGAGTCATTAACAAGGTCAATGCGGATATCGCGGATTATCTACAGGTATGACTACTTGCGACTCGACCAGATGGCTGAAATGGGATCTACAACGGGGAGCAACATTGGTGTTGACAAATCGGCGATAGGAACGACGCCGTGTTGAAGAAGCATACGCCCAAGGGTTACGGAAGCTAGCGCATCGGCCACAGTTGGACAATGGGGCTGCTCTTGGGTAAATTGACCTTTCCCTGGAAGAACTAAGTTCTTCTGCGCCCGAGAATAATTCTGACCTGTGAAACTAGCATTTTCCAAATCCCCTGGCAACGCATCATCAGTGCCACCGAAACGCTCGCCGTGTCGCACGAGACCCTTGCGACCAAGATCGAAGAGGATGTCGAACGACCTCTGAGGGAATTCAGTAACAAGAATCCAGAGATGAAGTCGATGCCTGGTATCCAGAGTAATCTGGCGGGGTTGGCGAAGAATGTGGAGACGGCGCAGAAGAAGGTGGACAAGGCTAGGGCGAAGGGTGTCAAAGGCGCAGACAAACTTTCTAGCGAGATTGCCAATGCCGAAGAAGTGCATCAGCAATGGGATTCGCGGGCTCCCTTTGTTTACGAGCAGCTCCAGGCCGCCGATGAGACCCGGCTCAACCACCTTCGGGATGTGCTAACACAACTAGAGACCCATGAGCTTGATCAAGTCGAGCGTGGTCGCCAGGCCGCTGAAAGCTGCTTGAATATTCTCCTCAATGTGGAAACGGCGGATGAGATCAAAACCTTTGCTGCTAGAATGGCGGGTCCGCGGGTCCCTGTGACGCAGACCATCGCCAGAAGTCAGACTGAACGGGCAGAAACACCTTCTACAATTGAACCACTATCTGAGCGAACCCAGACTGCGCCGCCCGAACGTCATTTCTCCACGCCACCAACAGAGGCACCGCTTCCGCCCCCTCCACGCTTCCAGGATGATGCGACAAGCCAACTATCAGAGACATCCGAGAGACCTGCTGTCGCTCAGACACAGCCAGGTAAGTTTTACAATTGGGTTACGATCCCAACCTAGATGCAACATTGAAGTTCTCACTATTTATCTAGTACCGGAAGCACAGCCACGGCATACTCCCTTGGGGGGACTGAGACGTCTTGGCACTGTTATGAATAGGAGAAAGAGCATTGTCGGACCCTCGGCTGGGACTTTTGACCGAAAGGCAGAGAAGAAACGTAGTCCCTTTGCTGCATTCAAGCGAGCCGACTCCTCTCGCGATATGCAAATACCTGAATCTCCCCCTATGACTGCCACTGACCGCCCGGGGACATCGTTTACCGATCATTCATCCTTGCGGAATCCTAGTGTGTCGCAGGATCACGCCGGATTGGACACTCCTGCACCTGTGCCTGAAGCGCACCCAGAGACACCCAGAAATGGAGCTGTGCCAGAAGCTCTTGGGCTCACTAATAACCATGTCACTCAGGTAATTTGCAAACCAGCAATTTAACAATTGAAGTGCATCAATCACTTACTAATCGTTTGTTTAGCCACAGGTTGATTCAGAAGGGTTCACCCAGCGACCTGCAACCATTGACGAGATCACGCGTGCGCAGAACGAGGCAGCGGGGTAGGTGACCTTGTGCCCATTGTGGTGAACAAATGCTGACAATCGCTACAGCCTAGATGAATCTGGACTGAATTTGACGATTCGAGATCAGCCCATCTTCGAGGATGAGAGCCAAGCGAAGCAGGCCATGGATGAGATGGCAAATACCCTCCGAATGGTTAGTGATAGGCTTCACCACTACTTAGGCATTGTGTATAATACTAACTTTCTTATGCAGCGGGCTCCGCAGACAGGAATGAGACGCAATGCAGGCACCATTCGCGGACGCCGTGATGTTCGCAATACAATGTTCATTGCTTCACCTGGCAATGAGCTTCCACCATCTTCGGCAGGATCGGGGTCACAGCCACCAACCTCGCCAATTAGACATATAACCTCCCCCAGCATTGCCCCCAGCACTGCTACCGATGATCACACTTTATCGGATACCACCTCGGTTCGCTCCGGACACGCCACGCCTGGTCCGGGAGCTTCAGTCCATCCTGATCTATACGAATCGGGCCTGAATGCTTCAGTCATTGAAACCATCAACGCATGGTTTTCAGAGGGTAACGTTACCAAGTCTTTCGTTGTTGGCGAGCTTGCTCTAGCAAACAACCCTACACCTGGTACTACGGTAGACCATACACGCATCAGACTCGATAACTTCCAAGTGCTGGAAAAGGTAGCCGCCAATCCCCACTTTGTGCAGGAGGTTTCCACAGACGCTGGCGATGACAAGAGAGGCGAATACGATATCCAGCTGGGCAGCATTTCCCGTCCCATGCCGACAGTCGCATTTAAATATCAACTGCATATCGATCCAGCCAATCCCTCCGCCTACTGCCCCGTGATATTCAAGCCAGTCTGGAACCTAGAAGAATCACAGGCGAGCGCCATCATCTATTATACGCTCAACCCATCCTTCGTCTCCCACACAGCCGGGTCAATTACCCTCAAGAACCTGGTCTTGACTATCAATTTGGATACAGCCACCGAGGATAAAACTACCAAGCAGCCGCGCGAGTCAGTCGCCCACGCCATCAGCGCCGCCATGTACCCTAATACAGGCGCCACCTTCCGTCGCAAAACCTCCACCGTCACTTGGAGAATCCCGGAGCTGGAAGTCAAGGCCCCCACCACCCCAGGTGCAGACAGCAAGTTCCTTGTCCGCTTCGTGACGTCCACCCCCGGACCCCGCAAGGGTACAGTCGAAGCAAAGTTCGAGCTCCGCGGCGCTGAATCCTCTTCTCAGCTTGGCATCAGCCGTGCTGCATCAGACGCAGAGCAGAAGGAAGCTGACCCTTTCGCCGACGAGGGTCGTGAGTCCCCGCTGTCCGCGGTTTCATGGCTGGGCGTCCCGACTACACGCAAGCTGATCGGTGGAAAGTATGTCTCTTCCTAAATATGTCTTGAGAAAGGCGGGATGGAGCTATCCGCGCCTGGTCGTATATATTCCCCCTTTCGTGCAATCGTTCTTCTATCATCTGTCCACTGTCTGGATTATGTGTCAGGATAGGCATCCCTACAGATAGGGCCCCAAACTGGACCATTACAATCTTAGCATGATGTCATTACCTCTTTTTCCATTTGTTTTCCTCTGTCTTCCCCTCCTCGTCTTTGTGTTCCGAGTCTGCAAATAGCGATTCTGTTATTGATGAATTTTGTTCATTGTCTGTTGGGTTTACATCTTGTTTCGTGTAGTTAGGCATTTGCTTCGTGTACATATATGTATGTAGCTCTATGTACTATTTCAAAGCACAGGGTGACTACTGGGCAGTGACCGGGCACTTAATCATGCTTAATAGGCATTCGCATGGTCCATCGCATGCCTACTTGGTGCAACATCCAGCCTCTATGACTTCCCCTTTTCTTGTCCCTGCTCCTCTATTCTTGACATTTTTACAATGATATCGAACGGAGATAAAACTGTAATTCACAGAAATGCTGTATATCAGAGATTTATAGCGCTGGTCTGGTATCATCAATTATCTAGGCTCAATGCCTGTTCTCCTTCTACTGTCTGGGGGGGGTCTACCAGGACTGCCAAATCTACTGCAGCAATATAGAGCTACCGGAGAAAGAATATACAATCACGACCACTGCCCCTTGTTCTCTTCAATCCAGGTTTTGAAGTCCTTCATCCCAGGGTAGAGCTGACGGCATGTTGCAACATAACCTCCATACCCTTCCTGTTTAAACCAACGGAACATATCGCCCACGGTGCCCTTCAACAAGAATTTGACTGTAGAAGCCACAGGACAAGGGGCCATGGGCATAGATACACCCACAGCAGCTTTGAACGTAGCTTCAGCCCGCCTCTCTTTGGGTTAGCTCATCACCGACATGTGACACCGACATTGTGGTCCTTCCCTTTTGGGTCAAAACTCGTCACCCACCGCAGTTTCCCCGTTTTTCTTCAGCCACTGGGAAGGTATAAATACCCCCCCCCCCCCCCCCCCCATTTCTCTCTCTTCTTCTTTCTTCTCTCTTCAACCCTCTGGGCCCACATTGCACTCCGTGGTTCCCTGGACACCCAACATTTTTTGAACCTCAGCTCCAGGTCTATAATTCAACATATAGATACTGTTGTCCAGTGAAGGAAAGCGTACCCTGAGGGCACTGATTGGGTCTTTGACGCGGTCCGTTTAAGTCTGAAACTGGGCTGGGGCCTCGGTCCTGGTCCAATGGCACGAAGCATGTCGGGCGGAATTACCTGAACGGAGCTCCAGGGGAACCCACGGGAGACCTCCCTTAGGAACCAATTGGGCTTTCTCAGCCTCACCTCTGTGGATACTGACCGTACTTTTCTGGGTTCTCCACTGTCCATCACGAGCAAAGGGGCTCTGTTCTCATCTCCTCCTACGTGCTCAAAGCTCTCTTTGGGCCAATTTTTGGAACCTTTTCACAGAGATAGCTCTCTGTTGTCTGAAGATTTTTCTGAGGACACTTTTTTTCTTCAAGGTTCCTTCCATTTGACGTTCATGGTTCCACTTTGTTATTATACCTTGCTGTTCCTGTCTCTTTGTTGCTGTCTTCTCTTTGTTACTGTTTCTTTGTTACTGTTTCTTTGTTACTCTTTCTTTGTTACTGTCTTTTTGTTGCTGTCTTTTTGTTACTGTCTTTTTGTTACTGTCTTTTTGTTACTGTCTTCTCTTGTTGTCTCCATGTACTTCAAATACACTCAGGATTCATGAAGCTGTACGCCGCAACCCGACCAATATCCCTAGTCAACACGAACTGCAGCTTCTTATCTCCCATTTGTTCCCACATGCGGGCGGATCCCTTCCAATGGATATCGGTAGTGAGATTCCCAAAAAATGTCACGGGCCGTAGTATTGTCAGGTAGCAACACTTCGAGAGCATGGGTCTCCCTAGATATCAAGCATTCCATGTTGTTGATTACTTCCTAAACTACCGTGTCATAGACCTCCACTGCTATCACAGTCAATCTTTTGACCAAGTGGAACTCCGGCTTTGTATGGGAAGGTCAAATATTTCTGAATGTAGGAGCTTGAAATAAGAGATTAGAGATTACGTGTCTCCTGTACTGTCTCAACTTTTGCCAAGTAACATCCTATCAGGGTTAGTATGAATTATAGTTTGTGACATCGGCCACGTACTTGCAGCCAGCCATCTCATGCCTAGATAGCCTAGTAGGGCTTTCAAGGGACGGATCGATGGCTCCGGATCGACACCCCCGGCTAGCCTGGCATCGTTAAGGCACACCATAGCAGCCTTGTATAGACAATGGGGGAGAAACACGGATAAAGTCGCCATCTCAATCGAGGGATAGGTTTCTGCCCCTTCCGCAATCTCGTAGACGAGAGAGTTGAGAATATTGAGTGACGTGTGTATACAACACTCATTGTCGGGGATATACGTGTGAGATCCAACCTCTAAGGTTTCGAGCATGGCACTAATTAGTAGCGTTGGGGTTAGTTACTTAGTTCTGAACTTGGGCTGGTCAATATCACCTTCTACATAGTGCCAATGCGCTATCCGATAGAGGATGCGCGTTGGAATCATCGCTTTGAAAAGTCGACTGAAACGAGGTCAGGGATTTGAGGATCTGGACCGCGTCGACGCCATCGAAAAGGGAATTTGATTGGGTAACATGGACATGAACCAACGCCTGGTCCAAGAGCTGGGATGCGTGGGCCAACTTGGTGAATGGATCCATTTTCACCTTCCCCCAATCTTCAGTGTCCTATTTTTGGATTTGTTTTTAGACGAAGTTGTCTTAGAGATTCACAGTCAGTTGCTCAGTCACTTACCCTGTTGCCCCCCACCGCGTCTATGGGCCGTCCTCTGTATGTACTGGGTGCTTGGCCATTTTCCAGCGAGACATATCTACCAAGGGCTCTTGATTCAGTATGAATACGACCTGATGTGCATTCTCGGGGCCAGATCTGACCTGTCAGTGATGGTTATGCCACGCCAGGTCTGTTGTGCCTCCTTGGCTTTCTGTCTGTCCCGGAAGACTTTACGCAGGTCCTCGCAGGGAGCATTGATCCCCAGGGAGATTGCTGCGCGTACATTGGCTGCGGTGGAGATGTATGCGGCGGGATACATGGCATGACCGATCTCGAAGATCGTCAGGAGAAGACGACCCTGCAACATTTCCAACGAATTCGTCCGCATCACCTCGAGAAGAGCCACAAAGCTCTTGAGAGAAGCATACAGCGATCGGGTCGACAGAGGAAGCTCCCCTTCGACAGGCTCCTTACAAACAAGGGCCATACAGAGAGTCAAGAGGCTCAAGTCGGATGGGGAGGCAGCCATCTGGACGCGTACGCTTGATAACCGGATATTATAGCAGGTCTCCGACACAATAGGGAACCAGGTGTGTACCGTTCGGAAATATAAGGCTACAGCAGCCTGCAGCTGCAATCCATCGCCCACAATTAATGAGACCTGAGCTTCGAGTGTATGACGCAGGTTGGAGGGGGTCAAGTCGGCCCAATCTGGCACGGGCAGCAGACGAGGAGCTTCAGCGGGAAGGACATAGACACAATGCTTATTCAATCTAAATTGCTTAGCATGCATCCTCCATTGCCCTAGGCCATAACGCACCTTTTACAAAGGGTACAGCAGGGAAGAATCTTGTCACATTTCCGTTTCTGTCTCCGACAGCGAAAGCACGCCTGATCGGCCGACATTATTGCAGGTGCGGGTGTGGGTGCGGAGGCTAAACCCTTAAATAACATCCATGGATGGCGTGGAGATAACCTTAATGGATTCCCACCTCTGCATCAAGCCTAATCCGGTTTAGACTCCGCGCCCGCACCCGCACCCGCATAGGACCCGAGATCTATGGAGCCACATTGATATACCTAGGTATCTATCACCTGGTAGGTCTCCATCAAATGTTATAAAGGCAGGCTTTCCGGTATTTCCAAATCATTGCATTTTTACAGCAATGGATATGATTCGCAACGTTGCCATTGCAGGGGTACGTCGAGCAACCATTGTCTTGTTTTGATCGTGACTTATAAATTATATCTAGGCTTCCGGAGCCCTGGGCTCCCCTATTTTTCATGCACTTCTCCAGAGCGAACTCTTTAATGTGACCGTTTTGGCACGCCCATCGTCTCATGCACAATTCCCGGCGTATGTCAAGGTAATCCGCGTGGATTACATCTCGGTCCCAGACCTTACGGTGGCTCTGACCGGCCAGGATGCCGTGGTCTCGGTCCTGACAACCAGTGCCATGGAGACACAGATCCCACTGATTGAGGCCTCAGTAAAAGCCGGAGTGAGGAGGTTTCTTCCCTCCGAGTTCTGTGCGAACATTGGCAATCCCAAGGCGGCCAGTTTACCTGTCTACCACTCCAAGCTTGCGATACACGAGATCATCCAGCAGCAGGCTCGGGACAACCCCCATTTCACATATACTTTAATTCGAAATGGACCATTCCTCGACTGGAGCCTGGCATATGGTTTCTTTTTCAATCTCAAGGGAGGATCGACACCCTTTTACGACGGCGGGGACCGTCCGTTTAGTACAACAACCTTGGCCACGATCGGCCAGGCCGTGGTGGAGGTCCTATGTCACTTAAAGGAGACGCAGAATAGAGCGGTATTTGTGCAAGACCTCGTCACGACCCAGCGGAAGATGCTGGCCATTGCCCAGAAGGTTGCACCGGATCGCAAATGGACCCCGACAGACGTGAGCACCTCCGACATGGAGACTATGGCGCGGGACAAATACGCCAACGGGGAAATAGATATGGAAGCCTCGATGGGATTCTTTTGTCGCTCAGTCTTTGGGGAGGGATACGGGGGAGAGTTCCAGGAGGTGGACAATAAACTACTCGGGATATCGTTGAAAACGGACGCTGATATGGAGGAGTTAATGCTAGGAGTCATTCTCGACAGCTACTAGTTCTCATTTCAGTGATGTCATGATCTTAGCTGTATAAAACCTGCTCGCTTTATAGCATCATTCTTTCCGATCTTCACTATCTAACGCATTCGGTCAGTGAGTGGCTCATGCAAGCAAGTCTGCTCACAGGAGGATTGGTCTAAACTGGTCATCTAGTTGAACTGGACATTGGAACAAAGTTTCTACGGAAGCATCTGCGAAGAATGGACATCGAGGAGGAGCCCGGGCTAACTCACTCGTAGATAAGGATATTATTCTTCGGGTAGTTGATGAATCCTGCGTAAGCAATGTGCTGTTTTATGCCCAAACTTGGCCCTGAGCATCGGAAAGTTTCACCTCGTACGGGTATCAAGCCCCCTTTTAGCAAGGTTTTAATTTCTGAATGCCTTATTTTAGAACGGCGTCCGCCTGAAGCACGCCAAATTCGAAGAAAGAGCTGTCATTTGATACAAATGTGTCTACTGAGAGATTATGTAACCTCTGTTGTTTGCTCCAAAGTCTTCTAGTTCTAGTTTCTCTAAATACTTTCTTCTCTCTTCATGCTCTCAAATATTTTCCACGCCCTGTTTACACAGTGGCTCTACGGCCAATCAGTGTAGTAATGAGCACTAAAACGGAAAAGGAAAACAATCTCCCATGGACATATAACATAACTTGAAGCTTGTTTGGGATATTAGATATGCGGGGATACAGTACTATGGTGACTTGTCTGCAAGAGGCTCATTGAGACAAAGAAAGAGAGGAAAGATGTAGGTAATATATGAGTAACTATGCAGTGTTGGTTTAATTACTGCATAAACAAATAGCGGACCATCAATGACAAGAACAACAACATAGCACAAATCAACTTGTGCCGGGGAATCACAGAAATACAGATATGGAAGAGGTAAGAAAAAGCCCTGGAAAATATGATGCTGATCCGACATATCACATCCTAGCAGCGCGCGTGGTCTTGTCGTAGAAGTCCAAGGTCATGGCTGCTAGGAAACATGGAATATCCTTTCTTTCTTCAACCCAAAATTTGATGAGAGGTTTAAGTTCCATCGCGAACAGACTGTTCGGTCCGCCCGATATCTTCATGGTGCCGTTCTCACCATCGAAAACGATAGAGTTTTCTTCGCCGTTGCCCATGCTGCCGGGACCAGAGTCTGAAGGTGCATCACAGTCGCCGTGCCGGTATGCGGAGGATAGGTGGAACATGGAAGTGACACGCACTCTACCATTCGGCAAGAAATCAAGCTTGAAGCCGAGGAGAGAGGCGACGGCTTCCCGGAACTCGGAGGACTTGGCTGTCCAGATCTCCTTCAGTCTGCGCATGCGCTTTTCTTTATCGGCAACGGTGCGTTCCATGTCTTGCATTTCGAGTTTGATGCTCTCCAGAGTGCTAACGGGGACGACTTTGACATCGGTCCGGCCCCCACGCAGCTGCGCCATGAGGTCTCTGTTTGCAGACTGGAGAGTTGCAAGAGTAGTCATCTTAATTTGCTCGGTCTGGGCTGTCGGATTATCCCGTAGTTCAAGAACGCGTGTTCGTGACTTGGCCTTCAAAGATTTAATCTGTGACTTGGCCGCCTCCAGTTCCCGGCGAGCGAGAGTCGTTGCCTGGTCTGATTTGGTGAGATGCTCCTGGAGCTTTCGGTTCTTGCGGCTGAGCACAGCAATACGCTCGGTTTCGGCTTCATTATTGGTGGGAGAAAGAGGTCGCTTCACTCCTCTTGGTGCTTCTTCCTTCGGAGCTTCCTGTTTGGAGAGCTCTTCGTGAACTTTCTGAAGCTCACCCCGGTATTCGTCGACTAGCCGTTGAAGCTGAGCTATTTGCTCGGACTTTTGTTGATCAAGCTGCGACTGGTCCTCGCCCATTGAAGCCTCTTCTGCATCGAATGTTTTCAATTGGTCACGCAGGTATTCAACTTCTTTGACTGCAAGCGCACGCTGGCGCTCCAGTCGAGCTCGAAGCCGGCCGTCCGCGGCACCCGGTCCTCCGACAGAAGCGGCACTTGCAACACGGAGTTGCTCTAGCTCCTGTTGGAGATTATTTTTATCACTTTCGAGGCTCTTAATAGCCTCATCCTTCTCAAGAAATTGAGCTTCAACAGTTCCGAGGCGATCGAGGAGCGTAGCGATCTCAATTCGTCCTTGAACTACCGCCCTCACGACAGCATCTGGTGAGTCAAACTCTGCCGGCTGGTCGTTTTCCTGTAGAAGACTGACCCAAGATTGCCGCTCATCTTCCAACATCTGCTTTTGAATCTGAACTGTGTTTAGTTCTGCCTCAAAGCCCTTCATCAACTGGAGCTGGTTCTCCACTGATCTCTTTTGTTCTTCGACGACTTCAACGTTCTTCGATACTTTTCGAAGGTGACGGAGTTCCGTTGTCTGATCACGGTTTGCCGACTCCAATTCCCGAATATGATTGACCTGCTCGGAAAGTTCTCTCTTTAATACTGTCAGAGTCTCAGCATCGTTTCCTTCGGCCTTCAGTCGAATATTCTCCGCTTCGAGCTCGGCAACCTCGGCTTCACGCTGAGATAATTTCTCTTGTGTTGATTCCTGCGATGTCCTGGCATTTTGGATATCGTTCTGGAATTCTTCGATCGTCTTTTGTAGGGAAGCACGGACTGTCTCTAACTCGTTGATCTGGTATTTAAACTGCCGTTCCTGGTCGGAAAGTCGAGCTTGAGTGTCGTCAAACTCTTCCTGCAAGTTCTGATTCTCGTCCTGGAGGCCTCTAATCTTGCGCTCAAACGTAAGTTTGTCATTCAAAGCCTGATCTTGAATTTCTTTCAACTCTTTCGTGAGTTCGTCACTCTTATGGGTAGCCCGATTACTCGAAGATTCGGCAGCCTGCAGCAAAGATTGTCAGTTTGAGTTCGTGAAAACGAGAATTTTGTAGCCGCTCACCTGAGCTTTCCGAAAATCTGCATCCGCTTTCAGCTGCAAGTCGCGGGTCTCTTTTTCATGGCGTAGAGCCTCCAATTCTCGTTCCTGCTTGATATTCTCGAGCTCGTATTTGAGAGTACTCAATTGGACGCGTAGCTCATCCTTTTCCGTGTCTACATAAACCAGTCAGTTTGCCGCCCAAGGCCTCTCGAACCAGTCTGAGCAGGGTATGGTCTAACCATGAATGGGTTGATGGGACTGGGCTTGAGATTGGGTGAAACGGCCAGATTGTCGCATAGCAGTCGATCGGCGCATGGTACTCCGTGCACCAGAGGGTGTCGAGGGTGAGCCGAATCCAGCAATGAGCTGGGAAGCCGGTCGGCTGTTCTGGCTATTGTCCATCTATTAAGAACCAGGAGAGGTCAGTTGCTGTGCAAAAATAACATGGAGACTCATCAAAGCTCACGGTGAGGTTCCCGCTGTCGTAAGCCCCACGGATATTCTTGTCTAATGGGGCATGAGGCAAAAAACACTGCGCAACTTGTCCTAGAGCTGTATCAAAGGGAAGATGGTTAAAGGCGGGCACCGCCTTGTTTGGGATTATGTCAGCAGTGAACTGCACCCGAAAAGGGGTTAGCGCCGTTTTAAAAATTATTTCGATTTTGGCATCGAATTCTCAGTTCACCACCCTCACCCGTGACTCGTCTCCTTTCACCTCGGTCTCTCGTTCAATTTTACTCAATTTCTTCCGCTTAATACCCCACAATCGTCATCATGGGCAAGGACAAGGTCGAGAAGAAGGACCGCGCTGAGAAGAAGGAGAAGCGTGCGGAGAAGGACGGTGTGCACAAGGTCAAGAAGGAGAAGAAAGAGAAGAAGGATAAGACTGCTCTTGTCGATGCAGTAGAGAAGGAAATTGTCTCTGAGGCCATGGAGGGCGTCGAGGAGACCGCTGTCGCTGTCAAGGGCGAGGGTGAGGTCGACGCTGTCGACCGCCCCGTCGGCGCTCTCGTGCCGTTCGCCAACCCATTGGTTGAGGACAAGCAGGCCAAGAAGGTCCTGAAGAGCGTCAAGAAGGGTATGTGCACTGTCTTTTCAAAATTCTACCTACCTCTTTTACTATCAGTGGGCATGGTCGATTTTCTTCGGATCTTCGGATCGCCCATGTCTACTGATCGCATGGTTGCGCAGCTTTTTTTTTTTTTTATCTCCAGATCGTCCATGCTGACATTTATTCTTCTAGCTGCCGTCAACAAGTCTCTCAAGCGTGGTGTCAAGGAGGTCGTCAAGGCTCTCCGCAAGTCTCCCATCCCCGCCGCCAACGCTGCCATCGGTGTCCCCAGCGGTGTTGTCGTTCTCGCTGCTGATATCTCCCCCATGGACGTTATCTCCCACATTCCCGTCCTCTGCGAGGATCACGGCATTCCTTACGTCTTTGTCACCTCCCGCGCTGAGCTCGGTGCTTCCGCTGCTACCAAGCGCCCTACCAGTGTGGTCATGGTTACCCCCAAGGCCGCCAAGGGCAAGAAGGAGGATGATGAGGAGTTCACCAAGGTGTTCGAGGAGCTTGCTGGCTTGACCCAGAAGGAGCTCAAGAAGCTGACAGTCTAAAAATGTTCTCGACTTGTCTCTTTTACCTTTTGTTATTTGCTCTTCCCACGCTGGTCACTGCGAGTGGGTTCTCTGGTTGTACAGGTTTCTGATACCGTCTGTTCAGACGGTGCATGTCTTATGGGGTCCGGCCTATGGGTATCTTTCTATATTTTGCTGTTTTGTTCCAACTCGGCGTTATTTCAATGGTGTACGAAAAAGGCAAGAATTCCAATGAGATATCACCAACCTCATAGACTCGGTTCTCAGTAAGGTCTCGTTTAATTTTAATGGACATCCCATGCAAATCCCAATCATTGTATTGCCCCACAGGCAGCGTGACACCTGCATAGACCACGTTATACCTGCGAGTTGATGTTATCGAAAAGTCTGACAGTATAATCTCCTTATGTGATAGAACGACGAGTCGCACATGAAATTAGTCTCGAGCCCCTCCAATATCCAATAGTACTAGCAGTCCAAGGAAGTCAACACTAAATTCTCACAAATGTAATCAGTCACACGGCAAACTCAAGAATTGTACATAGCAGGTGGGGCGATGAATTTAGTACACATACTCCGTACTCCGTGGTGTGAAGAGCCAAGCCCTGGGCATTTAGCCTTGCATCGCAGGATTAACTATTACCGTGGCGTTCTCGGTTCACACCAATCAATATGATCAATCACTGCACCCCTCGACCTTGATATCGAACAAGGGATGAAGTGCATACCCCAAGCGCAGCTGAGACTAATTTCAACCAATCACCATGTATAGCGCCCTGGATAAATCCTATCCTAAGCTTACAGATCTTCTAGCGTTAGCCTAGATCCAGGAACATATTGGTATTGGGCACCGGATTTGAGAATGGGGGTTTTCCCTTTGTGCTACCCAGCTTCTTCCTTGTGCTCAAGGCACGGCCCTTGCGGTCGATCTCCTGTCCTCGAAAAATGATATGAAGAACTGAGTGCCCTCGTACTGCGTCGCGCAATTCATTATTTCTGCATATACTCGGCCATCATTTAGCCAATTCGCTCTTTATAGCCCTGACAATGCAAATCAACCGCCCCTCCATTTTAACACTCGGACTTATTTTGGCTGTCGCTCACTCAACTACATCCCACCCTATCCGAACTAGCAAATGGGTTAAAACAGAACAATTCCTAGATCCGAACGCCCAGGGAATATGGAAGGTCTTTGAGAAAGAGGGATATGATCAATTACCCGACCCACCGCACGTCAAATACAACGGTGTAGGTACCAAACCTTATAGTGTCGACTCGGCGACTTACCTATATCCATCTATAGAACCCAGCATGGCCTACCAACCAAAGCAACGAACCGGCAGAGCAAGGCACACCAAACAATCGCTATAAAACTGGAACTTCCGAATCGGGGAAACCGACGGTCTCAATCCTGATCCCAGCATCCCCAGAAATACCCGAGCCACCGAACAAGCCCTACGACCAAGCAAAGGAAGGAAGGCAACAGGACCACTCCCCAGAAGACGAGAGCCCAATCCATTCACCCGCTGCCCAGAGACAAGGTCACTACAACGATATTCTACAATACCTGCACACAAAAAACGCCCTAAACAATGAGCACAAACACACCACGCCTTTCTCCCACTCCTCGTCGGGCCATTCAACCTCTTCTTTCACATACCGCCTCTCTTTCACGACTCTAAGATCAAAAGCCATGACGTTCTCGCAGTATCCTCTTCCGGAATCTTTTACCACAGTGATTATTCTCCTAGTGATGGTTTGGATTGCTATGTTCACTATCGGGTTGCTTGAATTGGGCAATTATCTTTGGAGACGGGGGAGAGAGGCTTTGGCTAGGGAAGGTGCTCAGCGTCTGCATAGTCCGGATCCAGATGTGGGCTTGGATGAGACGATGAAGGTGCCCTTGAGAATAGTTATTGCTCCTTCAGAAAATACCCGGCCGCGCTCTGTGGAAGGACATGGGTATGAGTTCCTAGAGTCCGTTGCTAGTGACTACGACTCCGACTCGGGCTCGGAATCCGATGAGGATGATTATCGCATCTTTTGATAATCCGACATATATATCCGCTCTGTACATTCATTGATCAATCAAATATTAATTTTCTTCTGTGGTCCATTTGACTCCATTGAATTAAACAATTATATATCGGAAGGTTATCTTCGCCCTGCAAAAAGGAAGACGTCGTGTAGAACATACACGTCGGACGGAGCGAGAACGTGGAAGGAAATACCAACTAGAAACTAATAGGGAGTAAAGAATTGAAACAAATGTAATGATCATATTTTCAAGTGCTATTGTATATAAGTACGCAATTATAAATCATACATAGTTCATCATAGCCCCAGCCTAACCCGAGCTCAATAAAGGCACGCTCACTTGCATTCTCCCAATAAAATGATGGAACATCTCAAACCACAAAGACTTAAGCGCGCTGATCATTCTCCAAGTTCTCGTATATAGTACGAGTATCAATACCCTTCTGATGGGGACGGGCAGACTCATTAGCAGAGTGGGCGTTGCTGTGCTGGAACTGGCTGATAGCGTCACGGCCAGGGTCTTGGCCTGAGCCAATTTCCGAGTTGAAGCTAACATTCTTAACATCGTCGGAGGGGGGGGCCACCCGCTTGAATATCAGTCACGTCGTTGAACTGACTGCCACCACCACTGCCGCTGGCGGTAGAGTATTCGCCAGCCTTGATGCCCATCTCCCTTTTGGCCGCAGTTGAGCCACCGGCGTACCCAGAGTTGTCCATGTGTGTGCCAGGGAAGTTGCCCTGGCCAACCACACATTCGGGGTATTTCTGTTCCTCATGACGGTCCTGACGCTGGGCACCGGATGGGGCGGAAGGAAGCTTGATGGAGGCGGAGGTGTTGGCGTTGGTTACTGTGGATTGATTTCCTGACATGCCCATGGCCTCAGCGCCACGGTTGCCAGAGAAGCCGCCACCTCCGCGGATAGACTCAGCGGCAAGTGAGTCATTGGTAATTGGGCCAGATGGTTCTTCGATGCGCTGTTGTGTACGAGGATCGGTGGTCACCTTGGTGCCACCGCTGCCGGGAGGAAGAGGATTGCCTTGAATATCCATGATGAGATATGATGGAAAAGGTGCAAGGAGGTAGATTACGGTACTGTAGAGTTGTCTGGTAGAAGAATGGAGATACTTAATTGATGGACGCTACATGGCCGTGATGGCAGACCTATATAAGAAAGCAGTGAGAACCGCACGTTGAAAGTATCTGGTGCTCTCATAGAAACCGGTCGTATAGCAAAGAGCATTGATGTCATACTTACGTTGACCAAGAGCATTTACAAGATATATGCGAGCTTGATCTTGTTGGCTAGGAGCAGTCGCGTCAACTAGTTATGCTTGAGACACTCTGTTTGGTGGTTGGAGAAACCGATGGAACGGAGGTGTGGAGCATAGGCTTCTCTCTGATGTATTCGTGCTTCTAGAAGGCATCAAAAAAGGAATCCCTTGCGCCACATGCTTATCCAGGACTTGTCTAAAATTTTCTCCAAGCACGAGTGGGCATTGTTACAAGGAGGAGGCAATTGACGTCAGGTCTAGACCCCCTGACATGCAAACAATGCAAATACCTTTACTTTCACCTGTAACTACCATTCTACCCTACATACATGTGTGGTTATTTCAAATATTAGCATTTAATATTCTGTTAAGGTAAGCTTGAAGATATGGCACATCTGTCGTCGTAGTAGCGAAACTGTCTTTGCATGTTTATTGTACATATATATATATAGCTTTGCTACAACTAGATTCTGTTGATTCTATATGAAATCATACATACCCACTTCCATATATTCACTATTTGATAGCCCTCGAGGAAACGAACGACCAAATAGTTAGTTTTTACGATTGCATGTTGATATAGTACACATATAAACAGCATGCAAATTTTGAAATTCACTCAGTCGCTCGTAATGACATTGACAAAAATGACTAGCTAGTGTACATATAATAAATCCTCATGGTCATAGCATTAGAGGGAAGGTGATCTATCCTTCGATATCATAGAGTCCAAGTTCGCTAGCACTACTGCCGACGGGTGCACTCCCACGCAGGCCACTGTTATCAGGGGGGAATTCTAAACGTCCAGAGCCGATGCTGGTAATACGCTGGTCAAAGGAGTTCCAGTCACTGGCAACTGGGGGTTGATCGGGCAGGGGCAAATTGGCCTTGACCTTATCAATTTGTGCGGCCTTGTTGGAGTTTTGGTCGATGATAGACTATAGACAACATGTTAGGTGATCTGTTTTCTACTTGCGTGTTGCATCATAGGTAGCTTACCTTCATTCTAGAGACATTTGAGTCCGCTGGGGGGTTGCCACCATGCAACTGGGAAAGCTTGGACTCGGCCCGGCGAAGATCCTGGATGGTGGTGTGGAAGGTAGCGTCAGTCATTTTGCGGCTGGTTGTGAATGTGAAGTGTCAGAAGTGGCCGGATATGATTTTGAATCTGAAACATATGATCTCAGGCAAGGCAACTGAGTGTTTATATATCTACCATCTTCTTTGTCGATGGCAAGACGCTGTGACGTTTGTGATAATGACGACATGGCATCCAGGGCCATGGATATTCTCCCCACCAGAACCAGCTGGGGCCTGTTTCATCTTGGGAATATGGTCTCTATTGAAGATTCCAGACTTTCGCGTTAACAGAAGAATAACTAACTGGACAAAACTCGGGGTTTTGGCGTCATAGCTGATGGGCCACCTGAGGTGGCAAGCCTGTTCATTTGCTTTCTGACAAGATGCTATGCATGGCCTCTGATCTTATCAGTCGAGGCCTGTTAAGGAGTCAATAGCTACCTTGAAGCTGAACGGCCATGTCATAGACCGATTTGACATGCAATCTCCTTCATTCACTCGAGTTACTCATGTATCTCTTCGTTGTTCGGTACATTTCGACCGCGATCCTGAGATTGGAGACATTTGAGGAAGTAACCATAGAGGGCACTCTCCTAAGCTCTATACAAGCCTATTGTATTGCCTAGCCCATGTGTGATAGAACAACAGGAGTCATCGCTCCGGGGGGAGTATATATAGAACCGTTGGCCATAGTGTTTCGCTGTGAATTATGGCGAAGACACTAAACCTCCAGTTGCTATGCTGAAGCCATCCTATAATGATATCCACAATAGACACATTGGATAATAATCAAAGGCTTCAAGGAGTTCAATAGTAGTCGGCGTCCTAAAGCGGCATAAAAGCATGGGGCCATCGATATCACCGCCTGCCTTTTTTGCATGGCAGAAAATGTTTCTTATCTAAAGACAGTCAACTCCGAGGCCCGTGGAGACTTGGTGAATCTGGTCATTGTGTCAATCTGAGGATATTTTGCTCTTCGACACATATATACTGCAATATGCCTCGAGATCCGCTGATCGGACTGGTTGGAAAGGTATGTTGTTCCCTCCCATTGTTCCATCACCCCACTAACCGCAGGTGCGAGGGGCATACAGCCGTCTAGTGGAAAATCCACGACATTGAACAGTTTGACCGATGCGACTTCAAAAGTCGGTAAGTGAAGCGGAATGTAGTTACAATCAATGTCGGAAACCTGATCAATTATGCTCTGAACAGGAAATTTCCCGTATGTACGCCCCGATTGTTCTACACGAGCATCTCCGCCTTATCGCAGTTGATCGCGCAGGCCGTGTTGACACCCGACAGCTTCACAACCATTGACCCTCAGCGAGCCATCGGATACCTTCAGATCGACTGCCCGTGCCAGCGACACAATGTTTCAGATCGGTGCCAGCCCAATTACGGAGGCTGCCACGAAGGCCGACGTTCCGTGCCGATTGAGCTGCTAGATGTCGCAGGTCTTGTACCAGGCGCGCATCAGGGTCGCGGACTGGGGAACAAGTTCCTGGACGATCTTCGTCACGCCGATGCTTTGATTCACGTCGTGGATGTGAGCGGGACAACAGATGCTGAAGGTTAGTTGGGAGTGTTGGATTGAATACAATGGCGCAAATCGGGTGTTGATAAATATCGACAGGAAAGGCTACTCGAGGATATGATCCATCGGTAGACATTGAGTGGTTGCGATCAGAGATCGTGCGATGGGTGCTAGGAAACCTGATGGAGAGATGGTACGTTTGCAGGTACCAAGAACATAACGAGGGACAACTGCTGATTTATCCTTAGGGGTTCTATCAAGAGAAGACATCAGGCATTAAGTCAGTGAAATTTTGCAGCGCTATTTACAATAACACAGAACTGACCCTTAGTACAGAGGCGAACCCCGTCGACACATTGCAGAAACAGTTTGCCGGTTATGGAAGTACCTATGCTACTGTTGCGCGATTTATGGATAAACTTGCGTTAAAAGAGCCGTTGGAAGATTGGTCAAACGAGACGGTAGAGGTTGTTGTTAACGCCTTTATCGACGAGAAATTCCCCACAGTGTTCGCATTGAACAAGATCGACCACCCAGATGCAGACAAGGTACGAGGGATCTGGCTGGTGCCCCATACATTGTGCTAACAGGAATTACAGAACATTAGTAAAATCGCGAAAATGCAAGATCCCCAAAGCATTGTGCTTTGCTCCGCTATATCTGAAGTTTTCCTCCGGAAGCTAGCAAAGCAGGAGTACATCAAGTATGTCGAAGGCAGTGAGTTTGTCGACACGCGAGAAGATTTGATTGAGATGGGCGACCCAGATGGAGGAGGTCTCAAAGAGATGGACGAAAAATTGAAAACGTATGTTCAGTGCTTATAGCAAGGTTATAACATTGCTAACGACTTCGCTCCAGTCGGGTTGAGAACATGAAGGACATGGTGCTGTATCGGTTTGGATCTACTGGAGTCGTTCAATGTCTTTCCCGAGCCGCAGAGCTTCTGGGCTTAGTACCAGTCTTCCCCGTCCGGAACGTGGCGACATTCAACTCTGGCACTGGAACTGCCGTATTCCGCGATTGTGTTTTGGTACCTAAGTGAGTACTCCCTACTACGAGCCTGACATAGCCTGTCTAACATCCCACAGAAACAGTACTGTCGGTGATGTTGCCCGGAAGGTGATGGGCGATGTACCTATCAACTATGTCGAAGGAGTGGGTGGAACTCGAGTCTCCGAGGATGACATTGTGGCAGTTGGGAAACATGATGTGGGTGCTCCCCGCTAACCTATACAATACGGTTGATTGACTGATTATCATTGCAGATCCTATCGTTCAAGGTTGGTCGGTAGACCAGTCCGTTTATGTGCAGCCTCTCCCATGATATGACATTAGTAATGGAAATGTCTTATGACCTCGTTCTCCTCCAATTCATTACTATCACAAACTTTTGGGGCATCGACAGTAAAATGTCGAGCTCGAAGAACGCCATAGAACACCACAAGATACTGGCCTCAACCCCCCTTCTGCAAGATTGGGTCGCAGTTAGCGACATGAACTCTCAATCATTCAATTGAACTGACCTTGGGTCGCTCGTCATTCATGCCAATGACCGGCTCTGGCGCTTTGGGGTGCTCCTGTTTAGCCTTCTTCCCATACTTGGTCCCACCCCTCTCCGTCATTCCATGTGACTTGGTTTCATCTGCAAGACCCTGGTTTGTTTTCCTTTCCTTTAATCCAGAGGCCGCTGCCTCTGAATGTACATCCTCGGTGTCGCCTTTCTTAGACCGCTTCCGTATGTGATCCTCTGCCGAACTCCCCTTCCAATCCTCGAAGATGGAGTAATCTCGGACCGCAAGTTGTGCACGGAGAAATGGCGGGTGTGTGGCGGACTGTAACGGTAGGATGACCCGCCAAGGTTGTCGTGAAATAGACATGCTGTGTAGCGTTGGCATAGCAGAAGAGATACAGTGATTGCGCGTAGCGATTTTCGAGTAGTTGTAAAATACTTGAACAGCTAGAGCGTTGGCCTTCATGATTGTATCTACTCGGTGCTATGACGTCCCCATGCTGTAATGCAACTTTGTCCAAAAAGGGTAAGAGTCGGTTCGAGCCGGGCTTATCGATAAGACATCGATCGTCATCAGCGCGACAATTTAAGCAGACAACACCAACCTCTGACCCAATTCACAATGAAACGCGAGTACATCCCGATCGAATCCCTGCCAGCTTGGCAGAGGCTCAACGGGATCGTCGTCCAAGGCATCGCGGTTCACAAGATTGGATCTGATCAACATGGCGCAGACAAAGGCAGTGCCCTCATCGCAACAGAAGCGCAGAAGAGCAGCGAGAACGATACAAAACCCAAGATCCTCCTACAAATTCCTCCCGAGTTAGCTTTATCCCTTGAGACCGTCCAGAACCATGCCAAAACCGACAGGTATTTGCGCGACGTGTTGGAGGCAATCGGCGACTTTGGAAGGGTATGGCCTGCTCCTTCCCCAACATTTATTTACATTACAACGGGGAAAAACCAACTAAGATACACAGACAGCTAGAGGAGCAATCCTCATATTCCTACTTATTCAACTATCCCATAGCAGCCCCGATCTGCACACAGCACACGAGACCATCGGTATCTCCAATCCCTGGACTGAATACGTGAAGTTCCTGCCTCCATCGTTCCCTCTGCCTACCTTCTACACCGCCGAGGAACAAGAGCTCCTCCAGGGCACGTCGCTTGCAGAAGCTCTGGACGCGAAGTTTGCATCCCTTGAGCGGGAATTTGAACAGCTCCGCCAGGCTACTGAGAGTATTGCGTGGTGCCAGCGGAGCTGGTGGGATGAAAAGACCGGCACATTGACAATTGATGACTGGAAATATGTTGACGCGGCTTATCGGTCGCGCATGCTGGATCTACCCGGCAGTGGTCTGGCGATGGTGCCTTGTGTTGATATGGCCAATCATGTCTCCGGTGATGGGGCCAAGGCGTTGTATGATGCAGACTCGGAGGGGAATGCGGTTCTTCAGCTACGATGGGGCAAGACTCTCCAGCCCGGAGATGAAGTTACGATTTCGTGAGATTGCTCTACGGGGGACATGGGTTTCAAGGACTTGGCTGACACATGGCATGACAGGTACGGGGATGAAAAGCCCGCATCTGAGATGATATTTTCCTATGGATTCCTGGAAAGCGGCACGACGGAAGCGCGGGAAATATCCCTCAATCTAGATATCCCCGAGGATGACCCTCTCGGCACCGCAAAGAAGATGTTCTGCCGGAACAATTCGGGAATTCGATTTTCGGCCATCGAGGGCTCCGAAGAAGTAACGTGGGAGAGTGGGCTTGCGTGGATAGCATGCGTGAACGAAGAAGACGGGCTTCACTTTGGGATCGCACAGACAACCGACGGCGGCCGGGAGTTGGAAACGACGTGGAAAGGCGAAAAGATCCAATCAGTCAGTCATCTCCGCGAGCTTCTCGCTGTGGATCCCTTATGGGAGATTTTCCAGCTTCGCGCTGCGGTACTGCTTCTCGATCGGCTCGAAACTCAGCTCGCTCTTCTCCAGGAGACCGAGGAGATTATCTCGAATATGCA
This sequence comes from Penicillium sp. CMV-2018d, assembly GCA_028827225.1. Taxonomy (NCBI): domain Eukaryota; kingdom Fungi; phylum Ascomycota; class Eurotiomycetes; order Eurotiales; family Aspergillaceae; genus Penicillium; species Penicillium hesseltinei. The sequence continues at coordinate 2,877,312 of JAPZBW010000002.1, read as the reverse complement.
AGAGGATAAAGCGGCTTTGGATTCCATGTTCCGACCTGGGATCTTCACCTCGATTAGCCAATTCCGGATCTTGGAAGGGGAGCTGCTGGAAAAGGCCGTTGAGGAATTAATAAAACAGGTAAGTGATCGGATGTGCCATCTCCTTTCTGATTTCCCATAACTGACCATGACATGTAGAGAACAGAGTTACTGGCCTCTAAAACGGTGGCCGAGTATTTCAACGCACAGACAGGGGAGCCGGACGAACCCGATGACTTTTCATGATGCAAAACCAAGGGCCCAGATCGTATTGATGGGTCTGATGAAGACCGAACTACAAGCTAGAGAACACAATAATATGTCCGTGGACACATTGAAGCATTTGGGGTCTTCCTACTCCGTACATATCCACCTAATGCGCAACCTTTGCTAGCCTAACAGCCTGCAGCACCTGGGCAAGCCTAGTCTCTGCCAGATCATCTCAAAAAAAGAAAGTTGCGAGGCCCACACCCCCGTAGCGTAGCGCATCGAACTATTCCATGTGTAGGCGCTACTAGTGTTCAATCGTGACGAAAAGATAGGGCGATTTAGAGCTATGACGTTTAGAGTTGAAAATCACGGAGTTGTAAAAGGGGTATGGATATCATGATCTACATGGTAACTATAGGGTCGGGAGCACATGCGGGGAAGCCAGCAGGAACACCGATTCCGATACCCACCGGGTTAGCCATGGATGCATCGCATGGCTTTTCGCAAAGGAGTTTCCCAAGCACACCGGTGACGTTAATAGGTATGCCAGAAGGAGCATACAATTCGAAGTGACCAATATTGAGGGATGTCCATTTTAGTGGAGCGCAGGAACACAGCCGTAGATCACAAATCCAACAGGCCGGAGCCTAGTGGGGCTATTGATGTTACCATGGTTCGCTGATCTCTCGGACAAAACTCGCTGAGCGGAATAAAACGGGGTTTCCGTCCTAATACCATGAATACGAGATTGTGTATTTAATTCGATATTAAATATTGGATGTCCCGTGTCTTCTGATGACAACGGCTAATCAATGTAGTTGATAGGTGCCGAGGTGGAGTAATACAACTTACCCAAATCCTTTGGAAACTTTAGTTGTGTTTGAGGTCTTCCCCGCGGTTCATCCTCCCTGGACGGTTCGCCACTGTCGTGAGTGAAGTCTATACACATATTACTTCACCATGTGTGTATGGATTAAACCTTGGGAAGTCTGGGGTTTTCTCGGGTTTCATGATTAGAGTTGAATTTAGGTTATTTTCTTGGTTAAGATGACTTCAGCGATCCCTCGAGTGGCCAACCACCAAGGTAGTATTTCGTGTACAAAGTACTAGTTATTCGGTTTGTTAATTAGAAGGATCGCGGAAGTTACCCCGATTTCTTTTTAGTGGAAAGTGAGACACATTAACCATGGATAGCGGCCGATCATCGGAGCAAAATTCAATAGTAAGCCTAGTAAGCCTAGTAGGCCAACCTGTGTAGACACGCCGCTGCACGCGCTGCAGAACGGGTGCCGGTGGGAGAAAGTCGGAGGCGGTTCAGAATGCCCAGTTACCGCAACCGGGTTGAATCCGAGCGCCCTGCGTTTTAGCATGTAGCAAAAGTCTATCTCAGTACTCAATACAGAGCACATGTACTCCGTATTCCGAAACGGGCGTTTGTTCGCCACTAAAGCCAACCTACATTCCCATCTTACTCTGTCGATATTTCCACGTCAGCTAAAGGGTTGTGGAATGCGGAGTGCGGGGACCGGGAAGATCGGGATCCAACCGTCAAACAGAAGAAATGTCGAGGTCTGCAGGAAGAATCCGGGGCGGGATTGAGTGGTTCTACGGGGTAAAATGTATCGCCTCTCAAAATAGTCAAAATAACGGGTCCAATAACGAATCAAGGATCAAATGAACAGAGCAGGTACGCAATGAATACCAATTACCAGCGATACAACGACGAGTTTATTGGCGCCAGAGGAAGGTCAGCAGTCTCCACTTGAAACTGACTCAGCATTGGCGTGACCCATCTTCCCGAGGACGCCCCCCCCCATGTTCTTAGGCTTCTTTTCTGCATACATACCTGTCTTCTTCAAACTGGAGATTCTCTAGTTGCATTGTCTCAGTATTCAAGAATTCTATACGGAGTGCTGTGCTTACACTTCTGGCGCCTTTCAAATACAACCAACTCAACCCCGGCGGCCCGTGTGCCCCTTCTGCACAACATGCCTGGTATCTTGCCTATGAAAGTGATCAAGGTCGGTGGAACTGGCACAACGAGCCGTATTGCCCAAGCCTGTGACCGATGCCGAAGTAAGAAAATACGCTGCGATGGTGTTCGACCTTGCTGCTCGCAATGCGCCAACGTGGGCTTCGAGTGCCGCACCAGCGACAAACTAAGCCGCCGCGCCTTCCCACGTGGATATACTGAGTCGCTAGAAGAACGAGTCAGGAGTCTAGAAACCGAAGTTAAAGACTTGAAGGACCTGTTAGACGAGAAGGATGAGAAGATCGACGTCTTGTCCCGGATACATTCGTTTACGCCGCCGCAACGAGCAGCCTCCGTGAGGTCTCCCTCTGCTTCTGCGACAGTGAAGTCGAGCACTTCGGCTTCATCAGATGGCGTGTTCCATGTAGAGCGATCGACGACCCGACCATCTCCGAAGTCGCAGAACCCTTTTATTGGATTTTCCAGCACCCAGGGCTTTGCTGGTATGTTATATATTTCCCTTTGCAAATGGCAACAATAAACTTACATTCGCAGATGTCTTTACCAACAAACTTGTCAGTGAGGGTAAATCAGCAACAAAAGTCTCCACAGAGGCGCTCACTGCCTTGTCTACCTCGGTTGTCCAGGGTGTCCCTAACCAGCCCGTGAAAACGCCACCGCGCTTGGTGTCAGATCAGTTGATCAACATCTTCTTCCAAGAATGGGCGCCACTATACCCTGTGGTACATCGTCCGACCATTCTGAAGGCTTACGAGCAGTATCTCAACAATGCCGAAACTCTCCAGCGCAATCCGCATGTGATGGCGCAGTTGAATCTGATTTTTGGTATTGCGGCTCTTTCATCAATGTCGCGAACCAACCAAGACCCAACTTTCTTCGAAGAGAACTGGTCGGCCACCCTTGATTCGTTCTCGAGTGAAACGTCGGTTTCCAGCCTGCAGTGCTTTGTTCTTGGTCAAATCTACTGCATGACCAAAGGCGACTACCGTACGTTGCTTCGCTACCGTGCCCTTGGTGTTGATATTTGCCATCAGCTAGGCATGCACGAAACCCAAGAAAGCTCAGGCAACCCGCTCGAGGATGAGACTCGTAAGAAGGTTTTCTGGTCGCAATATGTTCTTGACCGATTCTGCTCTGCGCTTACTGGACTGCCTATCCTTTTGCGCGAAGAGGATATCGAGACTGACTATCCGGTTGATGTGGATGATGAGAATGTCACAGAAACAGGGTTTTTGCCGACCCTTCCGGGCGAATCCACTCGCATTTCCAGTGCCATCGCTCTCTTCGGAGCTGCAAGGATCTTGAACAAGGCTTTGGACGATCTGTTCCCTTCAAAATCTGGTTACGATGTGTGTGTCTCGAAAATGCGCTCGGTGACAGGGCAATTAGACCAGTGGCTTCACACACTGCCGCCACATCTTCGTCTCGAGTTCAGTCAGGATAAGCCTAGCACGAACGTCACGAGTAGCCGATCGCCGCTCCTGGTAAGTCACGGCATAGATTCGTTAAATGTTTTACAAACAAATACTGACCCTGCTATAGTCACTTGTGTACTATTTCATTCGATCTTTGATACATCGTCCGGCTGTCTGCTACGCTGACGAGAACCTTCGCTCTCCATCTGCCCTGGCGCTGTCCGATTCAGCAAAGCATATCATTCAGATTCTTGAACTTCTTGATGAAAGGCGTCTGTGTCTGTCTGTTTGTATCAACAGGAAAGAGCTTATAGCCTTCTCTGGCCTTGGACTCCTTTGGCAAATGCTTGATGTCAAAAACGATAGCAAACTGGCCAAGGATAGCCAGAAGCTGCTTGGAACCGCCATGCAATACCTCCAATTAGAGTCGAGCGCGGCTGCTGCTGAATTCGGCACCCTGTCCAACACTCTGATTTCTCTGGACAGCGCAAGACCTCCATCAGGGGGCAAGCAGCAACACCAGCACATGGTGGCACCGACAGAAAAGCCGAGCAAATCCCCCAAGAAGCACTTGCAGGCCTTAAAGTCGCGCCTTATCGCCTGCTCCACCCGTGATAAGCAGCCTCCAACACAGCCCTCCCCACAGTCCTCTCGCCGAAACACCATCTCCGGAGCCACACCCCCACTTATCCCCCAGTCGCTCCGCTCCCCAAGCTGGAGCAGTCTGCCTCTCACTCAACCTGACCAGCTCCCCGCCCCGCTCTACTTCAACGATAAAGGCCACTCCCCCTTGGACCTAGCCTCGGACCCCCGCTTAGCCGCATCCGTGGGCTACGACCACCCACGCTCCATGTCTTGCTCTACTCCCTCCGACCCCACAGCTGGCGCCATCACAATGGCCGATTGGGAATATGTCTTGAGCGACATGGATCGGGGGTACTCCAACATCTTCACAGGCATCTACGGCGGCAAAGAGTGTGGCGAAGACCCGGGCCCATTCGCCTCCATTACAGCAGAATACAACCGCAAACCCAACGACTCCTCCCTACCCAATTACCCGCAGAGTGATATTCACGGCCTCTCGCCCGAGGCGTGGTCCGCCAGTAGTGGCGACTTCGTACATAAACAAGAGCATACCGCGCAGAGCGTTCTGAGCTATTCAAGTGAGAGTATGGGGAGTACCGAAGATTCTCTAGCACCCTACCCGGATGCTAAGGTATTCCCTGAGGATCTGAATACCATCGATCCTTTCCATACTTTTGCTATGCATGGTGAAGATGAGGTCGATGAGTTCTCCCTGGTCAATGGCTGGGACCGACGTCTGGCCGTCTGATTGATTATATAGCGCTGAGTGTCTTGTTTTTTTTGGGAAGGATTTGGGGTTTGAAATGGCTTTCCGCTTTTATATTCTATTCATGATACCTATGGATGGGGGCGTTCATTCGCGTTCATTCTATCTTTGATTTTTGTCTACTATTTCCTTATCTGTCTTTGATCTTCTCTTGTGCTTGGAAACATGTTTTGTCTGCTGTGGCTGGTATGGCTGGTATATAGTATTAGGACAGGCAATGCAATGCCTAGGATATCGCGTATATATGAATTTGATGATGATCACAACACTATTTTGGACCCTGATTACACGCGAAGTAGATCTGCATATGGGAATTTTAATAATCGGTGCCTTTCCTCCCTCTCGCTATACTTGGGGGACAGGAGGCGCCTACAAAGCATTAAACTATGTATATGCCTACATGCCTTGGTTGTCAGGCTTCCACTAGCTATTAGCTAGCCTCAATTTGTTTGTACCTAGACAGAGAATAAAGACTCCTCTTTCTTACTTTGTAGGAGCTAGTTAATCTGAAGGGACATCTTGCTTATACACAAGGTGATTTTCTTTCTCTGCATTTGGGCAATTCTCCCCGATATATCAAGGCCGACCAATCGTAGTTCGATCCGAGATGGTATGCCGCTGAGTCAGCGGGAAATTATGGACTGTCTAGTGAACGTGATTGGTGGACCTCTAAGTAATCTGATGCATCCACGGATGTGTACATTGCTCATATACTTCGAATGGTGCAACCAGCTTGGGTGACCAAGCTCACATAAATATCCATGGATACACAGCCAGTAAGTAATACAGGGATCGGCTTCCGAGACTCCCTATAAATGTCACTCGTCAGGGGAACATCAGTCACCGTTTGCACCTCATCTTCTCGATCATACACTCACCAGAGATGAGACGCGAATCAAACTCATATCCCAAAATGGGCGCATGGAAGGAGATCCGGCCTCAGTTTTTGCCAGCTGTGATTACCATGTTTCTACTCCTTCAAGTTCTTTTCTTGGTGAATATGTGCTATCTTTATGCAACGCAATTTCGAAGTACCACCCGTTATCACAACTTCAATCTACTTTATGTGGACTACGATGGCGGTATCATCGGCAAGTCAGTGACAGCTGCCTACCACCAATTACGAGGAGATGGGTTCCCAACCTTGCTGCCGGAATCCCTTGTCGAATATCCTCAACCAGAGGACATTCGAGAAGCCGTATGCCGCGGTGATTACTGGGGGGCTATCTACACAACTGAGCGTGGATCAGCTGGTCTGGCGTCAGCGCTGGCGAACGGGTCCAGCCCACCGATCTCGCTCACTTATATCTGGAACGGGGTCAGATACCCAGTTTTCTCGCAAGCCGCGGTTTACTCCAACATTTTGAAACTGATCCAAACAACACGGTCAACATACTACGCCAACAATGGATCTTCAGTCGCCGCGTCCACCGACCTCTCGAATTCAGCCACCCTCAAAGCGTTCCTCGACCCTATCCACGCCGAAGAAATCAACATCAAGGGCACGGAACAAGGTACAAGGGTCTTCTACAACACAGTATCCATGGTGATGCCAATCCTCCAACAGTTCTTTTTCATGCTGGCCCTGAATGGAATATCAACCCATTTCGACGCATTCACCAAATTGTCGTGGAAAGCCAACGGCCTGATTCGCGTCATAGCCTCCATCCTCTATACCCTTACAGGATCACTATTAATGACCGGCTATATCTGGGCCTTCAGAGAGTCGTGGGGACAGCAAGGAAGTCGGTTCGTGCTCACTTGGATCACTATGTGGCTTCTGATGCACATCAACTTCCTGTTTTTCGATATCACGACTGCTTTCATCCCGATTCAGTTCATGCCGTTTATTGTTCTGACTTGGGTCATTCTCAATGTCGCCAGTACTATCAGCCCGTTTGAGTTGAATCCGGGTTTCTTTCGCTGGGGCTATGCTCTTCCTTCCCATGAGGCATACCAGATCCTGATTCAGATTTGGTCTGGTGGGTGCAATAACCGGCTCTATCGTGCGCTTCCAATTATGTTCTCGTGGTGGATTGTCGGTGTCCCTATTGCAGTGTATGCGATGCAACACCGTTGTAAAACTGCCGTGGCTGCCCAGGAAGCCTTGGATCATGCAGGCTTGGAAGGTCAGTCCGAAGCTAAACATGTGGTAACGAACGAGACAGTGAGGCCAGTTGGTAGCTCACGTCGCGGAGTGGAGCAAGACGGGGAATCGGTTGAGGCTATTCCTCTTCGCAATATTGCCTAAGTAGGGAGCTACCTCCGTGGAAGTGGCTAATGAGGGGAATAATATTTTGGGGGAACTGGGAATTGACGGGAAAGGAGAAGTATGAAAGATGCCTTGCTTAACAATGGTTTGATCACCTTTGGAAGCCACCGCAGGTGGATGAACCGTAGATGTGTTTTAATTAAGTACACGAATTGAGAGATCCCCTATCCCAAATTGCAACTCCGGTGTGTGTCTTAACCATGGAAATGTCGCAACCTTGCATTTCTCTCCATTTTCCTTGTAGATTCTCTGAACCGGAGTACGTCTACGTCTGGTTGGATAGACCGTTTCTAGCAAGATTCTGCGACCTATCCAACTCAACAACAAATTCAGCATTTAGGACTGCAATTAGACCAAGTCTATAATTGAGCCAAGCAGCTTATTAGTTAGTTCCTTCCTAGGCTCAAGAGAATAATATACAATTACGGTAATGATGTGAAAAAAAAAAGAGGAAGTATACTTACTCGACTATGGGTGACACTAAAAACAGTGCAGTCACGGAAAACCTCTCCGATGAATTTCTATATTCTTTGATATGTTTAGCTCTCAAGATTACTGGTGGCTTTATTGAAATCCAAGTGAACATCGCCATAAAAGTGCGGCCGGTCAATGCCAAGCTTCGTGGCTGGCACCGATTGCATCACTACTTCTCCAGACCCCAGGTCATCGCGTGGTTAATTGCCCCAGAAATATTATTCGTTCCCAGAAAAAAAGGAATCACGAGGCCTAGAGGGCCGAGACTTCCGCGCCACTCAGAATTCCTGGACATGCGAGTCTGGAGTTGCTATATTGACCAACAGCAATGATGAACGACCCGGACATGCCGCAGCCGAACCGGCCAACCTGCCAAATCCATGTCAATTCCCCGGATTATCACTTTTCTGACGGATATTAGCGCCAGCCTGAAACGTGTATGCTCGGGCTCTTGGATCAACGTGTCATCGGTGTGATGCGTCCTGCCTGAATCGGTATGAGTTCCCAGACACTCGGCTTTCGTCACTGCGGCATATTGCCCAGCCTTGGTTTTCTTGGTCAGGCACTGCACTGTATAAGAAGGGTTGATCCAGTACCGCACGGATTTGCGAAAAAAAATTAGTTGCCAAGTAGCGAAAATATCACAGCTAAATAGTACTCGTTGGCGCTATGTTCGATAAGACTTTCAAAAAGCGTCCGCAGGACCTCTATGCAGACCCCCAGGCCCCTGGGGGGTCGATGTCCACGAATGAACATGAGAAAGGCCCCGGTAATGAGGTCGACACGCCTATTCCGCTTCTCACTTGGCGTTCATTCATTATGGGCATTCTCGTCTCTATGGGTGGTTTCCTCTTCGGTTATGACACTGGTCAAATCTCAGGCTTCCTCGAGATGGAAAACTTCCTTGAGCGATATGGTGAACTTCAATCGGATGGGACTTACCATTTCAGTAATGTCCGTTCGGGTCTCATTGTTGCCTTGGTAAGCGGCGTCCTCGTTGTCATTTCTCGCCTCATACCTACATATGCTAACACTCTCCTACAGCTGTCAATTGGTACTCTGATAGGGGCTTTAGTTGCAGCACCGATCGCCGACCGCTTTGGACGGAAGTGGTGCATTAGTTGGTGGTCTTTGATGGTATGTATTGGAATCACCATTCAGATGTCCGCACCATTTGGCAAGTGGTATCAGGTCGCCATGGGTCGTTGGGTCGCCGGGCTCGGCGTTGGTGCAGTCTCTCTCCTGGTACCTATGTATCAAGCAGAATCAGGACCAAGGCACATTCGTGGATCGCTGATTAGGTATGTTGGACAACGAGCCCTAGGGTCATCCCAGAACTAGACTATTGTCTTCTAACTCTTCCCAGTACATATCAGCTATTCATTACACTTGGAATCTTCATTGCCAACTGTATCAATTTTGGAACGGAAAGTCGCCCCGACACCGGTTCATGGCGTATCCCTATGGGCGTCACGTATATTTGGGCCGCGATCCTTGGTGTTGGCATGATGTTCTTCCCTGAAAGTCCACGCTACGACTACCGCCACGGCAACGTGGAGAAAGCTATGAACACACTTTCCAAAGTTTATGGTGTCCCTCGTAACCACCGCGCTCTTCACATCGAGTTCGAAGAAATCAGAGAGAAACACGAGGAAGAGAAGCGCAACGGGAAGGTTACCTGGATGCAGATGTTCCGTGCTCCGACGATGGGGTACCGGATCGCTGTTGGCGTCGCCCTGCAAGCTCTCCAACAACTGACAGGTGCTAATTACTTCTTCTACTATGTGAGTTTCGAGATTTTGATTTAACAAAGTGAAAGAAGACCCAACTGACACATAATAGGGAACAACGATCTTCAAGGGCGCTGGAATCCCGAACAGTTATGTCACGCAGTTGATTTTAGGCGCGGTCAACTTTGGAACAACGTTCCTTGGTCTCTATCTAATTGAGCATTGGGGCCGACGCCGTTCTCTCATCACCGGTGCGCTATGGATGTTCGTCTGCTTCATGATATTTGCATCCGTGGGTCATTTCTCCCTGGATCATGAGTTCCCAGAGAGAACAGAAACTGCCGGCATAGTTATGGTCGTTTTTGCCTGCCTTTTCATTCTTGGCTTTGCCAGTACCTGGGGTCCCATGGTGTGGACGATCATCGCCGAGCTATATCCTTCGCAATACCGTGCCCAAGCCATGTCTCTGGCGACTGCATCCAACTGGCTCTGGAATTTCCTCCTTGCCTTTTTCACTCCCTTTATTACCGGCGACATTGACTTCCGCTTCGGCTATGTCTTCGCAGGATGTCTTTTCCTTGCTGCGGGTCTGGTTTACTTCGCCGTTATGGAGGGACAGGGCCGTACCCTGGAGGAGATCGATACTATGTACCGGATGAAAGTGAAGCCATGGAAAAGTTCGAAGTTCCGGTTCCCTGCTGATCCAAGCGTTATCCGGGGCTCGTTTGATAAGGATGCTCCCAGGTCGTCCCATGTTGCTGATCCTACTACTGAGCTACGGGAAGATGGCTCCTGGGGGCCTGAGACACGCGCGTAAGCATGGAGGTGGTTGTGGATTTCGAAAGATAGTGCAGTTGTGCATGTACCAATAGTCTTGCTTGTTTTTTTTTTTTTTTTTTCTTTTTTTCAGAACACTATTATGTATTCAGTCAGTCAGGCACTTCGAAGCGTGTAGCCTGCACCAATTTATGTTTTGAATTTGTCCTTCAGTATTCCTATTGTCCTGTATGATACTCTCTAGAGGACTGCTTTAACGTCGTCTGTCGGCGATTTCTTCACAAGGATTCCATCCAAGTACTGCGTCATTTCCTCGACGTCTCCAAGTTCACCCACCCATCCGATATATTGATCCGGGCGAACGACCACCAGCGCTCCAAGCACCCGGTCAACTCCCCACTTCTCATATGCCGTTCCATCACAATATCGGTCAAACATGCAGGCGTCATCACACCAAATCTTGTCATATGCCCATCCATTCACCGGATCGAATGGACGCAGAATCTCTGGGAAATCAAAGAACTCGACCTCTTTCCACGGCGAAGTATGGATGGTGAGGACATCAATAGGACTCTTGAATCGACCGGGTATCCCCAAGTAGCGACTCAGTGGTGAAACGCCTGGTCTAGTTTGTCCAGCCAAAGCCTGGCTCAAGGTCTCAATGCGTTGTTTCTGCATTGGGTTCCGTATGTCCCCAGCCAAAACTAGAATGCGAAAGCGCCCATCGCTTTCTAACGCTCTTGTTGTCCATCCTGTACCGCCATCAGCGTGATTACGAAGCCTCACCGGTCGGACTCTCTCCCCAGGGATCATGTGCCGTGCAAAAGCAAATTCGGCATTGTCTTCAGCCTTCCGAACAAGACTGCTTGCGGGATAAAAGACCTTCCACCCATCAGCGAAGTCCTCAAACCTCCTTGCAACAAGGGCTATATCCGAAGCTTTCGTCTCCGCCACTCCAGGCTTGCGATCAGTAAACATAGGCGACCAATGACGATCAAAGTCAAGCAACATCTCCGCAAGCGGGTGTCTCTCCGAAGCATAAGTATCAAGAATCTCAGGTTGGAGAGTACCCGCCACGGCAAGGGCAATCTTCCATCCAACATTGAACCCATCCTGCATACTCATATTCATCCCAAGTCCCATCTTAGGCGAGTGCGTGTGCACCGCATCACCAGCAAGGAAGATCCGGTTGTCCTTTGTAGATTGCGTGGCGATCCGTTGTCCGACCTGGTACACCGTCCACCAGCTACATACCTTGAAGTCGAAAGTGAAGGGGGCGAGGATGCCTTGGACACGCTCTCGGATTAGCTCCGGCGTGATCTTTGAGCGGTCGAATCGGTCGGATGCGCCCGCTTCGAAGGTTTGCACGGGGACGTAGAAGCGGACTAAGCCGCGCTCGCGTGGGATCACGAGGATCGTGCCTGCGGCGTTGTTCACGACGCTTACGCGGCGGATGTCCGCTGGATTTCATTTAGTGGATGTTCTTTGGAGAGAAGAGTACACAGTGGGTTGTGCTTACGGAAGTCGCTAAGGGGTATCACGTCTATCACGCCCCTGTGCATTTGGTTATATTAGCTGCAGTCGCACAGGTGGATAATAAGTATCACTCACCATATGTGGTCCGTGTTAGACCCTTCCACAGGGATGTTAAGCTTTTTCCTCGTCCAGCTGTGAGCACCGTCACACCCGATCAGGTACTTGGCTTTGATCGTCTCGACCTGCGTCTTCTGTGGTTTCTTGCGCGGAGCTAGATCGGCCCAATCATCAGGAAGCAGGTTACTGCGGTTGACTTCGTTGCCAGCCGCTTCAGACTCGGCGTCTATTTCCTGTCCGCATGGTCGATCCAACACATCTTCACCAAGGACTCGGACCTTGACGGTGATAGGATACGAGTTGGGATCATGACCCAACTCCTCGTCATATTCCAAAGAGTCGGCGATCACGCTCCGTTCCACGTCGAGGTCGGAGTGCTCCCGAATACTATCGAGAATGAACCGCTCAATGCGTCCCTGGTTCAAGCGTGTATTGAGGAAAGGGGACTCATCAACCCTAAAGATGTCAATTTGAGCCTGTCGGACAAGCTTTCCTTGTGGGCCGGGGACCTATTCACTCATGGCGTCGTCAGATAAGCCCTAAACTCGGCGGGAAAGCAAGGTGATACACACCCAAATGTTCGCCTCGGTGGAGATAGATCCCTCCTGCAGAACACGGTGTTGGAATCCCATGCTGTCGAACAACTCTAGTGTGCGTGCACGAAGCCCGTCTGCGTGGCCTAGGAAGACCTTCGTGTCACGATTGTCGATGATGCGTGCGTTGACTCCACAGCGAGCCATCCAGTAGGCTGCCATCAGGCCAGATGGCCCAGCACCGATGATGAGTCTGTAAAAGACTATTAGCCTATGTTGGGTAAATGGAGTGGAGACCTACACATCGGTTTGGGAGTGAGCAGATTTGCCTTCTGTGTCCATAGCGTGCAGTAGGATATATATGTTTGAGCAGATGCGGAATGATGACCCGTGGACAGGAATTTGGATGATGCCCTCCCCCTCAATACAGGTACACTTTATATAAAGGAATCTGAGAATGCTGCGCTACAAGTTCCTCAAATGAGGGGGCCAGCCCCATGTAAGCTGACTCAAGTCACAGGCAATCCGGTGGTTGCAGGAACCCAAAATCGTTCCTCATCCAAGGGTCTTCCGTGCTAGTTTGTACAGTAATTCCCCTCGTAAGCTCGACAGACGATGATGTTTAGCACGAGTGCATATAAATATGCTTCGATATCCAGGTCGTATCAGTCAGGTGTCCTGGTTTTCTTTCTGTTGTGACATGGAGCTCTCTCAGCTGAGTTGGCCAATTCTTAATGTATGCATGTAGCGCAGGCTGACCCGACTACCATGTTGCTCAACGTGGACTTGGAGGATTGAATTTGCGGCGGGGAATTTTGTCCGAATTTCCTCTCAAACAGTCGTCGGAGTTGACGTTCCGAGGGTGGCGCTTGCACCGGAAGGCCGTGACCTCTTTGAATGCTTATTTTCATGATATGGATGAAGGAAGTGATATGGATGATTCGATGCAAGCCCCGCCTTCAGAATTTGATATTGGACTGGGAGGTTCTCATCTTTGTAATCCTGGGTGACAATGACTTTACGGGGAAGCACAACAAGGGTCTAGGTTGTACGTGTATGTGGACTCGGATGGGGGATGGGAGATTGGACGAAGACAGGCTAATAGCAGGCAATCGTAGCTCATCGTCCATGTTATACAAACATGTATTTTAACACAAACCACGATGCGGATAGATGTATCACATAGATGTATAGTTCAAATATGCTTTGCACGTGACTCTATAGTGTCCCCCGCGCTACTCTCCTTCCGGCACACCGGGATGTTCACGGTGAATTCCCCAACACGTTTCAGCGACGACATACAATTGTCCCTGTGGGGGTCGTGTTAGAAATTCTTTGGAATTGCCATTCCACTTATGTTCCAGGTTCGCATTGTCATTGGTGTTTCGATCTTTACTCGGATTGGCTTGATTAGGGCATCCGATGCACGGCCACGTCTGCAGGCGCTGAGTTGTCAAGGAGCTCTCAAGGAGCCTTCAAAGCACCAATTCCATTAAAGCAGTCTATTTTTTTTTTTTGGAACAGCTGATCATCGGCACGGGTATTGAGGAGGATAGAAGGAGATTCGGCTAATTTCAATCCGTGGAAAGGCCGGTTGTGAGTCGGAGCAGGGTCCTCCGGGCGGCTCCCGGTGTATACTAAAAGAACGTGTGGATGTCAATCCGGAAGAGTGTCGGAAAATACGGGCCATTGAGATCACAAGCGGAAGAAACGGCTATTGATGGATTTGAAGAAATACAGGTACAGGGGTAGTAGAGATATAGTTAAGTATAATAACAAGTATAATAACAAGTAACTATGAATGTCCAAGTGGCATATATAGTTGCAGGTGGCCAGCGCTCCAGGGCTGGTGAATTGATGACTCAGCCCATGATGCAATGGAGGGGTGCAATGGATAAGAGATTCTATAAACGTTTTTACAGGAGAGAACAATATAGATTCAGCCTGTAAGATAGTTCACGGAGTAGATACTCCCGGAAATAGACTACAATAATTTTTCTCTGTTAAATGTGACCTGCACACTGTAAGCTAAGTCGTTGAGCTTCCAAGCCACCCAATAGTTCCCCACCCGACATCATACCCCCACCAACAAATACGTTCCCCTCCCTCTTCTCTTCTTCTCTCATCCATCTCTCCCCAATTCCATTCCATTCACTCAAAAATGTACGTACCTTAATCTTCTTGTGATTTCCCTTTCTAACGGTATTAGAATCCGCCATCATGGGTTACACTGATCTGGACCAGTTGGCTGTTAACACCATCCGTGTTCTCGCGGTACGTTGAACTCCGATTGCCACTCCATTCAACGCCTTCAATTGATGCAATATTGGGGATTCCGGCCTCATATGAAGCTTCAATCCATACAGTTTGGGAAATCTGACTGACATTTCGCTATTAGGTTGATGCCACCTCCAAGGCTAACTCCGGTCACCCCGGTGCCCCTATGGGCATGGCTCCCGTTGCCCACGTTCTGTGGAACATGATGAACTTCAACCCCCAGAACCCTGACTGGGCCAACCGTGATCGCTTCGTTCTCTCGTATGTGCCTTCTCCCCGTCATTTGAAGTCGGGCTGGTTCTTTCCCCCCGAAATGTCAATGACCGTGTTTTTGGAATACCGGCTAATCTCAAATTGGATAGTAACGGCCACGGCTGCATGCTGCAGTATGCTCTGCTCCACCTGTTCGGATACAAGCTCACCATTGATGACCTGAAGAACTTCCGTGTAAGCCCCTCCGAGCCATATATACAGCAACCTTTTTACTCATTTTAGTAGCAACTCGACAGCATCACCCCCGGTCACCCCGAGGCTCACGACACCCCCGGTATTGAGGTCACCACTGGTCCTCTTGGTCAGGGTTTTGCCAACGCTGTTGGTCTCGCCATGGCCCAGGCTCACTCCGGTGGTGTCTACAACAAGCCGGGCTTCGAGCTTTTCAACAACTACACCTACATGTTCTTCGGTGATGGTTGCGCTATGGAGGGTATTGCCAGCGAGGCTGCCTCCATGGCCGGTCACCTTAAGCTTGGCAACCTGATTGCCATCTACGATGACAACCACATCTCCATTGGTAAGACTGGCTCGAGTACCTCAAGGCTAGATATAAAAAGCTGACAGTTTTATCTCCACAGATGGTGACACCAAGTGTGCTTTCACTGAGGACGTCACTAAGCGTTTCGAGTCCTACGGCTGGCACACCGAGTGGGTCAAGGATGGTGACAACGACCTCGCGGGTATCGAGGCTGCCATCCGCAAGTGTCAGCAGGTTACTGACAAGCCCTCCATGATCAAGCTGACCACCACCATTGGTTTCGGCTCCAAGCTTGCCGGTACCGGCGGTGTCCACGGAAACCCCCTCAAGGCCGACGATGCCCAGAGCGTTAAGAAGCTTTTCGGCTTCAACCCCGAGGAGAGCTTCGCTGTCCCCCAGCAGGTCTACGACCTGTACCACAAGCACGCCGCTCAGGGTGCTGCCAAGGAGCAGGAGTGGAACCAGCTCTTCCAGAAGTACCAGGCCGAGTACAAGACCGAGGGTGCTGACCTCGCTCGTCGTCTCTCCGGCAAGCTGCCCGAGGGCTGGGAGAAGAAGCTCCCCGTCTACAAGCCTACTGATGCCGCCGTCGCTTCCCGTAAGCTTTCCGAGGCCTGCCTCGAGGCTATTCACGACGTCCTTCCCGAGCTGGTCTCTGGTTCCGCTGATCTGACTGGCTCCAACAACACCCGCTGGAAGAACGCCGTTGACTTCCAGCCCCCTGACCTTGGTATCGGCGAGTGGGCCGGTCGCTACATTCGCTACGGTGTGCGTGAGCACGCCATGGCTGCCGTCATGAACGGTCTGGCTGCCTACGGCACCATCATCCCCGCCGGTGGTACTTTCCTCAACTTCGTCTCATACGCCGCCGGTGCCCTCCGCCTGTCGGCTCTGTCCCGCGTTCGTGTCATCCACGTCGCTACCCACGACTCCATCGGTCTGGGTGAGGACGGCCCCACTCACCAGCCTATTGAGACTCTGGCTCACTTCCGTGCCATGCCCAACTGCATGGTCTGGCGTCCCGCTGACGGTAACGAGACCAGCGCTGCCTACTACTCCGCCATCACCTCCAAGCACACTCCTACCGTCATGGCTCTGACCCGCCAGAACCTGCCCCAGCTTGAGCTCTCCACCCTCGAGAACGCCCTGAAGGGTGGTTACGTCGCTGTCGACACCCCTAACGCTGCCGTCACCATCGTTTCCACCGGTTCCGAGGTCAGCATCGCCATTGAGGCCGCCACATACCTCCAGGAGAAGCACGGTGTTGCTGCCCGTGTTGTGTCCATTCCTTGCTTCGAGGTCTTCGATGCCCAGACCAAGGAGTACCGTCTCCAGGTTCTTCCCGACGGCATCCCCGTGCTGTCCGTCGAGGCCTGCTGCACCATGGGTTGGGAGCGCTACTCGCACGAGCAGTTCGGTCTCAACCGCTTCGGTGCTTCCGGTCCCTACAAGGAGGTGTACGCCGTAAGTTATCTCCACTCATTGTCCTGTGACCATTTACTGATTATCCGCAGAAATTCGAGTTCACCCCCGAGGGCATCAGCAAGCGTGCTCTTGCCACCATCGACTTCTACAAGGGCGTCCCCGTGCGCTCCCCCATTAACCGTGCTTTCCAGCAGATCCTGTAAAGGGCGGAACGAATATGACGTAACAAAATGTTTTGGTTTTTTAATAGAGGAGCTATGGCCCTCTAGATATACAAGAATGCGAATAGAGCACTCTACTGTTCACTTCTTCCTGGTAACCTATCCGTAAATTATCTATTTGCTACGTAGCAAAGTTGATCACAGCTCCCCCCATTTCTTCTTCTGCAATTCTACGACATCCCTCAACATCTCCTGTTTCTTCTTCCTCGTCTCAGGAGTATAAGGCCCATACGCATCTTCAGTCTGTTTAACCACCAAATCCTTCCACCCCTGCTCACCCTGAATATCAATCTGCCCCAAATCCCCCCACACATCCTGAATCGTCGGCGCAAGCTTCTGCAAAAATGCCCCAATCCCACCCCTCCCCACCACCAGCATGATAACTCTCAAACACACCACTCCCAGCCCACCGTGGCCCTAAACTAGCCGTAACAAGAGAATCCAAATCCCTCGCCGAAACAACCCCTTCCCCAACAAGATAACACGCCTCCCTCAGCAACGCAAAAGCAAGTCTATTCCCCACAAACCCAGGAACCTCCTTATGCAACGTGATAGGCCGGTAATGCTGCGAAGCCGACCGGTCCCCACCCTCAACCGCGGGACCGGGGATCTCGCCAAAATACCTCTTCACAAACTCAACCCTCTCACCTTCCGTCTCAGGTCCAGGCACGATTTCAACAAGCGGCATCAGATGCGGCGGGTTGAACGGGTGCGCGACGAGCAAGCGCTCAGCAACACGCTCCGCGGCCGAGCACCCGGATGCTTGCGCCGATGCGGAAATTCCAGATGAACTGCTCCATAGGTGTGTATCTGGGCCCGCGAGACCGGCGACTTCTTTCCAGAGAGCCTGTTTCGAGGATGTGACTTCCGGGCTTTGTTCTTGGATGATTGTTGCGTTTTGGGTGGCTTCGGCGACGGTGGTGGATAGTTTTAGACGGGTTGTGCGGATTAGGTCGTCGATTAGGGTTGTTGATCCGGGGGAATCGAGGAGGGTGGGGAGTGTGCTCCGGATTTGGGATTCGTAGTCTGGGCGTGGGTCGTAGACTGTTATGCTGGTGTCTGGGCGTCGGAGGTGCATTGCTAGCATTGAGAGGCCGATTGTGCCGAGGCCTAGCAGGGCGATTCGGTGGGGGTATTCTGCAGCCATGGCTTTTGGGTTTTAGGGGGATTGGAACTGTAGAAGGGTGGGAGGAGAGGGAGAGGGAGAGGGAGAGAAAGAGAGGGTTAGCTAAGCATGTTGTATACGGAATAGATGGTTTCGGGGATGTTCGCCGATTAGTGGGGAATGGAGGGGCCATGCGGGGAGTGGCGGACCTCGGGGGTATTGTACAATATTAAGGGCTGCACTATATAATATAGCTAGCTAAACATATCAGTTTAGTTGTCAAAAGGTCATATCTGGGTTAATATCTTAGTTAATGCTGGTAACTTGTATACATTGTAGAGCGGACAACCAATTGGGAAAGCAATGCCTAAAATCTGACTGGGTCATTGGCTCGAAGAGTTTGTATGAAATCAGTACATAGAGTCAGATATTACGCGTATCTATCTTATACATTTCTAGATATCCTACTAAATTTAATATAGAATCATGGCTCTTCGGGCAAATTTTCACATTCCTTACGGTCACTCGACTTGCATTCCGATCAATCAAGCCAGGAGAGAAATGCTACCAACATCCCATGTGGAGTGTGAAGAAAAGAAAAAAATGCATGGGGCACTGTTGAAAGACAGAGCCCGAGCAACAACACCCAGCAGGATGTTTGTTACTCTGAATTTTGCTCGCCTCACATAGCGCCATTTTCTAAATCCGCAAATGCAAACCCTGTGACTTGATCGAGTTCCATAAGCTCATCTGCAACGGGTAAAGATTGCCCAAAGATATTGTCCCATTCACTCCAGTCAAAATTGAGACTCGGATCGAGCATGAAGGGGGCAGAGGACTCAGGAGCGGCCATTATGTTCGAACCAGCGGTGTCCAGGAAGTTCACCGTAGAAGAGCTAACGAGGGATTCTTGGGACGGGATAGTAGTGGCTGAGGAACGAGCAAAGGCTGAGCCGGGAGCAAATGCTTTGTCGTATGACGAGAGAGCGGTAGGCGCAGCTGCGCTAGCAGTAGGCGCGGCCACAATTTCAGATGACATGGATCTGAAGTATGGAGCATTTGCAAAATCGGTCTCGGTTGACCAATCTTGTCCCGTACAAGGCAATTGTGGGTTCAGACCGGCTTTCTGCCAGGCCTTTTGGCGCAGACGACGGATCATACCCCAGGCCTCTCGGCCTCCATTCCTCAACGGGCGTTGTGTGAAGATGTCGTCTCCGCCACTTACGACGCCCCCGTCTGGTCCAGAAAGCGACAGAATTTGATCAACAAATCCGCGGGACACGGAGGCTTCGGGGCTATATGGTCGTTCGTACAAGTCGATGAGAATAATCCTAGATCTAGTTAGTGTGGCTATCAAGCTACTAACTCTAGATTTCACATACATCATTGCGTGCATGGGCTGGTGGTTCCTTGACGATTATTAGTCGAAATTTCTGTTTGAACAATCGGAATGCTCACCCAGGCCAGCCCCATTGGAACGGCTGAAAGTCAGGATCCGTCGCCAATCGAATGAACTTCTCCATGAATGCGTAACAGTGGCGTAGCGCACTATTCGAATTAGATCCAATAGCTCAATGAGTCGCGGCACTTACCTTTGGCGTGCTACGGGCCAGATTCGACTTCGAGGATTCCTAAGGAATGGTTGATATGCAACGCAAAATGCCTACATCCATGTTAGTGCCAAACGGGATTTCTGCGTAAAACTATCGACCTTATCAATGAACAACGACAAGATGATCCGGGCCCATTTATGAAAGGCGACGAGGACCACTGAATGATATTGCTCGGAGCATCCAGATGGACCTTCAATGGGAAGTTCCGCCGCGGTGGAACGAGGAGCTCGTTTTGAAGACGCTGTTGATGTTTCAGTTGCAGTTGTTGCCTCTGGAATTCGGCTTATGATGGAGTTGAGTTTGACTTGAAGATCGTGAAGGACAGAGCGCAGTTCCACCATATCCCCTCTTGTTACAGGTTTCGTACCCAGCTGGATCTTTAGTATTCTACGAACAGACTCTGCGAAAAGGTTAGCCCACGCGCCTAGTATCTAAGCCCAGAATCACTCACGGGCCATTATACATTTGGCCTTCGCGTTCAAATAATACACGCTCACCATCGACGGCCCACCACAGACGTTCGGGCTGTCTGGATCATCAGGTGCCCGCTGGCCGTGGGCAACCAATTGTTCATACTGTTTAGCCTCGGCAGAACCCAACAGGGTGTCCTTGACCTCGCTCGTCTCGCGAACATCCCAGTAAGTCGTATCGGTAAGCAATGGCGGAAGCCCACTCGACATCGCGATAACAGCATCCATATGCATGATATGCCACCACAATCGGCGTCGAAACTCTGCCTCCCATGGGTCAATATTAAAATGGGCGGGATCTCGATGTAACCCCAATGTCTGCGCCACTCTCACTGCTAAACTAACAAACAAACTACTTGCCAAGGGTTCTTCCTCTCTTGACAAAATTGTCTGCGCGATAAGATAGGCCGCCAGACCGTGAAGGGTGACGCTGTGGGGAAACGAGATCTTGGCCAACCAACAAGTGACCTCTTCGCTATACTTCGTCGAGAGCATAGCTCGTGACGAAGTATTGAACTCCGTCTCCATTGTTCTCATGGAAATTGAAACCGAGCCTCCGAACCATATCGCGTATAGGAGTGGAATAAAAGAAGGACTAGGACATGGCTCCCCTGTATAACTTTTGCAGTCATACCAGTCCCAAAAGGCTTTGTAAAGGTTTAAGATCATCGGAGGGTGAATAATTGGACTCAGCGAGTGGACACCAGACATAAATGCCTTGTAGAGAATGTCACTCTGCCATTTCGTCGGAACATGTTCAAGCATATATGGCTCGACTGCTTTATCATTCGGTGATAAATATGCCGATGGGATGCAGACAGCTTTCTGAATCGGCTCTGAGAAGATGAGCGGAAAGGGAGAGCGCGTGGTTTGGCCGGTGCTTTGGCTGCTTATGGATCCTTTGCGCTGTCTTCGCTTGCTAGAAACTTCGGTTGCGGTATCACTACAAGCCGCTAAATCATGCGACTGATTCTGGTTTCCGAGCAGTTGGTGGAGCTCCTCCATTTCATGGGAAATGTAAGCCCAATACGTCGTTCCAACATATCTAAACCCAAGATTAGACACCTACACTCAATTTAGCCTAATGCGTTGATACTGACCTTGACCTCCCTCCATCCCCCAATGACATGTGACCCAAGTTTGAAGTCTCCAGTGGATCAACCAAATCCGTAGTCTGGCCCTTTGGGATAGGAAAATCGTCGCTGCTACAATCAGCAGCAGCGCTAAACGGACTACCAGGTCGCTCAGCAATCGATTCACTCCGAGAATTGCTCTCTTTCATCGGTGCCGTTTCCACGCCAAGGTTTGATGCAGCCGCTTGCATATCCGTTGACTCGTGGGCCTGGTTATCCTTCCGTAGCCGTTCAACAAGCGATACAAGCTGAGCTAGATGGGCTTCAACTGCGGTTAAATCTGTTTTCTGGCCATTTGATAATGATGTCTGTTTCAAAGGGTCATAGGTCGGCAGATGTCCATCTGTATTTTCCGAGTGTCCCATCTCTCTCCGCCGTTTGGTTCTATTCGCCCGGCGGGTGCGGTTGGGTCGCGTGTCATCTTGCTGTACTTCCGTGTCGTAGGCGCACTCGGTGTTGTTTTTCGCGCAGTTTCCGCATACTGGAAGTGTCTAAAAACAAATGTTCAGTTCAGGTAACTTTCTCCTCGGCTAAGGAAGATCACCTTGTCGCATTTGACTTTGCGCCGACGACACGTTTGACAGCTATATATCACACGTTTCCGGGTAATCTGTGGATTTCCTGTCGCTGAGGGCGACCCCCGCGGTTGGGTGGTGTTGGAGGGCCCCGCCATAGGCTGCATGTTCGGCGTTCTTGGTTTGACAGTTTATCCACGTTTTCCCATTCATTCGATTGAATCCAGTGACCATGAAATTGACATGCGCAGACAATTAAAGCGTTACGGCGTGTGGAGCAATCTAGCCTGCAGATGTCCGGCAATTGCGAGGTTCTCCGCAAAGTTCTATGCATTCCCTCGGAACAATCTTGGCAGTCTGACGTCGGGGGCGGGCGGGCCAGAGGGATTACTCAGCACCGCTACCCACCTGCTTGGAACATCTATCCATGGATAGATCCATCCAACACACAACTACTCAACTACCTAATATACCACCAATTCGTTCAAAAGTCAATAAAATCATTCTGGAAGAGGCTATTAGGTCCCTTATAGCTATTGAGAAACAAATACCTACTCAATTCGTGAAGCAGCAAGCCCAATTAATGTACCAAACACTACACCTGCCAATCAACTTCATGGCCACACCAATCTATTTGATACACCAATTGTCATAAATAAGCAGTTTTTGGAGGATCGCTTCTGAGATGTATTTCAACAATATATCAACATCGAGTGGCGCTTAGGCTAGCAGCGGTGCGAGACATGGGCGATCTTCTACTCACGAAGCGTGGTTCAATCGGCTGAGCCTAACCCAATAGCTTCTCAGTCAATTTCAATACTACCAAATTCCAATTCACTAACCATACAATCCCCCGTTTTAGAAAGGCGGCGCGTTTGCTGTCGTTTTTCTCTAGTTCCGGCAAAGCCCCAAACGTGCCTAAAGCTGTCAACGGAAAGACATTCCTCCCATTCTAGAAGACTTAAGTCCAATGAGTGGTATTTTGTCCTCCAGATCCCCTGGTAGATTTTGGATCTATATCCAGGGCAAGGACTATTTGGATATGGCATGGCATTTGGTATATTGGTATATATAATCACCGAGGTCATGATCAATCGTTTCTCTCATTTTTGCCTTGGGATGTGTGAATATATTCTAGTGGATCGGCGACGACATTGGAGATAATAGACATCGAATATCTCCGACTAACGGTCCGAAATGAAGTAACCAATGGGTTGTTTGAGAAGTAGAAGAACTATTACTGCGTATGAGAGTTTGGTCCACCGTGACAATGGCCGTGCATTGGTAACCTTGGAAGGAATAATGACACAAGCCTATCCTAACGTGTTTTCGGCCGAGTGGATTTTATTCTCGTGTATATTGTAGTGTGCTGTCACAGTGTCTGCCTGCTTGATGGGCCTCAGCACCCTTACACGCCCTTAAGGTCCAGACCCTGCTGTGTGGGATCTATATCTTACATAGCGTGTATAATGTAGTCTGTGAGTGGTTGGTGCTGCCAATCCTTGTCGGAGCCATGTCAAATCCGTTATAGCTTCATCGCAGATCTCTTGGTGCTATCCAATCAAAGCCAGGATGATGGATGAATTTTGGACACATCTTTTCAACTGCAAGATTACCCTGGAGCTAACAAAGGGTCCACGGGTGGCTCCACTCTTGGCAATTACATAATCGGATTATGGTTAAATCAGCCTCCGAAGCTTATCTGAGGCCAACAATATCTCCATGTCCGAGCTGCTGCATATCCGTATATTGTAGTTCTTTTCCAGTTCCCCTGTCCTCGATGACGACGGAAGAAAAATGCGACTCAAATACATACGTGATTTCGCGTTTATACCCACACTCGCATGCCACATCCACTTTTTCCATGAGCTAGAGCGCGGTTCTCGGCCGGAGGCTTGAACAGAATTGTGTCGTTCTCGGCCGAGACTAGTGTCAATCAGAAAGGTGGAGAGCGGCTTTCTCGGCCACTCGCCACGGAAGCGAACAATTGATTCGATCCCCGCATTTTACGAAACCCTGGTGTATGTTGTATACCCCACGACAGTGTATACCGGATGAGTTTTCCTGCTCACCGCAGTGTCCCTGTTTTGCACTGTTCACCTGGGGTAATGGTTCACCCCACATTGACGCTTAGATCATTTCCCCGGAGAGGACTACAAAGTCCAACCCCACGGGCACTATTTATAATGTGATATTCCCTCTCGTCAATTGTTAATGTTAGTTTTTTTGTTATCGAAGATTCTACACTCTCTTTACATCGCCAATCTCACAATCTATACGATTCATTACATCAAATCATTTTGGAGGGAAATTTCAACTGAATTATAATTAGCAAGACGCTGCAATTATGGCTGTTCTTTCGAATTCCGACAACCCCGGCCAGGAGAAGGGATCTAGCCATGAGGCCACCACCAACACCGAAGTGGAGGACTTTCAACCCACCCACTTCGAGCACTATGGCCCACTAGCACACGTGAACACCGTGGAGTCCCGATTGCCTGCCTTTGCAGGTGAATTGCAACCAGGTCTTTATCGGACGCCCAAGCTTCGCAAATTTGCAAATCCTGCACCTCTAGGCCTCTCGGGGTTTGCCTTGACCACTTTTGTACTGGGATGTATCAACATGGGTACGCGGGACATTACAGAGCCTAATATGGTTGTTGGTGTTGCTTACGCTTACGGTGGGCTAGTTCAGCTTCTCGCCGGCATGTGGTAAGTATTTCTGTATGGAATATGCGTTGTAAGAGAACATGAATCTAACCAATTTGTATTTCTGATAGGGAAATGGCCACTGGAAACACATTTGGTGCCACCGCTCTGTCTTCATACGGTGGTTTTTGGATCGCCCTGGGTATCACCTTTACTCCTGGGTTCCAAATCATGTCAGAACTTCAGAAAGCCGACAATGGGTCAACTGACATGTTCTACGATTCATATGGATTGTTCCTTATGGTAAGTTAATTTCCTATATAAAGTACCCTTTGTTGTTATCTCTAACAACTTCTAGGGCTGGTTTGCCTTCACGTTTCTTCTGCTCACGTGCACTGTCAAATCGACTGCGGTGTTTTTCTCCCTTTTCCTATCTGTAGATGTGGCATTCTTGTTGCTTGGGATTGGACACCTCCATCGCGATGCCCAGGGAAAGCCTAATCAGTCAGTCCTCACAGCTGGCGGTTTATTTGCTCTCATGGCTGCCTTTTTGGCGTGGTATAGTGCCCTGGCAGGTATTGCGGATGACAGCAACAGCTTTTTCATCATTCCTGTCTATCATTTCCCGTGGTCGGAGAAAGGTAGAGCTTCTAGACGTGAGGCTTCTGCTGCTGTTTAGTGGCCATCGCTATGGTTAGATTTTATACCAGTGATAGTTTGGCAAACTCGAAAATATGTATGATATTATGATAAAATTTACCGAGCCCAAATTGAATAGTCATTATTATTCAACTTACTGTATGTGTATAGGGTTAACATAGTGTATTTTGTTCAGGTGTGTTGACCAATCTGCTCACCGTGGCGCTCGGTGAGTGCTCAGTGTATAAATACGTCGGTTCGAATCTGAGGGCTTCCCGTATATTAGTATAGTAGCTACTTTATTTTTGGCCACGCTGAAGACGAGATTTTGGGGCGCCACCTGGTTATTGCAACCCACCTACACGTCATACTGCATAGTACATAATAAACCGGTAATATCTCCAAGGATCTGAGGCTAACAAATTCACCGTTGGCATCAGAGATGATAAAAGGAATTCGGAGTATATCTGTTGCTCCCCGGATTATGGCGGATCCAAACTTGTTAACCAAAGGCCATTCAATGACATGACGTCGTGATAAATCTCGGCCGAACATGCATTTTACATTAAGCACCGAACTTGTTTGATATCCCCTACTAAACCCACCAATTATAATCAATTTCGAGGAGTCCCATTATATCAAGCATTACAGACCTGCAAGTATAAAGCCAGCTTCCATTCCCTGATTTGCATCATATTCATTTATCGATTGTTTATCCCAATTCGGTTCTTATTTCTGTGATTTACTTCAATGATGTCATCTCAACAAGACAGCAAACTGCATAGCAAGTCAATTGCCCACCCTTTGGCTCCATTTACATACGAAAATGAGGTGTACCAAGCCGGTCTCAAGGGTCAGAAGCCCTCGATGACCTTCAACTGCCTGGAATGGGAAACCCTAGCCAAAGATCGACTCTCGGCAGATTCATACGGATATGTTTGGGGATCCGCCGGAACTCGTGATACAGACGATAACAACAAGAAAGCCTTCAAAAAATGGGGGATCGTGCCGTCACGCCTGGTCAAGAGCGACTTCCCAGACCTCAAAACGACACTTTTTGGCGAGACGTTCGACTATCCGATCGCCATGGCACCGGTGGGCGTGCAGCGGATTTTCCACCTGGACGGGGAGACGGCGGCAGCAAAGGCCGCTGAGCAGGAACATGTCACCTATATCCTCAGCACCGCATCCGCTACGAGCATCGAGGATGTCGCCAAGGCCAATGGGAATGGATCTCGTTGGTATCAACTCTATTGGCCTCTGGATGAGAACAATGATATCACGGTGAGCTTGTTGTCAAGGGCGAAGACAGCGGGTTACAAGGTATTGGTGGTTACCTTGGATACGTACATTCTTGGATGGCGTCCCAGTGACCTGGACAATGCATACAACCCTTTCATCCGTGCAGATGATATCGGCGTAGCATTGGGATTCTCTGACCCTGTATACCGCCGCAAATTCCAAGAAAAGCACGGGAAACCCATTGAGGAGGATGTCCAAACTGCGGCCACGGAGTGGGCACATACCGTATTCCCGGGTGTGAGCCACGGCTGGGAAGATCTCAAATTCCTCCAGGAACATTGGGACGGTCCAATTGTTCTGAAAGGAATCCAAACGGTGGCGGACGCGAAAAGAGCTGTGGAATATGGTGTCCAAGGAATTGTGGTCTCCAACCATGGTGGTCGACAACAGGATGGAGGTATTGCGTCTTTGGATGTCTTGCCGGAGATTGTGGATGCTGTGGGAGATGATCTGGAGATTATCTTCGACTCAGGTGTTCGCTGCGGTGCTGATATCGTCAAGGCATTAGCTCTTGGTGCAAAAATGGTCCTGATTGGTCGTCCATACATTTATGGGTTGGCTCT
The DNA here is from genome assembly GCA_028827225.1 of Penicillium sp. CMV-2018d. Classification (NCBI taxonomy): domain Eukaryota; kingdom Fungi; phylum Ascomycota; class Eurotiomycetes; order Eurotiales; family Aspergillaceae; genus Penicillium; species Penicillium hesseltinei. The sequence continues at coordinate 2,850,280 of JAPZBW010000002.1, read as the reverse complement.
TCAAGGTGAGCACGGAGTGAGCCACGTGCTGAAGAGCCTCCTAGGAGATTTCAATCTGAATCTTCACCTGTCGGGGATCAGATCAGTGTCTCCCGAGCATCTTAACCGATCGGTATTGCGTCGGACAGATAACTGAAAATTGGGCAACTACATGATACGATCAAAACTCTTTTTATACACCAGCTTGAATATATTAAATTTCCTCTTCGTATACTTTACACCTACATGCTATAGATATGTTTGAAGCGCTCAAAAACAACTAATCTATTCAACTTCACGGGTACCATGATACTCCTTCTTTTCAAGTTATACATTCTTTTCAAGTTATACAGTCACTCTATTCTATAGAGCAGTCTATGGTGGGAAAGATGTCACTGCCCGGCTACTGCTAGAACAAGGGGTCGATATGACGATGAAGGGGTTACAGGGAAAGCTTCTAATTCATTGGGCACGAACCATGGTCACATAAAGATTGTACTATTTCTACTTTTAGAAAAAGGGGCCGTTATCGATTCAAAGGCGCGGGTCGTTGTCGCTGATTAGTCGCTGAGTACGCCAGTGTCCTAGGAGGGGCATATGTAGCTTGAGATGGAATTAGCCACTGCCCGTGCTTGTATTATCGTATGGACCAACGTGTTCGTGATCTTTTGCCACCCTAAGTTGGCTGAAGATACCGTTCGCGAGGACTATTCCAAGTCGAGGAAATAGAACTGAAACTCCCAGCCGCCACTTAGGCATCCCCAAACGGACCAATTTAACTGACCACGGGCCTTCCTGTTCGCTTGTACCATGGCCATATAGGTAGTGACTGCCTCGCTCCAGCCAAATTATGCCAACGCGACTTTTGGATGGGCGAGTCCGTGGTTATGAGAAACAACAATGACCACTATTCAAACATTAGAAGACATATATGATTCAATGATGGAACGTACTTGCCTCAGAATTATTGGTGATCTTCGAAATACCTCAGTACCTCCCAATGGCTACAACGCCATAGGTAGTTGCGTCTGTCTTGTCAAGATCTTTGTGTCTTTCGTGGATACATCCTTTGACCAAGTTAGATTATTTATTCCAGGCTTTAAAGCAAGAATAATAGAAACCACTTACCCATATATTCCAGGGCCTGAGATACTCCAGTTGTCGGAGTTCGCAGTTCCTGACTTCGCTTCGACCGCGACCACACTGACGGCAAAGTCTTCCTCTGTGCGATACCAAAGGTTGTAGTCTGGTCGCCACCTATGCCGTACTTCGCTCCCTTGTGTATGACCGAGACACACCGTCCTATGTCTTCAGCACTAAGGTGCAAGTCCTTCTTCACCACGAAGAGCAGAATTTGCGACACAACGTATCCTCCGTTTTGGAGCCATCAGGTAGTGGCCCCAAGGTTGGAATACCTGGGGCTTATTGTGATTTTATCCCCGAATCTCAACATTAGGGGAAATTTACTTCCCGCTGAATTGATGTGTTCAGCTGTGTCGGGAATATGGATGCCCAACTCGTTGGACTCGTTGAAGGAACTTGGAGATGTGGATGAGGCGTGGAGTGGAAGTTGTAGAAAGTGGCTTGTCACTTTCTGTCCAGTCGGAGTACTATCATGTGTTCCCATTCCAGCATCGCACCTTCCTGTCTTGAGCATAGTTCCTTGAGCCCAGGTGAGAATGTTGTGTGTCCTTCCTTCCAACTTTAGCCAGATTAGGTAGTTGGCATCATACCTAGGTAGCCCTGGAGGCCTCATGAACAAGGCCACACATTCTCAGGGACCCTGATGTCGGTAAACTGACCAAGGCTACCCTAGGCTTTTTGTCTATGCCTTGAAATTCTGCTGGTTTTTCAATCCAGATATGCAGCATACATGGTGTCTATAGACCCACCTATCTATCTTGATGCTCCAGAATGTGTAAAAACAAGACTCAATGAGCATATCCTTCAACCATATCCTCTCGCTATACAAGCTTCAACCAATGCAAAATAGCGTCTTAGCAGCCTTATAACCTGTAATAATACAAGCCCAAGCGTAACCATTACTATCGACAATAACCCCTGCACCAACATCATATTGAGCACAACTGGTCGTGCTAGAATACTGAGTTAACAAATCAACAATATCCCGACCCTTGTTAGGCCGACCCTTGTTAGGGGACGCCCGACAAGACATAGCAGCACTCGGCCTAGGCAGCGCGGATAGGTCGATCGACGATGTTGTCTTGAAATTATCCCGATGCAGCTTATCAAGAATACCACGCACAGTACTCCCAGGATGATCACAGACATGTATATGAATCTGCTCCTCAGAGCGGGTGGAGACACTGTTTGTCGCAAGTGTCCCTATACCCCTGATACCTCTGTTGTTAAGAGTATCCTGGACAAGCCGGAATCTCCCGCCCACGTCAGCAGCAGAACTCAATTGCAGAATCCCTGGCATCAAATCCGTCGTAGTAATCAAGTCTCCATCGCCGAGAACTACCCACGAAGGGACTGATTGGATTGGGGCTGGCCAACGCCAATTGAAGGGCTCGCGATACAATTGGAAGACATAAATGCACCAACATAGAGTCGAGAACCAGATGTAGCAGCCGTTGCATTCGGAATTGGCATCGACACAGCCCGAGTAACATTGAGAGAGCTCTGATTGAGGTATTAGGTGACGCCGGGGGTTGGGGGTTGCAGTTGATAGGACATTGTCCCAACGGTGTAACGCAGACCAGGTTTGTGGGTAAGGATGGGAAAGTCGAACGGCATGTACAGCCGCTTACGTCCATTTTGGCAATGTCATCTGACGTACACAGGTTTGGTCCACCCTGTGCGATGCTGACGAGGTCGTCACTCGTGTCATCTGTGACATTGAGAGTTTCCTGTCCAAGGATCGGGGTCACTATGAAGAGGGATGATAAATGGAACGCAGTGATCATATATCTTCATTGTGATGGATTGGAGGCCAATTGGCAGCAAGTGAAATGCACGACAATCTACTCCCCCAGTACAGTGGCGATTATTGCGGAATATCTGTAGGAAAAATAAACAGAAGCCATGATGTAAACCTGCCGTATAGATGGGTGTCAGGAGTATGTATCAACATCACCTTTAATGCTCCCGGCTCTCGTTTCCGCAGGGATTCCAAGGTTACGATCTCGGCGTCCAATGAAGACATACCTCGTGGATCATCACGCATGTCATGGCCGTCGTACTGTTTGTTAAACACCGAAATCCGGAGGAGCCGAACATTGAAGACTTGAATCTAATAACCGCTGTATTGTGTCTTGTTGCAAGAAGAAACGGAAAGAGAAATATCGCAAGAGATTTGTTAGACAGACCCAATGAATAAGGCTGCAATCCGGCGGTATCGCCCGACAGTCTCCAAATTCCAGGTTTTTTAGAATCACATCTCACGTCCACAATGACATCTATAACTAAACACCCAGGTAACATAAAGCACGACTACATACGAGAAAGGAGCGAAAGGGGCCAATCTACAGGATAGGATGTACGAAAATCCATGATTTCATTTCAATATCGTCATGAGGATATAAAGACCATAAAAGCTTTTTTCAAAGATCACGACACTTAGTTGCCGAGCTTCTGGCGAGCGAAGTTGGGCAGAACGAAGCTGGCGCGGTGGATGTCCTGGTTGTAGTAGCGGCAGAGCTTCTGCTCCTCCTCAGCGGTCCAGGTGCGGAGGGGCTCACGGACGTTGCGGGTAGCGTCCTTGGAGCAGACCATGAAGCCAATCTGGCCGGAGGGGTAGGTGGGGATGGTGGTGTAGGCGTACTCGGCGACGGGGAAGACCTCCTTGCAGGACTTCTTAAGTTCGGCGATCATGTCAAGGTGGAGCCATTGGTTCTCGGCTGTTAGATATAAAGCACAGCTCCGCAAAACCGAGCCCGTAAAGGGGTTGGTTGCGGGGTGGTGCGAAAAAGATTAGCGTGTGATCTCTTTTTTTAAAAGTGAGAAGGGAACGAGCAATCAAGGACCGATTGTTCAGGGATTGGGCAGAAAAAAAGAAAGTGACGAACAACCTTGGGTAGTGATGACACCTCCCTCGCGAAGGGCAGACTTCAGCAACTCGAAGTAAGGCTTCTGGAAGAGGGACTCGGCGGGACCCTCGGGGTCGGAGCTGTCAGTGATGATAACATCGAACTCGTTCTGGCGGTTCTTGAGGAACTCGAAGCCGTCACCAACGTGGGTGTGGGCGTTGGGGTGCTGGAATCCAATGGCCATGCCGGGCAGGTACTTCTTGGAAACACGGATGACAGCCTCGTCGATGTCGCACAGAGTAGCCTCCTTGACGGAAGCGTGCTTGACAACCTCACGGAGGACACCGCCGTCACCGCCACCAATGACGAGGACCTTCTCGGGGTTGGGGTGGGAGTTCATGGCGAGGTGGGTGATCATCTCCTGGTAAGAGAACTCATCGCGCTCGGTGCACTGGATAACGTTGTCCAGGACGAGAACGGTACCGTAGTCACTGCTCTCGAAGACGAGGACATCCTGGTACTTGGACTTCTCGTGGTGAATGATCTGGTTGACCTTGAGGCTCATGGCCTGACCGGGCCACATGCCGGACTTCTCAGAGAACCAGCCATCTATTAGATAGGCATCAGCATGCTATCGTAACAAATTGACTGGAAGGCGGGGTAATGGAGGGGGTGTTATTGTAGACATACCCTGGATGGTGGGGTGGGTGAGCTCGCTCATTTTGATAGGAAATGAAGAGAAACGACGGGGGAAAATAGATGATGAGTAGAAAGCAGAAGAGAGTCTGAAGAGACGAAGCATTCGAAGAAAAAGGGTTCGGCGGAAGTTTGGCTGTTTTGGGCGATTTTTTTGTTTCTTCTCGGCTCAAGTGGGGAACCGCTGTGCTGCCACCAACACCCAGCAAACTTCCTTAAGAAACAGGAACTAGACCAATTCTAATACAGATAATAGGTATTAGGTACCTCAATTAGCCCTTGATGGATTGAAATTCGGCCTGGTATATATGCCTCATGCCCACAATTGGGCATGGACACCTCAAGGACCAATAGAGAGCCCTAGAAAGACGCTTACTCAAGCTTGACTTTGAATATAGGAAAATAAAGACCCCTAAAGCGCAAAAAGAGGGCGGATAAAAGGAAAATCAAACGGTCGATTGCTTTCTAGTTACTGTACAAACATACAGCTCCCCCAAACTGCAGAGTCTTGGGTGTATCATGCTCTGTTATACCAATCCAACCTCACTCCAACAAACAAATTGAGATAATTTACTCTTCATTGCCACCCTCGAGAAGACGGCCGGGCTTGGAGTTCAGGTACTCGTTGCTAAAGTATGAAATTAGCGCACCGATCGAAGCGGCTCCTGCGGTCATTCTTACCGCTCAATGGCCCAGTTCATCATGGCGTATGCGGCAACGAAGGGGGGAACAACGTAGAGAACCTGGTGACGGAAACGACGGAAGACGTTGAAGATGGCAGCGTGGCCGGCACCGGCCATGGGACGCTGACGGTTAGGGGACAGCGAGTAGGAGGCGATGCGCTGGGGGGTCGGGCAACCTGAAAGGTGGATATTAGCGATCCGTTCGAATTGCGTCCTCCTGCTTTGTTCCTCTGGATCTTTCTGTATCCGTTGTCGCGATCTTTCATATCGCGTAAGGGGTCGGTCTCCTGCGCATGCATCGGGTCCGTATGAAAGGTTTCAAGGGTTATTGTCAAACGTACCGAACTCGCCCCAGTTGCCGATGAAGCTATAGAGAGTAAAATTCGTCAGTTAAGTGAATGGAAGACGCAGAAGTCATTGAGTCTATTATAGCCGACTCAATTGGCATCTTTTTGGGAATTGCATTGTGTAGCCGGGCGGGTAACGCATCCGGGAGGCCGGTACTCAACCCACGACACCAGGAGCAAACGCGAAACGACTTACTGTCCGTTCTTAGGGTCCACAGAGCCACCCATTGTGAATGATTTCGGGTAAAAAGAAAGGAGTGGGGTGGAAAAGGTGCGGAGGTAGCGAAATGAGTGAGGAAAAGACGAAGGTCGGGCGAAGTTGGAGGTTTGGAAAGATGGTACACTAAACCCGATTGGGAACACTCAGAGTGAGCAACGGGAAAAGCAGACATCATCTCCATCATCCGTCCTCATCACCTCGCCCTCCACCTCCAACCATGGCTCAAGTCCTCCAAAATGTTTATCGACTGGCCTTCCCCGTGGCTATTGGGGGTATGCTAGTTCAAAATTCCCTTTACGATGTCAAGGGCGGCACACGAGCTGTCATCTTCGACCGAGTGTCTGGTGTGCAAGAGAAGGTCGTCAACGAGGGAACACATTTCTTGATCCCCTGGTTGCAGCGCGCAATTGTCTACGATGTCCGCACGAAGCCTCGCAACATCTCTACCACAACAGGAAGTAAGGATTTGCAGATGGTTAGCTTGACGCTGCGTGTGTTGCACCGCCCGGAGGTGCCGAAGCTGCCGCAGATCTACCAGGTGTGTATCTCATATGATCCCTAAGTACCTACCCAAAACAAAAAGCTGACCCAGAGTTATCCAGTCATACGGTACCGATTACGATGAGCGTGTCCTCCCATCCATCGGAAACGAAGTCCTCAAGGCCATCGTGGCCCAGTTCGACGCCGCCGAGCTGATCACACAACGTGAAGCTGTCTCCAACCGTATCCGCACTGACTTGATGAAGCGTGCTGGACAATTCAACATCGCCCTCGAGGACGTCTCTATTACACACATGACCTTCGGAAAGGAGTTCACACGGGCCGTCGAGCAGAAGCAGATCGCCCAACAGGATGCCGAGCGGGCCCGATTCATCGTCGAGCGTGCCGAGCAGGAGCGCCAGGCCAACGTCATTCGCGCTGAGGGTGAAGCCCAAAGTGCCGATATTATCAGCAAGGCCGTCGCCAAGGCTGGCAGCGGACTGATTGAGATCCGTCGTATCGAGGCCAGCAAGGAGATCGCCGCCACTCTTTCCTCGAACCCCAACGTCACCTATCTGCCTGGTGGAGAGGGAAAGGATGGAGGCAAGAGCACTAGCCTCCTGCTGGGTCTGCGGAGTTAGGGGGGTTATAAGGCTGTCTCGGGGATTTATGAGCCCCATTTTCACAACTCATTGAATGTATCAATTAATCGCAATTTTTGCCGCGACTTGGGGCGAGTCTCGCCTTGTGGCGTGAATTTGGAGTGGTCAGAACTAAACCACCTTCTTATCTGTAGCAATACCATACCTCACTCCACACCACACTGCTTTTTTTTTTCGGAAGACCCAATCGTATTGCTCATTAAATGGTTTTTATATATCGTAAAATAGAACAAATCAGATCTACAAACGCCGATACACATGCATCTGAAAGCGCATATCTTCCAAACCTGCACCTTCACCAACTTCGTACCGCAGACGCACTGCGTCCCGTCTCCACCATCTCGAATCCTGGGTGTATACGCACTCCCACTTGCCCTTCGCCACAGACAGCAGCGTGTGGTCAAGCAAGAACTTCATGGGATAGTTCCTCTCTTGTGGTTCACCGTCCGGTCCCTTTCCTAACTTCAAAGTCGAATAGCTGCCAGGACTATCAACAACCAGAAGCACCGCACCGGCAGGAAGGATTTCCGTCATTTTGAGCATGAAACCGGTAGTCTTTGGCATGGAGGTAGAGAAGAGCTCATTCAAAGTGAACATGATAGGAACGAGGACGGAAGTGAAAGGAGAGGCGGAGGAAGGGCCGAGGAGAATTTCCTTCAGGCCCTCCTCGGGAAGAGTCAGGACATCTGCGCGACGGAAAGCCACCGAGAATGTTTCACTGGCCACCTTCTCCGAAAGCAACGGCGGACGATATTTTGTTGTCTGTGAGAATGGCACATCGGCCGATGTGATGGTTCGTGAAAGCCTATCAACAACGTCCGACCAGTTTCCGATATCGACAGCCATGACAGAGAGACTGGGTGCGCTGACACCTTCTTGGTCTTCAACTTCTGTCTTCTTGTCATCTTGATTTTCTGAGTCTTCAAGAGAGACGTTGGCAACACGTTCCTCTAGCGACTGGGTTTGGGGCCCCATATCTCTCCACGCAGCTGCAAGAGCAGCGATCTCTGCACCGGCTCCGCCACCAATTGACACAACACGGGTGCAGGGATTCTTGCTTCTAGCACGGCCTCGCGTGTTTTCCTCTTCCTCTTTCATCCAAGTCAAAACCCCCTTCAACAGGCCCGCATATCCCAGTGACCGGGACGCACTCCAGCGCAAGGCATAGGCGCGCAGCAGATCCTCGCCTGCCTCAGTGAAGGCAGAGTCGAAATCACGCTGGTATAGAAGCCCCTTGATTGTCTGGATGAGAGATTTAATATCTAATGGTTCATCTTTATTTTCGTCTGTTTGTGATTCAGCGGGGTTGTCATCCTGGCTTGCAGATTCCAACTCTGCGACTGGGTTGCCGAGGAGTGCTGTCTTGAATACGTCCAAAAGCAGTTGCTGGAGGGTGAGAGGAATTGTGCTGACAAGCTTAAGTCCAGAAGACTCTTCTTCCTCTAGTTGTTCGGCTTCGGCTTTGGCTTTTTCGACTTCGGCTTTGCGATTGGCGTGCTGCTTGTTTGCTGGTGGCGCTTGCTTTGGCTTTTGCGCTTTCGCTTTCGGACCTGGGGACCTCCTGCGGTTTCCCTGGCGTGGGGCGTGAGGCATTATATATATGTATATATAAGAATAAACTCGTTTCGTCTATCTTTTGTAAGAAATGTGACTGTCTTTAAATCGAACGTGGGGTGGAATTTTGAACTTTTTTCCCTTATCGTTATCGGCGGCTCCACTATCAAGGTCTATAAACCATCCCGAGGGCAACAGTTCAGTTTACTAATTGAACTTTTTCGGGGATTTCATACATAGATTTAGAGAAATAGGACCTGTTAAGGTTTGTCCGGCCTTGCTGCTTTATGCGAGCTCATCTCCATTGAGATACGTTGGGTGAGGTCTATATAATGATCACTACAAAGACCCTTTCAGTCCCAAATCAGAGCACCGAGCGCATAGAAAGTCCTACACAGAACCAAAGCAACACAATATGTTGATGATAACGTTCAATATCCCGACTTCGCTCTAATGGCTAAGTTTGCTACAGTGATTGTAGGACATCTCACATACATAACGTCGACTCTATATCTATCGACACCGGGTTGATCAAGATACTACATTTTATCCAAGCAAAAGGCATACCCTGCCAGTATATAGGTCTACAAACGCGGTCAATATCTCGGGTTTGAAATTATTTGTTTCGCAGGCAGGTTGACAGAAAGAATTATCTCCTTGCCAACATCCCGGCGTGATCTGACCCGGGGCAGTAGGGTAATACTGAATTAGAACACCGAATCTAACGATCAAGGGGTTTAAGATATCATATGTCTCTTGACTATCAGCAAGCCTTGTGGATCTAAAAATCTATCAAGGCTGTACTAGATGTCTCTCATTGAGAGAAGTATAGGACACTTTAGCCACCAGTACGAAAGAAACGCTCATTCCCTTCCAGATTGCAAGTGATATACATATTTGCAAGTTTATTAGTTATTAATATGGAAATCTAGTATATTACCAGCAAAGAATGGTATCAAATAGTGCAGGTTTCATAATCAGGGAAGTAAAACCCCATGTCGATCAAGATATATGACAATCTTCTGAGGGCTTTATTGCCAATCCATGCGTCTCCGGCTTGTCTGAATAGCCAATGTAGTAAGCAACAAACGGAAGAAAGACCTAGAAGGATGCATGGCGTGCTATGATATACGTCCTTTCGTTCTTGTTACTAATTTACTAATCTGAACAACCACACTTCCGCCTAGAGCACTGCCTACGCCCTACATCCATGAGATTCTACTCCCATCGAAAGTCACATAAAGACATGTAGGACGAATGGTCTAGCCAACACAAAAACAACGTATCAAGACCATCATGTGATATCGCGTTGAACCGCTCGCGTCGAGTCAAGGTCCGAACACACGATCCGCGTAATAATGAGTCATACCTAGCCCAGTGCTGTCAGCCAAGGAGTCATATCCGTCGTCCGAGCGCACTATGAGTGAGGTTGATGCCTCATAGGCCATCATGGGCAGCAGCGGGCTCCGTTGGGAGCCCGTGAACAGCGGTCTTGTCTCCTAACTCCGACCTTCTAGATATGGACACCGCCAGCGGGGCCATATGGTTTCCTGGGGGCCGTGCTCACGAAGGTCTCGCCAGAACCTGGTCGAGATCTAGGAGGTGATGGGACCCGAGTTGAAAGTGGTGTGGCTGAAACGGTTGCCTGAGAAATATCGCAATCGCGTGGAAGCCTGGGTGCCTCAGGAATGAATACTTGTCTACGTCCATCAATATCATTGGCTGCCGTATACTTCGAATGTCAACGTGCATATCGGATTCATTGCCACGAGGAACCATCGTATTTACGTGCTAACATGTGACATTTTAAGGCTGGCGTAGATTACAGAGTGAGGCTAGGGTTAATTTGACAAGCTGATATTATTCGTACAATCTGCTAGTAACCAGGAACAAATTGAACTCAAAGTAAAGTTGAGCGGTAGAAGCGACGACCACACAGGATACATCGAATCAAACACTCGGGTATATGAGGCGAGACAACGTGTAAACCGCCTCTGGAGACAACGCCGCCTGGCCCATATGAAATCATCAAGCTAAAACGCCGTAAAGACTGGGAAAGTCGATCCTCGAATCCTCGAATCCCTGCAGAACGCAAAGAAAAGCAACATCTGCCCAGAGAGGAGACGTGGAGACTAAACCCAAATGCTACACAAACAAGACAGAAAGAAACTCGCAAAAAAATCACAAAACAAGAGAAAAAGCAAAGTCGCATAATTTTGAAGCGCATTGGCTGCTTCGACAAACGCCCACAAGATGCATAGGTCAATCCGTAGACGTTTCAAATCTGATAGGAAGCAAGATTATTAAACGGGAGGAGCCGTAGTAGGCTGGGGAGCGGGCTGCGAAAGATCCTGCAGCTCGGGTCCGGGAGGAGACTGCTGAGGGATAGCCTGCTGGATGTTGGTGACGATTCGCTCCAACTCTTCAAGACGACGATCCTTCTCTTGGACTTCGCGGCGGAGTCTCTTAACTTCGTTGTGCAAATCGATTCCGTGCTCATCGGTCTCAGGCATATCTCGGAGATCTCCAACGGGAGGAGAGTCGTGACGGCGCTTCATTCCAGTAATAGGGAGAGAGGGGGCACGGACGCCCTCGACACCATCAAGTTCGGTGGCGCGGTCCCAAGACATTTCAACCATGGGGGGAGCTTCATCATTGTGCATGTGGCGACGACGAAGATGTTCACGCAGATTTTCTTGGCGCGTAAATCCGTTGCCAGTACTGCGGTTGCAATCAGTGTATGGGCACATCAGGGCCTTCTTAGTGTCAGTGTTTTTCTTATGAACTTCGCGCTGGTGACGAAGGAGACCACCAGAGTAGGTGAAACCCTGGATCTTGTCACAGTTTGGTTCATAACACTTGTAGGGGCGATCATGTTTATCCATGTGTTTGCTAAGATCATGTTAGTACTGGGCGCGTTAAAGATACAACAATAAGGCATTGTACTTACTTCCATTCGCATGGACGGCGGAAAGTAGGAGGTGCAGCTTGACACTCAGGATGATCGCAAAAGATTTGACCTTCAGAGTTCTTAGGAGGATCGCGGGCGCGTCGAACAGAAAGGCGCGGGCGCGCCCCCTCGAGGTTGTAACTCATAGGCTGCTGAGGGTCGTTCATTCTCGCAATTGGGGGTGTGGATTCAGATGCGGAGGCAAGGATAGACGCAGCGAGAGCACCGTTGGGACCTTCACTTCGTGGGCTAGGATAGTCAGACCCGTCACCCATATCGCGAAGTTGATACCCCACACTACTGAGGGGATAGTGATAGAATGTAGTAGATACCGGAAAGACGCGTCGTCAATGCACAACAACGGTAAAATTAAAAGCAGTGAGTAGCTGAGTAGAGGGAAACAACAAGAATAGAGTTGTTTATGAAAAAAATTGAAATAAATTGGCGGTGAAAGCCTAGTAGATGTCGATGGGTATGGAATCGGGAGAGGGAGGGAGTTGCCAAAATTTTCAGGTAGTAAGGCATCCGCAGCCTATTTATACCGCTTGCGTCAGGTGCAGATGCGCCACTGTGGCGCAGTCCTTATTCTTTCGAAATGTCCCTGCAGAATCTTGCTTCCTTCGTTTTCTAGTGGGGTTTCTGAACAGCTGGATTGTCATATGAGTTCATAACTGGCTAGAGCTTAAATACATGCAGGTCAAAATATGGGCAATACTGTTTATTAATGCCAGGTCCGGGATATCGAGATGAGGGGCCAAGGAAGCACAAGTGACTCATACACTAGAGGGACACCGTGGGTATGACTGTATACTACTCCGTAGTATGGTACCAATCCTGTTGTCCCATCTCGGCGGATCCGATTTAGGTATCAAAGCAAGATTGCCTGTCAGGCAGCCGTCCACCCGTGGACTGCCGGAATATTTTGGGGGTCGCCACAGACCTGACAAATCCAGTGGCGGTGAGTGCACGTGATAGTGATCAGCCTGATCTTCAATCACGTGCATGATCAATATGCTTATTTAAGCATCAAAGATCGGGCACCCGGGCAGTGCCTTTCTGCAATGTACGTTCGCCAGGCCCAATGTTAGGCTGCAACAAACTGGTTATGCCTGACAAGCTTTAGATACCAATAATATCCATGTCGATGCAATCGATTGCTTCTATTAAAAGGAATACTGTAAGAATTCTTTCAGCAGGAGGCTTTCCTAACCTCAACCAGGCTATGCAGGCTTGCTTAGAATCAGGATATCAAATGTTCTATAGGTTTCTAATCGAAGTAGCACAGAAACAACGTGGCTTGCATGGATATGCTTGTAGATCAGTCTACCGAGAATCTTGAAGCCCTACAAGTTAACCTACAGATATACAATACTAGGACATTTTGCCACACTATGATATGGCCTCTTATACTATCTCCATCTTCACGGAGAATAATGAATGGCAAGACTCCAATTCTTCTGTAAGACTATGCTATAGAATATCATTAGAGCCACCAAATAGCATTGCATCTATGTTCCATATAAACATGAAAGGCTCCCAAGGGGATGAATCATAAAGGCTACCAAATTAATTAGCACCGCCTCTATCATAATAGAACAGCCTTTGATCCTAACTAAGCCTCACAATACATGTCCATCTATTTTCAGTGATTTGCTACCCAGTTTGAATTTATGTTATTTAACCAAGCGATGGATTATACTAGGCCCTAGATCTATACACCCGAAAGGACGATGCCCAAACCGGTAAAACAAAGCCACCATTCGACGTGGACCAACAGACACAGACATAATTGATCGCATGATACCCACATTCGCGTCAAATGCTGAGAATGAGTTCATGGTGTTGTCAAGGTGAGATGGTCCTAGTGCTCCCCTAGCCCGACCGCATAGTCCGAAGATATATCCGGTGCTCAACACTTGACACTTCGAATATTTACCCCATACATTGTTCTTCTCACCTCGTAAGTTATTTCCTCTTATATATTGAGATGCTGTAGAACTATCAAGAAATATTATTAACTAGTATATTTTTCGATATGTGGTTTGGCGCGTAAATTGTATATCTGGAACTATTTCATTGCGGCATTTGTGCTACAGGCTCGGGGACTGCTCCACCATCCCTACCAACCTAACTACCTAACACCTTGACCCTGTCCCTTTGAATTTTCATATTCAAAGTTGTTTATGTTAATACTCGTGTGAATTGTCATAAAATCCCAACAAGCTGGGATATGAGTCAAATGCGCCACCCATTTTTACTTCAACGGAGCCGAGGCATTTGCTGGGTTTCAAGACGCGCCTTTAGTGGCACCACTCGTGCACAAGCCTGCCATACAGAGAAAAATCAGGGCACAAAGAGCATCGGGCGCGAAAACCAACTATCCCAAACTCCAAAATGTACCAAAAAGCCGCCAACCCAACCCCTTCCGACGCTTAGTCTTCCATTCTGGACCTGCAGATCCACCTGGAAACGAGCAGGAATCAACACTCTCCGCTGTTTGGTGGGATGTACAGCCGGCGATTTCTCCGCGTTATGGATCCTGCAGACTTACTACCCTGAGATGGGTATGAGTAGCATAATGGCCTTGTCGAGTGGGTTGCCTCCTTGAGCGAGTCAAATCGTATCAGGCCTTGCGTACTAAGAACAATCATCTAGTGGCATCCGGTATCACAACCTCTGTTATCCTCGAGACAATCCTGCTCCGCCGGGGCGCTGACCAGCTCTCCTGGCCGATGGCGGCTCGTACCGCTATGGGCATGAGTATGGTTTCGATGTTGGCCATGGAACTAGCTGAGAATGCAGTTGACTATCATCTGACCGGTGGGATAGTTGCTTTTGGAGATCCAAAGTTCTGGATGGCAGCAGTGTTATCGATGGGTGCTGGATATCTGGCGCCGTTGCCGTACAACTATCTACGTCTTCGAAAATATGGGAAATCGTGTCACTGATTTCCAATGTACCTAGTATGCTCACAATAGTGCTTGATTCCACTATAGAATGTTTGCCACAAAAGATATGAGCAATATGAGACAAGTGCTAAACCTTGGAAAAGATAGGTCTTATGCAGATTATACGTAAGGAATCGGGGTTAAGTACCTACCTGGGGTGGCTTCTAGGGGGAAACGTGATTGAAATAATGCACCCGAGTCAGTACGACAGTAAGGCTGATAGGGGCGAGCGGCTGATGGGGCTGATGTGTAGAAGCTGAAGCAGAGCAACGGCTTTAGCCCTAACTCGGAACGTAAGCCGGCGAAGATTTAGTTTTTAGTTTCTTGTCATATTGCCTATTTACGGATATTGAAAAGAGTGTGGGATCATAAATTGCCATTGTTTTTTTAAGCTAATACCCGACTACCTAAGAGATAAAGATAGCAAGTATGAAACATGGCCAAGGGGTAGGGGTAAATTCGCAGAGCTGCCCAGTAATTGCTACCGGGGCTATCGGAACTGGGCATCGGCAATCGACGGGTAGGTTTTCAGTAATTCCTTCAACTGGAAGATACTGGAGGATCATTGTCTGTCGCCCCATCCCCGAGAGTCACGCCTTGTAAGAATGTCACGGTGACAATGGCGAGGGGTCAGACCCAGGGAACAATCCTTCGACGGACAGAGCGGTGCTTTGGTAGCAGGTCAAAAGGACCCGGAGATAGGCATCCGAAAAGTCTTGGGTTTGCCGATCCAAAGTCCTGGTCGGCATAAAAGAAACGGGCGGGCAGACTCTGTTGGAAAGAACCCTGATAGTATGCACGGACATTACTTCGCCGAGTGGTAAGACGGGCGAACCTGTTGGAGGTTGCCCTGGGAAATGTTGGACACAAAAGTCACTCAGTCATAGTTGCCACCGACTTGGCTAGCGAAAGCAGTAGAGACACTACGGGCATCGTCGTCGTCGTGAGGGTTCTGGCCCGGCGCGCCGCGAGTCACGCGAATGCTAGCAGAGCTGCCTCCGAAGATGCTGCCATTGTCCGGAACGCCGGCCCTGTAAGGCTCGCGCCCGCCAGACTCGACGTAGCGCTTCAATCGGTCAGATTGGCTGAGACTGGGCTGCTTGCTCATATCATTAATGCTCAGACCAGTGAGGCTGACACCGCCCTGATCAACGCTGCGTCCGTCAGTGACGCTGCAGGTGACATCAGACTCAGTAGCGGCGACTGACTCGCCAGCCACACTGGGTGCTCCCTTGGGTCGGCCACCATTTGCTCGACGACCGCCAGAGATCGCAGGCCAGGACTCGCCGAAATTCTGGAACATAGGGGGGTAGCCAGACGGAAGGCCAACACCACCAAGTGCCGAGCCGTGGACAGAGGACACATCATCGGGGATATAGCCCACCACAGACCCAGAGTCATGATACTCATTGCGGTGACCACCGTTGCGACCATTCACTGCATTGTTGGGAGCATTACTTGTCTGGCTGAAAGACATCTGGAAGCGTTGGGGGCCTCTGTATGCTTGCTTAGGCCGGCTAAATTGAATCAAGGACTCCTGAAGGTTGGACAAGGGCCCCTCAACGAGACAGTGGCGTTCCTTGAAGTGCTGCAAAAGGCAGTTCCACAAGGGGTGCTTGGACAAGACCTTGGGGTTTCCTAGGATGACCAGACCAAATCGAGCACGAGTAAGGGCCACGTTGAGACGACGAGGATCGCTCAGGAAACCAATGCCTTGGTGATCATTGGAACGAACACAAGAAAGGATAATATAATCCTTCTCTCTGCCTTGGAATGCATCGACCGACGCAACCTCAATCTCCTTGTAATGTTCCTTCTTGAAGGTGCCATTTGCCTGCATAGAGCTGACAATGTAGCTCCGCTGTCCCTCGTATGGAGTGATGATACCGATATCCCTAGGCTGAACACCTGCCTTGAAGAAGCGCGTGACGATCTTCTCGACGTTGGTCGCTTCAGTACGGTTAAGATACGAGGTGCCCGACGCCGAGATTTCTTCATTGCCCAGGTTTGACCAAAACATCATGGGATCATCAATGATGGGCCAAGGGAAGTCAACGTCGCGACGGACACGATCAGCAATGGTGATACCATTCTGCAGCGAGCCTTCGTAGAACATATTGGACGGGAATTCCGAAAGGCACGGGTGCATACGATACTGGACATTCAAGCGAATAGGAGAGCAGCCCAAGATGACTAGACGCTCGAACAGAGATTGGTTCAAACCAGCCTTGGCGGCCTTCTTGTTCATGATCACGGGGCCAAGTTGCTGGTGATCACCAACCAGCACAACTTGCTTGCAGCCCAGAACCAGGGGGATCATACACTCGGGCTCAGCAGATTGGGTCGATTCGTCAATCAGGACAGTGCGGAACTTGCCCTTTGAAAGACGAGGATCACCTGCACCAACACAAGTACAGCAGATCACATCCGCGTTGGTCAAGATTTCACGTTCAGCAGAGCGAGTAAGTTGCTTTAGGCGCTTTTCATCTTGGCTGGACAATTCCCCAAGTTCGGCCTTGAGCTGGTTGAGTTTCACTAACTCAATGTTGCTATCGTTCATACGAACCTGCTCGTGCAGCGAAAGGAAACCAACAGCGGATTCCACGTCCTCGCGAGATTTAGCAGTAACTCGCACGGTCTTGAGACCCGTCCGATGGATACGTTCGCAGAGCTGGTCAACGGCAACGTTGGACGGAGCGCAGACAAGAACCTGGCCTCCATTGATCTTGGCAAGATGGTAGATGATGGTGGCCGAGGTAACGGTCTTACCAGTTCCGGGAGGACCTTGAATCAAACTGAGAGGTCGCTGGAGCACACTTTTAACCGCGTTGATTTGACTGCCATTCAGATCTGGCAGACCCGGAACACTGAATTTTTTCGGAATCTGGGTCTTCATAGGAGCTGCAGCAACCTCATGACCAAGGAGGCGATGGAAGATGTAGCCTGAGACACTCTGCTCATCCACTGCAAATGTCTTCATGGCACATTGCATGCGGTCGAAAGAAGTCGATTTCCAAACATAGTCGGCCATAAAATTGTGTGTGCACTCGGTGGGAACTGACTTGTGGTCGCCCTTCGCGCGTAGCTCGATAGTAACCTCGTCAGATTGATTGTTCGGGATTTTGATGACATAGCCCACACCCTCCCACTTGGGACGTAATTCACCATTGTACTTGATGCGCATCTCGTCACCCACAGCCAATTTGACATCTCCCAGCTCAAGCTTGGGCAGCACAAAGCTTGCGAGGTGCTTGTTGTTGAGACCAAGGTCCCAGCGCACGATGAGTCCATCTTGGGATTGAGATTCCTTCAACTTGCGGTCGTAATCGGCCTCGATCTTGACAAGTGGACCGAAAATGTTCTGATATTGGAAAGCATCGTCATAGCGAAGCAGAACCGGCGCAGGCTCATCATCCACTGCCGTGGCCTTCTCTAGGTCTTCCAGGGTTGCCTGAGAGTTGTCTTTCCACATTTCCTCCAATTTCGCAATCAATTGAGGACTGAGGTGACGGGCTCGGAGTTGTTCTTGGTCAGTAGGTGCTCCCACGAGCCAGGGGAGGAAAGAACGATCCTCAATGAGAGGCTGCCAGCGTGAGGTGTCCCAATTCATGTCCTTGGAAGAAGGCATAGAGGCACATGGCTGCCGACAAAGCAAGACAACAACGGTATCAGATTTTGCGGGGATGAAACCAAGCAAAAAGACATTCTTGGTGCCACAGTTGTAGCATTCTAGAATAGTATCACCCAAAGAAGAGCCCGGGTGGAGCTGAACTTCCTTGTGACGAGCGCGGACAAGGTGATTGACGATATGGGAGGAAGAGGTATTGCCACGTGCACTGCAGAACCATTTATTGCACGAGAGACATTTGACGACGCTGCTCGGGTTGTGAATGCCACAGTACCTATAATATAATCAGTAAATGTCCATCCACAAAGGAGATACTAAAACTGACGCGCATGCATGGGCAGGGAGCTCTATTTCCTCCTCTCCATTTCCTTGGGACTTCTGGTGCCCGTTTGTGGGTGCACCGACTATGCTTTCCATGTCGTCATCTTCGAAAGTATCAGAGCCCTCATCTTCGTCATCATGTCGGCGTGGACGCGCGCGGCCGAGTGCAATCTCATTAATTTCAACTCCTGCCGAGGGGTCTTCCGGTTGGTAGCTCATTATGGGTACCGATATGGAACGTTGGTAGGGATGACTGGAGCTGATCAAGATTCAAAGCAAAAGCAAAGCAAAAAGCAGTTGAAATCAGAAATGAACTTTGCGGTCATAAAAGATTTAAAGAGCGTAAAGGACAATCCGGTCGTCCTATGGGGGCGTTCGAAGTTGAAATCTCCAGGGTGTGCCTGAGGGGCAAACGAACGGAGATCTATATCGAGATGTGGGATTAGCTGTGCGTTCTTGACAGGAACAGATCAGCACATACAACCAGTCCAGCTCTCTGTGTCAGAGGACTGACAAAAGAGAGTCGATGAGTTTGTCTCGAAGGATGAGCAAAAAGCGTTCTCCGCAACTGCCCAGATTCTTTATCGGTGCGATCCCACTACGGCTACGCAGACAAACCAAAAACGCAGCCCCGGAGTTAAGAGAAAAAAAAAGTTGCCCGCTCATTCTCTACTCAAGCCACTTTTACTTCAATCTTCACAATGCTGGTAAGTGAAGGATAAATTTAACACAGTTGGCATTTTACTCACAATCAGTAGCGCCGCCAAACCCGCGAGCGTCGCGATTATCTCTATCGGAGAGCTTTGCTACTCCGTGATGCCTCCATTGCCGAAAAAAGATCGCAACTCAAGGCTTCATTGGCTTCTGGAAAGCCTCTAGATCCTACGATCGCAAATGATAAAACGCTTCGGGAAGACTTCAAATATGACGAATCAAAGGACAAGGAAGATGCTGAGATGGACATCGATGATGAATACGTCTTAACCTCCGGCATTATCGACCCCCGTCCTCTGGTTACCACCTCTCGCTCCCCCTCCGCTCGCCTCGGCGCATTTGCGAAAGAAATCCGCCTTCTCCTTCCCACATCCATTCGCCTCAACCGTGGAACTCTCGTTCTTGGAGATCTCGTCTCCAGCGCAACCTCCGCGGCTCTGACCGACATGATCCTCCTCCACGAGCACCGTGGTACCCCTACCGCACTCACTATTTCACACCTTCCCCATGGCCCGACGGCCAGCTTCTCTCTTCACAATGTTGTCCTTCGTCAGGATATTCCGAATGCCGCTCGCGGTACCGTGTCGGAAAGCTACCCCCACTTGGTCTTCGAGGGATTCAAGACGAAGCTGGGTGCCCGCGTTGTTCAGATTTTGAAGCATCTTTTCCCCCCGCGCGAGACCGGAAAGGTCGGCAACCGTGTTGTGAGCTTTGTGAACAAGGACGACAACATCGAAGTGCGCCACCATGTTTTCGTCAAGACTGGATACCGGGATGTGGAGCTGGCTGAAGTTGGACCTCGCATGACGATGCGACTTTTCGAGATCCGCGGAGGTACATTGGAGAAGGGCTCGAGCGGCGACATCGAATGGGCTCTTACCCAATACACGAGAACTAGCAAAAAGAAGGAATACCTGTGATTCTTTACGAACTCGCATCACTACATTGGCTGTGGCGTGGATGGTTAAGGCAGAACCTCATCTCGTCACATTGGTCGACTGGCGTATCTGGCGTTAGAGGGCAATTAGAATGGGTTCTTTTGTCATGTTCAAGTTAGTTTGTGATTTAAATGGCAGCGGAGAATGTCTAATCAAAATATTAAAGACATGTACAGCAGCTTCTTGGGACCATCATGACCCAATTTCCTGGCAGGGGATTGACTACTACTCTATACTTATCATGTTATAGTTTATGAAAACACACAATCCGACCATTGAAGCTTTGCAATGATCTAGATCAATTAGAGGGGATTTTCCCGGCCTTGCTAAGTAGATGAGATAAATGATACCTATCTCTACAGGTCCTCTACAGGTCCAACGAACAAAAAACATTGGTATAACCCATCCAGTGGTCTATGCTTTTAGCAGCTTCCCCTCAGCGGCAGTTTAGTCCCATATTTCATGTCCTTTGCAAGTTCTAGCTAGAAGGGTAAACATAGTAAACATCGAGGAATACCGGTTTTACCCGTAAGATTACAATAGAGGTAGGCTTTTCCGCCGATGAAGAACCAAGAAAGGGAGAAACACTGGCAACCTATCGCACTACATATAGATGTTCTCGTGCTTGGACAAGTCCTATATTCTTTCGGTAAACATGTAAGTGAAGCAATGCAAAATTAGCGAGACTATAAGATCATATAGAAAGCTAAATGGTACTTGCTGAAACTCACTGTGCTGGGTGAACCGATGGCAGATATTCTCAAGACATCGTTAGTACAACCTAAGCGTGTGGCCCGTAGATTGATCAGAACCAAATCTCCTCCTAATTATCGCAACTTTCGTTATATCCCCGAAGGTATCATTCCAACCGTTTTCCGTCAAGGAGGAAGATAGGGATATCGCTGAGCCTACATCGCGACTCTCATTAAGCTTGATAAAGCCCTCCATGTTGCTATTCTGGTGTTGAACAATTTCGGTCGAGCAATATGTGAGTTGCTAGCTGTGGCCTAATGATGGATTTACAGTCGTGGGTACGGCAAAGCGAACACAGACTTCAACTAAGATGATGGAAGTGGGCTGATAGTTTCCAAAAGTGGGGGCATGCGGGTCACGCTGCATGTGATTAGCCCTAGAAAGACACGATCATCCCGGACCCACCAGAGGCTAAGAGCCGCCCTATGATTCACTACAACTTAGAATAATGTAATTTGACGTGTTTCTAAAGGGCTATTTAGAATCGCTGCTTTAGATCAGTGAAACGAAGAATGGCTAATTGATATCGAGCTTGACACAGGGAGGAACCAGTATATTAGTATAGGATGCTGGAATACTTGATTACTTCCTCGCATTTTTGTACAATGCTGCTAAAGTTTTATTATATTAGGAAGTGTTTCTAAGAAC
The DNA here is from genome assembly GCA_028827225.1 of Penicillium sp. CMV-2018d. Taxonomy (NCBI): domain Eukaryota; kingdom Fungi; phylum Ascomycota; class Eurotiomycetes; order Eurotiales; family Aspergillaceae; genus Penicillium; species Penicillium hesseltinei. Next base: position 2,828,767 of record JAPZBW010000002.1, on the reverse strand, counting down.
ATGAGAGCAAGGCGCGTACATATCCCTTGTATGTGCTGTCCTAAAATCTTCGAATTTGCATTCGGCATAAAATCTGCGATAAAATGATCCATCCACATCCACTGGGGAATCCACTCGTGAGTGTAGGTGTTAGCCACCTAGAGGGATTCCCATCATCCTTGGGTACTTACTATCTACTTATCCATTTCCTGCTCTTCGTCCTGCTCCTCCTCATCATGAGCTTTAGGTCCGTCCTCGCCCCCATCTTCGTCCGCGTCTTTAACTTGGTGATTTGCCATCTTGTCCTCCACACCATCCTGGGCACCGTCCTCGACACCACGCTCCTCGGTACCATCGGAGGAGATGCGGCTAGTCGATTCCCCACATCCTGTGCTCTGGGGTTCCCTGAGGAATGCACCAAGGATAGTCGTCTTTTCCTCGAGATAGAACCAACCCTCGTGAACAGGCAAGCTGTTTCCGTCCACGTCTTTCTTTGGGGGTGGCATCTTTCCGTTTGCCCTTTCGTCCCATTCCTTGCCAGTATGTTCCTTGAAGAACTGCTTGAACTTTTCCACGGCAACCTCAAGCTTGCATCTTGGTCCCGCCAGAAGTTCGACATTGGACGTGCCAACGCGGCTGAATTTGGCGTAGGTTGAGTAGGTGTGCGGTTCGGCAATGGACTCGAAGAGCTAGACAGTGTCAATATTCTTTTTCTGAAAAGAACTCACAGAATATCTCAATATCGCTTACAGTCAATTGGTACTTTTCTCTGCTGGTGACCGGTGGTTTCGATGGGCGGAACAAGGTGGTGCTGTAAACCACGTTTGTCTTTCGGTCCTGGTACACCTGACGTACGGCTGTGATTGGTAAGTATTACACCTGGATATGCCATGTGATAGGGATCATGCTTACGCTTTCTTTTGCCCTTTGTGGCGAGGAAAGGATCAACTGTAGAGGACATGTCAGCACCGTCTGCATTGTAGCACTAAAATGGAGCTCTGGAAAACCGGTACCTATCCGATGCTTTGGAATATTCCCTTTGGTCTCCTTTGCCACCTTTGAGGACTTCGGTATGACCTTTTTCTTCTGGACTTCTTTCTTCTCGGGCTTCATCAGATTCTTCAGAAGATATGGTCCCTCGGGCTTTGGTCGGCGATTGATTGACAGCAGCGAGTCTTCAAGCCAATCGTATGAGACGATCTTAACGGCGCTGAGCTTCTTGGCATTTTGCACTGTATTTTGTTGATTAGTTTCGAGGTCTTTGAAGTATTCAAGGGCAATATACCTGGAACCGCATTGCTTTTGAACGCCTCCTTTGTGGCAATGAGATGGGTGATTCGCGGGTTCACGTCTCTCGAGAACTGCCCTCCATTTGCCCGAATCCACTGTGGGATCTTTTCACCGACGCCGTCTTCGAACTTGCCTACTATAGAGGCATGAACCTTTTGGAAAGGCTTCCCCATTCTGGATTCACGCTGCTGTCTGAGAGTTGGGTAGATGAGTCTGGTGTTTCACTTTGCTTCCACCGACAGAGGGAATGCCCCAAGAATGGCTTGAGTGATGAAATGTTTTATGCTGCTAGAAGGGAAGACTGAGATACTGCGAGGATTAATTTTGCGGCCAGAAGTGCCCGATTGGTCTTTTCTGGCTGTAGGAATCTTTCAGAAATGAAGTGTGTATATTGCTGGAAGACAAGTCTTTGGGATAATGAATGAGAGGGTTAGTTCGATGACGCCGAGGCTTGTTTGGCCTCCGTTGTCGATTGAGATCTCTTTCAAAAAGGGACAGAAGAACGTCGGAAGTAAAATACGTCTATTGCCAGGGGGCAGCACTTCGAGGCAATACTGTGATATACTGCTCAGAGCTGCCAACTTAGTCTGCTTCTGCAACGTTGATATGGAATGTACCGAGTATGATGATTTCTAGAGGGTGAAAGTGATGAGAAAGTAGGAAATCATAGGATTTCGAAAGCAATTTAAGATTGAGATCTACTTCAAGAAAGGATCAAAACTCATGCCTTGGTATATCAAGTAAAGCCTTTATCAAACAAGTGAAAGTAAGGTGAACGTAGAAGAAACCCGAATAATGTTGATTGCTATGGATATTCCCTATGATTATCGAATATGAAACCCCGAGATAGAATGAGAAAAGAAGTCATCCTGAGTAGTGTAAATGCACACATCACTAGCCTGTTCATTGCCGAATACTTTTGGCAGACTTCACAAAGGCTCGAATTTTCTCCAAATCCTGAGCACCGTTTGTTTCTACACCTGAGCTGACATCCAATGCGACGACTTTTTGGCCCGACTCGCCCAGCTTTTTCACCGTGTCGACCACGTTGTCCGGGTTTAATCCTCCAGCCAGGATTACCCTCAATCCCTCATCACTATCGAGGACCTTTTTGACACCGCTCTCCTCCAGAAGCTCCCCAGAGCCTCCGGCCCCAGAGTCCAGCAATGGAAGAGTGTGGTATGCTCTGCGAGCAATGCCAATGTCACCAGGGGCGAATTTGCGAATGACAGGAACTGGAATCAAACTAGACCACTCCAATGGCTCGGATCCATGCAGTTGCACAACATCGAGACCCAGCTTTTGTTGTTGAGAAATGATATATAATAGCGGCTGATTCATGAACACGCCCACGAGCAAAGCACGAGAAGGGTGACGCAAGATATTAGTAGAGTGATCGAACCATTCCAATGATGTAGCGTTTGTCGACTGCTGCAATGCGCCAGCCGGACGAGGGGTTGACTTGACCACCTGGGAAATGCCGAGGGCCACATCATCAGGGACAAGTCGTGAGCGGCCCTGAACCATGATGATGCCAATCAAATCTGCGCCAGCTTGAATAGCAGCCAGAGCTCCTTCTTCGGTCCGAGTTCCACAAATCTTCACCAATGGAGAACTTGATGATGTACCCGTAGGGTTTCCATTAGGACCGCCGAGGAGCTGTGCCACAAAGGCAGAGGTATCAGGTGCCCTCATGAGCGCCTCTCCAACAAGAATGGCCTTAACACCTTCTTTCTTATAAGCTTCCACATCTTGGGGCCCCAAGATTCCACTAAGGGCACACACAATTGTGCTCTCAGGGACTTGATCCATTAGGCGACTGGTAGTTCCGAGATCGACCTCGAAGCTCGTCAGGTCTCGGTTGTTGACACCGATGACTTCAGAACCCAGGTCAACTGCAATCTTCATCTCTTCGGGGGTATTGACTTCGACCAGAGGCTCCATGCCGAGACTGCGCGAGTAATGGTACAATCTAGTCAACAACTCAATGTCCAGCATCTTCACAATCAGTAGAACTGTATCAGCTCCAGCCAAACGTGCCTCCAGGATTTGATACTCGTCAAAGACGAACTCCTTTCGGAGGACAGCAGGTCGGTTGGTGAGTCCCTCCAGACTCTGACGAACAGCCCGTAGGTCATCTATGGTGCCCTTGAACCACTCCGGCTCTGTGAGGACAGAAATGACGCTAGCGCCAGCTTTGGCGTACTCCCGTGCTTGAGCAGGAGCACACACGTCGGCCGAGATGATGCCCTTTGAGGGAGATGCACGCTTGATTTCCGCCATGAGTGAGAGAGGATAGTCTGACTGTCTCAGGCGCTCAGGGAATGACAATTGAGGAGGCGCAATGTTCAGATCATATGCGGCTTGAAGAGCCTCTGGTCGCAGAGCCGGAATCTTCTTCTGCTCGTCAACAGCATTTTTGCGATGGGCGTAGATCTTGTCCAAAATGGACAGCTTCTTTGCCGGTGCGGCGGCGGCTGCTGCTCCCTGCTTGTTATCCCAGGTCCCAGCGGTGAGCTCCAAGAAGTTTCTGAACATCTGACGCCCGTATTGCGTCAAAATACTCTCAGGGTGGAACTGAACACCCTCCACTGCGAACTCCTTGTGTCTAACACCCATAATGATGTCCTTCCCACTGCCGTCCCCCAGCTCGACCCGCGATGTCACCTCCAAGCAATCTGGGATAGTCGAGTGTGTTCCGGCGAGCGAATGGTACCGAGTGACCTCCAGCGAGGTTGGCAATCCCTGGTATACACCCTTGGAGTCATGCTTCAACTCTGATGTCTTTCCGTGCAGAATTTCGCCAGTCACATCCACCTTACCACCAAACGAGGTGATCATACATTGCTGGCCCATACACACACCAAATATCGGAATCTTTCCGCTGAAATATTGGATTGCGGCGTTACTGATTCCTGCATCGGTCTCGGGGTGGCCGGGGCCAGGACTGATAACCAGTTGAGTAGGCTTCTTTGCAACCAAGTCCTCAACAGTGATTTCGTCGTTACGGTAGACTGTGACGGTAGCACCTTCAAGGACGAGGTACTGGTAGACGTTCCAGGTAAATGAGTCGTAATTGTCGATCAAAATCACGTTGGATGCGCTGGCCAATTTGGCCGCTTTCGTGGCATGGTGGGGGGAGTGGTCGACAAGGTCCGCCATGACCGCGGATTGTCGTAGGATATCGGGGGGGTTGAGATAATATGATAATTGTTCTGCTGTAAGCTTCGGAATTTCGCACACTTTAAACCAAATCAGATGTTTGCGAATTACCAAAGTTGGACAGAGGTGAGTCAACAGAATGTCGAGTTTACAACTTTCCCCTCACCGCCCGGCAATAAGATCAGATAGGGCACCTGATTGTTGACCCAGTCGCGGTGAATAATATTCTTTTGAAGCTCCCTCTCAATTCAAGAGCTCCCCACGCTCGCCATCTACCTTTTTCTTTTTCCTTCCCGTCACCTCCCTGGTGTCGCCTCCTTCCGCTCTTCCTTTCTATCCTATGATGATCTAATTGCCCAACATGGCTCCCGTTCCGGAGGCCTATTTCCCGTCCCTGGACAAGTGCTTCTCCGGGGACGTTCAACTCTTGTATGTTCACTCTAATCACTGACCTTCATGGAAGCCAATATGCTGATATAATGCAGGTCCTGGAGAAGAGCTTTTCTCTACGCCATTGATCCCGAAAGTCATGCTGACGACGGAGGCAATATCGATGTCTTCTTTTCACACTCCGAATCTATTCGCCTACTCTCTGACGGCCTAAAACCGTTCCCATCCCCTTCCGCAAAATCAAAATCCGAATTCGAATCCAAAACTGCCGCAATCCATGTCGAGACCAATGGCCAAAGCTCCTTTGACCTGAAGGAGATCAAAGCCGACGCGCTATGGTTAAGCAGTCAAGCCGGAATCGACGAAATCGCCGCTCTTCGCATCGCTGTATTGGAATGGCAGAACCGTCCGGCAACGCGCCTCACACTCGGCTTTTCCAACGAGGAAGCCACCAGTCTACAGAGCGCGGCTGGGACCGAGAATCTTCGAGGCTCTCTAGCCGGTCCCAACTTCGCCAACCTATTGAACCAAACAGCTAGAAGCGATGGTGTTCAGTCATTCGAAGAGGAGGACAAGAGACGTCTGCGACTCCGCGAAGTGTATCTTTCCGAGGCAAGCCATGTGGTGAAGACACTCCGCAAGCTGCTTGCTCTGTCCCTGCACGATGGCATCTCAGCCGACTCGACCGCCCCCGCCAGTCATGATCGCAAACTTGCCTTGCGCAAAATAGGGACCACAATTTTCCAAGACAAGTCGACAGGTGATGGATTGGACCGATTTCTTCAAGAATGCATTACCTCGATACGCAGTCGGTTAACGAGTTTGGAAGGAGACGGTGGCTGGCTCAGTACTGCAGAAAGCAGCGAGGAACTGGAGAACATCTGGAGAACAAGTCTCGTGGAGGAGATTGTTCATATCGTGCAACTCATGTTCCACCAGCTTCAAGCCTCGGTGGAATTTCCAACTGCAGACCTCCTATTGTCCTGGCTTCAACTCATGGCTGATTATAGCTTCTTTGAGACAATTCAAGTGGTAAGTGGCCAGTCGCCTACTTCGAGCTATCGGAATGCTAACAATTTCATATAGCCTTGTCAGCAACCTGTGGAAGTGTTGTTGCCCCTTCAAGCTTTCGTGTCACTTACCACATTGGCGTTCTTAAAACCCTCACTCGCCATCTCCTCCATCCAGAATCAGACACACGTGCGATCATCGCCCCAGCCTTACTTCTTGTGCAAAGAGAAAGTCTCTCAAATCAACGAGATCTTTCTTACTGCATGCGGAGATTTGAACACCGCGAATCCGGCAGCTTTTTCATGGGGTTTGATCTTGTATACCATTCAGGAGCTGGCAGAAAACGAGAGAACCGATAGAGAGCAGAATCTGAGCCATGATTCCGCTGTCTCCTACAACGAACAGACACATAATGCAGGGTTATCTCGAGCATCCGAACAGTCAACATATGAAATATTGCTTGACTGCGCCAGGACTCCGCAAAGCACGGCTGAAGATGCTATTCCCATTCTTACATCTGATATTCTCAGAGAATCGGCATTCAACACCGTCATAGCCTTGGCTAGTAAGACCGGGTCAATGTCAGCCATTGATGATGGCCTGACAACCCGCTGGGTTCGGTTGTCACTTCTTGACCTCATCCGAGTTGCTATTATGTTCTTGGATTACTCCCCGGAAATCGTGGGGTCAGTCCTGGCTATCTTAAGCGATGATGACAACGAGCTGTCAAGAGACTCAAGTTCTCTAGGCCCTGTCACCGATCCTAAGTCTGTATTTGCCAAGGATCAGAATCTGATGGAGGGCGTCTTTCGCGTTGCACGGTCCCGTTTCCCTTATGAAACCGCACCATTTCTACAGCTCTGTCGTGCTCTCGTCAGTGGGCACTCTTTGAATGAAGAAGGCCTGCCGGCTATTCTCGAGGAGGTCGAGAACATGGAATCCTTTACACAGATTGTCTCGCCAACTTTCCAAGGTTATGCCACCATTCGAGAGGACGAGAATGCCGATTTTGTGTCCCTACTCCAACCCCTCCCAATGTTTGAAACACCATCCCAGAACCGTCTTGTCGAAAGAGAACCAAGCAATGCTATAATTGTCAGCGGTTCTTCCGAAATCCCACGGGAGACCGTTGGTCAAGTCATATCCGATTCAAGACCCGCGGTCATCATGTGGGAACATCGATACTCCTGCTTAAGCTTTCTAGGAAGCTGGCTTGAAGAATGGAGCGAGACCGGTGTCCACTCGCCTGGGTGGACTGACGACACTGCCACGGAAATCATTGCTCTCTTGACAGACCTGATAGCCCACTCTAAGACACAAAGTTCTGGCGATGCAAGCGGCAAGAGGATCCTAGAGATGGCTAGTGATGGGCTGTCTAAACAGGGTGACATCATTTCTGTGATTTTCGATATCTTCGAACGTAATTTGCAGACTATCGGCACCCGAGGAGATTTAGGCAAGTCTTTGGATGCAACCATGGCATGTCTTCGCTTTATCAAGGCACTTCTAAAGATCCTGCCCAATCGAGTATGGCCTTTCCTTGGTCGCAGCAGTCTCATTGGATCCGACGGCAAGGGTGGTGTCATGACGGCAATCGTTTCAGCAATGGAAATTCCTTCTGGCGAGTATCCATTCCTCCTGAGCTGTGTCGACCTCGTGGACGCTGTCATCGACGATGCGGCATCTCGAGCAGTGTTGCGAAAGAGCCCGGGCAGCGTGACAAGCAAATCATCCATTGCGTCTGATTGGAGTGCAGGTATTCCATCCCACGTCATGAGAACTATTATGTTGAACTTCACGCGCACAATGCTGGAGATTTTCAACAGCAGTGGAAATTGGAGGTTCAATCTACCAGAACAGCGGTTCAAGATCAACTCGATGCTTGCCAATTCGTTTGAACGTGTTCTATACTATGCCTTCGGAATCAATGACAGCCCGAAACTCGAAACCAAAGTTACCGGTGTCTTCTCTACATCTGCAGCGTACATTTTGGATATGCTGCGCCCTCGGTCCACCGCTGACCTGCCCTTCAATCCAATTCTTCGGCTGATCGCCGAGGGTCTCCAGACACCACCAACACTCCACCTCAGATATCTCACCCTCTTCGAGAACCAGGTCAAATCTACACTACGGCTCTGCATCAAACTTGTGCAGGCAGCCCAACTAGTAGAACAACCTGGCTCGCTTCTGGAGGAACAATTGTTCAAGGCCAGCCCAGTTCTAGTCAAACTCTACGCGCTCCATGATGCGTACAGGTTGCCGGTTGTGTCGCTTCTCGAGATCTTGATCTCCAGTGCCGCTTCAAACCCAGATAATGAACCCCCTTCCCTTGTTGGCCACCTTGGGGCAGAGTCGTCCTGTCTGTTCCTTGATGTACTATCACAGCTCGACAAGCCGATGTGTGATAGGCCCTTACTTCTTGCAGTGTGGCGACTGCTATCGACATTTGTTAGCAAGCGCCAGCAGTGGCTTGCAGTTTTCATTCTCACAGGATCATCCCCTCGCCAGACTCTGAAGAAGGAACCCACTTCTGATGGTCTCAGGATGAGGAGCGTGCCTTTCCTGAAAATAGCACTTGAGAAATTGTCTCACATTGATCAACAAGAGCCGCAAGTGGCATTGGCGTTGCTCGAGTTTGTCTCTCGTGCCCAAGAAAATTGGCCATGGGCCACTTCCCATCTGAGCAAGCATCCTCAGTTCTTCACCAGCATAATTAACCACGTCTCTAAGTTGAAGATCTCTTCTCTACCAGTGATGGACCAAATCCATGCCACGCGGATTGCAGCCGTTGTCGCGGATCTGTGCGCGGTCTACCTGCACTCTGCAAAGGAGGTGGGTGACCGAAGCTTTATAAAGACTTTGATTCCATTGGTCTCGTGGTATGCCAAGGATGCAGTTGAGGTTTCAGCTTACAATTCCTCATTGCATGCCAATTTGAAGAAGAACTTCGAGATGCGGTACTCGGGCTGCAAGATCGTTGACTTCAAAAGGACACCGCTTGAGGTTCGTAGTCTAGGACGTGATTACTACTACGACTTGAGTATGGGAGACAAGCTGTTGTCTTATGACTTTGCCTGGGCTGGCACCAAGAACCGTGGCTTTGCCGAGGAGTTTGAGCGCGCCAACATCAATTTGTCTCTTGTCGAGGCGCAGGTGGTAAGTTTTCTTCGGTTCATCGCAAATGAGTTTATTTTCTAACCTGAAATAGAGCCTTCTCCATAGCTGGAAGTTCTTCGCTATCGAACACTGTGCCGATTTCATGCCCGATACCGAAGTCCGAAAGTCAATGGCACTGGTCGCTCAAAGTTGTTTGAAAGCCAATATTAGTAGTGGCCCTCCTGAAGCCATCTTCGAGCGAATCCAACAAGCGCGCGTCGATTTCGCCCAGGCACTTCTCCAGCGGCTTGTCGAGGTACAAGCTCGAGGCGCTGAAGTCTTCCAGCTGCTCGAGATTACCTGGAAGGCACTGCGATCCCGGCATCTAACATACGAAGAGGCTTTGATCAATGATGATACCGATTACTTCCGGTCCCTCCTGAACGTGCTGTTCCTTTCCCTTCAGTTCCACCTGGATAGCCCCTCTCGGAGTGCCCCCGAAGCTATCAACAAAAGGGCTGAGGTTTCTTCGGATCTAACTGTCATCGTGGAAGTCGTGAAAACAATCGTGGCCCAGGGCTTCAAATCCCTCACCACTTATCTCCATGACGCGCCGGAGAAATGCGCACCGAAAGATTTTGCCATTATCATCGCTATTCTGCAGACATGCTTGCAAGTCAAGAACGCTGATCGCCTCTACGAGCATATTGTGTACCACATTGAGGAACACGACACCGCTCGTCATGCGACGACGCTCTTCTCCTGGGCCGACCAATTAGCCGTGGCAGGCGACCCTGTGTACGCCGAGCTCAGCGTCTCAATCCTGGTCAAGATGTCAACCCTGCCCATGCTCGCAGAACACCTTGCTGTTGAGGCTGTCTTGATGAAACTGTCCACCTGCCGTCTTACAAACATTCTCTGCCAAAAGAAATCCTTCGGGCCCTTTGACCCTGTTTCCCGACTATACGCCATCTGGACTGGAGGATTCCTTCCTCTGTGTCTGAACATGCTCTACAGTGTCATGCGGACGGCGCCCGAGGTGGCGGCATTCCTCAACCAATTCGAATCCCGTCTGACACGCGCGGCAGAAGCATTCTCCAGCCATACCGCCGTTTCCTCCGTTCCGACATCCAAGTGGATCAGCCTCAGCATGGTCTCCGAGGCCTACTCGCTCGCGTTGATCTCGTTCATCCTAGACCGGTTCCGTGAGGCGGGTGCCAGTGCTGGAGTTGACGCACAGGCCATCCAAGATCTCAAATGGGATCGGGTGCAGGTCAAGGAAGATATGGAGGAGCTGCTCGGTCGTCGCGCTGCTCTGCGTTCACGCATTGTGGCGACCAATGAGAAGGAGGTGGAATGGTCTCGACAAAAGCCTGCCGACCCAACTTCCGGGGCCGAGAACCGACTGGAGGAGAAGCTTGTTAGTGAGATGAAGGCAGCCGTTACGTGTTTGGGTGGGGAGGATTCATGAATCTGCTCTTTATAGCCTTTGCTATTTGTCTTTTTCTTTTTTTTTCATGTATTCTGGGTTGGCCGGGGTGTAGTAGATGAATTATTTTATGCATGGAGCTCAAGTTTCAAAACCATTGTATTATTTCCAGTCCTTTATTCTTTTGGGTCGTTAATTTGGGGATACGATCTCCAATATCCCATACCTCAGCCATTCGTGGATGGAGAACACCTGTTATGGCACAGTCCAAGACATTAACCAGTCGTTAATAGCCTTTCATGTATCAGCTCTGCACAACTAGTTCCATGACTGGTCTATTACCCCGTACAGTGTGAAGACCGAGGCTCGGGCTGTAAGTTCCCCGCAAAACCTACATATGCATATAACCGACAATGCGGGGGAGATGCATTTGCGAACTATGGAAACAGGGAAATTGTGCAGAATTGGACCATCCATAGATCTATTCCTTATTTATATGAAGCTCTCGCCATATTTCCTCAAGTCCATTTCTTCCTCACATATCAAGACCATTGAAGCCATACCTGTTATATCCCCAACATGCCGTATAAATCCCGCTGGACAATCGACATCCCAGACATCCATCTAGCCTCTCTTCTCCTCAAATCCCCCACAGCACCACTCTCCAAAACCCACAAGAGCTACCTCGACGCAGCCCGCCCAGAAACCCACTACCTCACCACCCATGATCTCCGCCTCTGGAGCCAGCGGTTCGCCGCCGGCCTACGCAAATCGGGACTCCAACCAGGAGACCGCGTCCTCCTCTTCTCAGGCAACGACCTCTTCTTCCCAGTAGTCTTCCTGGGCGTGATAATGGCGGGCGGAATCTTCACCGGCGCAAACCCAACCTACGTATCCCGCGAACTAGCCTACCAACTCCACGACAGCGACGCCACATACCTCCTCTGCGCACGCAGCAGTCTAGAAACCGGACTCGAAGCCGCCAAACAAGCCAATCTCCCCCCAACCCGGATCTTCGCCTACGACAGCTCCATCTACGACGGGGTCACAGCCCCGCCAAACGGCTGCGCGGACTGGAGCGACCTCGTCGCTTCCGAAGAAGAAGGCCGCGCCTTCATCTGGGACGAGCTGGATACACCAACCCTGTCATCGCGCACACTAGCGCTCAATTACTCAAGCGGGACAACGGGTCGTCCCAAGGGCGTTGAGATCTCGCACAAGAACTACGTCGCCAATATGCTCCAGTACTGTCACACGGCCAGTCTGCATCCGGATTACAAGGGTCGGCTAGAGCGCTCGCGCTGGTTGTGTTTCTTGCCTATGTACCATGCGATGGCGCAGAATATCTTCATTGCGGCGGCGCTGTACCGGGCGACGCCGGTGTATCTCATGGGGAAGTTTGAGTTTGTCAAGATGTTGGAGTATACGCAGAAATTCCGGATTACGGATTTTATTCTCGTGCCGCCGGTTGTTGTTGCGTTGGCGAAGCATCCTGCTGTTAAGATGTATGATCTGAGTAGTGTTGAGTTGATTGGGAGTGGTGCTGCGCCGTTGGGGAGGGAGGTTTGTGAGGAGGTTGAGAGGTTGTGGCCTCCTGGGAAGATTAATATCAAACAGGGATGGGGGATGACTGAGTGAGTTTTTTTTTTCTTTTTTTTTTTTTCTTTCTGATCTATTTTGGGAACTAAACTCTTGTATACTCTAGGGCGACTTGTTCGGTGACGGGATGGGTTCCTACGGAAATTAGTACTTCTGCATCTGTCGGTGAGCTCAATGCCAATTGTGAGGCGAAGATTATGCTCGATGGATCAGAGGTGACAGAGCGGAATTGTCGTGGCGAGTTGTGGGTGCGGGCTCCGAATGTGATGAAGGGCTACTGGCGGAATGAGAAGGCCACGAGAGAGACCAAGACGGCCGATGGCTGGCTTTTGACGGGGGATATTGCGTTTGTGGATGACGATGGTAAAATCCATGTGGTGGATCGAATGAAGGTATGTGTTTATTTTATTTCAAAAGAAGAAGAAAGAAAGAAACTGACGAGAGAACAGGAATTAATCAAAGTCAAAGGCAACCAGGTGGCACCGGCCGAGTTGGAGGCTCTTTTACTTGAACATCCGGCGATCTCAGATGTCGCAGTGATCGGAGTGGCCATGTAAGTTTTTTATTTTTATTTTTTATTGATGGATCACCTTATTTTGGATTTTCTTCTAAAACCAAATTAGCAATAACGATGAGCGTCCTCGCGCATATGTGGTGCTTCGATCTGGCGAATTCGCCACTGCCAACGAGATCGCGCATTTCTTGGACAACAAGGTCTCCGCGTTCAAGCGGATTACCGGGGGAGTTGTATTCCTCGAGGCGATCCCAAAGAATCCATCGGGCAAGATCCTTCGCATGAAATTGCGCGAGCTGGCCAAAGAGGAGCTGAAGAGTGTCACCGCCAAACTCTAGACTGTGTTTATATTACTTTCACATATTCGTGCTGTTTCCTTGATTGACCCAAGAACCCGGGCCAGTCAAGGTGATCATTCGATCCACTTGCATAATTAACTACAGTCAAACGTTTAAAATGTGTACTCCACTTTGTAAAGATCCTTTTGGAAGAATGTGGCCATTAAAGTTGCTTTTTAGATCTACCGCTCACGTGTTCTATTAATTCTATTGGCTCAACTTTGTATTCCGCCCTTTTCTGCTGGTTATAAATACCCCCGGGGCCCCTAGCATAAGATTATATAATATGGCATATCCATATCCAAGTGCCTGGAAAGATCCTTCTTTACCCCGTTAAATTCGTAAGGATTTGCTCTCCGACGATCCTTACATTTTAACGGGGTTTGGACTTCGCATTTAGTGTAGCCCACTATAATAGCCGAGTCGGACCTGCTGCATTGTGATTCGTTGCACGAGATGGCTTAGCGCGGGGGACCCATGCAGGCGCCAGCTGAAAGTCAAAGGCGATCTCGATGAGACGTATGTACATACGGACGACGGAGTACATTTGTCATGATCGACAGCACATGGCTGTTTTCTCCGGGCGTTAATCACTCCAGGGATATGGTAAACCTTGGAACATTCCACGAGAATACGATTTAGTCTAATATGAACAAAGAAAAATGCTAAACGGTGGCGTGGGCAAGGTAAGCTGAGCGGAGACTAAGGCTGGCTGGCCTTAATTATCCACCTTTTTTTCCTTTTCGACGGAGTATACTGGTCAAGACTACGGAGATGAGGCAAAGACATCCTTTTTTTTTTAATCTTTCTGTCTTGTATTTTTGGATTTTGTTTGGCTTTTCGATCTATCAAAGTCTCATTTGCCACTTCAGAAATCCCGGTTGTCGGGTTCACGGTATTTTTCTTTTTTCTTTTTTTCTATTACTTTCTTTCTCACATGTACCGTAGAAGCCCTATCTTGCAGATATATCCCGGTGCTTCAAGGATCACCTTCGATCATCACCCCCCTTCCCCACCCATAGCCTATTTAGGATATACTACTCTGTAATATTCGATCTCTAGCTCTTATATATGAACTAAAAAATCCCGCCCCCTGCACACCGTCCCACTAGTTCCTTCTACTCGCCTCTTGTCTCCTCCCCGCCAAGTCCGCGCATACTCTCGACGTATCTTTGACTCGCTAAACTCCTTCTCATCTGGCCTAGATTTACTTCCCCACACGCGCAGTCTTAAGTTGAGCTGTTTCCCCCCATTCTACAGGGGAGGCAGTATCAACTTATCTTTCGCAAGTGGTGGACGCTATTCCAACCACCCAAAACCCAAGTATGCACACTGCAGAACAAACATACAACTGTCTGTCTCGTGAGCTCCTGCAGTTGACTGCAGGGTTCTTTTTGCCCGTGACCACCCTGGTCTGCTTTTCTCTTCTCGGCCTCATCTTCATCCACCGGTATATCAAATATCGTCGACTGAGACAAACAAACATCATTCCTACATCTGAATCAAAACAAGAAGAAGACCAAGGCCAAAAATACCAAAACCAAGTCTTCTGGCTCCAGTCTATCATGGAAAAAGGAAATATCGTCTCCTCGGCCTCGCGCCCTCCATCTGCGTGCGATATCCTGCAACCTTTATCGCATACAAGCCTCCTCCCAAGCAGTGGAGCCCTCGCGGCGCAGGCTAGAGAGCAGCAAAGTGAGAGATTGGCGTCGACAGCGAGTCGTCCTACATCTTCAGAGTCCTTTTCGTCTGAGGCGGGCGAGGAGGTGCAAAAACGCAATGAAACGACCCAGCAAATGTGTGATGAGGATGATGAGGGAGTGCGGACTTGGAAGCGCGTTGTTGTGGAGTATAGATAGTTGGCTGCCTGTTTTACAGGTTTATTCATTCCGTCCATTTATCGGAATTAGGGGTCTTCTTCTTTTTTTCTTTGCTGTGTCTCAGCCTGGGGTTATGTGATTCTGTTGTCTTTTTTTTCTGTTGCCTTTCGTTATGCCTTTCGTCATGCCTTTCTTTCTTATTCCCTCCCTTTATGTGTGTCTTCACTTTTTCACGAATAATGTCTTTCCTTAGAAAAGCGTGGGCTTGGATCGTCTGTTTATCGCTTTGGACGGCAGATATGTTTATCTTGCTGAGAATATGTCCAGCAATATATATGAATATGACAAGTATTATGGTTATGATATATATTGCAAGGTTCAAACCGGCGATTATATGCCGTTGTAGTTCGAAGAACATCTTCAAAATTCTTGGCTTTTGGTATTAACATTGAATTATACAAGATCAACTGGCTATAAATCACAAGGTAACGCCATGACTCCATCGCAAATGAGACCGTTTCGTTGAGACATGCACCCTGCAAGCTCAACACTTCTGCAGAAAACCCAATGTGGTCAGATCTGATGATTAAGCTCTTATCCCGTTGAAGAAACCTGCATGGCCCTGCTGACTTCCCTTAAAATATACACCTGCAGAATCCTGATCCAGCCTAGGTCTAGGCCTTGACGGAACCGACTCAAATACGCTCAATGACGAACCACGAGAAAGCTCAAATGAACTATTCGGTGCGACACGACTTGTTTTCGGTATCAGGTAAAATGGTGCATTGTTGAAGTGTGATGCTTGATGTAGTAATTCTTCAGTTCTTTGTCCCTGGCGCATACCGTCCTGTTCGATGCGATCGGTGGCGGACCTAGAATGCATGAGCGACAGGAGATCTAAGTGGTGATTACATTGCACGACGTACCATATGAGCGTATTCAAGAGAAGATTGATGGCACCAAGATGCGACTCGAGCTTCCGTCGGTATTGGCTCAAAGACTCGCCTCGGAGATCCCACATGATTCGCCGCCATTGTGTTTTGACTTGAGTGGTGAATTGCTGGGAGTACAAAATCTTGAGCCTGTGTCTATTGTGAAATACCAATGAAGGCGTGGTAACTGCTGCTCGGTATTTGTCTGTGGCGGTTTCGAGATGTCCTAGGGTTTGGAGACACGAGCGGACCATAAACCCTAATTGTTGAGAAACATCGGTAGCATCATGGTCGAGAGTACTGAAGTTTCGGGACGATATAACCAAAGAAGCTCTTTGCAGCTGGCTCAGAGAGCAATTCAAGCTGAATAAGACACCTTCGAGTTCTCGTAGATCGCGTGGTGCATTCTTTCGACCTGTGGTTGCGGCAGTGAATAACCGATAGGTAATTTGGCTGCAGAGAACAATGTCTCCAATGGAAAAACCAAATGACATGGTAGCCGTCAAGTGATGTGGAAAAGAAGAAAATCAATAGCTAATAAATCGAATTGGAAACAGTAATATGAATCAGAAGGGGAGTTATGTAGTATAGGTATTTGGGCCTCGTTGATACGTAGCTCTCCATCGAGTTCTCAACCATAGGTTCCGCCGCGGCTGATACAGTTTTATAATGGATTACCGGGGGGGTCAAAAAGAGGGAACCGGAGTGGGTAGAAGTCTCAGGTGCGAAGGCCAGTGGTGAAATATAATTAATTTCAGGGCTAGTGCCTGAATATGCCAGATTTCATACTGGCAGAAAATCAACATACCTAAATTACTATAATAGCGGTCTGGAATCAGGTATAATTCAGGCACTAGCCATGAAATTAATTATATTTCACCACTGGTCGCTATGCGCCTTCTCATCCAGGTGCACAGAAAAGGAATTGTGGCAGTGCACCCTGTGCCAGTGGACTAACCAATCAGGACGATAGAGATCTGTACAGATGCATAGGAACAAAACTAAACTATAGGATCCTTCCTATGATAGCCCTCTTTACCGTAACGAGTCGAAGCAGAGGGGGCTTTCGTTCTATATCCGCATCTGCTCGGAGACAATATCTATAATAAGGTTTTAGAATATATAAAACTTCTTGTTCATGAACTTTAAGGTTAAAAGATTAAGGAAAATGAAAAAAAAAAGAATATAGAAAAATTAAGGGGAGTATTATAGTTTATTGTTTCCCTGTACTATCCCTAGCCTAAAACGGAAAAAAGTATCCCTCTAAGGGTCGGTTTTATACGTTTAGAGTATAGCGTCTCGACCGAAGACCCCGGGGCCATAGTACCGTATTAGTTAAGCAGATCAATTATCTCTCAATATCTATATATAATAAATCTAGTTACTTATAGGGTCAACATCTGTTGATGAGGCCCACTGTTTATCTTTATTGCTACAGGAGGTCATATAAGTTTGATATAGATTCATCATCTTGACCGTGCCGAGACTTCGTTTAGCTGTAGAAAACCGGTCTTTTCTATCCAAAGTTGTATATGAATAATGTAGTACGCAGTCCCATCAATGTAGTTAAATTCAAGCCGATCCACTATTCCGGGATTCGGATAATGCCGAGCCATCTCGAAAGCGTCTGGGTCTGCGATCTATGCCCTATGTTATGTGCTTGCACGCTCCGTTTGTGTACCAACTAATCACCCGCACATATAAACGTTGGTTATTCTATGGATCTTCCACAGTGGACCTCGTACGTCCGGCTTCGTCTACCGCAGGAAATCCTTTGACTCGAACCATGTCGTCACTTGCTCCTGGAAATATTCTTCAAGGCGCCCATTGGAACTATATAGACACCCATTCACTTACTTATTGTTGCGGTTATAAGAGCAGCGCTAACTAGCTGTGTCGTTCTGGGGGACTCTGAATATGTGAATACAGGTAAAGTACCCTTAACATTGTATGTAAATTGTAGAAGTACCTATCCTTAACATTGGAACTTTGAAAGAGTGACCTTCTTCGTTTCATGTTGATACACGATCTGGTTAAGAGGCCCTCCGCTTCATCTATGCTGGCATCGAGGGAGCTACGAGCTTTTTAGAATCTTGTGGGTGCATAATTTAATCAAGTTTGAGGCTGAGTTGTTTGGATAGAGTACGGACAAAGTAACTATGCGAATTGTAGTTAAAAAGTCAACGCGATCCACTTGTTCCCCACCCGGGGATGCGCCAATGCTGAGTCATCTCGAAAGCGCCTCTAAATCGATGCCACATCTTCAATCTACAAACAGCTCACTTTTCCGGTTCCCAGTCACAGCCATGGCCGTAACCGCATTCCCCACTGAGGGATCTCCAGATCTCGCCCTTCTCAATGTTGCCCGCCTGTTCACCCGACTCGAGCACAATCTCCTCTCCCCGGGGACAGACCGGCGCTCATTCCAACAATCAGAATACCAGCGTATGCGCGTGAACAAGGTAAGCATTTACTCCACCCTCCCAAGGCTTTACTTTCCAGGCTTTACTTTCCAGGCTTTACTTTCCAGGCTTTGCTTTCAAGGGACATGCTTTCAAGGGACACATACATCAGAATCTTATATCTAACCAATGCCACAGAACGTTGAATACGCCCGCTCGCTTCTCACCCAACTCGAGCGCTCCCTCCCACAAATAAAACGACTGGACCGCAAGCATGAAGCACAATCCGAGATCACGCGCGACAAACAGCTCCTGAAGCGTATACAGACCATTCTCGACGAAGAAAGCGCCAAAGCCGAAGCAAAGGAAGAAGAAGAGGATGAGACCGACGACATCGACGACGAATGGAAGGAGCTGTTCTCCAAGCCCGTCGATGAGAAAGCTACCTCGCCAGTATCCCGACCGAAAGACCAACAGACACCGACACAACCATCAGATTCGCAACGAGAAGTAAAGGGAACGAGCGAAGCGCAGCAAACCATAACATCCGCAACAGCGACTGAAACAACCCCAACCCCAACACAAACCCCGTCATCAATAAGCCCACCAGCGCTCCCAGCCCTCCGAAACCGCCACACAACTCACCCCGCACCGCCACCATCCACGGAAAAAGCAGCTGCGACGGGAAGCAATACGAACAAGTTTTCTGAAACAGAAGCTGAACTGAGCACCCACAGAATGGAACAGGAAGATCTTACTAGCTCGCTTCTAACTCTCGCTTCGCAATTGAAATCCTCCTCGCAGAGCTTCCAGGCGACGCTGGAGGGAGAGAAGTCTGCTTTGGACCGCGCGGTGTCGGGTATCGATCGCACGAGTACCACGATGGAGGCGGCGGGGAAGAGGATGGGGATGTTGCGCAAGATGACGGAGGGGAAGGGGCTGTGGGGGCGGATGATGCTGTATGCGTGGATTTTTGGGTTATGGGTTGTTGCCATTCTGATTGTCTATGTTGGGCCAAAGTTGAGGTTTTGAGAAGCTGTCGTAATTTGCCGCTGTCTTCATACTCTCCGTCTATGATAGTTGATTCTATCTTTATGCGTCGATACCCGTATTTCGCTCTGCGTAAATTAATTGTCTATAACTGTCTACAAAACCACAGGGCTATTGTCGATATCTACAACTTGAGAGCATACGAGCATAATACACATCGAGGGTATAGAAACAGTATGGAATTAAGAGTCAGAACCTTGAGAGTCAATCCTTGAACTCTGAAATAACCCAACGACCGACCTGGCATGACACATGAAAAGGAAACATTCAAATCCGCGGATCCTGCCATTTCCCCGGTGCCCAATGCCCAAATGGACGCTCTTGGCTTCCAACCGGACGCAAGACCAAGAAAAATGCTGGGGGGAGACGATATGGTTACATACATAAACAAGAAATGGGGGGAGAGAGATGATAGGATATCCAGCATTCAAATCAGAAGGGCAAAAAAAATTGTGAAAGGAGATAGGAAAAGAGTAAAAAAAGAAGGGAGGGAAACAGTCCTTGTGTTCTGTAGTGGATATCAGGAGTGACAAGAGAAAAACACAAAAACCGGCTAGAGATCGTGTCAATGGCGGGGAAAATTAGAACATGAGCAAATGGAGAATAGAAAAAAAAGGAAACGCAAAAGAGAATCAACGCCGGGATCTTGAAACGAGGCTTTTTGACCGGATCCGATCAGCCCCAGTTAATAAAAACATGCGATCTAGGTTCCACACACTTCGTCAACAAACGATAGGTTCATTAGATCAAACCGCAGAGACGGAGGTTCTCTTGGATGATGATATCTGTGAAACGTTAGACAAGTGTTGTGTACCAAGGATGGGATGGCTAAGCTTACCGTTCACTGCTGCCATCACGAATCGAATCTGAGTGGTGTCAGTGGCGCAGGTGAAGTGCGTGTAGATCTGCTTTTGTTCGGCCTGGTTCAGGGAAACAAATCGGTTGAGGATGTAGTCGCAAGCCGCGGCGTAGTCGGCACCGCCCTCGTAATCGGGGAAGTAGTTCTTCATGGGGCTAACGGGGAGCTTCTCCTTGAAGCGATCGATCTTGTTGAGGAAGAGGATGATCGAGGTCTTGACGAACCACCGGGAGTTGCAGATAGAGTCGAACAGAGTCAGGGCTTCTTGCATACGGTTGACGGTCTCGTCTTCGAAGAGCAGCTGGTCGTACTCGGAGATGGCGACGAGGAACAGAATGGTGGTGACGTTCTCGAAGCAGTGAATCCACTTCTTGCGCTCGGATCGTTGACCACCAACGTCGAACATGCGGTATGTGAGGTCACCAATAATGAATGTGGTCTCGGTGATACCGGTAGTCTTGACACGGGAGCGGAGGACATCCTGGTCGGTGGGGAGGTAGTCGGGCTGGGCAATGCGCTCAATGGAATCGAAGTAGCTAAGAGGAAACGGGTTAGTCACGTCGCAATGCGACAGACGAGCGGTCACTACTCACTATTTGGCAGAGTCGTTCAGCTGGTATTCGCGGGAGCGTTTGAAGCACTCCTGAACACCAGTATCGCGCCAAAGTTGACCAATGGCGTTTCCAACCTCGGGGGGAATGCTGTCACCCTCGATCTGAGCGGGCTGCATGAAGATGGTCTGCACGTGGTACTCGTGGCGCGCATCCTCCAGGGGAAGTTCGAGCGACTCCATGGCCTCGAGAATGACCCGCATCGACTGGACGGTGTTGCTGTAGATGATTTCCTTGAATGATTCACGCTCGTCGCGGGAGTATCCACCCTCGTGGATGAGCTTCATCTGCTTCAGAATCGTGGACTTGCCCGACTCTCCGGCTCCTGTATCCCAAGTCAGCCATCCGCCCGTATTTCCATCGGGGTCACCGCATCATACCGAGGAGCAGCATCTTGATCTCATTTCTTTGCATCATCTTGTCGCGCTTGAGCTGGTTCTCAATCTCCTCGTTCCGCGCCTTCCCCTCCTTATCCTCGGTACTCATTCCGCAACCCATCTTGACGGTATTAAGTCGCAATTAATGGTATGAAAGTGGATGAGGAAAGGTTCTTCGTGAAGGAATATTCGGAGGTCTGTTACAGGGGCTGTCCAAGTCGGATCATCTGTCAGCAAGCTGGAGTAATTTCATCCGAGGAAATATTGCATTGATGGGCTCGAGGGGGGCGTTGCATAGGTGGTACAAGCATCGTTGAGCAGAGGCAGACGGCGTTTCAGAATTGGTGTAAGCATCCCCATGCAAGGAGTCGGCACCGAATTTACCAGAGCAAATAAACCAACTAACAAATCCAAGGGGGAAAAAAAAGGGGTACCCACCTGAAGGTGCTTTTGCAGTGCAAAAACGAAGGACAAACCAGCAAAAAGGATAAAAATGAAAGAAAGGAAAAGAAAGGAATAATCAGAAGAATTCGAATAGAATCCAATCTGGCAAAGAAGAGAGAGAAGAGGGAGATACAAATTCAAAGGTAAGGGGCAAGACTGAGGGGGAAATTGGGAAAGTTTCAGCAGAGAAAGGGGATACACTGAGATTACCACATCGATACACCAGACAATGGCGGGTGATTAGGGGAACTGCCTGCTTACTGGATCCTGCGTATTGATTACACCAAATACCGAATACAAAACAATACCACCCGGCAGATGGAGTCAGCTGATTGGGCGGTGTGGGGTCTTGACCAGGGGCCCATTCAGCCCCTTTTGCTTTTTTTTGCTATTGTATTGGTTTGTGGGATCCTATTGGCACTGCATCGGTGCAGATTCTACAACATAGTTTCAGGTATCTATATACAAATGCATATATGGAACATTCTGATTCAGACAGTCAGCCCTTCATATGTATACTGCAGAATAGACCATACAGAGTACTTCCTATGTAGTATACAACATAAAGATGTCGGGGGACTACTGGAGGCGTGCAGATCTTGTGGAGAGGAAAACTAGCATATCAAAGCGCAACGCGAATCACATTTGAAGACCCAATGTTGGAAACAACAGCAACGTTCTAGCTCTTCAAGGAGTACTCCGTACAATTTACTCCCCACATGGACGTTCCATAAAGTCTGACGTCTGACTTGACCTCAGCAGTACCTCGTCTCAGATGATTTCAGTCTGAGGGAGACAAAGAAACAAGGCAAAAGGTCAGTGCTCCTACCCAATCAGACTAGTCTGCGCCTCATTTCATGCATCCATGTCCGGTTCTTTGAGACTTCCTTGAAACTTCTTTGAGTTACAATAGTACGGACAACCCGACAGGTCCCTGATACAGTCTGCACATCCGTGGATCCTCCTCCGTTTTATGTTTTATGTCTTATGTTTTATGCCCAGTGGAGTCCATAGTCCACCTAAGCGAGCGACTACATACTAGGATGCGAGAATTGGTAGACATTGACTGTCACACCTTCAATCTTAGTACTCAGTCCCTCTATTCCAGTGCTGGTAGATTCAACAAGACTACCCCGTGTGTCAGATTATCGAAAAGGGGATCGGTCAGGACGGGGCAATGTCGACATCGATGAAAACAAGTGCAAGATGGCGGATTTCCTCTTTCCAATCGCGTCCCAAAGTTGTCTCCTGAAGTTCTGCACTAAATGACCCACTGGCTAGTGCCCCTAGCCGTTTTCTGCCGCCAATTTGTGTGAGATAATACTGGACTCCACACATTGCCTCGTGGCAATGGAGACTATTGAACTCCGCGGGTCTCGTTTGGCGTCTGCCCTGAACTCTGAATTTGATAGTCGAGAAGTTTCCTTGGGTCCGAAGTCCCAAGTGGATGGTACTATGTAACTAGTCCACGGGTTAGTTATACGTGATTATTAATGTAAATTACATAAAAACAGTATTATAACTCCATACAAGAATAAATTACCTGAAGCTCTTTGGAGCCAGGGTTGGAAGATTTTGTGACAACTGCGTAGATCATTTCC
Organism: Penicillium sp. CMV-2018d; assembly: GCA_028827225.1. Taxonomy (NCBI): domain Eukaryota; kingdom Fungi; phylum Ascomycota; class Eurotiomycetes; order Eurotiales; family Aspergillaceae; genus Penicillium; species Penicillium hesseltinei. The sequence continues at coordinate 2,805,863 of JAPZBW010000002.1, read as the reverse complement.
AAGGGTTTATCCACACCCATCTGACCCATTAGAATCGTGGATTTATAGCTAATATATTCATATAACATATTAGTATATTCATTCCCATCTACACATCTACACAGGTCTGTTCTAATATTCCAAACCACAATATGAATCCCAATGGGGCGAAAATCTTGGTTCCATCGATCGGGGCAAAAATAGACCTTGCAAGACCCAAGGAACTCGATCGATCTGATTTTTACGGGTATTCCCCACCTTAAGAAGAAGGTACAACAACCCTTCCCTTTCCCCCAATTCTTATCATCGCAATCATGTCGCACGAAATGTCCCACATGGGCCCTCGGGGTATGTAACGTGTCAATTCTTCCATTACAATCGCTAACAACACCAGCCTTCAACCACGACAACAGCACCGACGCCGAGGCGGAGTACGATCGGCTCCGCGACCTCGCGCGCCAGGAAGCCTCCAAGCGCGGACAATGTTTCAGCCGGGTAAGCCACCACCTAATCCCAATCGCTTGGTTTTACAATCGCAATCGCAAGCGCTGTTCTAGTCTTTTCAGCACCGCTAACACTCTCACCAGTCGAAGGATGCCTACTCGAGCGGCGATGGCGCCGGCGCCAAGCAGCTCTCCGAGGAGGGAAAGGCACACGGCCGCAAGATGGAGGAGTATAACAGACAAGCGTCTGAGTTTATCTTCCGCGAGAACAATGCCAGCGGGCGCGTCGAGGCAGACACCATCGATCTGCACGGGCAGTTCGTTGAGGAGGCTGAGGAGATCCTGGAAGAGCGGATCAAGTATGCCAAGTCGCATGGGCAGAATCACCTTCATGTGTAAGTGGCAGAACAAATCGCTGGGAGATTATTGTGCGCTGGACTCAACGCGACTAACACTGCTTCGCGCCATAGTATCGTTGGCAAGGGAAACCACTCCGTGAACCACATCCAGAAAATCAAGCCGCGCGTCGAACAGGTGTGCCGTGAGTTGGGGCTGCAGTATGCCACTGAGGAGAACGCCGGTCGCATCTACGTGAACCTGACTGGTGGCGAGGCTGTTATGCCTCCCTCGACTGGTCACCACGGCGGCTCGTCTGGGTACCCTGGCCACCAACAGGGACACCAGCAGCAACAGCATGGACACCAACAAGGACATCAACAAGGACAACAGCCAGACGAGCTCGAGGAGCTTGCCAAGAAGGTCCTGCCCAAGGTTCTGCGCAAGCTCGAGAAGGCTTGCTGTGTGGTTATGTGAGCTTGTATTTTTGGTGTTTGGGACATATACATAGATGCATAGCTGTGTTTGTGGACAGGTCTTGGTTGTTTGATGTTGGTGACATTTTGCGCTTTGGGTTTCTCATTTCTAGATCATATACCATCCACATAAGACCTCGAGTTTGGGTTCAGCCCCGACACAACTCATGATGGCAAGGATGTGGTTATACCCTTACATGAAGATGAATATTGTTCCTAATGGAACTGCCATTTACTTTCATGCTATTGAGTACTTTGCGCTCCGGGCACATAAACATAAATCATATCATCGTGAACGATCGTAGCTACATAGCCAACTTTGAAAACAACATAACTGGAACTGGGTATATCCAACAAATACACAACCTCCACAAAATCATACCAAAAGAACAAAGAAACAACTAGCGCGCATTGGGATCCGACAGCGTCGACTCCACGATCTTTTCCACAATAGCACGCACCATCTGCCCATCGCCAGATCCATTGATCTTCGGCGTAGCATCAATCTTCTCAATCAACGCAAACGCCTGATCTCGCAGATCCGCGACAACCCGACTGGTATGCGCAAAGCTGCCTGTATTCTTCATGTACTGCACCGCATAGCGCTTAACCTCCACATCCTTGGTATTTTGCTTCAAGATATTAATCAACTGGTGATTGGACGGATTCGAGCGAATGCTATGAATAATCGGGAACGAGAATTTGCCCTCGGTGAGATCCTCGCAGAATCCCTTATTTTCCGTGTACACCGTATTCGAGAGGTTGAGGTGATCGTCACAGATCTGGAAAATCAAGCCCATGACATTGACCAAGGCAACGCAGTCCTTGCCCGTTGTACTCTCCGCCTGCATGAGCTTCACCGCGAGGCGGAAGAGCCCGCCCGTTTTATTGCCGACCATTTCCAGGTACTCGTCTTCCGTCGGACAGGTCAGCGTGTCGCGCCAGAAGAGATCCATTCCCTGGCCTCGGTGCAGGTTCAGCATCTCTTGTACGTAGATATCGATTGCGGTTGGATTTTTGAGCTGCTGTAATTCCTGTAGGGCGAGGAAATACACGTAGTTTGCCGAGTTGATTGTCTGCGCTGTTCCGAAGATGTTGTGTGCGACGGGGATACCGCGGCGGAGGACGGAGTTGTCTTCGACGTCATCGATTCTAGTACCCACGCGGTCAGCATCAGGATATGGAGAGGGAGAAAGGAAGGGGGCGGTGTGGGGGGTTCAAACTCACAATAGCGATGATGTATGCAGCATCGTTACAACTTTGGTGATGATCGCCAGGCTCGCCGGCGGGACCTGCAGCCAAGCGTTAAAGGCGTGGATCAGTTGTCGCCGAATATCTTTCCCTGGTTGCTCGTGCACGTAGTCGTATGGACCCATAAGGATCTTGTCATTCTTCGATGACCATGTTCCATCCTTGTACTTGGTGCCGTCCACGCTGGACTTGTTGCGACGATGTCCGGTTCTCGTCGGCTCTTCATCTGTCACCGACAGGTTGCGTCGGTGGGAAGGGCTCCCGTTGCCATTTGTTGCATTAACTGAGCTTGTCCGAGGAGGAACGGGACTTGGTGGTTGGAAAGGCGTTGAGCTCATGATTGTGGATGGGGAGATGGAGGGGTTAGGCAGACGGCAGAAAGGCGTGCGGAGCTAGGGACCTCCGGAGCTACGTATAAGTCCGGAGTTAGGCGGTATGTATAGATATATGAGATCAACAGCACTTTTACAAGATATCTTCGTATGTGTACAATGACACTATGCCATATTGTAAAAGGTATCATTCAAGATATATGTTCCGTACATAGTATAGTAACCCTGGAGGTATGACGCCTGCGGGATCCATGGATGCCGAGGTCCATGACTAATCGGAGGCTGAGGCACCTGACACTTGACATCTAACAGGGATAATATAGGATTGACAAATGAGATAGGTCAATTTAATTAGCAAAGGGGAATATGATGATATGATAGGTCATAAGGGGAGGTAGGGATTAACAAATGAATTGTTCAATAATTATCAGATATAAGGGTTCACTATAGCAACGGAGTACTATGTAGGATGAAAAAGAAATCAACATGCGGTGTAGACTATCATTTATGACTACTATAATTAACATTAAAGTCGAACTTGATTGACGCCAGGGGTCGATCTAAGGTCGAGCTAAGAGTTCTCTAATGTGATGAGTTCCTTGGTAATTGGCCAGTTGCCGGGGGCAACCGCCCTTTATTTACTACGAAACCTTGGAAGGGCCCAACTGACCTCATCCACCCAACCCGAACAACACACGGACAACACGGACCTTCTCCACTTCCTTTTTTGATATTTGGTTTAAAGAATGTTCACTGCTTTTCTTTTTTTTTTTGAGCGGTTGAATAGCTCACTTTTTCACATCTGATTTACCAATGGAGGCTCTATTAGCCCATTCGTTCGATTACCTCTCCTCATACGAGCCGAGCAAGATCCGCAAAGGATTACGCCAGGTCGAGGGACTACTGGCACAGATATGTCTATCCAAACCTAAGCCCGTCTTGGACCGGAGGTCACGCTCCCCCGATACCCAGCCCGTGCCAAAGACCTTGTCAGAGTTGCGAGATGATCCGGCCTTTCGGGAATTTTCCAAATTGCAGGAAAGCTTTCAATGGAACAGTATGTCTTTGAAATTTCTATCGCAACTAGGGTCTGCGCGCTAACAATATCCTTCAGTTGCTATGCGCCTGGTATCCTGCCTCGAACACCTTCTAGGCCGAGGAAGCAACGGCACAAACGACATGCTGATCGTCTGCACACTGGATCTAATCCAAGGCGCCCTCCTCCTCCATCGCGGCTCGCGCACCCTCTTCGCCCGCGAAATCTACATGAACCTCCTCCTCGACCTCCTCGACCCGATCAACTGTCCAGCCGTGCAATCAGCAACCCTTCTCACACTCGTCACCGCCCTACTGGACTGCCCGTCAAACACACGCACATTCGAGGACCTAGATGGCCTCCTCACCGTCACATCACTCTTCAAGCAGCGCGCTACATCCCGCGAAGTCAAGCTCAAACTCGTCGAATTCCTCTACTTCTATCTGATGCCCGAGGCCATGACCCCGGCACCGATGTCTCCCCCGCCAGGTCTGCAGCGCAGCCCCAGCAAACTCTCTTCTGCCCCGTTCTCGCGCAGTGCGCACTCCGCCGCGGCAAATGCTGCAAGTAAAACGAACCGCGATACCCGTACGACGGACGAGAAGCAGGCTCTTCTAGGGAGGTATCTCAATAACGTCGAGGACCTCGTAGAGGACCTGAAGGAGACGGCTCCGTTCGGTGCGACGGTTTACTGAATGACTTACTTGACTAGCGATGATTGACTCTCACTGTTCGATGACCAAATATGCGCGATGCCCGATGCGATTATTTGGTGTTTCCACTTTCCTTTTCTCTCCACCCTTCTTCTATCTTCCCTTCTCCTGACCTCTTTTCCTCTTCTTCTCGAGCGTTTGACTTATGTTCCGTCCGGTACGGCAATTCTGCGATTCCCTGGACTGATGTCTCGCCCTCCTTTGGCCTGTCTTTTGAGCTCTCTTTATCTTTTATTCCAATCCTGGAACTTTGTCGACCTATCTAGTGCGTCCTTTCCCCGGGCTTTGTTTCCTTATCGTTTTCCTTATGTCTCTTTAATGGTGACATGAATGTGTACGATTCTTCTCTGTGACTAAACCAACTGTCATATATCCCTGATGATCATCAACATCTCTTCGTAATTCTATTTCCCAATGTAGGCTTAGCTTTCGTAGACTCGATTTTAGTGCTATCAACTTTCTCGGTTATTCCCGGTGTGGTATCTCTATACCATCTAGATCAATATTTATATAAATGAGTCACCGTTCATGTATGAGTCAATGTAGCACGGACTCTGTTATATACTTCAAGTTTGACGTTCAGAGTGGAGTCAAGTCTAGTATTAGCGTGGAACACGAGTTCTATATATCCCCGCAAACCCACTGAAATCCAGTCTCGTTCCACGGTACAATCACCTCCTCCCAACATGGCGACAATCCAGGAATTGCTGGCTACGAAGCCCTCTGGACGTTCACAGCAAACGCAATATATCGACACGGTAGAAGCATACGATAAATGGGCAGAGGTGAGTGCCTATATTGCATTTCATATTCCCCATCATCTATATCCCATCTATGATAATCTATACCGCAGCACAATGTAACCAAAATATAGAGTTCATATAACCATTCAAACTATACACACCATTTACACATATACCAAAACTAACACAAAACAGGTCTACGACACAGACGGCAACTTCCTCCAACGCCTCGACACAATCGAGATGCGCACTCTACTACCCCAATTCATCGACCGGGTAAGCAAGCGCTTCCAACTAAGCCCACCAAGGACAGAGTCAGAGACCGAGACCAAGGCAATCCGCCCCAGCCTAGTAGACCTAGGCTGCGGTACCGGCCGCAACACAATCCAACTCCTTTCCACGCTAAACACAGCCAACAAAGCCACCTCCTTCTCCGTAATCGGACTGGATGCCTCGCGCGGGATGTTAGACGTAGCACGGACTGCGACACGCGAGCATGTATCGAAAAGCGCAATACAGACGGACGTTGAGCTGGGTATTCTTGACCTCCTTCAACCCGAGCTATCGAAGACACAACTTCCGTCTTCGTTGGGTGAACTGGGGGCTGTGGGTGTGATATCTACACTCGTGCTGGAACATATTCCGCTTGAGCGGTTTTTTGCTGCTGCTGCGGGGATTATGAGGTCCGGTGCGTATTTGCTTGTGACGAATATGCATGCTGAGATGGGGATGAGGAGTCAGGCGGGGTTTACGGATGAGAGGGGGGTTAAGATTCGGCCTACGAGTTACTGTCATGCTATTCCTGATGTTTTGGATGCTGCTGTTCAGGCTGGGTTTGAGGTTGAGGAGGTTGTTGGTGCGGGTTCGGATGGGGTGGTTGTTAGGGGGGTTGATGAGGAATTGGGGCATGTTTTGGGGGCGAGGGCGAAGAAATGGGTTGGGGTTAGGGTTTGGTTTGGGGTTTGTTTTGTTAAGAGGTAAAATAGGAGAGATATTATTTTATCTAAATAACGAGTCCACATCCAACGCCATGGTTTGTTGTTATACATTTAGAAGAATTTTAGCAGTCTGTCGCGGTGTTGTACAAGATTGGGATGCTCTTTGAGCAGTTGTCCCAGCCGGTTGCGTTTCCAGCCCAGGGTATCATCTAGGATCAGTTGCGTGTAGGCAAAGACGCTGGCATCGAAGAGGCCTGGGTTTGGCCGGCCGAAGAAGTGCTCATCTTCGCCGAGCAAGGTGGATAACGCTTCGAATGCGCCACCCGCATCGCCTTCTAGGGCGGCGGCGTCGATGTAGCGCGATGTCTTGAGGAGCTCATCGCGCGCGGCCTGCTGAAGTTGGTGACCCAGAGCGGCGCGCACGACCGAGTTTGAGGTTGTGGGATTCACGTAGAGTCGGCGTGCGACGGCGTCGAAGTTCTCACTGTCTAGGTAAAGCATGTATAACTAGACACGTCGGTCAGTTCCTTCGAGTCTGCGTTTCGTTTTTGATAGGATCATGTGCCTACCCAAGCGCTGCGTATCCGGTTGTCCAAAAGCGAGGCATAAACCTCGAACCGCAGGTTCAATTGTTGTTCCTCCTCGCAGTGAACTTGTTCAATGGCCCACTTTTGGATCTTGTGTGAAGGGATTGGATGCGAGGAGTCTGCAGGCAGAGAGGGTAGGAGGAAAGGCAGGGAGCCATTCGGCGATGCATGGTTGTTGGACGAAGTGATCTCAAAGTCAATCCCGACGAATTTCAAGTATGCCTAGAGCGAGGCCGATCAGTATGGTTCCGACAGGGACGGCTACACGCGTCCTTGCATGTGAGTATAGACGGCACGAACCTGCCATTTGAGACATTGAGGATTGAATGAAGGTCGGCCATGTCGTACACCAGATGCGTCGGCGAACACGTAGAGCTGGTTGACATTGTCGTGCGGTCGAATGCGTTGAGGGATCTCGTTGGCGGGATAGGTAGTCAACGGGAACTTGTCGAAGAGGCGCTTGATGGGAGCGGGGACAGTAAAGAATGGACTGGCGTTAGACTCTTCTGGAGGGCCGTCGGCGCCTTTGGGTGGCATTGTGGCGGTATGAAGCTTTCCAAATGTCGCCAACGTCCAAAAATGTCCCCAAGTGCCGTCATCGAAACAATTCCGACGCGCCAAGCCCAAACAGGCAGGTATTGCCTTACCTAATACTGGCCAGGTACCGTCCTCCCCGCACCTTTTTTCCGCCTTTTTGTCCGTCTTTACTTGGGAATAGCCTGAACTTGCTGTGATCTATGGACTATTCGGATCATATGGACTCGATCTCTTAGTGCTTATTTCATATCTCGTGGTGTTGGTGTTGCGATCACATCAGCCCGGTCTCTCCCGCCATCGTTGAAGAAATCTAAACCTCCACTTCGCTCCGTCTCGACTCCACCTTCCACTCTGATTTGCTCTCGCGAACGACATTTTGACAATACGGGCATACATATGGCTTAGTTTGTCGCAAAATACGAGGCGTCTGATGGTCCTAGCGGAAACGGGCGATTGCATGCGCGGGGTATCGACTAGCCGTTGGGGTTCTGCGACTCACGGTTGCGCTATTACGAATCAATCTTGCGTCTCACCTTAACTTCGACGGAATCATACATACCTCTTTGCCAATATGCCTCTCGATGAAGAAGGCGCCAAGTGGTCCTGGTAGGAGTATATCGTACATTGAAAATGAAACCGGGCTAAAGAGTTACACCAGTGAACCATGCATTCGAGGTCACCGATCGTCAAAATGCCAGCACTTCGATCGACTCATGATGAAAGTACCTAAAGCCGGGCGTCCTCTTGCAAAATGTCCCCACCCGAAAGGAACCTGCAGCTGCCAGAAGACATATGCCGTGATGGTCCGCATTCCGAAAGGTATACCTTTATCACCAAACTACCACACATATGTTTGCGTTGTACTGACTTGCCCTAGGCTCATCATGCTTATGTCGTCCGCTCTATAAAGTTCCCATGGATGCCAATGATTCAACTCAGTCACCCCCACCCTCCATGGTTTCCACATCCTCACCAGCTCCGGGAAAAGTCCAGAAGTCTGGAAGAAGACAAAGTACTATGCAAGCAGCACCTGAAAACATAGCGCGGGCATTAGAAAATATGCCAGACAAGGTTAAGCTCGAGGATGGAACGTCGAATTTGGTTTCCGACCTCTCTTCACAGCTCGGGTTAGAGGGTTCACGCACATCTCCCACTGCGTCTACGCAACACCAAATCACGCCACCAGCCATAGAAACCACCAGGAAAGACTCGCAGTCTCCCCAAGTATCAAGCTGCTGCTCTCAAAAGCAAAAGCCGAAGGCACCTAGCCCGACTCCAGCTCCTGCGGCTGCTGCTCCGGCTCAGAATGGTGGATCTTGCTGCGGAGGGTCTCGTCCTTCCACGACAAATCTAGACATGTACCCAGAGGCCGACCAGCAGCAATTCCAACAGCCTATTGCTTGGGATGATCAGAGTTACATGCAGTTCCCCATGCCCCAAATGTCCCCATGGCAGAATTCCTCGATTCCCACGCCAGGAGACTACATGCATTCCGCCATGCATCAAGCACATCCCCAGCACCCAAGCCTCCATAATGGGTACACGGGAATGATGCTACCACAATCTCAGGCCCACATGTCCCAAATAGGGATGCCACTTGGTGTGACGTCGCCGCCTTCCATGGCGTACTCAAACCCGATGAACGGTCTTGGAATCACGCAGCCCTCTATGGGCTCGTACATGCTCAACAATCTCGAGCCTTCCTACAATGCCCCACCAGGCGGCGACTCTTGTCACGACTGTCGCTGTGGAGAAGATTGTCAGTGCCTTGGATGCGCTGCCCATCCATTCAATACCACAACCCGGAAGCATGTCCAAGAGATGGGTGCGATCATCACCTCTAATGGCGATGACAAGAATCCGGATGTCACCAACCCTTATCAAGCCTCACCTTACCAAGGAGGCACACCCTCGACCCCATTCCCTTACTTTATGCAAAACACCCCTTCAATGGACCATGGCTTCCAGCCGATTCCATTTGATAGCTACTCGGACCCAAATTCCACCCTACCGAGCGGTTACTCCTCCCCTCTATCGGCAAACCACCATCTGAACCAGCAGTTGATGCACCCTTCGGAGTACTACACCCTGGAATACCCAGTCGGGCTACCAAGCGCCTGTTCTGACATGACGGGCAGCTGCCAATGCGGTAGCGACTGCAGCTGTGTTGGCTGTCTTACACATAGCGGCCACAATGGCCTTTCTCTGGACGTGCCTATCCCCGAGCACCCCGTTTCTAACACAGCGGACAAACAAACTCAACCTTCACGCCATGTTCCCCACACAAATTCCGCTACGTCTCAGACTTCGCGGATCCCGTCACTAGACAATGTGTCCGTGCCCTGCCTGAGTCCGCGTACACTGGAGACTTCCATGATCTAGATGATCTACGGCTTGATGATTTCTTACTATGTTCTTTCTCTCCTCTTTTTTCCCCGCGCCGTTTTTGATCTGCATGATTTATGATCTCCTATGATACCCTATCTAGAATCTCTGCTCTAGACGGCCACAGTAATAGATTCCCTGTTTGAATGTAATCTGTTTGGTTAAATGTTCCCACTATCCCAGTTATATTTTTCTTATTGCCCTTTGTAGTGTTTCAGACATCCTTGCTTTCATAGTAGAACCAGACAGGGTATGTATGCATCCTTGGCAATACAGCACACTGAGCAAGGAAATACATCAAGATAAAATGCGCGCGCATTCATCGGGTGTTGATCTTCATTCATTCATTTGGAAATTCAAGGCGAAAATTCCCTTAACTATTTATCTCCATACAGAACCATAGGTCGTGCCAATTTCACTCCATAGACTTGAAGTAATATAACTGCCGGGACCATTCCGAAGAAGGTGATCAAGCCCTGTGTGACAAAACACCAAAAAAAGCCTATTCACGACAGTTAGCTGTAGCAGCCGAAATGAGAAAGGCTTATCATGTTACCTGACGATGCTACCCAGCTACTTATAAACCATGGTTCAATAAACGATGCAAGCTGTAGGGAATGTTAGCTTTTTGTATGAAGGCGATTGAACGGCTAAGTCTCACATTGAAGAGCACAGAATAGAATGTAATCACATCCATGACATGCTCTGGGTATAGATCGACGACAAAGCTGGAAATAGTGGTGTTTCCGATCTGTATTCCGGCTCCAACTGTGACAGGCCTCAGTCAGCCATGCTAAGAATGAGGGGGTGGAAGTCTTAAGGGAAAAGCGTCCTGGTACTTACAGAGAAACAAGGCAACCTCTCCGGTCATCCAATGCCAGTCTTTGTCGATCGATACTCCCCATAAAGCGTATCCAATACCTGCAGCCAACGCGGCTGGATATGCCAACCAAAGTCGCAGCGCTGGATTTTTGTTTTTGCTTTTCCTCGCCATGGTGCCGACAATCCAATCTCCTAATCTCCCTGACATGAACACCTCTCCCACGATAGAGCCTAGCATAAATCCGATGAACAAAGCCCCCTGTGCAGAGGTCGAAAATTTGGCGTAAGCGGCGGGGGCCATTATCATTACCGAGTTGCACCTAGAAGCCGACGTTAAGTTCTTTTTTCTTTGGAAAGGGATCAGAGACGTTTATACCACCAATATTAAATAAAAACGATCGAACAGAATGCGAATGCGACACTGGGGTAAGTCCACACTTGAAAGTATCGTAAAGCACTTGTCCACAAAGGCTTGGGGTTGATTCCCGGGACACGGGTAATATTCTAGTTCAAAATGAATGTTCAGCAGGGGAATTTCGAGAATTAGGAGTAGGTGTTGAGGCCTTCCTTACCCAGATAGGGATATCTTTAGTATGCTTCATTGTAGCTACCCCATTGCTAGGGGTAATATGGCTTTCGGTCCAAGCCATCGATGTTTCAGTAACAATCAAATCGCGAGGATAAAGAGTCTCCGGTAGGGTTATTATAATGAGAGCGAGGAGCGCAGAGTAAAGAATGACAAGGTGGTAGCTTGACCAGAACTGATTGGCTTCACCAAGAAACCCCCCGACTGTATACAATGGTTAGCCGAAGTAAATAAAACGATAAATTATCGGATCGTACTTATAATGCCAAGAGGGGCTCCAATGGTCGTTCCCATAACCCAGAGACCAATCCGAAATCCTCGTTCGTGGGCCCAGGAAATATCGTCCAAGATGGCAAGACCGACATTCAGTCCTGGTCCGGTTCCAAGTCCCTGAAAAAATTGACAGGCCATGTATCCACCTAGTTTGATTGACTGGATAGAAGCATATCCACTTGCTATGATAGCAATGCTGACACTAATGATGAGAACAATCCTTCGACCATATGTATCGGCAAATGGCTTCGAGAGCAATGGACTGATTGAAAGGCCCAAAGAGGGAGTGGCGATACTCCACGCAATGTCCTGATAGGAGGTGTTGAATTGGGTCTGCAAGGCCAATGTAACAGGAATATAGACGGTGGTTGAATAAATAATAAGCAGACTGCAGAAGAACACAACAAGAAGACAGCACAATTTGGTATATTGATCGAAGTTCAACGGATCAAGGTGATCATTCGTGGGGTTTGGCTGCAACGGCAGACCGTACGAATCAAGTCTCTCGCAGGTACCTGCTTCTATTCCCGGAGATGCACTGTCGACGGGGGTCATCTTCGTGGAAGACGAAAGACACACTTGATCCATGGTGAAATCCTCGGGTTTTTTGGGTGATTTGGTGTTTTCGATGCTTTGTGGGGAGGTATCTGGAGGCATATCTCGTGAGGCTTTGCTAGATGATATGTATGTATGAAGGTTTAGAGAGGGATGAAGGGGCGAGTGGGGAACAGCTAATCTACATTAGATTTAAGCTGTCTAGATTAGGAGTGATTCCGAGTGACTGTTTGGATCGATTTAGCCAGGTCGGTTTGATCATCAACTATCAAAGACGGAATTCGATAAAAACACTTGGAGAGCGTGAGATGACTCGGGGACAGAATTCAATTATTCCTTGTAATGTTATATCTGCACGTTGATCTCTTTATCTCGATCTTTATTAGGCCGACCTTCCCAAAGGAGTTTCAAACCCGTTCTATCTAGACTACCACTACTTTTAGGAATGTGACTATGACCTTAATCCTGTCCACATTGTGATGATAAGACCTCCGGAATACAATGTAGATAGGTGGGCCCGGGGCCCTTGCTTCAATCAGAGTACCTAAATCACAAAGGCAAAATATATGACTACAGTAGGTATTAATATGTATCAAAATAACCAAATGATAAGCAAAGTCTAGGTAGAGAAAAGGGCTATATCTTTTTAGGTCAATGTATTTTTTGCAGCCGCAGGAGGATACTGATTGCCAGAGGTGACGATAGATAAGTTCCCTAGCGGCTATATGGCCCAAAGAGACTTAGTCTACTGTAGTATATATGGGCATCCATGCAAGTATCAATATGAACGAATCCAAGTTCAAGTTTACACGATAGGCTTCACCCTTTCCAAATCATACCTGTTTCTTAATGAGTCTCAGTCTCCACTTCCCCGCAAATCCCCATCTTTCATTCCCTCGAAACGGTACTCCGTATATCTCACCGACATGGCAAATCGCGCATATTTGGTCCAAAGAAGTTTAGGTCTGGAAAAATGTGGAGGATTTAGATCCGCACTACCACTGCGAATACCAGGAAAGCCCCTAGTATCTTCGTATGACAGAGCTTTTCTTTTTTTCTTCTTTTTTTTTTGATGTGGTAATATCCTGTCAGATTCTTCTACAATAACAATTCCAATTACATGGGCACTGCCCAGGTGTCAAACCTTGGGGGCCCTCTGGCTAGTAGCTTCGGGCTATTCCAGTATTGTCGGACAGTCATCGGACAAAACGTCTACTAGGATAGGATAGAACTACCAAGACAACCCACAACATAAGATGAGCCCTGGACAGAAGAGAGTAAAGTAATGTATTGATGAGACCAAAACTAAAGTAGCATTGTAGGATTGTCTCCTAGTAGGCCACTTGGTGGACTAAGTACATGGGTGATCCTCCAGGGCTATCTGCCAGTCTGCTCAATCTGCACAAGGCTAGCATGCGGGGGACGAGGCAGTAAGGCCAGGATCAGATCCATCATTCCAAATTCACACACTCTTCTTCAAAAACAAAGTCTGGGTATTGCAGAATCCCTTCAGCCCATTGAGACCCCACTCAACGCCGACGCCACTCTCCTTATGACCACCAAAGGGAGCGGTAGGGCTTAAGCTGAAGTGGTCATTAGTCCAAACAGTACCAGCTTGAATTTGGCGTGCAACTCGGGCCGCGCGGTCCAGATCAGCGGTCCAAATTGAAGCGCCAAGTCCCATCGAGGTGCTATTAGCACGTTCGATAACCTCGGCCTCATCATCCCACGACAGCAGTGGTACAATCGGACCTGTTAAAAGTTAGCAAAGGCTCTCATCTATAAAATCCCATAGACACGCTTCGGCTCACCAAATGGCTCCTCGACTACAATTCGGGAGTTGTCGGGGGGTCGGTCAATGATTGTGGGAGTGACCATGTACCCAGATGAGGGCTCAATCCGACCACCAGTAGCAACCTTCCAACCCTGCTTCTCAATATCATCGAAGAAAGTCTTGACACGCGAGTATTGCATATCATTTTGAAGAGGTCCGTGGCTGATTCCGGCTTTAGAACCATCACCAACAGTGTAGGACTCTACCTGACGGACTAAGGCATCCCTGAACTTTTCGAAAATGGAGCTGTGCACATAAATTCGCTTCAAATTGAGGCAAATCTGACCCGAGTTCAAGAATGCGAAGAATGCAACCTGTAACGATTAGCTTGGCGTACAACTTTCCTTTCATATCAAAAGATCCCCACCTTCTCGGCCACCTTTTCGATGTCAACGTCGGGGAACACAATGGCAGGATCATTTCCACCGCTAAGAAGTATTTCAGTCAATGTATCGTGCATACCGCCTGGATTCAACATACAGCTCGAGGGTTACGCGCTTCAGTGTCCCGCTAGCACTCTGTAATACTCTCTTTCCGGTAGCGGTAGAGCCGGTAAAGCTGATTTTGTCAATACCGGGATGACTCGTGAGCCAGGGTCCCAAGTTATCATCGCCACTCAAGGACTGCACCACACCCGGAGGGAAGAACTTCTGGGCTAGCTCGACAAGCTTCAAGCCCCCGTATGGTGTAAATGGGCTGCGTTTGATTTTGTTAGTATTAACCACTGGAATGATTAACATGAAGAAACTCACGAAGGCTTCACAATAATGACATTACCAGTCAAAAGAGCAGGTGCAATCTTTCCGGTTGCGAGCATCAATGGGAAGTTCCATGGCACAATAGCCCCAACGACACCGAGAGGAACATGTCTTGTTATCACCGTCCTCGTCTCATCATCCTCGATAACGTCTTCGAGAAGTGGAAGGCTAGCCATTCCTCGAATCCAATTAATGGCATTACTAGTCTCGAGCGTCGCTTGGAAAATCTATTCAATATGTGTTAAAAGTATACATATACAATATCAGATAGTGATGACATACAGGTTTTCCTTGTTCGGTGATCAAGAGATCTCGGAACTGATCGCTGTATTGATCAATAGCATCTGCATATGCCAATACAGCCTTCTTCCGATCCTCATATGGCGTCGCAGACCAGAGCTTGAAGGCAGCTTTTCCGGCCGCAGTGGCTTTATCAAGATCCTCTGGTGTTGCAACTGGAACCTCTGGCAGGGCTTCCAAGGTAGCGGGATTCAAGCCATGGCGAGTGAACTCCGTGGGAGAGCTCTTGCCGTTGATGATTTGAACATAGTTCGATCTAAGATCGAAGTCGACAGTCATATTGAAATATTTCAGCTTATGGTGTATCAAAAATGCACTAGCACAGATGTCCTCTCAGGCCGAACAGCACCATCTTATTTGTTTATGTGCCTCTAGTCGACTATGCCTTTTCTAGGTCCTTTGCCGCAAATACCGCCGCAAATACCTGCGTTCCCCCTCATTTCCCCATCTTCATCTGTAGGTGAGCGCCACATCCATGCCGGCGACCCCGGGGGTACCCGCACCAGTGCTTTTTGTCAAAACCAGTGGCTATTTTTACTTGAACTAGAACGTATAACCTTATTAGAAGACTAATACCACGCGAGAATGAGGGAATGGCGGTTGCACAGATAGGTTGTCCTCGGCTGCAAGTGCGATGATGCGGAAAAGGGGAGAACGAAGTGTTAATTGCGTGGATCCCGCTTGATCCCCGCGAAGTTACTCCTTTGAAACTAATATGATGATCATCAATGCATTGGGGGATATCATAATTCTTAAGCAAAAGATAGTGTACAGATAAAAGACAGTTACCCACAAAACCAAAATCAACCCTTGTTCCACTTTCCGAACTTCACATAGTCATCGTAGAGTGACTTGAATACTGCACGACCAGAGACATCCAGCGCAGCGTTAAGCGCACGCATAGACTCACGCGACATGACATCCAGAGCCGCATACAGACCAGGCAAGATAGCAGCCTTGACCTCCGGTGATAACGATCCACGCAGCGAGCACTGCGCATACTCCATGACGACATACTGCAAGTACTGACCGGCAATACGCTTCGCCTTCTTCGTCTGATCAGTGAGGGCCTCGCGGGATGCACCAGGCTGGGGACGAAGAACCGCCGAGACGGTAGGGTCGCACAGCGAGGTGAGCAGACGGGTGTAGTAAGTAGCGTGGGAGGCGTCGAGCGGGGCGAGCCAGAAGGGCTGCGAGAGGGTGGGCTGGAAGCGGGAGCGGCCGCGTTTGCGGGACCGCGCGAAGAGACAGCCCAGTAGGCGCTGCATGGCGTTTACGACTAGGTGGAAGCGGCCGCCGATCTTGAGACGTTGCAGGCTGAGTACGACGCCCATTAGTCGGCACAGGCGGGTGTAGATGGTTGGTGCGTAGGCGGGGGAGATCTGGGGGCCGATTTTGGAGGAGGCGCTTGCGATCGCGCTGAGAATGCTGTCGATGTTGCATTGGGTGAGACTGCGGGTGTGGCTGCGGAGGAGGAGGTCCAGACATTCGGAGGCGAAGCAGAATTGGTCGATGCTTGTGCTTTGGGTGATGGCTTCGGCGAGGGACGTGCAGAGGAGGGAGATCTCGCGTGCTGTGGCGCTTTCTTTGTCTTCGACAGGAGGGAGCGAGGAAACGGCGAGGTAGAGCACGAGAAGTCTGTAGGCGGCATTTTCCCCAATCAAGCCAAGTCCCCGGACTTCGCAGATCGTTTGGGTGATTTTTTCCACGGTCATGGAGCGGAAGCGCTCGGTGGTAGTCCGGATGAAGAGCTGCTGGTCCTCAGCATAGAGAGACTGAAGGGCAAGAGTCTCGGCGCATTGCAGGACTGGCTGAGCAATGCTCTGCTCGGGTCCTTTGCTGGCAAGAAGACGTCGTCGGATTAACCGAGACGGCTCCGAATCAACGGACATTTCCATGTAATTGTCAATCTTGGACAGGAACTTCTCCACTTCGACGTTGTTGGTGGCTAGATCTTCGAAATCCTCGAGAGCATCGATGGTCTTGATAAGAGTAATTGTCTCCTCCATCTTCTGCTTCCTGCACTGGTCTTTGACATGTTTCATATCAGCCAACACAAAGTCGAACACTTTCTGGCGACAAGCGGCAAGTTCCTTCTCCGAGAAGGCTGTCTGCAGCTGCTTTCGGTGGACCCAGAGCTCTGACAGAGTCAACCTCAGAAGGTAACAGGCCATGGAGTCACGATCCACCTGCTTCATTTTAGCTGTTTGCTTCGATGCCCGGACAAAGAGTTTCTTGAACATCTTGTTCCGCTCGTCCTCCGACGAAACCAGAAGCTTGGCCGATATCGCGCGGTGCAGGCTTCGGAATGCTTTCATGATCTGGAGGTCGAGGTCGGTACCCTCCAATGGGACGGCTCGAGCAGCAGTCCAGATGGGGTCCCAGTCACTGGTCAATGTGGCATCACATTTAGGCATGGAAGCCAGTTTCGCCATCATCGTAATAATTCCGATTGTGACATCGGGAGAACTGTCCTGCTCAAGCAAAACCTTTTGCAACTTGTTCAAAATGGTCGTTCTCAACCCGCGAGTGATCAACGGGGCCGGAACCCTCTGCAAGCTCTCGATAAGCAGTTTGCGATTGGAGGAGTCTTGCTCAATGCTTTCGTTGAGGAGGAGAGAAAGATCAGAGACAATGAAGGGAGCGTTGAGCATATATTCGTGGCAGACCACACTCGCCCACGCCTGGAGGAACTTTGCTTCTTCTGCAACAGCTTCCAAGGGCAACGACGTCGAATGGTATTGAGCAGCTGCCAGGGACAGGATATGACGGAACAGACGGGATCGATCATCAGAAGAGATAAGAGCCCAGACTTCCGGAACTCTGACAAGTGCCAGGAAGTAAGCAAGGCCAAGGGTTGTTTGGGAATCCACAGTATCTGTGCGGCCATTCCAGGGTGCCTTGATCGACTTCTTGGCATCTTTGGTTGAGATGGAGGTGATGAGGTCGGTGACATCCTTGGTGGCTTTAACGAATGAACCTAGCTGCTCATCACTAGCGTGTGCCTTGGTTGCAGCAATTAAAAACCGGTAAGCCTCCCACGATTCCAGAGGAGCGAGTTGAACTTTGGTCAGGTCCTTGTGGTTGCGATGAACAGTCTTGGCGGCGACTTCTACCAATGACATGATTGAACTTGCCATGGTCTTATCGGCTGACTGCAGAGTGTTCTCTAGGAAATTCCGAACCAACCGCCACAGACGCCATCTCCAGTGCAGAGCCTGCTTTGACGACAGAGTAGAGGTTATGGTTTCCAGGAGAGATGTCAAGGTCTTTTCCGATTCTGGGAATGTCGAGACTCGGCCACGGAAGCTTGCCTCGACAATAACAAATTTGGCATAAGACTGAGGAGTTTCAGCAAGCTTGCCATTTTCAGCTCGCGTCTCGCTAGCAGCGGTACGCATCTGAGCAGCAATATGCGTCTCAGTGAGGGAAGTTCGCATCAGCTCCGAGTAAGCGTCCGCCAACTCATCATCTTCCCAAACCGAGAACAGACTGAAATTGCTGTTATCTTGGCGAGCTTCCTCCACGATAACGAGTTGGTTGTGCCACAATTCCATGAAGCCGGGCAGGTCTCTTGCGGCGGCGAAGCCTCGCAACAAGGGCAGCACAACCTTGCTCTTGATTATGTCGTAGTTCCCCCGTTTCCGAGAACCACTTTCGCGCCACTGTAATAGAACCTTGTCGAGCAATGCGTCAAGAAGCTTACGCGAATCATGCAAACCGGAGTTTGGCAGGAAAATATCAACCCCAAGACTGATAAACAGAGCGGTTACATTCCACTGAACCTTCTCGAGACCTTGTTCGAAAAGACCAGTGTAATTGGCATGCGCCAGAATGGTGTGAAGAGAGAGACCGACCTTTCGGTCGAGAGCTACCTGGAGGAGGTGCTCCAGTACCGAGATAAACTTGGAAGAAAAGGTGGCGAAGTCTTCCTCCTTTGCGGTAGAGAACGCAAGCTCTGCAACAGCGACGAACAAAGTCTCCAACCACGGAGCTTCATGTGTCTGCCTCCGGAACACATCTCTAGGAACAGCACGCACGGCGTTGTCAAAAAGCTCAGGAAGAAGCTCCACTGATCGCCAGGGATGCATACAAGCTTCATTGCTTGCTTTGTTTTCCTTGGCCACAGCAAACTCGCGAATGATTGGTCTGAAGGTATCAGTCACTGGTTTGACTGAGCTCCAGTCAGGCTCATCCTGAGAATAATCGATGCCGGAGCTTCCACGCTCAAAGAATGCTGCACGAGCGGGAAGCAAGACATGAAGGGCAATAATGCGTTCAATTGCATGCAGGAGAGTGGCCCGCTCGTCGGTGTCAAGTTTGGCGGACCGGAGGCAGATCTGGAGCCTAAGTGCGTGGGCGAAGCAATGTCTCGCGAAAAATTCATTGCTAGACTTGTTGTCCATATCATCTTCACGGTAAGACCTCGATTCCCACAGCTCCACTGCCGAGGGAAACACGTATAGCAAGTGCTGAAGATCGGTTGTTTTCCCCTCATGCGAGAACTGCTTAGCGGCCACCGCGGCTACCCGGAATGCTCGGCCCAGCAGCATCGCGACGGCCTCGGGCTCGCCCCTCAGCGCAAGCTTCAAATGAGAGTTTGCTACCCCATCGGTGCCTAGTGTGCGGTGCGCAAGTGTCACAAATCCGTGTAGACAATCCAATGCGCGGATGAAGGCGAGGAAGCATGCTGCGGGGTTCTGACGTTGCTCGTCCACGTCCACGTCCATGGCGTCTGCATCATTCTCAGTTGTCATTCTCTTGCGTTTTTTCCCTTGGTTTCCTCGGCGATCATCGTGTGTCGGGGATCCAGACAGTGTATGACTGGACTCGGAGTCAGAGCTTAGGGTTGCAAGCCCGTTCCCCAGACCGGAAAAGATATCGGCCTCCAAATCTTCGAGTGTATCACATAGAATCGATAAGAATTTCTGGTCCTTAAGAATAGCAGCGAGGTTCTTCGGTGAAATCAGGTCGATGAGCTGTCGTAATAAAAGGAACGAAGCCGCATCCACTCTGTAGTTCTTCCCACTTCTCAGTCTCTTCAATAGCCATCGCAGAACCCATTCCTCCTTCGGGGTAGCGTTTGTTTGAATCCGAACATCTCGGTGAACTTCCGGGTGACTCTCGCATAGCGTCAAATCCACACCGATAATCTGAGCCGCTTCGTGAATCTGGGTTGTTGGACTGGCGGTGCCCTTTTCAAGGCGGAGGAGCGCCTCTTGCGATGAGCGCGGACGCTGTAGAAGCGCAACACATTAGATCTCGGGAAAAAGACATGCAGGATTTCAAGATAACATTTGACTTACCTCCGCAATCAACGGCATCTCGAAAAAAGCAAATTATTCGAGAGAGTGGTTGGTTATTTGTCGAGGGGAAAAAAAAAAGAGACCAAGAAGAAAAACCGCAGATTGCTCCGACCGCCTTTGGCCGAATCGACTCGGTCCGCTGAACCTCCCAAACTCCTTGCACTCCACACGCCTTCATTCACCTCTATAATTCCACATAATTGCAACTGGTTCGTGTTTTACCCTCGGAAATAGCTCCGACTCAATCGATACTTACTTTTGCCGCGGTAGATTTATCGCAATGGCTGAATCCAGTGAATCCGGGCCGATCGCGCGCGCCACCAAGCCCGTTAGCGAGGCTTTGCTTAACGAGAAGGTATGAGCTAGCTGAATCCTCAAATGGGAGAAGTTGCAATATATCATACCATTGATATATATGACGATTGTCTCGGTCTGGGAACAAACATGGGAGAACCCGTTGGCTAACCGTCAACGTCATATAATTAGTGGGACCGCGCCATCTCCTCTGTGCTCATCAAGTCCTCCCTCGGTCTGTCTTTCGGTGTCGTCTTCTCGGTTCTCCTCTTCAAGCGCAGAGCTTGGCCCGCGTGGGTTGGTCTCGGCTTCGGTGCCGGACGTGCCTGGGAAGAGGCTGATGGTACGTTAACATCTATATCTCATTTTGGTTTGGCTTTTAGAGAGACCTTTGGTGAAGTTGGAGCTTCGGGTCACCGTGGGATAAGCTCCCTTGAGCTTGGGCAGATGCTACTTGCTGTAATCTTCTCAGCATCGAGCTTCGCAGGCCCCTCAGCAATGACCCGACTCCCCGCTTTTCTCCGAACCTGCCTATCTCCAAGATCCAAGAATGACTGAGCTAACTTGTACTCAGCCTCCTTCCGCCGTGGTGACTCCCCTATCAGAGATGCCCTGCGCCGCTAAAGAATGGCTTCCAAGTGTGTACGATACATTGTACAGAAGGCAAGAGACCATCAATGAATGGTTGTCTTCGGCCCAGAGAAGATTTGGTATACTAGTATCCACCAAACCACCATGCACACCGAACGAGGTGTTTCCTTGAGCTTTTCCCCCCATCTTTTGAATTAAGAAACATGATTTGAATTGAAAACATGTCCCGGCCCTTCACTTCCAACACCTGCCTTCAGTAATTTCAGATTTTGGTTCCTTATGAGAACGAAAACACAATTCGATACAGGACCATTCAAGTTGTAAACGGCACACCTGGATGAGCCTATTCTATCAATTTATAAGCAATACAACAACACAAGGAGTTACTGGTGCTTTGTAGTTCTTTTTGGTATATTGCCCAGTTCTCTCTATGATCTCATTTGTGCAAAAGAATAACCATGGTATCCCGTCCATTTTGTTATCGCGAGAATGAAATAATTCGGCTTCCATACTGTTCGATTGTTACATCGATTTGGAATAAAGCTAGGCTCCATCCTTCCTTCTTTCCGCTGCCACTTCTTCCAAGCCACCTCGACGTCAACAGCTCTCGGTACTGGTAGATATATATGACCCGGCACAGACCAGAGAGGTATCGGCCAAGGCGGATGAGGAAGAGAAGTATCTGCGCCGGCATCAATGAGCAATTGGACGATCGTCGAATGACCCATCTCCATCGCCAATTGTACGACTCTTCCACAGGAGAAGTTGGCAGGTATTCTCGAGTCTCTGCTGTAATACGCACCGAAAGGGGGCCGCGGGGGGGGGGGGGGGGGGGGGGGGCGACCGCCTAGATCGTGATATGAAACATTGATATCAGCGCTATGTTCAATCAGCAATGCTACGAGAATTGCATTCGTTTAATCTAGTAGCTCGGACGATGGGAGGCGTGATATCCTCCAATTCCAATAGTCTACACAACAAAGAGTCGTCGTCCCAAGAGATCGGATCAGTTGGACAAGGCCGATCAGATTCCTCGAAATCACAGCTGACACTGTGTCCAACGAGAAACTTAGCGGTTGTAGTATTCGCTGCTCCACCACGAGAGCAAGACGTCTAGTACATGAGATAGTATATGAGATTCGGTCCCTTATTTGCACAAGAACCTCGACCATTCTATGATGTCTGTGTTTCACTGCCTTAAACAGGGCTGGTCCATGTTCTTCGTAGATAGTGTGGTTTGCGTCAGCGCCGTTGTCCAAGAATAGATTGACCAGATCGAGTCTTCCGTGCTCCACGGCCCATTCCAATGGTGTAAGGGTTATTTTACTCCAAACATCTGGTATAATATCTAGTTCACAGGGCTTTTGGTCGTACTCGAGAATCTGGACATTCAGATGTGAGAGAAGACTGGCTTGATATATCCGGCCTTCAATGCAACCGCGAGTGCTTCCATTTTCTGCTTGTCACTAGGAGGTTCTCCATTTTTCGCTAATCGTTGGGAGGGAACTTTCGTAAGTAGCTTGGCTAACAGGCCCTTCGCGACTGACGGTAGGCTCTCAACAGCTTTAGGTCTAGATCAATGATCCTGTGCCGCCGCTCGCCATCGTTCTTATGGTATAAAGGGGGTCTTTTACTAGCTGAGGAAGTAAGTTAGGATGGTCATCTTAACGGGCCGAATATGGCTGCAAAGCGAGTCCAATAGGTTCAATTTCTTAATCCTTTTGACCTGGTCGACTTTTTCGGGGTACAGTAAACGTCAACCCCCATTAAAATGTACTCCACTTCTTTGTAACCTCGACCACTTTGGAAGAATTTATGCTCCCGGATTATTTTTTGTTATAAGTAAAGAGCACCAATATTGCCTAATTAGGTATAGCGTCCCTAATTTTGCGAACTTTAACTTTGCGCGGTCGCTTTTTAGGCCTACCGCCCACGTGTTGTATTACTTCCATTGGCTTAACTCTGTGTCCCGCCCTTTTCTGCCGGCTTTAAATAACCCCTAAGATTATATAATACCAAAATGGCATGGATAATGACCCTAAAAGTGCCAAGACCCTTCTTCAGAAACCACGTTAATTTTTGAGGATTTGCTTTCCGAAGATCCTTACATTTTAACAGGTTTGACTATAAACAAGCACACTATACGGAGTAGGACCGGCTCAATCAAATGAAGATAGTCAACACTAGACCCTACCCGGAAGGTATCGTCTACTCCACTATTATCCACGGTTCAGCTTCAGAAGCTAGTTTCACTTACTTTGCCCAATGTAGAAATGCCCGGGATCTTCAAAATCATCTTCTTTAAGCATTTTATCTTTCTTCCCCTAGATGCCCTTCACGGGTGTCTCCAGACTTAACAAGATGGCTCTCAGCAAAGAGGAATACCAGCTCACGTATGTCCGACTGGATGACCCATCGGGGACTGCGACAAACGCAAAACGCAAGTCACGGCCGTTATCCGTGTCAGAACAACAAGCAATACTGCAATCTCAGACGAATTTCTTTGGTTCGAGTTGGACCTTCGAAATACTTAATTGTCTCATCGCTGTGGCTTTCCTGATCGCAATTATACTTGTGCTGTACAATTTCGATGGGAAACCAGTGCCAGACTGGCCGTACGGTATCACGTTGAACGCGTTAGTCTCGGTTCTGTCTACAGCCATGAAGGCGGGAATGGTGTGCATGGCTACTGAAGCTTTGTCCCAACTGAAATGGTCCTGGTTTAGTCAAGGCAATAAACTAAGTGACTTGGCATTACTCGACGCCGCTAGCCGTGGACCGGTGGGGGCCTTGGTTGCTCTATTTTGCTTTGTTCCTCGGTGAGTCTATATGAATTTTAACATAGGTATTAGCTAACATGCCTTAAAGCCATCTTGTCACATTCGGATGTCTGGTCCTCGTTATCGCAGCTGCTACGGACCCATTTGTGCAGCAGGTGATGGGAATCCTAGGACGGTCAGTCCCAACTCACGGTAATGCAACCGTTCAAGTGTGCAACTCAAGTCTTTACAACGATTATGGACTAGGCGAAGGCCCCGGAATGAACAAAGCACCACTGTCGACCATCGGTGCCATCTACTCTGGGATTTTCCAAGAACAAAGCGCAAACAGTAAAAATTCTTTGATAGAGTGCGCTACAGGAAACTGTACATTCGCGCCATATCAGTCTCTCGGCATCTGCAGCCGCTGTGCCAACATCACCGACTCTCTAACACTTCGGAAGGTGGATGGGGCCACCCCTGGGCAAGAAATGTACAACTACAAACTACCGAATAGTTTCGCTTTCAGAACATCCACAACTGAAAAATATGTCATGAACAGCACATATCTCCGCCCTCTCGTCAGCCTAAACACAACCGGCCTGGCAAGTATTCTCAATTTTACCGCAATCACTTCTTCTGGCTATAGTGTACCTCCCACAGTGAGTGCAACTGAGTGCTCCCTCTACTTCTGTGTCGAGACCTATCATGCAGCTGTCAAGGGCGGGGCCTTCACGGAGAAACTCACCTCAACTGAAGGTACCTCGAATTACTCGAGTCTCTCCTTAAAAGACTTTGCAATCGTACCAAATACTTGCTATGTGAACGGCACACAACAAGAAAGCACACACAGCCCAGAGTGCGCCTTCAAAGTGAATTGGCTAAGCACCTTAGCCCTTTCAAATTCAATCACCCCCTTGCTAAACGGTACGGGGTCACTCTTCGTGAGTAATCGACCAAGTTGGTCATCCGACTCTATGGAAGCCCTCTATGGGTTATACGGCAATTACACCGAAATAAACCTTGTCTTCCAGTCACTCGCAGCCTCACTTACGTCCCATGCACGATCAAAGGTCTGCAAGGCTTCTCATGGCGGAACTGCCTGGTCCACAGTATCTTATGTTCATGTGCGGTGGTTGTGGATGATTTTACCTATCACGCTGGTGTTCCTGAGTTCGCTTTTCTTGATCATCACTATTTTCCATACAAGGAGAGAGTACATTTGGAAGTCTTCGCCTTTGGCTCTGCTCTTCTCCAACTTGGATCTTGAGGGACCCAATCCTTTCAGGACTGATCCTACCCTCAAGGGGATTGAACAGACGTCTCGCCAAATGGACGTGCGGTTGGAGACTTCTTCTGACGGCCCTAGGATTAGGGTCGTTCCTGTATCGTGACGCGGGCATTCATTAGTGATGGCTCTTCCACTATCTATAGCCGGCAGCCCGGTCATGGAACACCGAAGAAATCGCCCAATGCAAGTGAGGATGCAATAGACCCTATTTAGAACTTATAGATTAATTAATGTTGATTTCAATTGTAGAAGAGAAGTATATAGCTAGTAATATATAAAAGGTAGTTATTCCAACACGGGGTTGGGTATAGCCCCCAACCTGGCTTGTGTGTCTTAGATATGGAAGAAGCTGTTCGTAGGTACATGTTTACTTGTTCACGCAACTTTCGCAACAAGGGCATTGATTTATCTTACTTACAATCCGAGTTCACTGCCTGCGGGCTTTATCAAGCCTACGCGGACTACAATGATCTACTGGATCTGACCTACGATCTGATTTCCAGTATGGTTAAGTACATCACAGGGTGCGACTACCTTCCACACCCAAAACGCTAAGGCCTATACTACTAATAGAAAGGGTCCTCCGAAGCGGGTAGACATGATCCCTGCTCTAGAAGAGGCTTGCGGTAAGAAGTTTTCCCTAGGGATCAGCTTCGCGCCTAGGAACCAAGTGGTTTTCTTAAGGATAAGCGAAACTAAAGAATTATTTATAACGTCTGTATGGTTGGGCCACAAGGTTATGTATTGTGATATTTTATGTAACAGATTGTCAAACTAAGTATTCAAATCCCAAATTCTTCGTCCAGACGAGAGTCCATGTGGTTACGGGGCGAGGATCTTTAATCCCGCACCGGCCGACGGATCTCGAGCTTTGAACTATCCTCCTGGCCTCGGCGATATGCATTTAGATCTCGAATAGTTGATGGGCGTTTTCTCCTATTGTGTAGCTTGATCTTGTTTTCCTTCAAATAATCATCCGCAACCTGCTCCGCTGTTTTCCGGAACTGAACAAGCTGCATCCCAGATTTCCACGGAGATGATACTGGTCTTGACTGGAACTCAGGCTCTGTTTTGATACTGGCTTTTGTCTCCGGTGTGAATTTGGGAATATCAAAGGGATCAGATGGCTCGGCTGGCTCTCGTTTTAGAAGACTTTGGATACTTTCTTCCACGTCGTCACACAAGTCTATGATTTGTGCATCGTCCGTGTTGAAGTCAGCCTTGATACTAAAGCCACCTCCTTCTCCAGGCTCGTTATCAGAGTCGGAATCGAAGCCGGCCATGTTTGAATCTGGATTCATTGAGATCGGAGTACTATCAGAGGATGAGATGTTGGTCTCAGTCGAGGGAGCCGGTAGAAGACGTAGCCTGTCAAGTTGTAGTTGACGTTCCTTTGCATCCTCCCGCTCTTTAGCCGCAATCAAATCCAGCTCTTTACGCTGCACATGATAAAGCTCTCTGCTCTTTTCTTTATTGGCCATGGCTACAAGCCCATCTGCCACACCAAGGCGGTAACTGAATGTGGGAGTGCCCCCTTTGTAGGCACAAGCCCACTCCAAGATGTTATTGTGGGCCATCTCAAATGACATCGCTGCTGCAGCAGTGTTGCTGGCAATTCCGAAAAAGGTCCAGTGAATATGCGTGTTATAATCGGTTGAAAAGTGCTTGCAGTCAAAAAAGGTGCACATTGCTCTTGCAACTTTCTCAACAAAAGCCTCTTTCATGACCCTTTTGGATGAGCCCGCAATTTTTGTAATACACACGATGCTCCGTCCGCCAAAATGTGCCTTACTGCCATTATCATCAGTAGCCATGAGATCCGCTTGGCTCACGTTGTGTTGACTCATGAGCTTCTGGGATAGAAAGAGGGCGGCTTTGGCTTCGGTCTCTGTTGTGTTGACATGATAGGCGCGGTTCAGACACTTTTGAATCCTATCTAGAATCTTTTTATCGACAGTAGATGTGGGATTACTCTGGTTTTCGCGGGCACTTTTGACCATAGTTGCCTTCTGAGTAGGCTTTCTGGAACCTTTCCGTTCGGCTCGGGAGGATTCAGTTGGCATTTTGGGGGATGTGCGTTCGTGATTTGAATACGGAGTACTAAATTGAAATTAAAGATGGACAGAAATTTGGAGAAAAAAAAGGGGGGAGGGGGAAGCTACGCTGCCTTTACAAGATTAATCCTTGTACTTTGTACTTTGGCACTCGTGGAAACTGAAAGGCGAGGCCCTCATTCGTTAGCACAAAGTGAGATAAACAGTGCGTTGGGCGTTTTCCCGTCACATGCAGGTTCCGATGTGATAGACGCAGCGTATTATTCGAGAGTTATCCTCTTATAAATTAATCATATCATCATAAAATATATCCCAAATAGGGAGTTAATTATATACATTCCATCTCGTTGGATGGTAGGAGCACCAACGAAAACCAGTATCAAAAAAACAAACGCTACTACAAAGACCTAAGCCCGCTCAAATCTTCATGTCGGAAGTATTTGGACCCTTCCGATCTTCCGACCCAAGCGCACCATCCAATGACCTCCGATCAGCATACCCTTGACCCTCCAAGTCATTGGGGTCCTTTCCGTATGCAACGGAGAAATCCTCAACATCGATATCAACCTCGTTCCACGTAGCACTTGTCTCAGGAACGGGGAAGAACCACGTCAGAGCGAAGTACACGCCACCGGAAACAAGGACACCGGTGAAATAGTTGATGTTGTAAATGTATTCCGCGCCGATAGGGACTTTGCAACCCACGGCACCGGCGAAGCCAACGATGTTGATCATGATACCGCAGATGTAGGCCGTATAGGCGCGCCAGGAGAAACCGCCGGTGTAGTAGTAGCAGTCTGTTTTGCTGGCACTGTAGAGAGAGTTGATATTCAGGTAGCCCTTTCGGACGATGTAGTAGTCACAGAGCATGACACCGGCGATGGCGGAGAGGAAGAGGGAGTAAGCTGAGAGGTAGGTTGTGAAGTTGTTTGAGGTTGAGAGAAGGTTCCACTGTGGATTTTGTTAGTATTGGTCATGATTATTTGAGGGGGCTAGAAATGAATAAGTGGTAAGACGTACTGGACACATAGCTAGACCGACGGCGGCGCAGATGTAACTACCGCGTCGGATGGACATATATCGGGGTAGCAGTGCAGTCATATCAGTGCCTGCTGAGATTGAGTTGGCGGAAATGTTTGTACCGAGCTGGGCTAGGGCAAATCCGGTGGCGATGATGAAGATACCGAAGCGCTGGCCGGAACTGGCTCCATCGAGGAACTTTCCGAGGAGATCAAGGGGGTTCCATGTGTAGCCGTCGTTGAAAATCACCGATGAGGAGGAAGACACGATGATTCCAATGAATGAGGTGATGCCAAAGCCGACGGGAATGGTCAATAGCTGGGACCAGAATGCATCCTTTGGTGTTTTCGCAAATCGTGAGAAATCAGGGTTATTCATGATAAGTGCCGCGAAATTTCCGATGCACGACATGATTCCTTTCACCATCGCCCATGAAAGATCGCTTCCGTGGACGGTGTTGGACTGGTGGATAATCGGGCCGAGGCCGTGGGCACGGGAGATAGCCCAGGCAAAGAAAGCGATGGCAGCGATAGGAGAGTAGATTGCCTTAGCGGTGAACAAGTGACGGACTTTGTGAACGGGGAACCACAAGGCTGGAAGCGAGAGCAACCAGAATAAGAAGAAGCTGACGAAATTCTTGGTATCGACGCCAGCACTAGCAGAGAGACCATTGTGAAGGTTCCGGTAGCTGGGCCAAATGGCCTCGATCATCAAAGTAACACACTGGCCTAGTAATGTATAAGTATGCATGTTTTCACTGGATCGGAAAGATACGTACCTCCAATATAACCTTGCACACCGTACCAAATAATAGCCATCACCACACGGTTCAGGACGGGCCATAAAGAGCCCCATATTCCGAATGAAGCTCGGGCTGTGACGGGAAAAGAAATATGATAGACAGCGCCAATTCGTCCAGTCAGGCACACGAAACCTGCAGCCACGAAGTATCCAACCCAGACACAGATCCAAGACTGCCACCAGGAAAGACCGTCGACGATCATTGAGGAGGAAATCATCCATGTGTTCTATATTTTGTGTTAGATATCACTGGGCTTTTACCGGTCACCGTTTGGAAATACTGACGATGTTCAACGAGTCCGCAATCCAGAAAGCAATAAAGTTGATCCATCTCCATTGGCGTCTTTCTGGGTCCACTGTAGTGCAATTTCCATTGATCAGTCTTTGTATTCTTTGTGTACCACTCATGAGGGTGATAAATAAGGGGAGGATCCGGAATCCTATAAGCCTGGATAGTCTCACCTGGCCGTAAATCACTGTTGGTCAACATCATCTGAGCATTGGTGAGTCCCGGCTCGTTCTCGACGGCCGCCTTGTCGAGTGTCCATTTGAGCTTGGACATATTGGCAGATGGACGTGTAGACCTGGAGTTACTAATAGTTGCCAGTATAGTAATCAAACGTCCCAAAAAAAGTGTCAAGGACAAGCTACTGTGGGGAAGTTGAATAATAAAAAAAGGAATCTTTGAATAAGGGGTAAAAAGACGGGGGATAACAGCATCATTATAACCTTTCCCACATGGAATGATTCTGGAACAGCCATATCCTCCAGGATCCGAGTCCTCTTTTCCCCGAGTGCGATAAGGAAGCAATTGGCTGCTGATCTTCAGTCTTGGAAGCATCCATGATTGTCTGAGCCTATCATAACCACCTAGGGGAAGTGACCGAATGACTTCAAGTAAGACATCCCGACCTTATCTCCAGGAATTGGCAACGTTGGCTCCACTTAGCCCCACATATTAAATCTGAGGAAAGGTTGTGATTGGTTGGTCGTAATCTATGCTTCGATATGGAGAAAAGCTGGAGATAGAAAAGCAAAATCTTGGCGTTGACTCGATGAGATCGAGTAATAAATAGATCACGTGTATCATGCCTTAGGCCATCTATGTATAAACGTGTGGCTATTGGTCAGTCCTATAGATCATGGAACCCACTAAGATTCAACCTTGGAATTCTCATTGATTATTAATTTCATCAAGTGAAATCCATGTAATCGTGACTACAATGCTATCCACATATGTAGGTATATAAATACCAGCAGACGCATGGGCATATGATGTTGTGCTACCCTATATACGAGTGGATTGAGAACCAATTGTCAGGAATAGCTTAGTAGCATTGCATGATAGTGTGGAAAAGGAAATATAGGTACTATATATGTTGACATATATTACTGTATGTCATGACATTATTCATCCTCTCCAACCACCCATATATAAACCCGTCATACACAGTGATATATAAACTAGCACCCAGAAAGCCGGAGTGATCTAGTTCTTGAAAAAGTAGTATTTCAA
This sequence comes from Penicillium sp. CMV-2018d, assembly GCA_028827225.1. Lineage (NCBI taxonomy): Eukaryota > Fungi > Ascomycota > Eurotiomycetes > Eurotiales > Aspergillaceae > Penicillium > Penicillium hesseltinei. The sequence goes on along the minus strand of JAPZBW010000002.1, from coordinate 2,775,347 downwards.
CAGAGGACGTGTGAGGTAAAAGCAAAGGCAAATAATACATTCCACGAGAGTGCCTTGATAACATAAATAGAAGTGATATGCTAGTGTGCAAGAGTGTTTAATCGAATTGACAGATCAACTGTGAGAGCCTCCTGAAAATGAAAAATCCCAAGTCCCTATGCTATGATAATAAAGATAATAAACGACATGATGAATGAATAGAGTTGCTCCAGTGAACCAGTCACGTATATGTTCTCCGATGTGATTGACTCCCTCAAATGCAATGATGATGATGAATGGTAGAACCGAGTTCCCGAAAGAGCCTATGCGGACATGTAGCGCAACAAAAGAGATAAGATGAAAAGCAAAGACATACATAAGACCAAACAAACATAAGAAAACAGGGAGAGAAGAAGGGTTAAAACAAAAACACAAACAAACACATCTCCCAGTCGAATACATAGCCGGATGGTCAGTTTCCGGGTTTGTCGCAGAAAAATGACAGGACAAGGACGATGAACAAGATAATACCCATGGTAAATGGCAAAAATAACACTTGAAGCAACTTGGGGGGTATCGCTGTGACGGGTATTGGATGACAATAACGTAATAAACAAAACGTCCGGCAATGTGGGCACAGATGAGAGCAAAGAGTGGGATATGATGCAGTATAAAGACAAACGCCGGAACTTTGGTTAATGCTGACACTGATAGGAACAAGATTCCAGATCGGGAGAGGGATGAGGTGAAAAGCCAGCGCAAAGCTGCGGTGGCCATAGAGGTGGGCGAGATAAGATGTGAGGTGACTATCATTGAACGGATGATGAGTTTGACGTTGTTGACACTGTGGGTGTCAGGCTAGGAGAGCCTTCCTTGTCCTCAGGGCTTGGGGAATAACTGCGATCATGCGGTTGATCCCTTTCGCGCTCGGCCGACGAAGAGCGCTTGAAGACAGTCTGGCCGATTTGGCGCAGAATACCCATGCGTTCAGCACGGAGCTCTTCGAGGTCCAGACGCTGAACGGAGATGGGCTCTTGTTTTGAGATCCTGCAGAAAAGCGTCGAGAACAAGTATTGGTCGCCGCTGGCATCGTAGAGAGGCAAATAGCGGTAACCTTGCGACAGACTGGTGAGCTTGGCGGTGAAAGTGGCTAGCTGCACGCTGTTGTTATTGCCTGCACTGCGACCGTCCATTGAGCTCCAGACAGTCCATCGCACAAACACAAGATCAGGATATTTAGTTTCCAGCGACAGCTTGAACTTGTCGTTGAAAACGGGGCTGTAGCCATTGCTTTGCTCGATCTTGGTGCGGCGACGGTGCGGATATCCGATGCCGGACATACCGTTGCGCGCAGAGGCATCCATACCACCTTCGCCGAGGACGAAGCTCTGTCCACGATCATCAGCACTGAACATCTCGATCTCGACATAAGGGTTGATATTGTCGTCCTGTCCGATGGTGCGTGGACGGGGGAGTTGTTGTGCAGAGACGACGTCGACCGAGAATCGAACCAGTTTGCGCTCCATCTTGCGCTTCTGCTTTCCATCATCAGCAGCTGGTAAGCGAAGGCTCTCGGGCTTGAGAATATAGCCAGTACGGTCAGTTCCAGCGGCGAACATAGCCTGGTTCATTTGCATTCCTATGTCGTAAGTCTGCCAGTTGAGCGCTGCCATTTGCACACCACGGCGCCAGAACTTGTTCGGATCAAAGTTGGATGAACGGAGTCGGAATCCGGAAGGATACACTCGCGTGAGATACTTGCGGTTGTGCGATTCCAGTGCAACCTTGTTGTCGTGACTCTGAGTGATGCTCTCGAATGACCGCTCGGCAAACGAGTAGATATGGTTGTACCGCCTGCTCTCTGGAGAGGAGAAGCTGTGCCACTTGTAGCCACGAGTGTAGACACCCAAGTCAGAAAGAGGCTTCGTGATCTTGCTTTTCTGGCGCCGCTTTTTCTTCTTGTCGGTGTGAACAGACACTAGCGCTCCGTCACTGTCTTCAGTTGCACTACTCATGCTTGTAGCAGTGAGCGAACGCCTATCCTGCGAGATCAAAGGGCCAATGCTGTCGACGGGACCCATGGTGGGGGGACTCGACAGTGAGGGAAGAGGCTGGATGTTCATATCAGGGAGAGTCGGTCGTACGAAGGGCGTACTAGCACTGCGTTTGCGGCCATGGGTGCCGATGGAGCCGACAGTATTTTGGCGGGGATCAAACTGAGACTCGTCACAAGTCTTGACTTTGACTAGAATACGGCCCTTGAGCTCTTCGGGCGACGGAAGGATGTGGCAGTTGGTCATCAAGGGCTCAAGGACAAGGCGTTCCTTGAATGTCTCCTTCATGATCTTGACCATTGCTAGTTGCTGATCCGGATTGCAGTGCACCTCAAGAGAAAGAATGAGAGGGAAGTCGCATGTGATGAAGGCGTATCGGTTGATGACGGTTATGCAATCCGCAAAGAGGACACTGGTAGTTAGAGTTCGCCCGTGAGACACGATGGGGCGTCCATCTGCGCCATCCCAGCAGTCGATCTCGACACAACGACATCCCTGCTGGAGCGCGCTAACGTAAGCCTCGGTGCTTGATGCACCAGCCACTTGGCGGCCCAGGAGGTAGGTGTTGTGAGAGCTCGAGATGAAGTATTCATTCAACGGCCGGTCGAATCTTGACTGGGGAGCACGTGAAGCGTAGACACCGTTGCTGGACGAAGACAAGAACGCGGCAAATGCATCCAGGTTCATCCGCGATACAGGCGGAGGAAGCTCCGATCCTTCTGCAGAAGGAGTGCGAGATTTAGAGGCTCGCCGAACGTACTTGTCGAACAGTGCAGTCCAGTAGACCCGGTCGGATTCGATATCTTCATTTTGTACGTCACAAAGGAAAGTCAAAAACTCGCTCTGAGTCATGCCTTCCTTCGGTTTTTCGGTGTGAAGCTTGAAGATATCCTTGACATCCTTTCGTTCCTTCAAACGCAAAAGGAAGTCTTTGAATTCGGAGAAATCCAACTTGCCGTTACAGGCAGCGTCGGCTTTAGTGAACTGTGCCCGAAGCATGTTCTTGGAACAGTTGATATGCAAGCTGCGGCAGACCTTCTCCACGGCGGCGAGATCGAGACATTGCTCCTCTACTGGAGGAGGACCCTGCGGGAAGAGTCTCGACATCTCGCGCTGCCAGTGTGCCTGCAGAACCGCTTCGCTCTGACTTGAACCTGCCAGACCAGACATAAGATCGATTCTGTATCGAGAGATATGCTCAAGGGTGGTAATCCAAAGGTCAAGAATACGATCACTAGGAGCGATGAGGTGCAAGGTTTTGACTGTTCGGCCCTTGGAGCGGTCAGAATCCGCAATAACAATGGTGAACCATCGGCGCTCTAAATCTTCGGGAACCTGATGTTCTTCGCGGTAGTTGCGGGCGTCGGCACCGACCCGGATTTCTTTGATATCATCGATATAGAAGCGTTTGGCCGGGTTGGAGACATCCCAGAAAACCTTGGCGGCATCTAGGTCGAGGAAGAAGCGGACTTGCTTCCTGCGTTTCTTAGTTACCTTGGTTAGGACTGTGCCCCGCTGGACAGCGGAGTCTACTTTGGGCGCAACGGCAACCGCGGGGAGGGGACCAACTTCGCGAGCCATATTCATGCGACTCTCGCTGCGAAGACTGGATGCCTCTGAGCCACCCCATGCGCCCAGGTTGTCCAAGGCCTCGCTGGCTTCATCCTCGTTGCTTGAATCGAGAGCGCTATCGCGGACGGGTTGAGTGCCGGTTTTGCTATCACTGCGTCGACGCATGATGATGGGACCAGTGCTTCGATCCCGTTTGTCGTTTTGGGTCGTAGACTGCCGCCTGCGGGTGAGTTTGTTGGCAGCGCCTCTTGAGATCCGTCGCATGATGCCCGGCGCCTTGGCGGACACAGCAGGGTCATTGATGCTGGAGGGATTTGTGTTTCCGGGAACGGCCATCATGGACTCGCCAAGTTCGAGGGGGCCTGGCGTAGGCAGGGAATAACCATTCACTCGGCCGTAGAGTCCCTCGCTTGCAGATTGTAGGGGGGTGCCAGCAGGGGTGAAAGTATAGGGTGTGCCGGGAGCAGGGAAGGATGAGGTAGGAGTAGAGATCGGAGAAGAGGTGAAAGAGGGTGCGGAAGAAAGGGGAGGGCCAGAGGGCAAAGATGTGACACCATGATGTAGGGAGGACGGTTGAGGGAGAGATGTCGCAAGTTTTAAGTTGGATTGGGTGTCGGCATCCAGGATCGGTGAGGTAGTCGTAGCATACGCCATAACGACTATCTACCAAGAACGACAGCTCAGCTGTCGATAGGGGAAATGTAAGCCGGTGGTATATCGTGCCAACGTTCGAGTCACCTGGACTCAGAAGTGGGCGAATGGGTAACAGCGTATGGAACCGGCCTGCCGTCAAGGTTCGCAAGGCTACCGCCTGTCAGGAATGTTATGCGACCCGAGCCAAAAGAGAAAGTAGAATATTCTGACACAGTGAGAAAATGATCGTTCAGCCACGTCCTCAGCAGAAGTTCACCGTTCTTGAACTCTGCTGCATCTTGTCCTGGATTGGGTGTAATGCGGAGAGCCCTGCCAGAGAGCAGCTCACGGGAAAAGAAATCGCAACAAAAGAAAATTTGAGCGATTAAAAAAAAAAGTCCCTGATAACAATTGCAAAGGGCACTGGCCCTGTGCAACGGCCAATCCACGAGGGATATTCTCAGCCGATGCTAACCACTTGGGATAGACGTCACAAACGAAATCAACCAGGGAATGATCTCCAGCCTCAAGGAAGCGGAAGCGGGTTCTCGTCTTTCTTCTTTCGGAGCCCGGCTGATTCTCTGTATGTCCTTCCAATGATACCAATGCTACCCCTCTCTTATGCGTGTCGATCTGCCGGTGCGTGGGGGAAGCTGCTGCTCTGCAGCGAAAGAGGGGCGTGTTGTGATATGGGCCAATTGATCGTGGAATCACCGAGTGAATTGGGGAAGGCGGCGCGGAACTGGTTCGAAATTGAAGGGCGTGCGCCAAAGCGAGTCAAAGGCTGAAGGTAATGCGTATGCAGGTATCGTTACCAGAGTCTAGGAAAGAGCCCCAAGAACCGGCTTTGGGTGCTTGCGGAAGTAGACAGCGGCAGCAAAAAAAAAGACCTAAGAGTCAAGGGTTGTCCTAGTCCGACAAGGGCACCGTGCGATTGGGTGCGATTGGAGCTAGCGATGCGGCAGGCGAAGGGAGTACCCGTGCTAAAGCGTAGGGAGATTTTTCCCCGGCGCAACGAAGCTAGGATAGGAGGATGCGATGAAAATCGGGAATTGCGACAGAGTTGCCAACGCAGTGGATGCAGGCGGTCGAAAGGGGAAAGGCGGGCAATCGGAGACTGGGCCAGGTTAGGGAGCTCGCTGATGTTGGATTGTTTAGTGCCGTTTTGGAGGATCACTGCGAGTTGATCCAGTTGCTGCACGGTTACGTGGTGGTCACTAAATCCGTATGCGAGTTGGGAGTGGGTAAAATTGCGGAAGTTTTGGATGATCATGCGACGAGGGGGAGAAGACCTGCGTTGTCCTTATCGTCGTATGAGTATAGAGTTTTTTTTTTCTTCTCTTGAAGGGGAGAGAGTAAGGTAAAGAAGAATTGAAGGGGAAAAAGGGAAAATAATTTAATCAATGAATCCCAATTCTGTGAATTGAAGCTGCAGTGGGTACTGGGTACTTACGATAGACGTAGCATGCGGTATGGAAAATGGTGTACCGTATACCCGTATTGTTCGGTAATTCTGGTAAAATACTGGGGGTATGTAACATGAAACAAATCGAAGTATGTCGTAATTTTGGTCTCTTTCTTTTTGTTTTTCTTCTGTTCAAGACATCCGAGTCAATATGTATTTAAAGAAACATCAGATTCAAGCTGCGACTGCAGATATTCCAGTCGTGATGTGGAGGTGAGAGAGAATGTTGGTATGTATGGTCTGTTAGGGCAAAAAAAATATTTCTTAAGACTTACCAGTGTATATATGAGCCAATATACTAGTGGGAATGAGGCTGAGATTTCAACCGAGGGGGAAAAAAGGCAATAAAGAAGTCTCTAGCATAAGAAGAGAAAAAAAAAAAAAAAATGAAGGGGCCGTTGAAATATTAAATACTACACCGTATGGCAACAAGCAATTGCTCATTTCCTTCAGGCATGCCCTACAGTTAGGTACTACTTCAATACCCAAGTGCCTATCAAAATACAGAGCTGCCTACCACGAGATGACGATGTGGAATGATTGCCAGACGGAAACCCGTTGCTCGGTATAATTGGACGATCCTTGGAATTCCTGGGGAATGTTATCGGCCAAACGGGGTCGATCTGTGTTTCAAGTGTGTTGGACGGGAGCCCTAAAAGGGACGGGGATTATTATTTCCCTACAATCTACCTATGGCAAACTCTCCTGAGTCTTTGACGGTGTGCAAAGGGGGGATCCTCCCCCTTTCTCTTTATTCAGATTTCAAGTTTGATACTAAAATATGTCCCGAGAAATTATGGATTACGGTGGATACAGGAATATCAGTCTATTTCATTCAGACTTCTATAGTTAGTCCGAGACACCGCCGGGCTCCAGTTCCCCCACATCGCAGCGTACTTAGTCGACTAGCCTAGTATTATAATCACGTTTGAGATTATTACCCTTAGACTGTAACACTTATTCTTTACCTGTATCACTTCCGTGGAAATTCCCGCCTAGCACCGACAGGGCGGTCCGGGGAAGATATGCGGAGCCTTCGGATTCCTGCGTTTTGATCGCAAGATTGGATTAGACTTTCCCGTTCTCCCTGTGATACATGGTCTTATCTAATGTTGTGTTTTCTTCCAAGCTTGTGTTTGTGTTCATTGTTGACTGGTCGGGCGACTACTGTACCCAAGCCCTGGGACAAAAGAGACTGAGTCGATCAGGACGCACATCATCATTTCCTCCTATTCGACACCTTGATGGGGAGGAAATGGTAAGATGGCACGATGTATACCGCAAAATTCACTATAAGGTCTGTGTACATTATAGTATACCGTCATCTACGGAGTATACGGAACGTTGAAATTGAACGTCATCCCTGAACCGGTGAGGCTTGATGTGGCAGTGAAAAACGGTTTGGGCGGTGCAGACAGAGTGGATTCTCCAAAGTAAAACAGATCGGGGAGTTTGAGGTCTCCGAAAAATATAACATTCCAAAGGTTATTAATATTTTGTCCCGCCCTACAGGCTACGAGGCCCGCACTTCCCGCGACTTGGGATCTGGTAGCTTTCCAAACTCTGTATTCTCGGGAACTTTTTTTTCTGCTCTATCTCAGCTCCCCTCAGCTCACCTCGTACCTGTCAAGGCACAGAGTGATACAGAGTGATACAGATTGTATGATGTAGAGTGTGACCAGCCGCAATGCACAGGAACATCTGCGGGGTCAACCCCGCAGCCGTTGCAATTTGATGAGCTGGCGATGCCGTGCTTCACCACTTCCTTGATTATTTCGATTCATAACTCTGCCGCTACAGCCGGAGAAAAGAAAATCGAAGTCCTTCAGAACCCCCTCACTACAAAGTAAGGCTATGCTCTCCTGATCCTACGCTCCTGCACATCGCCCGGGTGGGTTGTTGATGAACCTAGCGCTGCCCAAGGGCGACAGTTAGCCTCTTTTGATCGTAACAGCCGCATAAACCTAGCAGCTCCTGACAAGGATCTTGTTCAGACCTCAGGTGGTCATGGCGGTTAGATACTCGGATGCCTAGGAGCCCCGCGTTCGCAATTCATTTGGAACAGCGCTCTTCTTGCGGTTTTTTATGCGCCGCAATATCGAAAAATGTGATGGACAGGTACGACTATCCAAAAAGGGCAATAGACGTCATTTCTTGCCTTTTCATTTCGTTCGTCTTACATTTCCTTTGTTTTCTTTTCTTTTTTTTTTTTTTTTTTTTTTTTTTTTTTTTTCCGATGTGGGCTACATATACCGTGCTAGAATGAAATGACTCATATATCCTAACAGATACGCAAATTCACTATATTTTCAAGTCGGATCCAGCGCTGACAGTGTCTCCTATCCACTATCCGTGCGCTATCAATGTGATATTGTGCAGGGCGGTTGTGGCGGGTTAGAAAAGAGAGTACCCTCGGGTCTCTAGAGCGACATCAACCAAATAGATTAAAACTTACAAGGAATCAAAGTAAGATCTATTATTATTGGATTATATAAAGTAAAGCGCCACGTTATCAAGGACATCACTAAGAGCTTATAATTATAGAGATGCAGTTTCTCGTCACTAGCCCCAATATACCCTACCCAGTAACGAGGTAAAGTCAAAGAGCGGTGGCTGAAGCAAGGATCTGCGTGTTCGTAACAGCCACTATTCTTCGATGACAGCAACACGATAATTGTGAAAACATCCTGACCGCTAATCACTGTGCCTCAGGTGATCCGTATCTCAAGTCGGCAACCAGTGAGCGATCTCCACCAGGATCCGACGAGGGGGGGTTGCAGACGGGATGAAGAGGGGGAGTTGTTTATCGAACCTCATTTGCCCACCTCGTACTCCGTACTCCGTACTGGGTACCATGTACATTGTGAAGAACCCGTGCTATCATGCCACGCTTTCACAGGTATAGTTTTCCAGCTCTGACGTGCGACATGGGACTTGTGTCTAATCAGGATTGGGGGTAATTTAGTGGATTACAAACAATATCTTCTCGTGATCAGTTCTTCCAAAGAAGTTATTGGGCGCTTGCTTTGACCATCACAATAATCCTGGCGGGGACAGAACTGTCTCATTTGGAACATTTCACCCAATCATCCTGTACTAGTTCGGACCTCACGGCTCCTAGGGCAAAGACTAGGGTCAAAGGATAGACATAGTGCTCCGTACTTGGGTACATATATGGGGGAAATGCATGTCTTACTATTTTTCCTTCCAAGATTCTTGGGGTCTTCCATTGGCTTTGGTGGGGGGACTAGAGGTCCACTTGACAGGGTCGTTCTTGTACGGAGCACGGAGTATACGGAGTACAAGCTAGTGTATTATAAATGACCCGGCTCAGGGGAACTGTTTGCTTCTACTTTTAATGTTTCAAAGTTCCTTCTGGAAGGTCAAAATTACTGGTACAGTCGACGATTAACCAAAAGTAATAAAACACGTAGAACCCACGTCATTACTATGTAGCATTCAAATTATATTATTTGACTCTTATTGACTCCTATAACCTTGGAGAATCTGCATTGAATGGCGCCATACTGCCAAAAGAGGTATGTGTGTCCCTCAGCCGCAGAGCTAATTCTGCACTCCATTTTGATGTGCATGTAACAATAATACCAGTCAATCTCGCATCCGCTCCTTGCTACGATCAACAGCCCTAAATAACGACCGCCCCACTTTTGACGGCGGGCTCCCCCTATGGGACAAAACCTTTGGCTAAAAAACTCTCCTCGGTGCTCTTTGTTCCCTCTGTCATTCTGTGGGGAGTGCTTTGAGTGATTGCGTAGTATTCCCCCCAGGTTCATTTCTGTAAGATGGATTGGATTAATAAAAAAACCATAATAAAAAAAAACCATATTTCTTCCATGACAACGTTAGACTTTTCTTACGGAGAATATCTCATTATTTAGCTATACCTAGCTATCCCTTATACTATAACTTGTAAGGTCGTTCTCGGAAATAGGTAATCAGTGTGGTGACATCATGAAGACGCAAGATGAATTTCTTTTCTTTTCGTTACGGTATTATCAGTTTTAATACCAATACAGTGGTATTACTGTCAGGTACGTCGAAATATTCCTTATGAACCTTCCAAGTTTGGAAACTTGGAAACTCGAATAAAAACAACCATTAAAGCGCGAGCTAGTCGGGGGATTTGAGGTCAGGCATTGAGGGTGTCACTCTCAGGGGTATACTGATTTTTAATTAATGAGGCAAAAGAGGAAGGAAGTTTGAGTGTCCTACAACTGAGCTATGGGTCTGATCTTCAGGAGAAAACGGAAGGGGCTTACCATCTCCATTCCGGGGCAATTTAGGATTCTCCCTTTCCCCGATAGAGTACCCAGTACTATAACAATTGTCCTGATGTAGCATTTCAAATATTTAGGTCGGAGAAGGCAATTTCCTATACTCCGTATTGTAGAACTTATTCGAAACACCCTAACATTCCACTCATTCACTTAGGATTACCTAGTATAATGTATGGAGACTCTTTCCAAGTAATACATGTATTCCAATATCAAAAGAACAATCTTACATGCTAATTATACAGACCCAGGGGGGTGGAACCGTTGCGCCTCACTGGAGCAGGGATGTTGCTCCATCACCTTAAGTCTCGGTATCTTTGAGATACCCTGTTTCTTTCCTGGTTATATTACATACGTTATGGCGGTGAGATTGTGACTGTGACTTGCTAGAAATGACCACGCTTTCTAGGTACCTGTGGACATACAACCATTTGTGATAATGTACTTGGCCAAATGTACATCTTCTTTGCGACGAGGTCTCCTTTGACCAAACTAGGCAACCTTGGAAAAGAAGCACCCCGCTTTGACGCATGCACGCCGGCACCCGTCTAGCTTCGAAGGATGACAGTGCATGTCAAAATGATACTCCCCACTACCACCCAAAGAAAAGAGAGCCCTGGTAGAGACTGACATGTCTCAGACATCCCCCACTCCCGTCTCAGCCCACAGCCACTTTCAGCTCAGCCTCGTCCCGCTCCTTCGATGCGTCTTCGATACTTCCAGCGTTGATATGCAAATCAAGACACGCTACGGCGTAGAATCACACTAGCATGGAAATGGAAAAAAATAAACATCCAAAGAAGGTCATATCACCATCCTCGAGCCTCTCCCTTTGATCCGACACCCCGGGGGTAGCTCCGTTGGCTTACCACTTACCACCAGCTCCTCCAATCACTGGCCCCAGCTATACCTAAATACCGGATTTTCTCAACCGCCTATACCGCATTTTAGTTCCGACTGCAGGAAGGCAGATGTGTGTATCTTCCTTTTTTGCCTTTTCTCTTTCATCTCGGCAGGTGCATGTGACTCACCTTGGCGTGGATGTTCCTATCATACCCGAGAATATTGGTGCAACAGTATCATAGGGCGTCTGTGGCTCGCACGTCAATGATCGTGTAACCAGAATTATGCATTGCGACTCGCCCGGTCCTGTTCAGAATGATACTCTTGTTTCAGAGGAATCTATCCCGGAACCGGCATGGCGCCATCATTGATCTTACGGTTGATATGTTCAACTACCTAATTTCTTTTAAGCTGGTGCCTTCTTTTCGTTGCCGGGGTGGATTCCGGGATCAGCCCATACCATCTTTGTATGGGACACGGCTTATAGGATTCCATGCACGGTATCCGGACGTTTTGAATGCTCGTTTCATAGACGGCGCGCGGTCACACGATTAGGGAGATCTGATACATGGCCATGATCCGGATAACAAGGGAGCTGCACATGTTTTCCCCGGGGCTTCCAATACTATACACGATGTATCGTGTACCGGCAAAGCGGGATAGCGGGATAGCGGGAAAGGAAACATCGAGAGATTGCAACGAACCCACAAGTACTCCGTACATATCTGGGACATATCGCACGATCCATCGGCCTTTGATCACCCATCGTGCTTGATATCGTATGGCTGCATATCTCTCGTAGACAGATATTGCGGACCCATATCTCGGGATAACAACCGGTTCCAAGCGGCTCTTAGAAACAGAAATCCCCACCACACTGGCCCGATCTCAGCCTTGCGATTGGTGCGAGTCGCTTATGGCTTGGATAGCACGCTGACGCCTTCCAGACGCAGTGGATATCAGCCCCAGTGGGGCAAGTACCAGGAAAATGCCCCCGGAAACGCCGTCGCAAGCGAACGTGCCTGTTTCCAAAGCCAGCTAGCTGCTGTTGGCTGCTTCATCCACGCTACTACTCTAAACGAGATTCGAAGATCCCGCGGCAAAGTTTAGGGGGCCAACAAACTAATTTATCCGAAGCACTCATTTCCTCAACCAGTTTCTACCACACATCCCCACATATCCACCAAACAAATCCACATGGCACCATATGCCAAACATTTGGAACGCAAAGCATTCGCCAGATATCTAGCGGGTTCCATATGTCGTAGATCTAGGGCTAAAAATAACGCCTTTCCATATCTTGGAACCGAATGACCCCACATCCAATTCCCGTGGGACAACGTGGCTTCCAGAATTTTCATCGAAGGCTGTTCAGCCCACTTCGGCAATTCGGTACCGTACAGGACCAGGGTCAAACCCTGACACGCTACGGTCCAATTCACACGGATTCAAACACGGGGCTCTTTTTTTTTCACCCTTCGCGTGTTTGGTATCTATTGTTTGGAACGTAAGACGGGTCGCTCGGGAGCCGTTGCCAACGAATTTTGGTACACGTGTCTTGGCGGTGTGACCTTGAACTCTAGTTACCTAGGGCTTGTCCACGATAGTGCCTGGTGGATAGATGTATCCCGAGGTCGAAACCTGTTGCAAATGTGGATCCCTTTTACGGGTTTTGTTGCTGTCGCAACACGTGGTATTACTGTAACATGGCGTTCATACATGATTCCTTCGTATATAGTGCTGTAGTTGGTATTTGTTGGTTTCTTGTGAGTTTTGAACGGTGTCGTCTATTCTTAGGAGCGGCTCGTGGAATCCCTGTCGAAGGAATGCATTGCTTGCATTCAGCCTCGTTTTAAGTTTGGGGCATAAGCCGTAATTACAACATGGTACATCGCCAAGCTGTTTGCTTCGAAGTTATTATGCGTCAACATCCTTTTGTGGTGCTTACTCTGGGCGTCGTAGATTAGATTTCACATTTCATACGAGGCAACAAGCGGTCAGAGAGTCTATCGCAGTCGTGTTTCTTCCTGGTCTTAGATACATTGGTGGAACCACTTGCTAGGTGGAATGCGGACTCAAAGGTTCGTTGCTTCATTGTCGTTCGGTCAAGAGCGCTTTGTGTATCGATTTTCTCCTCGTTTTGCGTTCACTTCCAGAGTAATATGATGTGGATCCATGATGGCGAAGATGTGAGTATATTTGGAGGCAATGGCAATATACTCAATTGTGCCTTGCATGGTTTTCCTATGCAATTTTCAAACTGCTCCAAGTCTGAATTGACATCCGGAACCTCCGCGGCCAGGTCTCTCATCCACGATTGTTTATTGGTGTCATTCAATGTTGGCAACCCGAAGTCCATTGTAAACCCCAATTCTATTCCCAGAGTGATATCCGTGCATGAAAACTTCATCCCCATGCACAATAGCTCCTTTGTTGATTGTGTCAAGTGACTTAAACCGACGGGAACAATTGAGCTGCCATAACACTACTAGACTCGTCGAACCCGTCTCCACCGTCACCAGAGCCCTCGTCGTAGCCATCCACAAGGGTGGCCACTCGAGCCAGGAAGGTCCGCTGCTATCACTGAAATTCTAGCGCGACACTGACAGTCCGTTGTATAACCAGGCGAGTGAATGATGGGGCGTATAAGGCGGCGGGCCTCCCTTTCATTAGGTCCCCACAGATGCTGCTATACTCGCCCGGCATATCCTCTAGGGCCTGTATATACAGTGCACCGTAAACCCTCTGGGTATACTAGAGTGGTAATGTCAGCAGGCGTATATATACCATTACACGAGCAATACTCACATCGGTAGCATCTGCTGCATTCACGTTCGATGCGAGCCGATGTGTAGTGACCGCAGTCACAAAGTCGCGGAGGAGTAATTTGATTTGTTCAGCCCGCGGATAAGCTCGGGCGGATGACGTGGGCCAGCCATCTGCCAGAAGTCATCTGATAGATTAAAGCTGTTAAACTGCTCCTATAGAAGCCCCCGTGGAGGTATCGAAGAACTTCCCAAGTTCGTTCTGGTATTTCTCCTCGAACGAACCAAGAACTGGCCTAGGGAATCATCCGCCGTATTATGATACCTCAAGTTAAGCTTGGTAACTTCGACTTCAGGTCCCGCTAGAGACTCTGCTTGTTCTTTTGGCGATTGCTGTTTGTTGACATCGGGGCAGTCGCAACATCTAACCAGACACCAAATACAAATGTTCTTCTTTTGGCGTGGTTCGAATGCTTTGTAGTCATTGTATGGCCAGGCGAAGGTGAATAGTTCATGTCTTCAATCGTGGGAAAGAAGGCAAATGATCATATCTTTACCGCGCGTCTTTTGGGGTGGCTTTCGAATGAACCATATAGATGGCATTGCTCATGGTGAGTGAGCTTCAATGAAGCCAAATATCGGAATTCCACATCAGAGATTGCACCTGATGGTCTCCGATCGATTCGTTGATCATTTCGGTACACGGGTTACATTGGGCAGTCCTCGACTGTACTGCGCCTTTATCTTCATTCCCAAATATGTGCCCACAATATTCTGGCTGTGCTCCAGTTTTCATGATTCTTCGTTGGGTCCTCTTCGAGATGAGTGTTCCATGAATGGTGTGGGGCGACGTGATCATCGACGAGGGGAGATAAACCAGATCTCGCGAGAGAACAGGATCGTCAAGTCAATTTAGCGAAGAGTTGTACCTGCTGAAGCGAACTCGGATATTCATGTGGGAGCAAAGAGAAGGAAATGAAAGACGAAAGTTGAAGAGGGTTGGGATAAGAAGTGAAGGTGTGAAGTAACCTTATTTTACAATGTAGAATAGGAAAGGAAGAAACCCCGAAGGAATCGGTAGATACATATATCGAATACAACGTAGAAGGTTCGAAAGGGCGAAGGGGAGAGAAACCCATGGATCAAGCTGAGCTTCTAAGAGAGAGAGAGGGAGAGAGATGGAAGGAGGAATATCACGAGAAGCAAAGGTCACATTTGCCTTAGGCAGAAAGCCTGCCTTGACAACTCTATTTGTGGGCCTATCCTCATGTTTTAATCCACTTTCATATGCACTATACGATGCTAAAACATCACACATGAGGTTAGGTTGAAGATACTGGACCAGGGCAGTGTCATCAACAGGATTCAAAACTTAAACTGAATAATCCCGTGGAACATCCGCCAGTCTTTCACAACATCCAAGACAATCAAGTTGGCTTGTAATTGGTAAGTAACTGTAGGAGGCTCTCAATAGGATATGCAGATAGTAAAGAGCATCCAAAAAGATATCCGAAAATACAATCTAACAGACATTAGAACCTATACCTAAAAGAGCTCAATATATAACGTATCTCAGCTGAGGGTTAGCCAGATCAAACCGCCTGTCTAGTGGACCGCTGTATCCCGTATAGGTGAGCACTCACATGGTCACAAGTCTCGACCATATATCTACAGAACTTCCGGAACCCTTCTCTCACTTTCTCCCCCGAGAGCAAACCATTATTTATTGGTGGTACCTTCCCATGGACCTGTCAGTAATGGGCTATGAACCGCCGATTGCACCAATCCTATGAGGTACAAGCGACCCTTATGAGAGACGGCTTATATATCAACTTTGATGTCGAATACATTGCATTCACAAGTTTCTTAATGATCTCGTCGTCAAATCTTTTCACGATTCCACCAACCTCACTCCTCTACCTTTTCTGGATTTACACTCGAGATTTTGAATGAAGGCGAGAAGTTTGATGCTACTGATAAAGAACAAAAAAGAGCCACTATGTTCTCAAACTCAATTCCGAGCATACCGCAAATGCACCTGGTCAAGCAAAAATATATCTGTTACAGCATGCGTCAATATCGACCTTGAACGAACAAAGAATATTGTCATCGAAGATTGTGAGCTCGACTCGAGAGTATCTCGGCGTTCTTCCGCGGATATTCCGATATACCCTTCTCCAGTAGCTGAATGGAATACATTGAGATCTTGGGTGGGGAAGCTGCACTACGAAGCCACCGAGTCAATGAAATTATTTTGCTATCGCGACATCAACCCTATCGACATCAACCCTATACCCTCTTTAGGCTAGCCCAGTCTACTCATTTATAGGGAGACAGCAAGTTGCATGTACGTAAGTATGAATACCCATCAAAATAATCATTTATCCTTCAATTCAGAGAGTTTAAGAAGATACATATATTCTTTCGTGAACATCCGCAAGATCTGTGGCTGACTTTCGGCACGGCCCGCGAAGGTTCCTGGAAGTCTCCCAATGGCGATGTATTGGGCTGAAGCTGAATATGGAGTTCGACTTAGCAGCAAGTGATGCTAGAAATAAGAGGTGGTATATATATCCTAATGGGGCAAGGGGTGAAATTCAATTCTATATTTTGATTTTGAATTGTATAGGATATTACATCATGTTAAGCAAACCGACACTTGGAACGGCTAGTTGTCTATACAAGCTGAAAGGGGTGTCTCTCCAAGTACTCCTCGAAAGTGGAGAGCTTGCCCCGGGCGCTTGCAGCAGCCTCTGCAACCAACGCCTCCGAGCCAGGGCCGAAATATCCATACTCCTCCATGAAGCTGAATCCCTCCGCGAAAACACCCTGGAAGAAAGGCAATCCTGCCCTGAACTCCTCGGTGGAGATTTGTTTATAGACGATGGTTTTGCCGGAACTCTTGGACAAGAGGGCGGTGATCTCCTCCACAGTGTATAGTTTTGTGGCAGCGTGGAGTCGCTTCCCTTGGTACTTCTCGGGTTCGGCAAGGATAGCGCCCACAAACTTGCCCGTGTCACCCACAGCATCCAGCAAGGGGAACTGGGCCTGGGGAGATGTATGACGGGCTAGCACATAGGTACCATCGGGAGCCTGCGTGGGGGCCAAAAAACTTTGCGCCTGGAGGTTTTCCATGAACGAGCCGAGCGAGACAAAAGCACTCTTGAGAGGAAGAGTGCGAATGTATTCCTCGGCGGCGGCCTTTGCATCGAAGGGGATCACCGCGCTGTATTTGCCATTGGAGATATCGCGAATTGCTGGGAGAGTGCTCCAGATAAGATAATCGACACCTTGCTGAACAGCGACATCGGCGATTCGCTTAGCATTCGCTAGCTCGACTTGGAAGGCGTCGGCGCTAAGGTCAGGTGTGGTCATGGCAAAGACCGTATGCACACCGGTCAAGGCTGCCGCTAGCGAGGCCGAGTCGGCCACGTCACCATCAACAACCTCGACATTTCTTTTCGCTTTCAATTGTTGCGCCTTCTCAGAGTTGACATCGCGGGTTATGGCCCGGATATTGTACTGTTGGGAAAGCTCTGGGTCGTTCAGCACATGGTTCAGAACGGAGCTGCCTTGTTGGCCTGTGGCACCGAAAATAGCAAGAGTCTTGGCCATTGTAGGGGTTTTGAGGAGGGGTTTGAAAGTCGAATAAGACAAGGAACTGGTAGAATGGTTTCAAAAGAATGGTAGGATGCAAGTATTTAAGGAATTGCTTGGATTAACAATGGAACTAGAAAGAACGAGGGAAGAGGATGGTTTGAAATCAGCTTAACTACTCAACAACATGCTGGAGAGGGGGAAGCGCTACGTAGATTATCAATTCAGCTCTAATTCATTTTAAGGCAAAGCAGACGCTGTAGCGCCAAAACATAGAGGTCCAACCCCTACTAACAGCTGCAATGGTCAATCCCTCGGCGTATTCTGGCCGATACTATTGGCCTGAGTTTATCAACTTGTCGCGTCAGCAATCTATTCGATTCTACCTCAAACCCTCACACGTGGGGGCCATATCGTATAGGTTGACGGTGAGATGCATGTGAAGTCGGGAAAAGAGGAAGTCACCTGCCCTGGCAGTTTCTGTCCGCTTCTACATCCCTCGATTCTCGTAGACTTGACTACCTGACCAAGCCATGGATGACTCAAAGCCAGTTGACCAGAGATTCACTAAAGCACTACCAAAGATTGAGGTATGATCGACGCCTCGTGATATTTGGGTTTTCTGACTGGATCACACTGTAGGTGCACGCTCATCTCAGTGGAAGCATCAGTCGCCAATGCCTGCATGAGATCTGGAAACGCAAAAAAGAGCAGAATCCCAATCTCGATGTAGAAGATCCGCTGGTGTTGATGCCTCCGGGCAAGGTCGATTATACACTGGAAACGTAGGTGTCTGTGTCTACACTCGACAATGCTGCAAAACTATCACTTTCCAATCTAATGAAGGCTTAGGTTCTTCTCAACGTTTTCCAAGTTGACCTACCAGCTCTGCAACGATCTAGATAGCTTGGTATATGCCACCAACTCAGTCCTCGAGGACTTCCTTGGAGATGGAGTAGTGTACCTCGAGCTACGGACCATACCAAGAGCATCTCCCGGCATCACTCAAGAACAATACATCAACTCAGTTCTGGATACAACCGAGAAATTCCGAAGCAAAACTAAACGTATGTCCGTGTTTTTAATTCTAGCCATCGATCGCGGCAGCATGACAGCAGCAGAGGCGGACGAGATAGTCGATCTTGCGATCGAGAACAAGTCGCGCGGGGTTGTGGGGGTGGATATTTGCGGCAACCCAACCAAAGGCGATGTCAGCATTTACAAAGAACCACTTGCGAGAGCCAAGGCCAATGGGCTAGGAATCACCCTTCACTTTGCTGAGACCACAGCCTCGGCTTCCGCGAGCGAGCTATCGACCCTTCTTTCTTTCCAGCCTGACCGACTGGGCCATGTCATCCATGTGCCCGATGAGATCAAGAAGGAGATTGCGCGGCGCAAGCTCAGCCTGGAGCTGTGCATTTCTTGCAATGTTCATGCGAAGATGATTAATGGGGGGTTCTTGGATCACCATTTCGGTTATTGGCGACACGAAGACTGCCCGATCGCACTATGTGTAAGTTATTCCAACAAAGATGGAGATATATTCTCGTTCTCTGACTCTTGGTTTCCACAGACCGACGATGTGGGATTTTTCTGTAGCCCCGTCTCCAATGAGTACTTGTTGGCCGCACAGCATTTTGGCTTGAGCCGCACTGATCTCCTTGACATGTGCATTAAGTCTGCAGAGGCAATTTTTGCTAGTGAGTACTACAAAGGTAGAATCCAAGGTATGCTCGAGGTATTTGCTACTCGGTTTGACTCTGCATGAGGGGTTGGAGCTGTATGGGCTTTTTGAACATCGTTCTTTGTCCTTACTTGAAGAAGATGCCTATGAATATTCATCGAGTGCAATCAAACCAAGCCCTTCATCTCATATTCTACGGGGGTTCTCGTACTTTGGCCAGTTGACGCTTTACCTGATTAGGTACCCGATAAAAGGAGAGCTGACACGATCTCATCCTCAAAATACTAAAACCCTCAATCGGGTGCCCGCCTGGATTTTTCCTTTCAAAAACTTATGTCACGTTAAAATTTCCAAGGTCATATACTTCATTTAATGACTCAATGTTGGGAACCTTTGTATATCATGTAAGGCGTGGCATCTCCCGAGCTCCACGTTTCAACTCGCGACCTGGAATTATCTTCTCGGCTTCTCATTTCAGTCGGACCTTCTCTCATAAAACCCAAAGCTCCAACAGAATTATGGCAAACGGAGCTCTCCCACAGACTCTCAAGTCTATCACTGCCACAAAAATCAGTGAACTCTCAAAGCAACGCGCTCTATTTGATCTGCGCAAAACCGAAATTCTCGCAGTTGCCAAGGCAGCCCCTGATCTGCGCACCCATGCTCAGGCTTTGCTGGATGGAATATCACGCCTCAAGGGGTTCCCCGAGGATTCACTCGACAAAGATGACGTAGATTTAGATGCCGATTCCTTTGATGAGGAATCAGGAGACATACTCACTTCACGAGGAGTGGGTCGTTTGCAGCCGGAAGATCATACCAATATTCGTCGCTTTCTTCTACAGAGTCGCCACGACCCTTCCATCTCCCAGGCAGCTCTACAGGATCGTATCGATCAGCTCGAGAAGGAGCTGCGGTATCTTGAGATAAAGCACGAGCACGGTGCTTTCTACAGCAATCTGGTCAAGGAGTGGTTGTCGGAATTGGATGGAAGCATTACTTCCACTGTGAATGAATCCAAATCCACCGAATCCGACCCGACCTTCGAAAACGTTGGACGGGCAGAAATGCACGAGCAACGCGTGACTTGGGAGTCCTTGGTTTTCAATGCTGCGACCCATGTCAACGAAGACGCAATCCGGTCCTACCTGAATGATCTTTTCACCCAAACCAAGCTTTCTCAGCAGGCACTCAAGGATCTCCGAACAAGTATCCAATCGTTTGGCACAGACCTGATCTCAAAGGGCGAGTGGCTCGATGTAGACGAACTCAAATGGGTCTCTGGAGCACTGCTTAAGAGCGACATCCTCAGTGATGAAAAGACAGCCATCCTGAAAGAGTTCATGCGGAACACTGAGGTTGCCCAGGAGGTGGCAGATGTGCTCAACATGCGCATTGCCTCGCTCGAGAGCTGGACATGGACCGGAGACGCTGATGGTATTCCGCTTGAAATGCGCCGTCAGCTCAACGGTAAATACCGGGTTTTCATGGATGAAGACCTTCTTGATGCCCTTCTGCTACAGTATATGGGAACAAAATGGGCTGTCAAGCTTCGGGGGGTATTTGAGACATTCCTACGTTCCAACGCTTGGAAGACCTTGCAGGAAGATATCCCCGAAGAGCACAAGGAAATGCGCAAGTACTTCCTTGGACGAGGAGCCAACTCAGACTCCGGCAAGATCAACGAGATTCGAAGGAAGACATACACCGACCAATATTTCATGAGTCAACTACCAGCTTCAACCTATGAAGGCGTACAGGAATACGATGCCGCAGGGTCCGACACAAACAACGTCTTGGATGCAAAGCATTCCCTTCTACACCTCCTGATCACAGAATCTATCATCCATAAGCATCAGCGCGGAGACTTTACTGCAGTCCGGTCGGACTTTGAGTGGTTTGGCCCTTCAATGCCCCATGCCACCATGCTCACCGTGCTAAAGTTCTTTGGGGTCTCTGAGCTGTGGATCAAGTTTTTTGCAGTGTTTTTGGAGGCTCCACTCAAATTTGTCCAAGATGGAGCTGATGCCTCCGTTCAAATCCGCAAGCGTGGCCTTCCAATGAGTCATACGCTTGGTGACTGCTTCGGAGAATCCGTTCTCTTCTGTATGGACTATGCAGTCAATCAGGCTACCGGCGGCGCCTTCCTGTACCGGCTTCATGATGACTTCTGGTTCTGGGGCGCAGAGAATACTTGCGTCAAGGCATGGCAGGCAATGGAGCAGTTTAGTCAGGTAATGGGTCTGAAGTTCAACGCGGAGAAGACTGGAACTGTGCAGATGGGCTTGAATAACACCCCAAAGGAGTCTGCCCTTCCCACCGGTGACATCCGCTGGGGCTTCCTGGTTCTGGATGCGAAGAAAGAAAGGTTTATAATCGACCAGGCCCAGGTTGACCAGCATATCGAAGAGCTTCAACGACAACTTTCATCCTGCAAAAGTGTGTTTGCTTGGGTACAGGCATGGAACAGCTATTTCGGCCGCTTCTTTACCAACAACTTTGCAAAGCCAGCCACTTGCTTCGGTAGGGACCATATTGACATGGCCATTGCCACCCTGAGTCGCATCGAGCGCACACTCTTCAACAAAAGCTCAGATGATAAAAGTCCATCCGACCAAATCAGTGGTGTCACCGACCATCTACGCAATGTGATCGCACAGCGATTCGATATCCACGATCTTCCAGATGGATTCTTCTATTATCCCATTGAACTCGGCGGCTTGGGTCTTCTCAACCCCTTTATTACACTACTCGCCATGCGTGAAAACATCAAACAGACCCCCCGCAAGCTACTGCACAAGGCCTCTCTGAGTGATGAGAAAGCATATGAGGCAGCCAAGGAAAATTTCAAAAAGCACGGCTCTGATGTTAGCAGCCAATTCCGGAGAAAATGGGGCGGTGAATCCAAGTCATTCATGTCCCTGGAAGAGTACAACCGGTATGCGGAAACATTCAGTCCTTCTCTTGTGGATGTGTATACGCAACTCACCGAGGTGCCGAGTGAGACGAGCCTGGCTCTGAGTTCGAGCTTTGAAAGGGAGCAAAATTCCCTTGATCAAAGGTCCTCTGAGGGCTCTATCAATGCTTACTGGGGAACAATGACGCCCTACTGGAGATGGGTGGCGGAGTTGTATCATGAAGGGATGGTTCGTAATTACGGTAGCCTGGCTGCTGTGAATCGCGAGTTTATGCCCCTGGGTGTCGTGAAGACCCTGCGGGAGGGTAAATTCAGATGGCAGGGCTAATTGAGGGTCGCGGATCTGAATTGCTTGACGCTTCCGTGGCTTCGTCGCTGATGGCTTTCGGATGAAGCAAAGCAAATATATTTTTAACATAGACAGGGCAAATAGAACACTCTACTTACAACTCTTAGACATTGATATATGTAACCCCATAGTAGCTCATATAAGTGCTTCATCCAAATGTCTTTCAATATTCAGGTTAGGGGGTTATCAAAATATTGTACCTTACGTTTCCAAAAGCTGAATTGCCCTCCTTCTGTTGGAGGACTACTATCTGTGGGAGAAAGCAGGAGAAGAATCATGATGAATTAGAAGTGAGAGATGCAAGGTTTATATACCCTGCTAAAACCATCTGAACAAAGGCTCAATCTGACAAACAAGCAATCAAGCAAACATGGACTGCATGTATGGGAGGTAGTCCAACACCTTCTCGCTCACATAAACGTAGTTCTAGAATTCAGAAGATCAATCAAGGTAACACAAAATCGATCTAAGTACTCTTCAAGGGAAGATTATGTTAATATCCTGATTACTAGGCATGACTACTACTACAACTTCCAGTGTTGTATCTACTAGTGTACGGGATTGAACTTCCTTAAATGTTCAGACGGCGGGGTATGATAATCGCATTATATAGGCAATGCAATGCACTACTTGCTTGGCCCTTTTTTAAAATATGTTTGCAATTCGAGCTCTATATAGCCAAAATGCCTGTGGAATTAGTACAGAACAGCCCCTAGGCTAATAACCTACTAGAGATCGTAACTAGATAGGTAGTAATGAGGTTGTAGGATATCTGATACCGCCCACTTACTATATATATACAGTTACCTAGACCCAGCTCTATACCTTCATTTCCGCTGAGCTTCTACCCTCCACTCCTGATGCTAAGATATTGTCTCCTAGGCAGCCCTCCACCATCACTATGATGTATACATCATGTATATATTCGGGAAAGTGCCTTTTTTATGAATTTGTGCACTTGGTTATAAGGTTTCCCATAGTCGGGGCGGTGCCTGGTTTTAAGATGTACTTGCCCTGTTACGATGCCGATGACGCTCTTTCCATCATCGCCGAAACACCATTCGGTCCTGGTAACCATGGATGTAGCCCTAATTTACCTCTATTGGGGAAAGTACCCTTTAACTGTGATCTGATTTTACGGAACTCGACGCCGGCTCTCAAGAAGACTTAGTGGCTTTCGAATAACAATCTATATATATGGCGCTGAATCCACTTCTCATCTTCTGAATTCTTACTTCTTCATCTCTCTCCATTGACCATTACATCATCCTGCCATCAGGTATACATTCAACCTACTTCAAGTATACCTCAACTGGTCTTCACTATTGAGTATATCGAACACTCGATCAACCCCGGAGGTTGATACACCACCACCAACCCCAGCTCCAATACCCTCGAAGCCTTTTTACATAAACCACCAAAGGCTATATACAACATAGCACGATGACATCCGTGCAAGTCTACTACGAACAGGCCGAGGTCCCCAATTGGCTCAATGCCATTTCTGGGGACAACGGCAGCATCGACCCAAGGTAACCATCTATATCTAGCTCTCTTCCATTGTACATTTATATTAACATAGTTCACAGGACACTCGAAGTCCACCAGGTGGTCACCACCCAGCACAACATCCACCACCCGGACCAACCATCTAAGTCCGAACAACACTCATCACCCCAGTCATCGAGTCGTTCCTCCCTCGACCTACGAGCTCTAGGTGCACTAAAGCTGGAGCATGAGCCTCCAGACGCGAGACTACTCGGGAAGTCATCTCTTCATCGGCTGTACGATCGAATCAGCCAACACGAGCCACGGCGGACATTCACCGAGTTCCGCAACGAAGAAGACTCAGTCTCGCTGGCCACCACCGCAACCGACTCGGAGTACGAAAACTGTTTGCTCCCATTCTGTGGAGCCCTACCACCGCAGTCCGGAGAATCCTCTGCAACCACCTCTACCTCCCCATCACCGTCGCCCTCTCCGCCTGCCAACCACGAACCCCAGTGGTTGCCTCTTATGGTTGCACGAGTTGTATCCAGCAAGGCCCGCAAAGCATGTCGGGCCTTGAAGAAGAAGTTTTCTCGGTGATTCCGAGAGAAGGGAATTGGTACATGGTTTGTCTTGGATCATGTACCCCATCATTATTATTGTCTGTGGTTGCTGGCACCCAACCAAATTGTGCCAGGAGGGAACATGGGGTACTCTTTCCAGCTGGGTAATTTATCCCAAAGGGTTTTAACCCAGTTGGTTTTAACGAGGCCCCAACTTATGTATATCTCACCAATTTGTTTGTTTTGTTGTATGGGGATGTTGATGTTTGTCCCATGTTGATACCCTGTACGCTTTAGTTTCTGTCGAAAAATAAATCCATCTCAAGTTTCTCAATCTCAATTATGAAATGTAGAAATGAGCATAGATTTGTAGATGGAATGTTGTTGAAGTCTGAAGTGTAAATGATCGAATTGTATAGATCCAAGGCGGTCGGCCCACCTGCCCCGTGTTATCTCGGCAGAGTTGCCTCTCCGCCATAAAGCCACCGTGAACAACTGCGGCCACAGGGCATCATCAACAACACCCATTCCCCTCGAACCAATTCTTCCACAACAGTCAACATGGATCCCTTCTCTGCAGAGGGCGGTAAGCCCCCCGTACCCTTCTCCAGCTCCGATCAGCGCTAATCCAGCTTCCCCGCAGAGCTCCTCAACATCCACAGCGCCTTCCACTCAGGGCAATACCAGAATGTGATCGACTTCGAGACCGCGGCGCTCTCCCCCGAGAACCAACTCCCCGCCCAAGTCCTCAGACTCCGCGCCCAGATCGCCCTCGGCCAATTCGACGAAAGCCTCGCCGAACCCTCCATCGAAGAGGACAGCCCCGACCTGTCAGCCGTCAGGGCCCTGGCCCTGCAGTCCTCCGGCAACACAGACGCTGCCCTGCAGCTGGCACAAGAACTCGCAGAGAACTACCCCGAAAACAACACCGTGCAGGTCCTTGCCGCTACCGTGCTCCAGGCCCAGGATTACAGCGAGGAGGCGCTGGCGCTACTGTCCAAGCACCAGGGTAACCTCGAGGCGTGAGTTACCTCCGTCGCAAGAAGACTACGATATAGCGGAGCATCTTGATCTGACAGTCTGTCTGTATTTTAGCGTCTCCCTTATCGTCCAGATCCACCTCCAACAAAACCGGACCGATCTCGCCCTTAAGGAAGTTCAGGCTGCCAAGCGCTGGGGTCAGGATTCGCTGCTGGTCAACGTTGCCGAGTCGTGGGTTGGCTTGAGAGTTGTATGTTGATGAGAAACCTACAATCTATAAACCAATGGTGTATGAGTGCTGACTTATGTGTTTCTGCTATACAGGGCGGCGAGAGCTATCAGTCTGCTTTCTACGTCTTCGAGGAGCTCGCCTCCGCACCCGGTACCTCCGCACCGCTATCTATCGTTGGCCAAGCCATCGCTGAAATCCACCTGGGTCGTCTCCCCGAGGCTGAGGCCGCCCTCACCGCCGCTCTTGAGAAATACCCCACCGACGTGGAATTGATTGCCAATAGCATTGTTTTGAATGTGTTGGCTGCCAAGCAGACTGAGGACCTGGAGTCGTATGTCATCCCATCGTGGCTCCGTTCAAACGAGATAGTGAACTCGATGCTAACTTGTATCTCTCGTCTAGCCGGTTACAGCAGGTCCAGCCCGCACACCCCCTTCTCACTGATATCCAGGAAAAGAGCGAGTTCTTCGATACTGCGGCTGCTAAGTTCTCTGCCAAGGTCTCATCGTAGAATAATCTAAATGCTGTTCCCTATATTTGTTGTTTTGTTTAATCCGAGTCAAGGCAGCCTATCCTGCTTGTTTATGAAAAGACACGACCTATCTCAATCTTGCAATTGGTACCATATTTGGATTCCTTATCTGTAATTTGGTATGAGACAATAGGAACAATACGAACTTGTTCCTATCCAACCTATACTTCTGCCCCAATACCATGTGGCAGCAAATAAATCACAGCCGAGCAGCCAACCACCCTCGCAACTCCGAACGCGTCTGAGTCTCCTCTTTAACCATAGTATAAAACGGCGCATCATGCACCTCATCAGCCCCAACAACAAAAGTAACCTCCCCAAAAACCGACTTAATCTTCTTCACAAACTCCTGAATAGGCGAAAGCAAAATCTCATCCCCGCCAGCAAGAACCAAAATCCTCTCCGTCTTAGCATCCCTCCACCACTCAGCCGGCGCATTAAACGGCTCATTCCAATTATCCGCCGGCCTATCCCCGCGGTACGAATCAGACCACCTGGTCAAAACCGCCGGCGTGAGAATATCCTTCCACAGATTATCCTTCATCGATGGCCACTCCGTACTAAAGTTGATCCAGGGTGCGTATGTAAAGACACCCGCTAATGGCGTCGACAGTGTCAGCGGCTCGATCTCCGCGTGCGGGTGAGATAGATGCAGCAGCGTCGCGGCAGTGAGGTTCCCGCCTGCGGAGTCGCCGCCGATAATCACATTGGCTGGTGAGCGGCCCGTCTCGTTGATGATGTAGCGCAGGGCTTCGACGGCTTGGCGGAGCTGGGTTGGGTATGTTGCGTGTGGGGTTAGCGTGTACCGTGGGAAGAAGACGGCTAGGTCGTGGCCGGTTTCGTTTAGGGCTTTTAGCATCTCGAGCCAGAAGTCGAAGTAGGCTGGGATGGCGGGTATGGCGAAGCCGCCACCTATGTTTTTATTGGTTAGTATTTGCTTATTTTCATGCATGCATATATATTGAATGTTGTGATTGGGTTGCGGGGTTAAGCTTTGCGGTGGGAATTTCTCCCGTGTTACACAAATCGAGGTTGGGGACGCACCATGGTAATATATGATCACGTTCTTGGCATTCTTGTTTCCGATCCAGTGGCCCTCTGTATTGTGTGGAAGTGCAACGGTTTCGGGTTGGAGACCATGCTTCTTCATGGTGGTTTCGTAGGTTGCTGAAGTTGGGGATAAGAGGTACCTATGCGACAATACCAGGTCAATGGATTGTCCATTCTCATTCTTGCTTTCTTCAAATTTATATGTTTTATATGTGAAATAATTAGAGAGAGAGAGAGAAAACAACATACTGTGTCTGCCGATCCGACCTTCTATCGGCGAGTTTCCGAATCACGGCGGCCATGATGTGGTGATCGTAGCGCTTGGGGCTGGCTTTACCCCGAAAAACACCAGTAATGGCGGCATACACCATGCTGGCGTACATTGATAGATGCAGGAATGGGATATCTGCTTTTTCCCAGAAGCCGAGCTGGGGGACATCTTGATTGGACGACATTATGATTTGAGTGATTGAAGCTGTTGGGGAAGTGGAAGGGTGCGTCTCAGCTTTATAACGCAGTCTCCCCCGCTCTTCGGATCTTTGGATTCCCTTGTGGGGGCATGCAGGAACTGGAGCCGCCGGCTGCTAATTGGTTGTGCTCCGATCCACATCGTGACGTTTTCAAAGGTACTGTTTTAGGGTACTCAGCTCATGGCATTTCAATGGGATTTTGTCTAGCTTGAGTGTGATGGTATTGGGGATTGGATGAAGGAAATTCAAATGTTCAGGTTTGGAACGTAATAAACAAGTAATCCGATAACTCGGTTTCTTCAGAGGCCCTTTGGCACAATATGTCCGAAACCTTGGATGGTTGCAACTACAGGCTGAACGTTTTCAAACTTGTCTTTAGTCATTGCATTGCATTGTTTTCGTAATTTTGTTATTTTGTTATTTCACACCGGAGTACCATCGTATGTCCCATGTGGACCTCACAGGTTTGCGCCAATCTCAGAACGGCGTGTTTCATCTTGACGCCACAGATTAGAATATGACAACTTAGTTACCAGTGACCTAGTTTTCCTCACCGGTCGGGGCCAATTCACAGAATGCCTTATAGGTTGTAAAGACATCGTCATCACCCTCACCGCTACCGGTGTTCTCAATCACACATTCAGCCGTAGCGCCGACGAAGAAAACGTAGCCCTCCTGGACCTCCTCGGTCTTATTACCGACAGTGATCTTGCCCTTGCCGCGTGTACAAATGAAGATACTGGGGCCTTCGATCGGGTCGAAAGTGGCCTTGGCGCCAGTCCGGTTCAAGTCGGTCTTGATGACGCTGAACTCGTCGATAGGAGGGTCGTAGAGCATGGCGGACGAGGCACTAGAGTAAGCAGTGGCATTCAGGACGACATACGGGTAGTCTGTTGCTTGGATCTTCTGCTCCTCAATTGGTGCGTAGGAGTAGGTGAGCATCTGGGTGAGGGTGTCGACGTCCTTGAATTTCGGGGTGAAACCGGCTCGCACAACGTTGTCAGATGATGCCATGCATTCGATGATATCACCGGAGATGTAAGCGTGGATGTCATCTGCCTTCAGGAACATACCCTCGCCAGGCTGCAGCTTGACGAAGTTGAGGAAGAAGAAGATGAACAGGCCGATGTCGTTCGGGAACTGTCCGTCCAGACGCTTGGCAAGCGCAGCCAGCTCGGCGGGGTTGGTAGGGTTCGTCTCCACTGCACCTGCTAGAGTTGCAAAGCTATCGGGGCTGTTATCCGCGGACGAGATAAGGGCCTTGCAGGCTGTCTCGATCTTCTCGGATGAAGACTCCATCAGAGTGGTGAAAAGGGATCGTAGCGCTTCCTTGTTCTTTTGGATGATGGTAGGATCCTCTGAGTCCTCGTTACCCTTAACAAGCTTCTCGAACTCACTCGCTGCCTGGTCACCAACAAGGGTGCGCAGAGGCTCCACAGCCTGGAGGAAATGCGTGATCTCTGCGAGCGGACGGAAGCCACACACACCCTCGAACGGAGTGATGGCAATGGTCATTTCGGGCTTGTGATTGTCATCTTAAAATTAGTTAGCTGTGTTTCCGGGTGCTCGTTTATAGGGTTGTGATCCGAAGTATCACTCACCGGGATAGTTCTTTGGGTCTCGGGCATGGAGCTGCTCCGCAAGCTTCTTGTTGGGATGGGCCTGGATGCTGAGCGCTTTACGGATGGAAAGCACCTTGAACAGGAACGGGAGTCTGCCTCCAAATCGTTCGCTGATATCCGCCGACAGCAGGGACTGGTTATCCTGAACCATGTCGAGGAGGGTACGCTGCGTCTCCACATCTTTAGAGGGAAGAGACGGGTGTGTGCCCATCCAGAGCTATATGAATTGTGAGCCCATTGCCTTCAACATTGCACTTAGTCTCTCACTTACTTCGGCATAGGGCTTGTCGGCCTCAATCGCAAAACCCGGGGCGGCTGTTGTGGCCGCATACTTTGCCGCTGCCGACTCTTGGCCGACCTTGCCTATGACAGGTTAATGCGGGGAACACAATCTCGCAAGTGGTACTAGCTTACCCCAGTCGTAGCTGTTGACGCCTAAAGATCGATATATCAGCGGATGTTTCTTCTTTTAAGCAATTCAAAACGTACCGCATTGCAGCCGAAGTAGTGGCACCTGCATATTGAAATGGATGTTTGGGGAAAAAGCGGAGGGGCAACCAGAAACTTGGGATTAGAAATACCCCGCCAAGCCTTCGGTGAGAAATGTTGGACACGATTTCGATCTATGACACACGTTCAGAGCTTTATAGAGAAGATTGGTCTGGCATTTCACCGAGATGGTTTTTTGTTTCTGAGATTACGGAGTATCCTAATCTGTCACGGAATGCCGAACCAAGTACTTCCGCAAACGTCCTTCTAGTTATAGCCAAAATATACAGCCGCATTGAGACAGTATATTTCGAATATAGTTTAATAGGATTAAAGTCTCTTGATGTTGATCACCAATATACCCATCGATAAGACAAAAACTAACATTATACAACTGTCAAAGCCAACTAGTACATCTATAATGTCATGACCTAAAGTAGTCTAGCGTATCAACCCCGACCGCCCGGAGGACGGGGGCCCTTATCACCGCATCTCCAACCTTTTGAATTAACAACTTGTTGCTTCAAATCTGGAGTTCTCTCAATATCCTGGGGTTCTGGTCAGCAGTAAGCTGTTCATACTCTTTACACATTCCTTACCCTACCTTGTTGGTAAACGGAGGATGTCTCGCAACCGCCCCCGACCCAGAGACAACGGCTTTGGCAATAATGAGGAATTGGAGCTCTGGACCAAGATCTGCCAGGATATTCGGAAATCTAAGGAGAAGTTCGATCAACAGAATTCATTGTCTGTGCAGATTAAAACGTTGGTGGACAAGATCGCGCATGATGGCAACCGTGAGTACCCCCCGCACTAGATCCATCGGCTCTATAGCCGACACCGAAAAGCTCCAATATGCGCGTCGCTTGAAATTAATCCGAACAAATTCAACCCTATTATCAATCACATATACTAACATCGCACTGTCAAACAGAACCAACCATGGCCGAACACGACCAACTCGACAGCTGGCTCCGCCTGAGCCAGAAGCTCAGCGAAGACGAGCGCTCGATCATGCAGGACGAGCCATGCGATGTAATCAAAAATTTAGAACTGCTCACTGCATTGCGCAAAGCATCCGAAGCCGAAGCGCCTCCGAATCGGTCCGCATCGTTCAACAAGTCTCGCAAGAAAAGAAATGAAGTCGAAGGTTCGGTGACCGACTCCCCCAGTGCCTCGGGGGCTGACAAGACCGCACGCTCAAAGGGGACCGTGCCACGCAGCGCAAGCGTCTCATCGAGCACGCAAGCCCGCGAAGGGGGCCGCCAGGATAACATCATGGTCAAGATCGAGGAAGGGCCGTCGGAGGGGGCCAAGGGCACTGTCGCAGAGCGGAGTGGTTTGTTGGTGGTTGGGGCTCAGGTTGTCTTCAAACACAACAAGAATAAACAAGGTGTCGAGGGCGAGGGGATCCAATGCATAATCAAGGCTGTTACTGGCGACGGACCGAAGAAGCGGTAAGTGATGTTAGGTCGTTCGCGTTTCGTCTCAATTTACATTGACTGACGCGCGTCATGTCTGATCCCCAGATATGATGTGCAGGATCCCGAGCCGAATGAGAATGGTGAGCAGGGGGCGGTTTACAAGACTACTGCTGCCTCTCTCATTCCCATCCCTCAGCTCAGCACCCATTTAGCTGCGTACCCGGCTGGCAAGCAGGTCCTTGCGCGATACCCGGACACCACCACCTTCTATCGCGCCGAGGTGATGGGCGCAAGGAAGGACGTCTATCGCCTCAAGTTTGAAGGTGAAGAGGACGATAAAGAGATGGAGGTCGACCGGCGCTTTGTGCTGGATATTCTGGGCAAGTAATCTCAAGCTGTTTCTATGATCTGATGTGATGATGATACCATTTAAGCGCGGCGCTATCTGGAGTTCGAAGGCCTACCATGGATATGGAGTGCTTTCATCTTGACTAGATACTTTAGTTAGAAAGAACAAACTCGTTTTTTTTTTGAAGCTATGATAATCTCTGTTCTTGGCTTAGTGACCGGGGGGATCTACCTGGAAAAAGCCGGGGTTGAATAGAGTAGTTCCAGATGCCTACAATATAAGTTTTCTATAACACTTCGCGAAAGCTTATATCCCGGAAGACAATCTGCTAGCCTGGCCTCTTGACGAGGTACCCATGCGACTTAAATACTGGTGGCGTGATAACATGCAACATGCCGCGATTGTTTATCTTTTCCTCCCCCGATGTCGGCTCCAAATTGTTAGATTGATGCATATAGGTGAATTGAGAACAATATTCAATGGCTTGAATTTGGGCCAAGCAAAAGCCATGCGTTTCATAGAATAGTGTAATTATAGATCAAAACAAAGCTTGACTAAACAATTATCCTGCCCTACTGGTACATAAGTGGACCAAGGCCCAGAAGAATGTGCTAGAGTAAGCGGTGACATATAGATGACTCAGCCTTCTCCTCATGCCGAGGGAGGATAGCCGGGGGCATAGTCTACTTCGCAACTAAAACTTTACATTGAACAGACTTCATTTTGTATTTCCGTCAGATTAATGCACCCGCGCTACTCAATTCCTACCCCTGCATACTAGAGCTTCTACAGCGAGCCTCACGCGTCACAAATTCCGACTACCCCGCCTCTCCCCCGTCGCAATGACCGACCTACCGGCCCACGCCTCACCGAAACTTCCCCCGCGTACGCTGCCGAGCAGCTCAGATGGACAATCGGATGAATCGAGTCAGGGGGGCATCGCAGCAGGGGAACAGACCCCGGCCCTACCGGACTCATTGCTATCGCCCGCATTCACCCCACCTGCAACCCCCGGCGGCACATTGAACTTGGATTTAAGTCCCACAGCAGTCCTTCACCAAACCCAGGCAGCAGATATCGACCATAAGAGCCAGGGCGCTAAAGGCCCCAAATTACTCCCGCGGCTTCCAGCAGTGGAATGTATTGTGCGGGCGCGAATCCCCACAACCAATGGAGCGGAAATGTTCCTGCACCTCTACCACAATGATCTGGATGGAAAGGAACATTTGGCAATTGTATTTGGAAACAATATTCGCAGCCGGAGCTTGGACAGTGTTCGGCCGGGGGAGACCGAGATGGACCGAATGATCCGCGGCGCGTACGTTGGGAAATTGCACCCGGGCCGCGTCAGTAGCCGATATGATGACGATCTGGCCGGGTCAGCCTCCACGCCAAAGCAGATCGAGCCACCGCTGGTGCGAATTCACTCGGAGTGTTATACGGGCGAGACGGCGTGGTCGGCGCGGTGCGATTGCGGCGAGCAGCTGGATGAGGCGGCGCGCTTGATGTCTTTCCCTGTTGAGAACCTTGCATCTGATGCGCCTCCAGAGGTCCAATCCCTCTCCTCACATTCGACAGGCGGTGTAATTGTTTACCTGCGTCAGGAGGGTCGTGGAATCGGTCTTGGCGAGAAGTTGAAGGCATACAATCTCCAGGATCTCGGGTCGGATACTGTTGAGGCAAACCTTTTGCTCCGCCATCCAGCTGACGCTCGAAGCTATGGACTGGCGACGGCCATATTGGAAGACCTTGGTTGTGGTGTGGATGCCATCCCAGAAGGAATTCGTCTACTCACCAATAACCCCGATAAAGTCCGGGCTATCGAGGGCCCCAACCGTGAAGTTCTTGTTAAAGAGCGGGTGCCGATGATCCCATTGGCTTGGCGGACTGGCGGTCAGAAAGGAATTAAGAGCTCTGAAATTGAAGGATATCTTCAGACTAAGGTATGTTTTTAAGCCGTTTCCCAGTTTGGGGTTGATACTAATATGGCTGCTTTGATAGATCTCGAAAATGGGCCATATGATCCAATAATCCCTTGAGCTTGTCGTTTTAAACTTTTGCCCCCATTATCATTCCCCCTTTCATCTGGCTTATGCTTTCTTTCTTGCATTGGAACTTACAAAAGCCTGTGTATATGATCGACACGACCGAATATTTTTCTCTTTGTGCATAATCTTGATCCTTTGGGCTTGTTCCGAAGTTGCGTATGGCGTTGATACTCTGTATATTCCTTTTTCTGTGTGGGTGTGGCTTTGCTGCCTCAATGCTTCATGTTCATCACCAGCTTCTCCTAAAGAATTGGAGTTTTGGTCCGTAGATATATAGTATTTGGAACAAAGATACATTGTCTGTTTATCGTCAAGAGTCTATTGAATTTGATCATCCCTATTGCTGTATGAAAGTTTAAATGTTATGGACTGAAGATTCTTGACCCACATAGCATACTTGCACGTCTGACTGCAGGCGTTCCCCAACTTCCATTCTTCATTTCCCTAACTTGAATGGCCAATCTTAGCGCGTGTGTAAGGCAATGGCCAACCGCGCTACAAACGCCAATGAGCATGTGGCGCCTTCGCCTGACCTGCCTGGCTTGCCTGAACGTTCGCAACCTACTCCCCTCAACAGACCCGAAGACTCGCCAATTCCTCCCCGAGCGGCCTCAATAGACGTGGATGGACTCTTGGAGAATGGCACAACATCAGGACGCAAGCGCAAGCTGAACAGCATGTCATCAAGAGGTGTCGCCAATCTCACTCCCGATCAGTTGGCCAAGAAGCGGGCCAACGACCGCCAAGCGCAGCGCGCAATTCGAGAAAGAACCAAGGGCCACATAGAAGCTCTGGAGCAACAGGTCCGGGACCTGTCATCACAGAAACCCTACCTTGATCTTCAAGCAGCTCTAGGCGAGAATGGGAGGATTCGGTCGGAGAACGCGGAGCTCCGCCAAGGGCTTAAGGCAGCAATGGACATTCTCCAACCATTGATCGCTAGACCAGAACTATCAGGTCAGTTGCGCATCTCGATAAAATTGAAGTCTCAAACTGATAAAGATAGGTGCACCTCCTTCTCTAGCTATACCTAAGCCGATTCCGCCCCCTTCGCATACATCCCCAGTGCCAGACACCGATCTCCTCACCCCAATTCCAGGCGAGAAATCATATGCCGAGTCCCTTGCCAGCCTTGATACGCCTTCTCCGACTCATTCTGCACCCACCCTCGGGAGTCGCCGCAACAGTACCAACGGAGCTCCTCCGTCTGCCTCTCTCCGTGTCGCGTGGGACTCACAGCGCCATAATATCACACACGGCTTGAACCTCTGCTCCGATGAGCGTCTAGGGTTTAATTTCCTTATCGATGATTCGCATAGTGTTCCTAAGGTCGACCGGCTTCACGGCAGCAGCTCAGAAAGCCTCCGATATCCTCAGCTGAATCCTTCGGCACCGATATACCCACATCCCTTGACCACTACCTCTGAACCTGGCCCACCTGCATTTGCCGCTCCGATACAAAACCTACCAGCGACATGTCCTTTAGATAACATTCTTTTGGAATTTCTTCATAGCCGGCAACATGAGGCGGCTCAAGGTATCCCTAGACAAAATTTAGCTGGGCCACCGTACCCGAGTGTCTCCTCATTGCTGAACCCGGAGAGGAGTGTCTACTCCCATCCAGTCTCAAAGGTTTTCACAGATATCCTGCGCACCTTTCCAGATATCTCATCTCTCCCGGTGCAGGTTGCCGTGCTCTACACCATGTTCCTCCTCATGCGCTGGCAGATTTACCCTACGCAAGAGAACTATGAGCGACTCCCAGAGTGGCTAACCCCGCGCCCAACACAAATTCTCCATCCACACCCTGCTTGGATGGACTATGTTCCCTGGCCGGCCATGCGTGACAGGATCATTACAAATTATCAGAACTACCCGTTCGAGAATTGGTTCATTCCATTTACAACTGGGATGAGGATCAATTGGCCGTATGAGGACACGGACTGTTTGTTGTCAGCTGGCGACTCGGACGAGCTGGTCATCAACCCGGTCTTCGAACGGCATATGAGGAATTTGTCCAATTGGTCATTGGGGACGTCCTTTGCGGAGACTTATCCCTCTTTGGCAGACACCGCACGAATCAAGCCGACAACACATCCCAACACCCCGTGCAGAGCAGACTCACCAAGAGACTACACGACTGCTTAAGCAGGCTTCCTTCCAACCACCGTTCCACCTCTACCAAGTTGACCTTGGTTAATACTTTTTCTTTTTCAATTCCGCGACTAATTTTTGGAGGGGGAATCCTGCATTTTAGCAAGTGAAATTCTTTAATTGGCTTTTGGGCGGATGTATGATTTTTCTTGAGCGGAGTCCCAATACAAGGGCAGAAGGGCAGAAGCATGTGAGAAGGGCCACAGGTCACCTCACCTCGTCATATACGGTGTCTGCAGGGACCATTTCGGTTTGGACATTTAAACGAATACAAATCTTCAAATCAATAGCTACTCTGTATCTTATGGGACCCATGATTTTGACTTTACTCTTTCCTGCTCTTCTCATTCCAAAACTCCAGACCAGCCTTTTGGCGCAGCGTCCCGTACATCGCACTGCTGTCCAGGCATTCTCCGCCATAGTCTCTCGCGGCCTCCATGTTAGCGCGAGCAAGCTCAAGCCCAGGGAGCACAACACCCTGCTCCTGGGCCATCGACATAGCATGTCTAGCATCCTTAATAGCAAGAGAAACCCCAAAGCCAGGGCGGGAGTCCAGGGGCGGCGCGTAAGCGCCGGTAGTCAATCTAGAAACAAAGATAAGTATGAAGAGTCACAATACCAGCACCGAAACAATATTGTAACACACCTCTTAGAATACCCTCCAGCGACAGGACCAAAAGCCTCACCGATGAGCTCCTCCATAGGACCAGTTCCAAGCCCCGTCTTCTCAGCAAAGACCTGAGCCTCACCAACAGCCTCCATCATATTAACAGTAACAATGTTACCGGCGATTTTCAGAAGCGAGGACTTTGTAGCATCCTCGCCGCAATCAATCACGCGCCGACCCATCACATCTTGAATCAGAGGCTTGACGGTCTCAGTCGCATTTTTAGGGCCACCAATAGCAAAAACAAGCTTGCCATCCACGGCGATTGGGTTCCCGCCAAAGACCGGTGCTGCTACGTACGATGCACCCTTGCTTTTCAGCTCCGATACAGCTGACCTTACGGTCTCGGGATGCACAGTTGAGCAGTCGACGAAAATCTTGTCCTTCAGGGACTGGCTTGAACCCATCGCGGTGGATAGCAGACTTTGGAGCACTGAGTCATTGGAGACCTGGGAGGGGGTTTAGTTGCATTGATATGTATGGTCTCGGTAGAATCGGCCTACCATGGTGAAAATGATTCCACATTGAGACACCAGCTTCTCGAAATTGGGTTCTGGGATTGCTCCTAACGCTCGCAGGGGTGATCCGCGCGACATCGTGCGGTTCGAGTAGATCAGGCTGGTAGCCTTCTTCGCGGCTACGTGGCGCTGCAGGTTGGAGGCCATTGCTAGGCCCATGGACCCGAGTCCATACTGTGTGCATGGTTGGTTGTTTTGTTCAAACCCGTACATTCTCTAGGGGTTACTTACCCAGCCGATTTGTGGCATCGTTGCTCGCTGTTTTCCTTGGGTGCGGATTCAAGTCGGTCACGATTTTATCTATAGACAACAACCTCAAGGATCGGTTTGAAGGATTCAAGCAAAATTTGGCAATGCGGAATCTACTTGAGCAGCGCAATGCGATCTTTGTATGAGTCTAGG
Organism: Penicillium sp. CMV-2018d; assembly: GCA_028827225.1. NCBI lineage: Eukaryota > Fungi > Ascomycota > Eurotiomycetes > Eurotiales > Aspergillaceae > Penicillium > Penicillium hesseltinei. The sequence goes on along the minus strand of JAPZBW010000002.1, from coordinate 2,738,205 downwards.
GACGATAGGAAATGGTGGAGCGTGTGTTTCCCGAGGATATCGGAGTCGGCCGACAGGAAGCTCTTCAACGCTATCAACGGCTTCTCCTTGTATGGAGGTTAGACTGGGCTTGGACCTTAATACTGTGGATATATCATTCCTATCATTATTTATATTCTATGTTTGGTGTACCCTTGTAGTCAAGCCCACGTGTATACCCCCTTGATGTGAGGCATTCCATATGTACTATAGCCTGCGCATATATTGATTTCAGCATCATCTACACTACTTATCAAGACCTCAAAAGCATTATTTACATACTAATTCATCATCTCTGAGTTTGTCTGGTCCAAGAATGTGGTGATGCGGTCACATACCGTCATGGCTGCGGCTCGCCCCCAGTTGTGGGGTGAATATCAAGGTACGGTACGGTCACGTAAGTTATGATGCTCCGTCCGTCGTGGGCTCGACTTCAGACATCCCCAACACCTCCGCTCTCCCCTGAACCCTCCTATTTCCGCTCATCTTGGGAGTTTCCAAATAGAATATCAGTCTCGACGGTACCATCAACTCCCAACCGTCGAATCCCCAATTCCTCCAAGATGGCGGAAATGCCCATTGGTACACACCGATTCCCCCAGGCTACCGTGTCCCAGCTCCAAGCTAACAAGCTACTCCGCAGTCCTCGATGGAGGAACCGGCTTTCTCAAGGTCGGCTATGCCGCCCAGGTATGTCGCACGACCACTACAATCCATTTCTACTCTTGTCTAATATATATTTCCTCGCCAGAACTTCCCAGAGCACCAGTTTCCGTCGATAGTGGGGCGGCCCATCTTGCGAACGGAGGAGCAAGGCGGCGACATCGTGGTCAAGGATATCATGTGCGGTGATGAAGCCGCCGCTGCACGCTCAATGCTCCAGATCAGCTATCCTGTATGTTTATCTCGGGGATTCTTGTCCTCGCCTGGCTATTCTACCCCGCCCTCTCCGCAAACTAGGCAAGTGTCTTGTCAATGCCTAACCCGTGCTGCTTTAGATGGAGAATGGAATTGTCAAGAAATGGGATGACATGCAACACCTATGGAACTACACCTTTTACGAGAAGATGAAGATCGACCCCACGGATCGCAAGATTCTCCTCACGGAGCCGCCGATGAACCCGCTCAAGAACCGCGAGCAGATGGCCGAGGTGATGCTAGAAGGATACGGATTTGGCGGTGTCTATGTGGCGATCCAGGCGGTGCTGGCACTGTATGCCCAGGGTATGTGATACAAGACAAGAGCGTGAGTTCGGGATCAATATTGATGTCCTGTTATAGGTCTGAGCAGCGGCGTTGTTGTGGATTCCGGTGACGGTGTGACACACATTATCCCCGTGTATGAGTCGACCGTACTCAACCACCACATTCGCCGCCTGGATGTCGCCGGCCGCGACGTCACTCGCAACCTGATTGCCCTCCTCCTGCGCCGCGGCTATGCGCTGAACCGAACCGCCGATTTCGAGACCGTGCGCCAGATCAAGGAGAAGCTCGCTTACGTCTCCTACGACCTCGAGTTGGACAAGAAGCTTTCTGAAGACACCACCGTTCTCGTCGAATCGTACACGCTGCCCGACGGCCGTGTCATCCGTGTTGGTAGCGAGCGTTTCGAGGCTCCCGAGTGCCTCTTCCAACCTCACTTGGTTGACGTTGACCAGCCCGGTATGGCTGAAATGCTCTTCAACTGTATCCAGGGTGCCGATGTCGATGTTCGCTCTAGTCTATACAAGGCCATCGTGCTCAGTGGTGGTAGCAGCATGTACCCCGGTTTGCCCTCTCGTCTGGAGAAGGAATTGAAGCAGCTTTGGCTCACCCGCGTACTGGGCGGCGACCCAGAGCGCCTGAACGTACGTCGAAGAAACCCTGGCAAAAACTTAAGTACAGCTTGGCTAATACCTTTCCAGAAATTCAAGGTCCGCATTGAAGATCCCCCTCGCCGCAGACACATGGTGTTCCTGGGTGGTGCCGTGCTCGCCAACTTGGTTAGTCTCCTTTCTTTTTTTCTGCCTCCGCCCCTTGCTAACACATTTTGCTCAGATCGCCGACAAGGAGGACATGTGGGTGAGCAAGCAGGAGTGGCAGGAACAGGGTGCACGCGCCTTGGACAAGCTCGGCCCGCGATGAACGGAGTATTAGCCGCTTCTTCGTCTGCTCCATTTTTTTCTCTGATTTCCTGCTTCGCATTGTTTGCAAGCCATGTTGCCCGGGTCTTTTTTTTTCCCTATCCTCTTTTTCCTGCCTCCCACCTTCCCCCATCATTGTCGATATACTCCGTCCATCTTGTAGTTTCCCCTGTCTCTGCGCCTGCTTCCTACATTGTGCCTAGACTGGTCTGGCGCGGGTGGATTCGGGGCGTTCGTGACAGAAAAGAACGAAATATTTCCATCGGCTTTTTGTTGTATGCTAGCTTTGTAGTTAGATATTATCTACGTATGAACTACCTAGGTATGGTTGAACCCATGATCATGATTGCATACAGTCTATCATCAACATCAGTATACGACACACAAAGGCATACCCGTATGTACCTGCTCCTCCTTTCTCTTCAGCGAAAAACGGCTACCCACAACCCTAGGCAGAGACGTATGCATAAACTCAAGAAACCCGAAAATGCAAAATGCTGCACGCAAACCGCAACAAAACAAACGAGGACTATCACAACAGAAGAGTAATACGAAGGGAGAAAGAAAGACCAAAATTAAAGACCAGTCAGCAATCAATTCCCAGATTAAGTCTCAACAGCCCCCGGCGAAACCGCCAAGATAACCGCGAGAGTAGCAATAATCAGCGAAGCAGCCACAAACGCCGTAAGTGCCACACTGCCCCGACTAGCCGGGAACTTCCCACGAATAATCCAATACTGGCTCTGGAAGTAACGGTGGAAGCCAACCACAAGGATAAGGATTGAGACGCCGATGAAAGTCGAGCCGAGGGGTTTGCCCACGCTACGAAGACGGGCGGATGCAGAGGAGATGTGGAACGGGGCTAAATCGTAGTCTGACGAGGCGAGATGGGGTGGTAGGATGCCCGAGTATGAGCTGGATGCCGGGTCGAAGTATTGGGCCTTTGTGTTTGAGGCGCTGTTCAGACGGAAGAGTTGTGTGACTGCGATGCCGATTGAGGCGAAGGCTAGGGAGGTACGCATCCAGGCTAGGAAGGTTCGTTCTGTTGGAAAGGAGATGTGTGTTAGAGGGGGGTCTAACTGGACTTTCTAAGGTAGTCTGCACATATCGTACCTAATGCGAGGTGGTCGCGGGCTACACTTCCTTTGTTCTCTAGCTCGAGGCTGCCGTATCGATCCGCGAATTGGCTATACCAGGACTGCTGGGGCTCGGAAGTCGAGTTATGGGTCGTTGGTTGGCTGGCATTATCACCGTTGGCATTGTTTAATTGGTGGTCTTTGAGCTGGGAGGCAGCTGCTTGGTCTGTGGACTGATAGTTGCGCCCCGCGGGACCGGCTGTGTTGATTGGGGTGAACTCGGTGGATTGGGATGTAGTCTGAACTGGGTTTTGGCTACGCGCATGCTTTCGGGACGAGGAGCTTGAGTGGGACCGGGTGCTGTCGAAGGAGGAGGATGGGGCTGAATCTGTAGGCGAGCGTGACGATGAGTGGTTGTTTTTCACTCCTCCGGAGGTACTGGGACCTGTCGGAGGCGGCGCCGATGAGTCGAATGTGTTCATTATGGCGTGCTCATCTGCTGATCTCTCACAGGAGAATATTGTCCAATACGAGGTCGCCAGGGACCAAGTTTATGCAGGGCTGAAGCGCTATGTCTTTGGATGTCAACAGAGGATGAAAAGTAGCTGGTCGAGATAAAATGTTTATGGGAATGAAAAACAATAGCTGTGTCTGGTATGTTGGAGCCGTGTCATCTGCATTTAATTTCACTCCTCCTCTTTTCGTGCTGTGACCATCATGTGGCACATAATGTGACCTCGACCAAAGGAAAAGCAAAAGCGTGAAACAATGCTGATCTCCTGGTCACCTGACCAATCCGGGGAAGCGATCACATGCCCCACTGTAACCCACTTGGGCCAAGTGAAAGGTCCAAGTCAATGCCACTTGTAAAGCTTGATATGTTGATATACAAATCAAATTTAGATCATTACTTCCAGTCATATACCTGCTCTAATCTTTATATATGATTAAACAAACTATCACCTCGTTATCTTCCTCCCTCAACGAAATTGCGTCATTCTCTATTTAAGGCAGGCGGTCAGTCCTGTGTTATGCTCTTTATCGACTTATCGACTTATCCGACTTATCAAATTCCTTTCCCCTCACTCAACCAACAGAATGGCATCACAGGCATCTTTACCATCTCCTACGGGGAAGGTCGATCTCTCTAAAAAGCTCTCTGACTTGCGGTCAAATACCCGCAGGGCAAACCCAAATTCCCGAGACCTAACTCCAGCGACCCCTCCTCTCCCTTCGCCGCCCGACCTCTCCGCCCACCAGTACCGGAAACCAACCCGCCGCATCCTATCCGCTAAAGACCATGAACTCTTCCTCTCATCTCCGACCTACAAACTTGTCCTAGCCTTCGTCTTTGGGCTAACTGATTCCGTGCGGGGGCATTCGATCACCGACCTCCAGAAAAAACCGCAATCCGAATCCATCTCCAAGGTCCTCTCAGTCGTCACTCAGATTCGCTCCCTCCTAGCCAAAAATCCGCCAATCGACCAGGGTGGATCTCGATTCGGCAACCCTGCCTTCCGAGCGTTGTGCGACGATGTAAGCGCGCAGAGCGCATCGTGGCACACCAACATTCTCGGGCTGAAAGACGCTGGCGCAACAGAAGAAGCTTCGACATATCTAATCAACTGCCTAGGCTCACGAGAGCGGATTGACTACGGCTCCGGCCACGAACTCAACTTCATGATGTGGCTGCTATGTTTGTACCAGCTCGGTCTTCTCTCCGCCAGCGACTTCCCCGCCGTCGTGATCAAGGTCTATGTCGAGTACATGCATCTCATGCGCGAGATCCAGTCAGCTTACTACCTTGAGCCTGCTGGATCGCACGGTGTCTGGGGTCTGGATGACTACCATTTCTTGCCGTTCTTGTTCGGAGCTAGTCAACTTGTCGGGCACCCATATATCACTCCCTTGGGTATCCACAACACGGCTACTTTGGACGAGGAGGGTGATAACTATCTCTATCTAGATCAGGTCCGGTGGGTCGAAAGTGTCAAGACTGTCAAGGGACTGCGTTGGCATAGCCCTATGCTGGACGATATCTCTGGGTCTAAGAATTGGACCAAGGTTGAAAGTGGCATGAAGAAGATGTTCGTTAAGGAAGTGCTAGGGAAACTCCCTATCATGCAACACTTCTTGTTTGGGAGTCTCTTGCCTGCTGCCGAAGGTATGACCGATCCTTCTGAGGCAGATTCTGAGCATGACGGTCATGACCATGCCCATGGCCACGACCATCCTCATGAGAGCGCAGATTGGTTCGGTGATTGCTGTGGCATCAAGGTACCCAGCACCGTGGCTGCGGGCGCTGAGATGCGTAAGCGTATGGGCGGATCGAATCTGCGCCCAATTCCTTTCGATTAAGGCCGCAGATGGGGATCTCGGACATGTCAACAAAATAATGAATCAACATGACTAGTATATTAGAAAATCACAAAACCGATAATGTCCATATACTCCTAGTTACTCAAGTAATTCGTTTTCTACTCCTACTCGTAACCCTTAAATGCCGCTTCATTAAGCCCTGTCGATTTCAATCTGTCAATATCACTATGTACATATACGACACAATGGGCTACCACACTGCCTAATCTCTTTTCCCACCATGCTCTCCCTCCAAAAATCATCTACCGCCATGTTGCACTTGCAGTTCCTGTAGTTCCAGAGCATCCTGTTGGTACAGTATAGCTCCGGTTAGGCTCACTTTCCCAGGTAATGGTGCCGTCAGACCCTTTCTTGAAGAACTTGTACTCAAAGGTGGTGCCAGCGGGGAGATCGATACTGGCAGTCCACAATGGGTTAGACGTTGTGTATGACCCTGCAGACAGAGCGACCGCGGACGAGGTAGACCAGGAGCCCAACTGGCTGATTGATCCAGTGACAAAGACATTCTGGCCATATGATGTGGTAACCAGCTCCTTGAAAGTTACCGGCACGGTGGTGACAGTAGTAGCACAGGCTGTAGTAGTTGTTGTCGAAGTTGTGATGGTGCTTGTCTTGCTCGTCGTAGAAGTTGCAGAGCTAGTGGTCGAAGTCGATCCTCCCCCCGTACCCGCAACAGCGATATCAGCACAGTGAAGATAAACTTGACCCGTCTGGAAAGAGTTCCACCGGAAGCGCAGCAGTGTGTGGGCCGAGTCGTAGTCTGGGATTTTGATTTTCTTCGTAACAGTGTAGCCACCGGCGATAGTTGTCTTGCAAGAGTTTAATGGAGCACCATCCACGCCCTGACAGCCGCGGTTGCTGTCGGCACTGAATGCATTGCAGGTGAACCAGTCATTGCGCCAGCATGCTTGACCAGCAGTGCAGTCAGGACTGTAACCACAGGTCTGGCCTGCAACATCTGTGCATTTCAATTCACCCTCCAAGAAACAGTCTTCGGCAGCTTGTTTCTCCTCATTGGTTGGAAGGTAGTTTGGGTCGAGAAACAAGTCGACTAGAGTCTGATTCTGGCAGAGACCGTAGGTAAACATGCCACCATGGTCGCCATTGTGGTCGACGCACCATTGCACATCGACGATCTGGTTTGCAGTGTATGTGGCCACCACAGAGTTGCCCCAGTGAGCGCCGGGCTGGGTATAGTCAACACTAACTCGAGCATTGTAACCACATGGTCCACTTCGGCCAACTTGGGGTCCTTCCAGGTCTGGCCAAGGAGCGACTGGTTCAAGGATGGAGCATTCAGGGCAGGTATCAATGCCAGCCTAATAAGGTCAGTCTGGCGTATTGCATCCATGAATTCATTATCTAAGGTCATACCTCAAATCCAAGTCGAGTACGACTGGATGGAATGGTCAGGTATCCATGAGCATTGACTGAGGAAAACAGACCTGCCAGAGTCAGAATAGAGAATGCCTTCATCTTGGATGTACTATCTCAAAATACAAAAGACTGAATATAAGCTGCTTGGCTGTTCATATCAAGCGAAACATCGCCCACTTATATATGTATTTCCCATAATCTTTCTTCAATATCAGCCATGTCAGATTCCGACAATTCCGAAATGGCCGTGGGCTTGAAACTTTGAAAATGTAGAGCATTGTCTTGGTAGGTATATATCTTCATAGGCGTATTTCCTTTTGTGGCGTGAAGTCCGATAATTTTCCGACAGCCGCTAGGGCAAAGGGATGCAAGCGTCAGATTCTTAGTCCAATTTCTTCATGCCTAGACAAGAAAGGCCGATAAATCCCCGCTTCCCTCTTATATACTAATTGGGTAATCAGCATAGTTAGACGACGGCAGCGTTCGGCATTTCCGTTTCTTCGGGGCATTCGCAGTTATTCAAATTACAACCAAAAACTATACTTAAACAAGGTAAATGACCTAGAGCTAACCTTCAATTCTCCAAGTATGTCTGCTTACTGACCTTTCTTCCAAGGCCCTAGCGTTTCTAACGCAAGGTGGCATGCCCCGCGTCTTACTTCGCCCCCACAATATATTATGATTCTTCACCATTGTGCCCCCCTCCTAAGGGACGCCCAATTACGCCACGGGCGTTAACCTATACCACCCGGACCATAAAGAAGTCATGCGCCCCGAATGTCACCTAAATTACCCTATGATTCGTGTATTCAATCTTACTTTTTCAACAGATGTCTCTAAGTAATCACGAGAGACCAGTGCGCCTGAGCCCAACTGAACATTACCCAGTAAGAGGACTCTGAGCGCCCTCTAAATGAGGAGACAGATCAAGTAAATAGGAAATACACTAGCTACATAGAGGTGCCTGCATGCGTGGGTACTTTGTTTCCTCTGCTACTGCATAGTCTTCCGTTTCCGTGGCACATTGCTGAAGAGACCTTGATAAAGTAACGCAGCACCTACGATTTCCACGTGAAACAAAGCCCAATTAAAATGACCTGTTAATTCTAGAATTGTGCACTATTTAAAACATAAATAGAGGGGGCTCTAAACCCTTTAATCCATTGGATTCTTACTAGGTGGCACGTATACCCCTAGCAATACTTATTATAGTCCTATATTCTCTCACTAACGTCTCATAAAATAGAATTTCCTAAATGTCATAGCAAGCAATCATCTTGTGTCAAAAGCTATCATTGAAATACGACGAGAGCGACTTCCTTTTTCGTAGGTTCTTCTCTGTCTATACCGAGTCGACCGGAAGTCAAAAACTTCGGCATTGAAAAAGGGACCACAGATTCAAACACTTGCTGGATTATGACATGGTCTTGGAGGTTTGATTTGCTTGCTTTGTGAGATGGCTTCCGTATGGGCTAAAAAGAACAAGACGAAAGCAAGAAAACCGAAGGAATACCATATTAGAGTCGGCCTATGCTAGTTATATTATTCAATTTGCATGCCTAGAAAGTCCAGGGCTCACCTAGAGTAATTGTAAGATGCATATGTACTAGAGATAGTGAATTATTAAAAACTCCGAAACACCCCTCATGCCCAATCCAGGTCCATTAAAAGCTAGCATGGTATCCCAGTCTTTAATAGGCTCTATAACTTTTATTGGTCTATCCCACAATTATCCCCTGCTTGTCCACAGCATACTAACATCTCTTTTATTGTCTTTCCTATATGTAGCTCTAAATTAGAGAGAGCATAGTGATAAGCTCCCGCACTTTCAATAAATAAGACCACGCTATCCTGCTAGGCCCCCTTCCCGCAGTCTTGGATGAAGAAAGAAATGTCCCCACCGGAGATTTATCCCGCTAGTTCTGGACCGGGAAAAATACTTTGAGCCAATAAGTGACATGAGACACTTGCGATGATCTTCGTAGGGAGATCCCGAGATAGCATGTACTTATTCACACACACACGCACATCTTTAATCCGGCTGTATCTACAACCTACATTAAACTTAAATTGTGTAGTTTACATTGGGCAGGGTAGGAACGGGATAGCCAACAATGGTGTAGTTGTTCTGACTTGTTGACAAGAGGTAGAAGTACCTGGGGAGATATCATATGACCCTCCTAAGCTCACTCCACATCTTCCGGGCGCTAAAGCCCTAAACTGCGGGCTCGGGCATAATTCTACGGCTAAGCTTGTCTGCTTCCAGTCCAATCGCCGTTCAATTTGGTTGTGAGAAAGGGAAAAATCCCGGTGGCACAATCTTAATATATGTAAGGCTTTCGGAAGAAAAGCTTCTGTCTCACTCTGACCCCGCGATTCAGTTTAATCCTTACTAGCTCTACGAATAGCGTTGTTTCGTATGCTATTGGTATTAGCCGGCACTGTGAAGAGTGCCTTTCGCCTATATTATCAAGTAAACAATGCGTCTTTACTAGAATGATTGGAGGAGAATTAACCCCCACTCTAGTGACCCTTGCTACTCATGTAAAAAAGGCATTCTTGCCGGATGAATTGAACAATATAAATAAAGGCCGGAAACTGCATGGGATAAGGCCCTACCGTTTCTCTTCAACACCCATTGAAGCATCTCGTTCCTAAGTTAAACGGCAACAAGGCCTGCCTGATCTATTCCTCCAAAGGCGATCAAACATGTTCTCACGACGAAGCTTCGAACGCTTCTGCGCACTGGTTCTAAGCCTTGCTGCCACTGGCACGCTTGTTCAAGCTGGGCCCTGTGATATCTATGCCTCCGGCAACACGCCCTGCATCGCCGCGCATAGCACTACACGCGCCCTGTACAGCGCCTACACCGGCGCACTCTACCAGGTCAAACGTGGCTCCGATGGTACCACGACCGATATCTCGCCGCTGTCCGCTGGTGGTGTTGCGAATGCCGCTGTCCAGGACAAATTCTGTTCAAGCACAACTTGCTTAATTACGATCATCTATGACCAGTCTGGCCGCGGTAATCATCTCAAACAGGCTCCTCCTGGCGGCTTCAAAGGCCCTGAAGCTAATGGCTACGATAACCTGGCCAGCGCGGTCGGCGCACCGGTCACACTAGACGGCAAGAAGGCGTACGGTGTCTTTATGTCTCCCGGCACCGGCTACAGCAACAACGCCGCCAGCGGCACAGCTACAGGGGACGAAGCAGAGGGCATGTACGCAGTGCTTGATGGAACCCATTACAACGGTGCCTGCTGCTTTGACTACGGCAATGCCGAGATCAGCAGTACCGATACGGGCAACGGCCATATGGAGGCCATCTACTACGGTGACAACACCGTCTGGGGCTCCGGCGCTGGGAGTGGTCCTTGGCTCATGGCCGACCTTGAGAACGGCCTGTTCTCTGGCTCCAGCCCAGCCAATAATCCTGGCGACCCGTCGTTGTCCTACCGTTTTGTCAATGCGGTTCTCAAAGGAGGGCCAAACAAATGGGCCCTCCGTGCTGGCAATGCTGCATCCGGCTCTCTATCAACATACTACAATGGTGCGCGTCCAAGCGCGTCTGGATACAACCCGATGAGCAAAGAGGGTGCCATCATCCTTGGCATTGGCGGCGACAACAGCAACGGCGCCCAGGGCACGTTCTACGAGGGCGTAATGACCTCCGGCTATCCGTCCGATGCCACCGAGAACTCAGTGCAGGCTAATATAGTAGCGGCCAAATATGCTACTGCATCGCTGACTAGCGGGACGGCGCTCACCGTCGGTTCGTCGATCTCGTTGCGGGCTACCACATCCGGCTACACGACGCACTACATCGCACACACCGACAAGACTATCAATACCCAGGTTGTCTCGTCATCCAGCACCACCGCTCTCAAGAAGCAGGCTAGCTGGACGGTTCGCACGGGTCTTGCCAATAGCGCTTGCTTCTCGTTCGAGTCCGTCGATACCCCGGGAAGCTTCATCCGGCACGCTGACTTCTCGCTCGTGCTTGCTGCCAACGACGGTACCAAGATACTCCACGAAGATGCCACATTCTGCCCGCAGACTGGCATAAGTGGCCAGGGAAGCTCGATTCGTTCTTGGAGCTACCCCACTCGCTACTTCCGCCATTACGAGAACACGCTCTACATTGCAAGCAACGGCGGTGTCCACGAGTTCGACTCTGCTACCTCTTTCAACGATGATGTGAGCTGGGTGATCAGCACTGGCTTTGCTTGAGATCCATCCCATATTTCATAGGCAAGGGGTAGAGATGTGCTGGAAGTGGTACTAGGAACAGGAAAAGCCACATATAAGTGATATAGCCGAGGAAATTTGATTTGTACATAGTACTGAAGCTGTGCATATATGATATTACCAATTTTCCAGCTAGTAAGCTATCTCTATATTGACACATACGAAGCAATGTCATCGCTTTTCAACCGAAAGCCTCGTGATTTTAGTATTTCTCCAACCATATTTGGCACTATCGCCATACGCTAGAGATAATACGTACCTCAATCGATAGGCTTTCTATATCATGTCTCCAAAGTGCGATCTGAGTAGGTTTCTTCTTGTTGCTTGCATGCCTCTGATTCCGCCCGGTGGCGAAGAGTAGACTAGTGCCCAAAGTCAATATCCTCCGTCCGCTGAAAACAACCACACTTGTCCGCAAGAAAGTTATACAGCCTAAGAGATCTAACTACAAGTTAGGTATAAAAGCATCTCACTGAAGCATTCCAGGTTTATATATTTAGCGATTTTTGGAATGGAATTGCATGAATAACTATCAACTTGATAATCACTACTCTTGATATTCCTCGACTTGGATGTCAGCTGGAGGGACTAAGTTTCCGCCTATATCGGTTGTTTGAGGCCAAAGTTCGTCCAACGAATACTTAAGATTGTGTACAGCGATATTAGCAGATGTTCTCGCACTAGACATAGTAATCAGGTTAGCTAAGATTTCGTCTTTTAAGTAGCAAATCATAATCATGGTAAAGCATACATCACGATGTACCACGGAGGGAAAGCCATTGGTGATGGCACATGTTGAGCTCCCTCTAAAGAGATGTTGTCTATAGACAATGCATTTCTGATAGCATCGATGACGGGACCCGCACTATATATACCCAGGTTATTTTATTAGATAATGTTATCTCTGAGAGTGAACGATCTTAAACTCACGTTCCTCCCACACCAGCGATGCTATCATATGGTTCCCTGGTGCGGACCTGAATGAGCTGAATAGGCAGGCATGGTTAGTCTGGTACGGTTCTATTAGTTAGTTATGCAAATAGAAAACGCACGAAGGTGGTCTGTTATAAATATGATTAGCTAGAGTTATAGCAACAGTCAGTTATGTCTGGGCGTACTCACAGGCATTTTGGTGTGTTTTAGTCTACTAATATAAAAGAACAGGAATGATGTGATAGAAGAAGATGAAGAGAAGAATAAATAAGGGGCAACTTCAGCTCCCCCGCTTTTATGGCATCATCTTCAGCTATCCATATTCCACATCCTCAGCTGAGAGCCGATCAATTTCTATCATACTGTATCTACGCAGGGTTACCTTCGGCTTTAATGTAATGCATTGAGGCCTTAGTGCCTTGATTTGGCCCTGGCCACTATGCTCCTGCGTATCTATCACTATCCAGGACCCACGTTCAGCTTTCCCCTCAAAAGAGCGACAAGGGGTAAGCACTAAAGCGGAAAGGGAAAGCCACGTCGCGCGGCCTAAAATCCGGTGTATATGTACTCCGTTTATACATACTATATGAATTTCGATGAGCACTATGGAACTATTTCCGGGGCTAGTTACCATGGCATCCTCAGTTGCGGTGATAGTTAAGTGGTGCCACGTACCATACATGTACATATGGAACGGTCCGTGGCCTATATATTCGACTCTATATCTAAGCTGCTACACTTGTACGGATGAGAGCATACCTAATAACATAGTCAAATATCATGGCGAACTGTCACGCTTGTAGAGCAAGGTGGGCCATCCAGTATACTCTTCAGCTGATGGTGGACGGAGATTGGCTAGTAACCACAGTGTATGAAGCAGTCAACATTGCTTCCGAAAAAGCAAAACACTGCCAACCAGACTAGATGGGGTAGACCTCCGCAAAGCCCACAAATGGGCCTCAACCCCTAGCCTATCTCGGCGCTAACAAATCGGCCTCTATAATTGCTATATTACGACATTCTATTAATCTTATAAAGTTTAAACTCAGAATATTAAATCGTTTAAATTAATAAAATATTACCTTGGAAAGAATAGTAAGAAACGGTGCTAAATATAAGGTAACTAAAAAAAAAGCTAAAAGGGTTTAACTTTATATATTTGGTACCTAATAGGCCTAATTGGGCCCCTATTTGAAAGCCCACTAGGCTTTTACCCCGGGCCTATAGCCCACTGGTAAGCCCGATGATAGGGCCTTAAACCTAGCCTATTTGTGGGTTGGGTTGGGTTGGGTTGGGCTGGGCTGGTCTATGGGCTTTATGGGCTTTGCGGAGATCTAAGATAGGGCAATGATATACTACCATTGTCTTGAACTTGCTGCATTACGCATTCTTTTCCAAATAAGTATCAGATACATGCAGTTCTTGCTATTCGAAGGGAAATATTGATGAGTTGTTTCACATGTAACGAAAGGAGGTGGGGGGAGCAATATATAAACCGAGTGTCCTATCCTCACCTTCCTTCATCGGTGGTGGTCTACAAGCCCAAGAAATGGGTTCCCAATATCTCCCATACAAAAACCTATCCTCGCAGCGGGATTGAAACTGTCTTGACGGAGAAGACCACCACGACGACAACAACGAAGTTATATGCGGGAGCCGAAGCTTCTCTCCAGATCTCTTCTGACGTGAACTTTTGGGGTATGAAAGTCGAAGCTAAGGCGAAGGCTGAGACCACTATCTCAGCACAGAGAGACTATGTTAAGGTCTCAGAGCTGAAGACAGAAGGAAAACTAGGTGACAGGGTGGTTCATGAGGTCTGGGTTTCTATGCTTCTCGAGGTCGAGGAGGTGTATTCGCACAGCCTGGAATTCTGGGTCGAATACACTGACAACAAGCACAACCTCGGGTGGCATGGGGGACCGGGATGGGATGACATCAGGGTCCCAGATGGATCCTTGAGGAACATGAAAGGACTCAAATTCCATCCCATCGAGATGTCCGGATCAGGTCACGGTGATTCAATCCACCTTGTGACCCTCCCTGTCTTCAAGGGCAACGGAAACAACAAGGAGGTTGAAATGCTTCATGTTGCCTTGTCATGCGACGACTGGGTGGATTGGTATGCTTATGTCTCCGGGAAGTAGGGGCCGTCTCACAGGACACAGCTGATGGCATGGCCTTCTTACCCTCCCACTCCTACCTTGCTGGCGATCGATCAGAGAAAACGTCCAAGGAAGACACGTGAAGTTTTGGTAAAAAGTAGGAATGCTAGCACAAATATGAAGACCTTGTATGAGGTGTATCTTGTCATAAAAACAATACAAAGCCTAGGGCGTGGTTGACTGGGACGGTGGGCTGTGGTGGGAACAAGAAGCAGATCGTCATCTTCTCATTTCTTGGCGAGACGGGATACGATACCTCCAGCCTCCATCCCCCACTCCCATTTTCAACCACCTGGTCGACCTTCTTCTATCTTTCAAACATCATGGTGAGAACAGCTCAGGTTGCACGGTATCCATCCGACCCAATCAGACGATGGATTCAACGGGAATATCCCGACCATGGAGGCAACACTGTCATTCTGGGGAAGTTTTCCTATGAAAGCCAATTCTATCGGCCGGAGGAAGGTGAAGCCTACCGACTTCAAGTATACAGCACCACTCCTATCCAGCCAGAGGAGTTCAACAAGCTGTACGCATATTTCTGCTTTGACCTCAGCTGGCCTCCCTTTTTGGAAATTTACTCCTACAACCCACCGGATGGTCTGGCTTGCGTCGAGCATCAGCGTCGTGAAATTGCTCATCGCAAGCGTCTCCAAGCCGAACAGCGCGAAGGCGAATATGACGAGTCTCTTGCCCCCTTGATTCCAACTATGCGAACTGGCTTCGAGGATGAGTTTATGTCGGGATTCTGTTTCCTTCTCACGTCGAAGAGCTACCTCCAGGGTTCATTCCAAGATAATGACCACGGCACGGGCCCCTGGTGGATTAGCTTCGATCGGAGTCTTCCATCTGCAATAAAGAAGCTAGACATGATTAAACGACTTGACAGTCCGCCGACTAAGCTTCAAACTTTTAAGGAATGGGGGATTTCAGTCAATCCTGAAATTCGCGATATCAATGTCAATATTACGACAGACCAGGGCACAATGAGGTGGGATATGAAAGAGCTTATGCGAGGAATCTATTCCACATATTATAACCAAATTGATTATGGACTCTATGAACCACCGCCGCCCCCACCATCCGAGGAGACTCCGACCTTACAACACATACAGGAGGTTTTACAGCAGCAGCAGCAAACAGCAGAAGTCCAGTCTATAGACTCGACCGTACTTCGTCTTACATGGGGGTCTGAAAACAATACTGTCACAGTCACAAATAACTCTTCGGATGGGGAATGTGACCTTCAATACGTGATCTACGTCCAGTTCCTCGCGGCTATCGAGCAGGAAAAGACCGCCTTCCTAGAAACCACTGCCCGCACATTCGCCTCTGGAATCATCTCCCATCTCCCTGCCTCCAAAACGATTTACTTTGAGTTTCGGATTCCTAGTATATCCTTGTCTTCCCGTATATCCGCTGCCCCCAACGGATTCGAAGTTGGTGCCTCCCATGAATTTGAACCGGGCTCAGTCATACGAGCACTGCCTCTGATTAACCGTGACGTTTCTATTCGCCCGATACCACATACCTTCTTTACAGTGGTTCTTGATAAGCCTGCCTTCATCCAAGAACCCAGTGTGCTATTCTACATCCTATGGACCGACCCCCGGCAATACATTGAACCACAGAGTACCGACACGGTCGTTGAGACTCGGCGGAGCGCTGGTATTCAGGAAGCTGCACGGAGGCTTGCAATGCTAGCGGTAGAGGAGAAACTCCAGGATTGTCCAAGGAAGCTCACGCGGGAGGAGCATAGGGCATTATTGTCTTTGTCGCCAGAGGAGTACGAACAGAAGATGAACTTCTAGTGTTCCCGGACCAGAAGGCCAGGAAGGAACAGACATAGCGTCAGAGGTGTCGATGTAGGATAGGCTGATACATGTCTAATGAAGTTCGGCTTAGTTATATTGGAATCTCAGTACTCGCTCCGCACTACATTGTCCAATGAAGCTTTCCAGAGTCATCTAACCTGGAACTCCTTGCACTTATCCTCCTCCCATGCTTCACCATCCATAATCCCATGCACGTACGCCTCGCCCACCAACCGCCAATATCCAGTTCCTCTATCCTCTCTCACCACGAGGGGCACCCTCCCTCCTCTCGCAAGTATCACTTTGTCACCCACCTCCGAAGTCGCCGGCACCAGACACAAGTACCCGTTGGCGGCCCGGCCCAAGCGCCGTCCGTAGCTACCCTCCAGGAAGCGCGGAAACTCGCTAAACATACGATATGTCTTGACCACATATCCCACGAATCCGAGTGGCCGCAGCATCCGGTCCGCATTCCACCGGTTCAGTTGATAGAGCGGTTTGAGTGACGCCCGCCAGCTGTAAAACAACTTCTGCGACGCGATCTTGCGGCCTCTCCCCGGTGCAGCGGCCGCTGCATCATACGTCCCGGTGCATAGCGTCTGCCAATACACGGCCAGCTGGTCTTCAGGCTCCTCGTCTGGGGTATCAGGGCTGCCTAGCTCGCTGACCTTATGAACGAGCTCAGTAATTGGGCTGGACGGTGAGGGTTCGGGCCTAGGCCCGGATCCGGCAATGCCAGGACCGGGGTTCGTTGGCGACACTTCCGTTGCGAACGCCTCCCACTTAGCAAATGTCGTGAGAAGCGGCACAATATACATACATGCTTCGTACATATTGCCAAGCGACTTCCACGCCTGTCCTAGAAGGTCCGCTAGGTATCTCAGCGATAACGCGGTCCCGTCCATCTCATCCACCCACTTGTCTAGGTCCCTTGTGACCTCGAACGGATCCACGATTGGGTGCCCTAGTGGCGGTGCCAGTGCTGTGAGGCTTGCTATCTCGTGCGCGTGTAGGAGCAGCGTCGAGCTACCAGTGTCGATAAATTGCGGCAAGGCTTTGCTATGCGCTGTAGCATGCGTGGTGCGCTGTTGGCCAAGTGCATCATGTAGCAGCGGGCTGGCAGGTTGGGCTGTGCTCCAGTCAGGTACCCAGGACGGCAGGGTCAAGCTGGGGTCTAAGGCCGGAGTCGGTGGGCTACCTCCACAGCCGCCGAGTACATCGAGAGTGTTAGACACTAGGATCATCTGCCGTGCGACATCAGTATAGATTATATCCACTGGTGAGGAGTAGTCGGGCTTGATTCCTAGGGGCGGATGGGCCGGGATTGGGGCCACGAGTGGGTTTGAGCCAGTGCTGGCAATAAGACCAAGCAAGGAATAGATCTTGTCGTGTGGGTCAGATGCCTTGCGGAAGCGGCATTGGAACAGCAGATTTAGTAAAACCTGCCCTGGAGGCTCTTTCGGGTCTTGTGTTTGTCGTTTCAGCCTCAGCCATTGCAGAGACAAAAAGGGCGTGAGGTTAGGATCGCGAATAATGCCCATCGAGATGGGTGCCCAAATTCCCAAACCTAGACCGTGGTTCACCCCGATGCGTAAGTGATCCCAGTCTATGGAGTAACGCCCGATCACAGTAATTGCTTTTGATGCAAGGAGGATCTCCTGGAGAGTCCAGGCGCGGTACCACCACTGACTTCTTAATAGATGTATGGCTGTTGCATCGTTCTGGTAGCGGTCGAACATTGGATCTGTGACGCCGGCTTTCTCTATCATTGACTCCGGTAGGTTGTTGAGATGGACAATATTTTCAACCTCGCCATTACCATCACCATGTGAGCTTCGTTCCTGGGAGCGCGATATGGCATCTTTGGCAAGGGCTTCCAGCATGGAGATTGCGGCACTCGTCTCTCCTTTCACTTCGTCACGGAGCCACACAACAGTCCTCCTTGCCCGTCGGTAAATCTCGTCCATGACTGCAACTTGCTGGTTTCGTTCGCTGATGCAGTCTTGTCTGATACAGATAGCGTCGACCCAGAGAGTTCGAGGTTTGTCTAGTTCACGTAGGTTGAACAGGGCAAGCCGTAAATTAAGGCCAATCTCAAGAGTCCGGCCATTAATTTGGATAGGAGTCTTCTCGCTGTCACTGCCCCAGACATAGCTAAGCGCCTCGTAGGATCCCGTGCATTCGTCCAAGGACGTTTCGTACATGCGGCAGGTTATGTCTTCCTGTCTAGTGCCGGGGAGAAGCTCGACAAGCCGCAACGGCAAGACACGTCCCTTGAGCGCTTCGTATTCATACAACTCTGTCGTAACTTCGTTTCGTGTTCGATCCTATGTATGCATATCAGGAACTAAAGGTCAAGGCTTGCGTGGAACGGCGTTGGCGTCCGACTTACTTGCATATCATCCTCCTCCAGCTCAGCTTCAATGGCCGCTTTCGCTTGTTCCCAGGTGCTTTTCAAAACTCCTGTATTAAATGTGCGTTGAGACATTAGTCAAAACTACTTGGCCAGCAAGGGCTACACCTCAGTTCAGGTGGTGAGAACTCTGTAGTGAGACAAAGATAAAGTAGGACAGCCAATACGGTACCAAAGTACCAATAGGCAAGGCAAACCGATACACCAATGCAATGCCAAATATACTGCACTTATTATAATCGTTGCTTAGCAAATCATGAACTTGTAGGAAGGTAGACGTGGTATTAAATCTATCAATCTGAACAAATAAGCCCCCCGTGCCAATGCCCAGCTTCCTAATACTCAGCCTCAGCCACCCAAGTCTGCGGGGCCATGGCTGATCTCTCCTCTTTTGTCACGCTACTACCCGGGCGAAATATCTCATTAATGGGCGGTGGGTTGGGCCGGGCTTTGGAAGCCCAACCCATAGCCCACAGTGGCCCAGGTAATTCAAGTGGAGGTTGAAATAAACCAATGATCATGGTTCACCCATGAGGACTGCAACATAGGTACCTGATTGACCCCAACGCAAACACATTGATGTCGTGACTGACCCGCATGAGGCAACAGGCTACACTCGCATTGGCAGCGGGAGAGATATGACTGGATTTCTTATGACAGGTCAATAATGAGAGCCTCGAAAAGGGTCAATGTTACCCCTCTCCGAGCGAAGCTTCCTCCCCAAATGAGGCTCTTATCATGAGGCTGGTTTCCAGATTGCTACAGGCGATAAATTTATTTAGACGCGTTTCTGCCACAAAATGAGGTGGTCATTCCATCTAAGTTGCTGCATTCTAGCGAGGACAGACTCTCTAAATGCAGGTCGGGCGACGCTCCAGGGGCCTATTGCGGTCTTGGAAAAGGCCACTATGTCATAACAGCTCCCGCTTGAAGGTCGAATCTTATGTTTTACCTGTGAGATCATATAGCATCGCTTTGGTTGGACTTGGACACAGAGGATACAGAAGCCATTTTAAAAGTTTGTTCAATGACCCTTCCAACTCGATCGTCGCCGTTTGCGACACCCACCGTGGTGTTTTAAATGCTTTCTCCAACAATCACCCCCACATCCCGGCATATCTATCTCTCGCTCAACTTCTTCGAGAACATGCACCTGATTTCGCTATATTGTCGGTTCCGCATGGCTTTCATATGGACTGTGTCATGACCTTGTCCGACAAAGGGGTCCCAATTTTGAAAGAGAAACCAGTTGCCAATTGTATAGACGAGTTCGGAGACATGAGTGCCTTGCCAGTGAAAATTGGTGTCACCTTTCAGAAACGATTTGAGCCACAATTTATTCATTTGAAGAACCTGCTTCCACTAGTCGGTGACGTTGCTACAGTCCAAGCGAGTCTTACGTTAAACGTTGAAAAGCTAGATGCTACTTGGCGAGCATCCTCTGGTGTTGGCACGACAGTAAGTTTATTAAGTCGCATCCTTACTGTAATATGTCACTGATCCATTGGTAACTGCAGGAAGACCTCGGATGCCACATGCTTGATATTGTAACATGGTTGTTTGGTGCACCATCTTCGGTGATGACATACGGTGTCTCGCCCATTCGACCGGGTCAAGTCTATGGCGGCGATGACATATCTGACGTTATCATGGACTGGGAAGGCATCAATCGGACAGGCCACGTTCACATGTCTCGAGTTGCACATAGCTTCACACAATCGATCACAGTCACTGGGTCAAACGGCTACCTGATTCTCAACGGATCTAACATTGTTAACCTGAATTCTCGGGGACACCAAACACTGAAAGTCATCCATCAACCCATAGAGAAAGATGTGATACGCTCCATGGTGCAAGAGTTTGGCGACTGGGTTACGGGCAAGAGGCCAGACTTTTCGAGCTCGCTGGAGAGCCTCACAGAGACTGTTTCAATCGTGGAAGCCGTGAAGTCATCTCTGTCCGGTCGAAAGGTCCAACGCCCTCTCACGCTAAATTCAACAGTAGTCCCGAGGATTGTTCACAGGAACCCTCTCACCAAGTTGGCCACAAGCACAAAAAGTGAGAAATATTCGACTCAAGCTCGCTTCCCAATCCGACAGAGAGACTTTCAACTTAAGTCAGGGGCAAAAATCCCTGCTGTTGGTCTAGGAACTCGCAGAGCTCAAAAACCGGGTGAAGTATATCAAGCTGTTCAGGTGGCACTACAAGCAGGATACCGATCAATCGATACCGCTCAATCCTCGGGAAATGAAGATGAGATAGGGAAAGCGATATTAGATTCAGGTATTCCACGGGAGGAGATTTGGCTCACCACGAAGCTTGACAACAAGTGGCACAATCGCGTTGATCGAGCTATCGATGCATCGCTCAAGGCACTCAGAGCCGATTATTTAGATCTTTACCTAATGGTGACTATTTGATCTGCAAATATGACAAAGCGCCAGCTGACCATGATACAAGCATTGGCCTATATCTACGGATCCAGATGATCCGACCAGACAGCTTCCTAACTGGAGCTTCGTTGACACATGGTGCGCAATCATGATCATATTCTACTCATTCTACTCCTGGTATCATACTGAGTTCGTGTATTAGGCGACAGATGGAAAGAATTCCCAAAGCAAAGGTTCGACATATCGGTGTTTCGAATTTTGATATCAAACATCTAGAGACATTGCTCAATGATGCGAATTGCCATGTTACCCCTGCTGTCAACCAAGTCGAGGTAAACATTCGGCTCTTCTATCTTTTAAAAAGAGAGAAAGCTTTTCTAACTACAAATAGCTTCATCCATACTGGACATCTCGAAGGCTACTTGATTATTGTCACAGCCACGGTATTCACTGTACGGCATACTCCTGTCTGGGGTCTATTGAGTCTCCCTTACTTGCCGATCCAGCTCTCATAGAGATTGCCCAAGCCAAAGGGAAAACGGTACAGCAGATATTGTAAGATTACTCTTTTCTTTTCCGTGTCTGGGTTAGTATACACACTTATTTCTCTTAGAATCATGTGGGGTCTACAGCGTGGAACAAGTGTGATTCCAAAAAGTGTCCATTCATCAAGAATCAAGGAAAATTTTAACCTAGATGGATGGGAGCTCAGCGACGAGGAACTTAATTTGCTCGCTCAATTGGATACGTCTCTCAAGACATGTCAGGACGACTGGTTACCCGGACGGGTGTTTTAGGCTGAGGATGGTTGAGCACGCAGGAATCGTCTTCAACACCTTGCATATTTTTCTTCCTGTCAATAAGGCGTATATTTTATAGAACCTCTTATCTGTCTAGACCGTGTTGCGCTATTCTAAATAACACTTAGGTTGAAAAATAGGTAACAAGGCAGCCGTTACCTAAAGGGGTTAGAGGACGGTGCCAACGGTGAATCGTACTCGAAACACTATCCATGCCTTATACGAAGTGGTTCAGGTCTTTACGAGAAGTGTCTCATGGATTGCTAAGTTGCCTAACAAGAAAATGTCCCCGGGTGAAATGGAGGGTGAAATGGAGGCGCTGCATTAGCCCCGCACCGGTGCGGCTGAAGCCTGGCAAACACACCTGACCGACATTCTATATTGTACAGATATTTGTTTTTTTCCCGTGCTCAACATATTTGTTCTTTGAAGTTCAATAAGTTATGCCGTATCCTTGGGGTGCACTAGTGTCATGGGCGCCCTTCAAGATTGACGCGCTGGGCCTGGTAACGTTACTCGGCGCAGATGAGGTAAATTCCTCAGTTGGTCGACTGGCACCAAGTTATTGGTTGGAATATATGCCCTTGTTGGCAAGTTTTATCTTCGCGAACGATCGTTTTCGATCAAAACAGGCAGCATATACGCTGTATAATGTCTCCAGCGGTATCGTCACCGGAAATCTCGCGTCCTGGTTTACGAGGTGGATGCAAGTACAAGACTTCCAAACCTCGCGCAGTCTGGTATATTGGGAAATCGAACAAGTGCCTCGAAATCAGTCGGGCGGGTTCATTGTCGCTGGCATTATTTCATTTGGATTTAATGGGCTCCTTATCGCGATGACGGTACTCGCGGGTGACTGGTACGGATTTGCCAATGCTGTGGCACTTGCTGTTTTGATCGGCGTTCGATCATACTTGTTACAGACAACCCGCAATGCGATCGATAGAGCTGTGGAAGTGGCAAAACCCCTTCGTACAACATTTGCGGGCGCCATGGATGAGTGGAGAGAAAGAATAAAGACAGACAGTGACGCAGTTCAGCCTCAAAAGGACATGCGGGAATGGCGACCAGAGGTGGTTAAAATCCTGGTTGCTATGCCTGACTCCCGACTTGTGACAATGTTTATACCAGAGCACCTTCTCCGGCCAATATTCGTCACTGATGTTACGCCATCTTCACTGGTGTTGTATCGCCTCGTACAGTGGGTGGGATGGGTAGCCTTTTCGGTGCACATTGTTACCCTCGGCATGGCTCAGTTGGCAGCGCAAATATATGTCGTTGTGGTTATGGTCGCGTCGACCGTCCTCGTTTGTTACGGAGTCGGATGTGACGATTCAAGGGTCTATAAGTGGTGGCGCGGGCAAGCGGAAGATATCTCGCCTCCATATGCCTTTTGGGCCGGAAAAAGGCTGAAAGCGACTGTGTTGGAATGGCCTCCTCACTTTGAATTTATCAGAACGAAGGATGGAAGTTGGTCTAGGAGACTTTCCACAGAGACTGTAAAACAAAATCAGCGATCAACTGCGCGCCAAGATCTCTATGCTTGGCTAGACTTGAGCTCTGAGGAGATGAACAGTCTTTCTGATTGGCATTTGCTTCCGCATCGGCGGGATCATGATGATTCATGGTGGATGGACTTTGATGCGAAGAGGTTGCTGGTTCAACGTGATCCGTTGGATGCATCCACTCTCAGTCACACCATGAACCAATCTTCCAACAAAGTTACCTCTAATAGAGTGGTTTTACCCCGACACTCACTGTCTGGGGATATTGAACTCGGTGGGAACAAGGGTTTCCAAACTAAGTGATACCTCGAGGTTCATTCCACCAGGAATATTTCCACTGTGTATGTACACACTCTTGGAGGACTGCTACAAAGGGGAGAAAGCAGAAGAAGAAGTCTTGATATTCAACCTATGGAAAAGCAGGATATTTATACCCTGAATCTGACAAACAAGCGCTCAGTCTGCAAGCAAACAACGGGAGATGGGATCATCCCAACACATACTATAACCTGAAAAGTTACGCGTACAGAAATATCTTCCCTGGTATAAATTGAAGCCAAAGCGATTTGAGGGTATCTGAAACATTCTTAGGCTATTTAATTAATTTGAATGACCAATTAAAAGCACCGTTAAACTGGACTCTGCTGGATAAGTGGTATAACTCCTTTTGACCAATTTGTTGAATAATATACAAAGTAGTATACTAAACAGTACGTAAAATCTAGGATAAAAGAATCGAACTGAGTCAAATTGTAAAACTATCTAATCTCTTTATACCTGGGAATAAAGCTATATTTATACCTTCCTTTCTACCCCTATAGACTTATCAATATCCTAGTTACTATAAAATATATATTTGTAATAAGAGAAATAGAAATAAGATAGGAAATAAGCGGTGATAGCGTTAAATGCTGGATCCTTCTTAATTCTATAGATTCTATAACTATAGGTTGTAGAAGTTCAATAATTATTCTGCTTTTGAGGTTACGAAGACATATTCTTTTAGTGCACCTGAGTCAACTTGTCAACTTATAATTAGCTTCAGTCATGAGATGCAAGACCGAAGAATAACACGCAATCCATCTGAAGCCATAAATAATCCACAATAAACCAGGGATCGCCGCGGCCCCCCGTGCAGTGGCCGTGGCAGTGCTAGTGGTACCAGTATTAGCGCCAGTGCTAGAATCAGGCCCACCCGGGAATTCAGTGACAGCGTTGTACTTTGCCCCGAGGAGAGATGCAATGCATATCATAAAAGTGCCTCAACCGCTTCCACAAATCAATGAGATGTTTTCTCTCGGCAATCAAGGTATGTCCTTCCCGAGGATAAGTCACCATCTCGACGGGCAGATCGTTGTGGACACACGCCCGGTAAAAAGCAACAGCCTGTGACAAGGGCACATGCACGTCATTCTCGCCATGAAGAATCAAGACGGGTGTCTTCATATTACGCATATTCCACAATGCGCTTCCCCGTCGACAGTTCGTATTTCGTATCCATTTTCTCGATGTTTGACACGCGATGAAGTAGATGCCACAGTTTCCCCATGCAACCCGGCTAATTAGGATGTTAGTGTTAGTGACAAAATGGGAAGGATTATTTATTGGTTTGGGATACGAACCAGCTCGGCATATTCGAGAGGCCAATACCCCACAAGATGGTTCGGGCAGTTGCACAGGAGTTTGGCCGGGTCTCAGGGGCACACGCACGTGAACAATCAAGACGGGTGTCTTCACATTACGCATATTCCACAATGCAGCTCCCCCGTCGACCATTCGTCCTTCGTATCCATTTTTTCAATGTTCTCGATGATTTCGTATTCGAGCCATCCACCTCTTCATCAGGTACTGCATCCGCGTCCACATCAGGCCACCCGCTACGTGGTCAACTTCATGCACCGAACAGGTCTCTTCCAACAGTTCCAGTATGTGACACCCGAGGAGGAAAGCGACGACGACAAACAGACAGGCCTCGCGGCAATGGACCTAGGTGTGGAAGACGATGGGTATTAGCCAATGACGATAAATGATGCTGTGAAACGAGAAACTCAGACAAAGTCGACCAACATGCCAATCAACAACTGGTCATGACAACGTCACCATCAATTGAAACTGAGGCGGGGGTGGGGGTTACAGAGAAGTGAGAGATGGAAGGTGGAGGGTGCACTCCACAACAATCATTATGTGACAATTTCATATGTATGGGACTTGTGTTTTACGGGTTTTATGGGTTTTACGGGTTACAGGAATGGGCTGATTCCGCACTCTTTACAATCAGCATCTGTACACTCTCTGGAAGCACTATGTGCTTCCGGCTCGGCGTTTGGCTTCGAGTTCTTGCTTCGGTTGGAAGAAGCACCTGCATAGTCATACGCAACTAGTTAGACTGCAGCAGGTTAATTGAACTTTGCTTGATTGATTGATTGATCCGCATCCACATCCCATGGCGTGCCGCCAGCCAGATCAGTCTCAAACCAGTATGCATCGCTCGTCATCGTCATAAGGTCCCAATCCACAATGCTCGCGCCACATACAGCTCCCCGGAATTGGAAATCCTCGCGAGTGATTACGAAATATGATAAAAACTCGCCTTGGGACCACCCGCATATCGCCACACGCGAAGGGTGAACGAGACCCTTGTCAATGCAGTTTCGAAGAATGTCGATACAATCTGCGTAGTCGACTGTTCTCATCCCTCCATGAGCATATGCGGCGTGCTTTTCACCTCTTCCACTCCTGCCACGCTAGTTTGGACAGAGAACTGCGTATCCGGCTGAGACTAGCAGTGGGACCTCGAGAAAGTGACAAACAGCAAAGGCGACTGTTACACGATAGTATGGCCCTCCGTGTAGAATGACAACGGTAGGGAGGGGTCCATCTTCTGCTTTGTATTTGGAAGGAACATATATAATTATTGGAGGGGTTGCTGCTGCCACTATGAAGGGGAGAAAGCAGAAGAAGAATCATGATCAAGTAGTGAGAAATGCAGGGTTTATATACCCTGCTAAAAACCATCTGAAGAAAGGCTCAATCTGACAAACAAACAAGCAATAAAGCAAACAAGCAAACATGCATTGCATACATGCATGGGAGGCAGTCCAACAACTTGTAAGGTGTCTTTTTACATTGTGGTGTTATAGCCATAAAAATAACAATTAGCTGTGCACAGAGATACTGCGAGGAGTGGAATAGAGTAATAGAGATGAGAATTGAGCTTCCTTGATATCTTGGGCTAAAACCTACTAACACAAGAGGAATAAACGCCTCGTTCGTCCCACGACTGGCTATTTGACTAGCTGCTAGTTTTCGCATGAACTCATAGCTCTTGCGCAGCCCATACCGAAGTTGCCATGTTAATCAGGCGCTGCTTTTCAAGTCGAATGTCGGTCTCTCTTGGAATATCGGGGGATCGTCGGAAAATGTATTCGAATGGTATCGTAATTGGGTGGTGGGAGACAGTGGTCTTATCACCAGACCCTTCGATCACACATGATTGCGTGGCATGGGGACTTCGGATACCTTCGTCCCATTCCCAGGTATCAATTTTAAGCTGGGACTTCCTCCGGTTGACTTTCACAGTGATGGCCATTCTTGCCTCCCCTCTGACAGGATCCACCCACATTCTTGCGTCGTTGCGCAATTTCGTTTCGGGCTCCGAAACTCCAACCTCTACGACTACCCCGGGTCGTTTGGGAACACCACGAGTATGCTGAATGGGGCCCCAGCCCCCATCTGGTTGCTTGACGCTTCCGTTGCCGACGGGAACGTTCACTCCTCCATATACTTGAATTGCTTCGTCAAGCCCCATGGGTAGCAAAGCAATTGATACTGCCGTGTGTAATGAACCGGCGACTTGAGAATGTTCGGGAGTTGACATTCTGAGAATCAGGGTATGTAGGGCCGCGTTGTAGAATAGACGAAGACTAGCGATTGGGTCTGGGAGCAAAAACTCTTGGTCGAAAGAGGAGGGATCGATGAAAATCACAAAGTATTCGGATATTTCGAGGTTGGGTTTGGATGGCTCCGACTGGGGAAATGGGCCTAGGCGGTCATATTCGATTTTTAGGATTTGATGGAGTTGCTCTTTCCCTTCGTAGGTGTATCTGTTGGTGGAAGGAGGCAGGTCGTCCAGAAAGACTTCCACGTCATTTCCATGAGATTCAGTCATGGTGAAATATTATTATCTTTCCTATGAGTAGATTGTTTTGAGGAGATGGTTAAAATGCAGAAAAGCATGTGAAAACGATCTATCAAGTGATCAGGTTGAGTTACCTCATCATGAGCGTATATGTGAAGCATTTGTAGGCTCCCCCGGTTTGTGTATCGACATGGGTCGTATGATCTTGGGATAGGGTATTTGGATGAAGAATAGGCTTGACAAGCACTGTCCCGGATAGGATGGGATAATTGGTAGTGTTGATGAAGCCGAGGTAAGGCTGATTCAAGCCGAAAGTGAGAGATGGGATCCTTTCTTTCACCTCAGCAGTGATCCTTTTTGTTTTGCTTCTATGAGCTTGTAAGGGATTCTTATTATAGCTCGGATCACCAAATAGCCCCACGAGTCAGGACCGTAGTTATCAATGATCCATGTATCTTGATCCAGGTTCTCTTTCTTTTGGTGACTATACGATATTAGAATTAGCTCGACTGACATCTCGCTAACAACGCTAGAAAAACTCACTAACTGATGGTTTCCAGGCTTTAAACTGGCCCCATTGGACCGAATCAATATCGATCCCATTCTTCACCGCGGCATCATAGTTCGAGCGCATCACAGCCGTAACTTGAGCTAAGCCGCCATGCTCCAAAGCATACGCCACCATGGTGCCGATTCCACCTCTGTGGATCACCAAGAAATGCGACAAGCGTCAAAGTATAATAAGCACCTGGCCAGAATCGATTGATAACAGGAATATAATTAGTTGCTAAAACACGCCTCCACACCTGAGCACAGTCGTCGGCCTAGGGTACAGGGCAGTGCAGTGCACATTGTTGCTACCGGGGGAAATCCACATGTCATGGTATTGCTATTGGATTATGGGGATAGTGGCAAACTCATGAGAGATGGGCTATCCATTTAAAGATAGAAGGATATTTCATTACTAGAAAGCTCATTTGCCGGGGAGTTGGGGAACTATATTAACGGAAGAAGACTGCTAGATATATTATTTGAATATTTTTGTAGATTTTTCTAACTACTTATATATTAAATGATCAACTAGTTACTTCTAAACACTAGCTGTGATACTTCCTCAAGTATATATAGTTATCTGTAACTAAGATGCACTGGTACGATGTAGATGTCCGATGTAAAGAACCGTTCAACCCGCCACCGCCTCTGATTGGCCTAACCCCAACCCCAAACCGCGACAAGGGAACCTCCTTCAATTTTCAATCAACACAACCCACACAAAGTCAAATATTACTATCCACTCTGTCGCGCGTCGCACTTCACCTCCGAAACAGGGAACGAAACCCCCACATCCACGCCAACACACAAGACCGATCGACCACCGCCCCTCTTACTCCGCACGCCGCGCACGCCGCACACGCCTACCATCTCCGCTAAGCCCAATACCTTTACGAGCAACACGCCACACCACCAAAAGAGGAGACTCTGAATAGTCCCATCCTACCGCATCCCCAACACCGGTGCCGCAAGCATGGCGGGCGACGAGTACTCCGTCGGCGGCGGCAAGCTCAAGCTAAAGGGGAGTAAAGTCAGCGGAGGAAGGATAGAGAAGAAAAAGAAGAAGAGCACGAAGAAAAAGGAGGGGGATGCGACACAGCCAAAGCCGGGGTCAACGCCTGGTACGGAGCGGCCAGAAAATGGAAAGGATGAAGGTGTGAGGTCTGAGGAAGACAGAGAGAAGGAGTGGGATGCGCCTGGGAAGACTGAGGCCGAAAAGAAAGCCGAGGAGATTCGGCGGAAACGGGTATGTTTGTTTGTTTCTTTTTCTTTTCTTTCCTTTTGGTCTTTTTTGTCGGGCTCGGGCTCTTTCTACTTCGGCTTTGTTGTACAGTGAAACTGACTTTTCGGGACAGTTGCATGAGCGGCTCCAGCGCGAAGGTGTCAAAACTCATAAGGAGCGTGTGGAGGAGTTGAATAAGTATCTCAGTCGTCTGAGTGAACATCATGATATGTATGTCTTACTCTTGATTACTCTTTATACCTTTGTTCGATTTCTTTGGGTATTGAAGGACTATAAGCTGACTGATTACATAGGCCGAAGATTGGACCCGGCTAAATGGGGTTGGTTCCACGGTGTTTCAAATAGGTTTCAGAGCGATCACACAATTTTACTTCAAGAATACCATATCTGTACTTGTACTCAATACGTTTCTGTCCAACTGTAGTAATGACTGTCAAGAATCCACGTTGTTTCAGATATGGCGGATGAGCTACCCAAGGTACTCCATAAGTATATCTGTCATGTGATAATAAAGGGGTTCAAGATTTCAAGAGATATGTATAGTTCATGGCTAAAATGACCCAGAAGAGCTCTATTTAGCAGTCCCCGAAAAGAGAAGAGGCATGCCCAAAATGCGAGACAGCAACAGTGCCAGCAGATAAGTAGATAGGCGGTAAATATCAAAAGATCAGAAGAAAGATGTCAACACCAATGACAACGCCATGCAAATGAAGACCAAAGCCTCAAACCCGAACAAGCCGTAGCCCAAAAAAATAAAACGAATCCGATCTAGATATAGATCACAAACAACCAGACAAAGGAAAGACGAACCCCAATCCCCGGAAAATCAGAGAAGAGTCAGAAAGAGTAAAAACGAAACACCGCGCTAAATCCAAGATCACCGCAGAGGCACGCAAGAAAGGGAAGAATCGGGTCGAACCGAATCGAAGCCAAGCCTAGCAGGGATAACACCTGATCGGCCGAGGCAGGCAGATAAGATAGGGGGGATGAGGAGACGAGATGGCCCTAGCCTACATCGACTAGGCTAGGTTATCCTCAGGGGATGGCGCCATCCGCCTCCTCCCCCTTTGTTCAGCCGAGAGAAAAGACTCTGAGCATTTTAGGAACAGCGGCTATTTCTCATTCTGTTTGTAGTGTCCCTTTTCTCATACGCCCTTGACGACAACGGTGCGTTCGCTGTTCAGCTTATCGGCGTTGCGGGCGTGGGATTCTTTCTTGCAGTCTTCCAGTCCGGTGCAGGAGTGGGCTTCCAGCATGCGGTGCTTGGAGCAGAAGTGGCCGGCGCAGAAGCTGCAGTCACCGACGATACGTTGGGCGGCTTCCTTGCACTCCTTAAAGTTGCAACGGGGCTTGCGGGGAGGCATTGTGGTTGGGGTTGTTGGGGTTGTTGGGAGGTGGAGTTTAGAGAGAGGGGTTGATATAGAGGTACTTCTGCGGAAGAGGGGAGAAATAGGGAGTAGAAGTAGATTGGCGAGACACTGAGAAGAGGGTTTGAGATAAGCGCCGTTAAGTGCGGAGGCGGGGAAAGAGAGAATCCAAGTAGTAGAGAAAGTTGTAAAAGGGGGAGGAAGGGAAGAGGACGAGCACGACCAGCCTATATATAGGGTAATCGGAAGACACGGGAGAAAGCCAAAGAAACAGACTTCTAACCAGAGACGGGGCTGACTCAGTGAGGCGACAGTGACGGAATCGAGAAGTGGAGTTGCCCAAAGTTATGCTATGGCCTTAGTGGATTTTAGTTCATTTTTAGTGGATTTTAAGTGGTTGAATGGAATTATTAGAATTAATTGGTCTTGATATTGGACATATTATAGATCATTTAACAATATTCCACCCAGTTAGGTGATTTTGAACTATATGGAAGGCGAATAGGACCCCCAATCCTGTGACTGGACCAATATACTCTATATTACTTAAAGACTTTTTAAAGCCTTTTTTTTTTTTTCCTTTTCTTTCTTCTTTCAAAATTGATTTTTCTCTTTTGACTTTACCGGATTCTCGCATACCCACGCGGACGTATCACCCCAGGCTCCTGATCTCGGGCCCAATGATCGGAATGTTGAATTGCTCGTGCATTCAAGGGTGCTTCACGTGATGGTTTCAGGAGTCAGGTGTACGAAAAAGTCTCTCAGCTCATCTAAGTACGGAGTATGGAGTACCCCTAACTCCTAAGAGTTGAATTAGACTTGGAACAGAACCCAAATATCGGTCTGCCGTACCGCGCCACCAAAGTGGCAAGATGTTCACCCGGACTTCTCCTACTGCGGTACTCCAGGGACTTATCTTTTACTATATCCTACAGAATACGGAGTACATAGTGCCCAATGATACCACTCAATCCAACGAGGGAGAAAAAAACAAAAAGATATGCAAGTGGACAAAAGGAGCTATGACCTCTGCAGCAAGTGAACCGTAGCGAGTGAACTGTCTGTACAAATCGACGAGTCGCCTGAGCCAAGCCCTCCTAAGTACGACGGATGATCCGCGTGGAGCTATTGCATCGGTAACAGCATATGCAGGACTGCATACATAGTACTCCATACGCAGTACGGAGGACGTGTGATGCCATCTGTATACTCCTATACTCCGTACATTTCCCGGGTTAGGCCTAAAGTAAGGGCCGATCCCGCTACCCAATTTCACCGTCTCTCTCTCTCTCCACATACCCCCACCATCACCTCATGTAGTAGGATACTACCTAGGTACTCCGTATCTGCCCACGGATCCCTCGCAAACTCACGCTAAACGGTACAAATCAGAATCCTACCACGTTGACACGCTCTACACGGGCTACGTGTTCATGGTCAATTTTAAATAGCGACTAGCGTGGATTGGTTTCATGATATATCCACTGGTAAGGTTTGACAACGGGGAGAGACAAAAAAAAAAGCAAGTAAATGTAAAGTGTGAATAAAAACCCGTGGACGCCGGCGCAGATACCGATGATGCGCTCAAACCCCCTTGCCCTGCCCAAATAGCAAAAGTGAAAAAAGAAAAAAAAAAGATTAAGAAAAGGGCGAGGAATGAAATCTCCGCATCTCATATCATACTCCAAGCTCGTTTGCCTTGCCTGAATCTGGATCCAGATAATCCTCTCGCTCGGCTGCCTCATACTCACCGATCAGATCCATCACAACCGCACGTGCCTCGTCAAATTCGCCAAGTCCGTCAGCAAATGGCGCTTCCTTCTTGTATGAATCCAAGAAGGCATTGCGCTTGCGGAGCATGTCGTAGTGCTTCACAATGCGTTTGAATAGTGTCGCGACAGAGGTGTGGTTGGCCAACATCAGCCCACTAACACGGTGCCCGGTTTCCTCGATATACGGGGATTTCTTCGTTAGAGCAACCTGGATACTGGCAGGGCCCCAGGGGATGAAAGAAGCGAGGCGACGCTCCCGAATACGTAGCAGTGACTTGTGCACGTCGGTCGGGTCGGCTTCGCCCTGGATGATGTTGAGGATGCTGATGTAGCAGCTGGACTTGCTGGGGTTGACGGAGACCATCCGGTTCTTGGGCTGTAGTAGGCGACGCATAACATCTAGCACGGTTGTCTTTCGCACTGTCCTAGCTTGCTCGATGTTGGCGCCCGTGAAAGGTGTGTATGATGTGAGAAGGAAGTGGCTGCGTGGGGTAGGGATGAGCGAGGCGATGATCCCGGCGAGATCGTTGTGCATGTATCCAGGGTATCGTAGCGTGGTTGTAGAGGCAGACATCACTGTTGAAACGAGCTGGTTGGTTTGGTGGAACGAGGGTTCTTGAACGTGGAGCCGATCAGCGACAATTCGTGACAGAGCACCATTGTCCAGGACGACCACCGAGTCGGCATCTTGGGTCAATCGCCGCATGGCAAGCAAACTGTTGTAAGGGTTGACGACGACATCGGACTGCGTGTCCGGGAAAACAGAGTAGGTTTGGATGAGTTTCTTCGGGAATCGATCGTTCATGCGCTCTAGGATGAAACTTCCCAGTCCGGAGCCTGTTCCTCCTGCGATCGAATGTAGAAGCATAAATCCCTCTAGCGAGTCACTTCCGTCTGCCTCGCGGTCGATCATATCGAAAATCTCCTCTTGTACGCCCTCGCCTGCAGCATATCCAGTACCCCAATTGTTTCCAGCTCCGATACCTTGTTGTCCGACGAAGAAGTTCTCGGGGTTGTAAATATTCTTGTAGGGGCCAGTCTGGATGGCGTTGAGGACCTGGAAGTAACCCGTATGTTAATCATCGTGTGTCGAGGTGATACATCGGTGAAGGATAGCATACCCTGGGTTCTAAGTCGAGGAGAATCGCTCGAGGGATGTACCTTGTGTCATCACTCTGCCCACGTCTGTTAGCCAGTGTTCTTGTTATGTCACCAAGCTGATAATGCGCTCCCCGAAGCTCCATATACACACCTGATAGAAGAAGACATCCTTCCGATCACCGGCCGCCCCGTCAGTCGCATGCTCCTCGAGGTTTCCATCTGCGCTGATCCCGTGCTCCTGGCAAAGCTGCTGCCAAAACTGACTGCCGACTAGATAGAGCGAATGTTAGAGACGTAAACTATATGTCCCCATACTCCGTTCAAAAGAACACGATCAAGGAGTCTCGTGGAATGGATCGTGGAGTTGAGCCACATACCGTTGTTGCCGCACTGGCCGGCTTGGATTGTGATAATTTCTCTGCAATTCCCACCAATATTAGCATCGGTATTCAAGCTGGAGAGAGAGTCCTCAATTATGATTGATTCGACTGAATGAACAAACCTTGGCATCTTTTCTTCGCAGAAGCCGTCGAGTGTTGCTACTCGTTAACGCGTATCGCGTTCACGCGGGGAACTTTTTGGCCGATAATTTTGCCTCAGGCAGAAGCTCCTGCTACCTTATGTGTTGGACAGCAACAACGTTTTAATGGCCAGTAAAATAACTTTGTCCCAGAATGAAAGTTGATTAATCTGATGTTTATATGCTTTTGAATCCGCCCGGCTATGCTAAAATTTTTGATAGATCGTCTTCCCCAAGTGATCTATCTGATTGCCCAACCGTCACCCTAGACCACTATATCACTCAAAATCCTGCCTTCAAGGCTGTAATCAGGTTTCCAGCACCGGCAACTACGCCATCGACAATTCGGACCCGTTGGCCTTCCGGGTGTCCATATTCCTGAGTACATCCCTCCCGTACCGCTTCCTCCATACCAGCCATACCTGCACAGCCCAGACAGACAACCTTAACACGAGATCCCGAGTTCCGAAGCAGGTTGCGGGTAGCATCGATGATCCTCCGTCGAACCTCCCCTGGTTCTGTGGTGTGGAGTTCGACTGCCGTCAGGCCTGTGGTCTCGACGCCTGCAAAGTGCATGGAGCTTCCGTCCTCATAGTCGTAACCCAGCGCTCCCTGAACCGCATTGGTGAGCTCCTCCTTCCACGCGGAGCCAGTGGTCACAATGCCAAAACTGCCCTTCTCTTGGTACTTTTGTAGTTTCTCTGCTGGATTGATTGGATCTTGCAATGCGAAACCACTAACCAAGGAGAGCGCAGCTGTGATGGATGCTTCAAAGATTCCAGTGACATATTTGTTTCTCGTCGAGCTCGCTTCTTCGCTTGTCGCGATATCCTCCCTGAGCCTGCCGACGAATGGATGGGCAGAGTAACACGCTACGAGAAACGCGTCGTAATGGCCGATAAATTCTCGTACGGGCCAGCAATTCAATGCCGACTTGCACGATTCTTCCGCGTTATTGATGCTGGCGATTGGCTCAATTTCGACTCCGTCAATTTCCACAGTGGAGTCTGGAGCAGTGAAGTACTCGAAGTGCACGTCTTGGTAGTTCATGCTGGCCAATATGGGCTTCAAGGCTTCGGTCATGTGGGTTGAGGTATTGGGGTTGATGATCAATATGCTGTAATCCCTTTCGCCTTTCCTCGGATCCAGCTGAATGATTTCGTTTGTGCCATATCGCGGCTCAAGAGCGAGACTCATTTTTGATACAATAAGGTGAACTGAATAGACAATAGAAAGCACAGTTCTTTGCTCTTCCGGAAGAAATCAATCCCCGCGGAGACTGCGATGAGCTCCGTTATCCGTTATCGGGATCCTCCGCAACCCCGCTATCTCCTAGGAGCTTAGCGGACTATTTCTTTAAAAGGCCTATCTATGGGGTATGATGTATGTACATTGGGTGGCTTCGGATACTATTCGCCGATGGAGGTAAGCTTCTTAGTATATTGACTTAGGTATCCTTGCAAAAATTCTTGGAATTCATTCGTTCGAAGATTATCAATTGATTTATGGCTTACAAATTCAGAGTACCTTCCAAGGTTGGGCCGGCTATAGTATAAAAGAACCACTCCGCCCAGTAGCCCCGCCATTCCTCGCACGCCATCACACTTTCAACACCCTCACATACGCAGAACAAAATCTAATTCCTATCATGCCTCTGATCGCACAGAACCCCCAGCCGAGAGTGATTCTCGGGTTAATGACCTTTGGCCCAACCGCAGCCAAGGGTGCTCGGATCACCTCGTTGGATGAGTACAACAAATGCCTTGATTACTTCCAGCAGCAAGGGTTCAATGAAGTCGACACCGCCCGTGTCTATATCGGCGGAGAACAGGAAGCATTCACAGCCAAGGCGAACTGGAAAGAGCGTGGACTGACTCTGGCCACGAAATGGTACCCGGGTGAGCCCGGTGCCCACAAGCCGGAGGTCCTCCGTGAGAAACTGGAGCTTTCTCTCAAGGAGTTGCAGACCGACACAGTCGATATCTTCTATCTGCATGCAGCAGATCGCGCCACTCCATTCGCTGAAACTCTCGAGGCTGTTAACCAGCTGCACAAGGAGGGCAAGTTTGTACAGCTGGGTCTCAGCAACTTTACAGCCTTTGAAGTGGCGGAGGTTTCCATCCTTTGTGCTGAGAGGGGATGGGTCCGTCCCACCATTTACCAGGCCATGTATAACGCCATTAGTAGGTGGTGCCCTCTCTCCTGCTTTCGGCATATGAGATCATGGCTATTCAGCTGACACAATTGATAGCACGCAACATCGAGACTGAACTCGTCCCTGCCTGTCACCGGTACGGTCTCGATATCGTCATCTACAACCCGCTGGCCGGCGGTCTTTTCTCCGGAAAGTACAAGACACAAGATATCCCCGCCGAAGGCAGATACAGCGACTCGAGTTCTACCGGATCAAATTATCGCCAACGTTACTTCAGAGATGCCACCTTCGAAGCTCTGAGTATCATTGAGCCTGTTGTAGAGAAGCACGGTCTCACACTTCTGGAGACGGCTCTGCGCTGGGTCCGCCATCACTCTGCTTTGAGAATCGATAATGGCGGTCGTGATGGAGTCTTGGTGGGAGTCAGCAGCTTCGCACAGCTTGAGACTAATCTTGCGGATCTTCAGAAGGGTCCGCTCCCAGAAGAGGTCGTGCAGGCTTTGGATCAGGCTTGGCTGGTTGCCAAAGCCAATTCTCCCCCTTACTGGCACCTTGATCTGAAGTATACTTATGATACCCAGAAGGCGATATTTGGGCCCAAGGAGTAAGGTAGAGAGGAAATATTAAAGATGTTTCATAGGACCAGTGTACATGAATGGTAACTAGTGAAAACAAATAGCAATTTGAGGAACTTTAAAGCTATCCAATATGGTCCAACATTTCTATCATACTTGAGACATGGGAGGTGGGAGGTGGAATATGACCAAACATTCGACAACCATAATCAGATACTCTTGCTCATCACCAGGGCAATGGACCAGTCGATCTTAATACCGTACATCGCAGGGATATCTTTTGGTCTAATTCACACGGACATCTCCTGTCTCCTAAATCCTAAAACAGTCGAATGACATAGTTGCATACGCTAAATCCAATCCGGTATAGCGTACGCCCGATCGAGATCACGTGCAGTAACAGGGATCCACAAGTGGATGATGACACCTGAAGGCGGTCATTTTGTTACGCCTCATTAGATTATCCCGATCGTGTTCAACCTGGGTGTTTCTGCCTTGATTCACATTTGATACAATAATCGTTACCCAGTGGATTGAACTTACCATTCAAACTACAACTATCCCCGATCGGTCCCGATTCGCATGTATCCTGTGAACGGCTGTGGAGCAGCGATTGAACACGTGGGAATAGACTCCATGGGTAACCTTTTCCGGGACAATACACTCTAGCCACGTTATCTGCATCATCTGGATGGGTGGTCTTTCGACAGTCCACGCGTCAGCTTCTCCTTATCTTTCCCCGCAATCGCAGTAAATCGGACAAGAACACTCCTGACGGCGGTATTCATGTCGAGGTAGTTAGCCGACTAGCACCTTCCCCCACCCATCGCCGTTGTGGCTTCCGATAACATCGAGCTCTCCGAGCCCCGGGTAACCTCAAACCCGGACGCAGTCCACGACTTCGACTCTGACGACGAGATGGTTGTCAATCGCCCCCCATTACACCGACCAACAGACGGCCGCTCGCAACAACCCCTTCTCCAAGATGACCGCCATCGCCGGTCTCACTCCCACTCGAGCATCGGGAATGCCGACGCCGAAGGCCACCCTATGCTGCATGAAACCAGAAGGCCGACAATCCGGAGTAAAAGTCCGGAACGCGACGCTGCCAAAGCAACCCGCAAGAAATACCTGGTTGCATCGGGATTCCTCTTGCTCAGTTTGATTAGCTTCGTGGTCCAAACGGAGACCGCTTCATACATTCAAAATGAGTTGCACTGGAAGAAGCCCTATTGCATGCTGTAAGTCCGAGCGGAAAGATGCCACCGACAAGCCCATGCGACACCCGCTTCACGGAATATAAACGCTTACCATTTCCTTTCCGTACGCAGCTATATGACTCACGGGTCATGGTCCTTACTCTGGCTGGTTCAGCTAGGTATCCTTCGGTTACAGAAACGGAAACTCACGTGGGATGCTTTCTGGCGGCGCCACGTCTTTTTCCTTCGCACCACTGCGCAGATGGTAGAATCCCAAGAAGTACACCTAAGCACTCGCTCGTCCAATCGATCCCCAGTCCCCTATATGCTGAAGACCACCGCCTTTGTAACTTCTGCTCTCACGGTCGCTGGAGGATCATGGTACGTGGCAGTCAACATGACCACTCCCAGCGACCTCACAGCAATTTACAACTGCTCGGCATTCTTCGCGTATGCTTTTTCGATTCCGCTATTGAACGAAAAGCTGCGGGTCGACAAGGTCTTTTCCGTGGCCGTGGCTACCATCGGCGTTATGGTTGTTGCCTATGGGGATGGCCCTAATAAGAAGGTCTCAAAAGGAGGCACGGATAACACCGGGGGGCAGAACAGATTGCTTGGAAACATCGTTATCGGCATTGGAAGCATTCTCTATGGGCTTTACGAGGTGCTCTATAAACGCTTTGCCTGCCCTCCGGAAGGTACCAGCCCTGGCCGGGGTACAATCTTTGCCAATACTTTTGGCAGTCTAATCGGGGTTTTCACCCTGTTAGTACTATGGATCCCATTGCCCTTTTTGCATTGGATCGGATGGGAGACATTTGAGTGGCCGACTGGCGAGGCAGCATGGATGCTGCTCATCTCCGTGGGTGCTAATGCGAGTAAGTACCAAATCAGCGTTTCAACACAGACACAGATGCTAACACCAAGATAGCCTTCTCGGGCTCTTTCCTTGTGCTCATCTCCCTCACATCGCCCGTTCTGTCATCGGTAGCCGCCCTCCTTACCATTTTCCTCGTCGCTCTGGTGGACTGGTTCCGAACTGGAGACTCACTTTCCATGGCCTCTATCATCGGAGGCCTTTTGATTACGGTGGCATTTTTTATGCTGAGCTACAGCACGTATAGAGAGATGAATGAGGAGCGAAAGAAGCATCTCGAGAACGATGAGCTCGAGTCTGACAGCGATGCATAAATGTATCCCATCCATGGTGTGTTTCGGGGTGTTTTTACATGTGTACCGGATAATTCCTGGCACTGGGAACCTTTCCCGAGGTCCCAATGGGCACTCACTAAGCACATTCTGCACGTGACTGGAACGAGCATGATCACCTGGGCACTGGTCTGAGTGCGTGCTGGCATCTACTCCGTGAGCCTGAGCCTGAGCCTGTGCCCCGCCAGAGAAAATCCGGTACGTATAGGTGCATACAGCATTCGAATTAGTATTCAGCGTTTCTGAAGTATAAAACTTCGATTTTTAATGTTATATTTGTTCAAGTATATCGAGATATACATACTATGATGCAGACGTATTCAAGACATCTGACTAAGAAATAGATGTGAGAGTTTGGGGAAACCCGTAGGGTTGCCCCATATTATGTGATTCCATGGTTCAGCCTTCGATTTATGAATCAGTCCATCCATGGATCTCAACAAAAACCGAACTGTGACATCATGAAATGATTTATTTTTCCCCCTTTTGTCTCGGGTATGTCCGAATGAGCTTTTCTTTACAGATAACCTTGGAAGGATGGGTTCCCCGTGGATATCGGCATCCCGCATACCCGGACTTTAGAGATTAATAGTATACGAGTACTCTCGTATAGTTATGATATGTTGTATTGTACATTGTACGATGCAATCTCCTTTTGACTTGGCAATCGCATGGTCCGCGAATCAGATCCACTGCGCAAATTAATCTTCAACGATCATTTTAGTCTATTATACAGTGTACCTATCAGGTAATTTAAGAGTTCTGATTGTAAACTACTATGAAGTAGAGAAGAACGGTGAGAAACAAGCGCGAACTACTCGATAGGTCAACTTTTAAAGGCGTGGTACAGATGCATATGCAGACCATTTCTAGATTCAAAGCCAGGATCTACCGTTGCCGCCCCAATTGATTTCACGACGATCAGCCCCCACGACCCAATATGCCCCCAAACCCCCGTCAAAGCCGCCATTGTTATTGGGTTAAACAAAGAAAATGGCCCACCGAACGCTAGGGGTAAATAATGTTTCAGAGCGCCAGGAGCGTCCGTTTGTCTGTCTTTCACCCCCTGTCAAATGGCGCTAAGATATGTCTCGCGCCACTATTTATATCCGATCTTGACTCCGCAGCCAAGACAAGCAATGAAGAGTGAAAGTTCGGTTTCAAGTCTGACAATCTCCCGCCAATCCATATAGGAAATGGGACTTTGTCGATAAGAATTTCATGTGTTCACATATGTTGTATTCTTTCCAAGACCTAGCCTCGGCAATGCACACTCTCTCCCCGACATGGATATCATCCCCTTGGACTTGCAGCCCCCCCCAGCGTGGCGCACTATCCCTCTGGGACCCACCAGGTCAAGCGAGATTTGGATGGACATTTAGGCCGACTCATTGGCAGTGATAATACCCGCTTTTTTCTCCGGATTGACTCCCTGTTGATTGGTGGGTTGAGGACCCCAGGATTGAAATAGCTGCCTTTTTTACAGGCACCATACAAAGTACATATGTAATGAACCACTCTTTTTACAATGGGAGGAACGCTAACCTTGGAATTGAATACGAGTTATTCTGGTCGCAATCAAGTCATGACGTCCTTTACTTGGAATCGATTTGATGTCATGTATTCAACAATGATAGTCTAACAGATATGGGGATGAAAAGGTCACATTCCTCAAGAGAAAAACCTTCTTTTCCCTGTTCTTTTGGTTTTTTTGACAGATGTCACCTAATCTGGCATCTCCCCCGAGATGTCAGATGTACCTGGAATACTGTATTGTGTATTATATGTAAAGATCTCCAAGGGGAGAGAACTAAAGTACGAAGTACAAGGGATTCATTACCCTTTCTTCTTACATACTATGTATCGAATATACACACATATAATAGGAGTTATGAGAGGAAATAGGCAACTCCTATCTAACAAATATAAGGTTGAAACCCTGTATGTAATCTCGTTCCCAATAATTAACCCCGTTGATTGGTTTGCCCCCCGTTCGGATGGCGACGGGTGATACCGTGTATGGTAATGAAGATACAGCCCCATCCAGGTTCCCATCCAGGTTCCCCTCCTGGATTTGTTGTTCTCTTTGGCTTCTTCTCTCTTCAACCTCTCTCTACGACCAACTTTTCCACCCTCCCCTCTTTGGCCTTCGTC
Source organism: Penicillium sp. CMV-2018d (assembly GCA_028827225.1). Lineage (NCBI taxonomy): Eukaryota > Fungi > Ascomycota > Eurotiomycetes > Eurotiales > Aspergillaceae > Penicillium > Penicillium hesseltinei. Next base: position 2,696,979 of record JAPZBW010000002.1, on the reverse strand, counting down.
GTGGCCGTCCGTTCATTTTCCATACTTTTGGATACCGTTGGTGGTCGCTTCAATTTGATCTCAATCGTTCCTTTTCTGCCTGGCGCGGATTCAATGACCCTCGCCCAAGGTGTTTAAACGTGACCTCCAGATTCCTAGGCTTTCTCGCTGAAGGGAAGTCGGTCTGGAGGTCTTCGCCCATCTGGATCTCATCGGGCTTTCGTCGTCACTCCGCTAATTTTCTTTATTACTGCATCCTTTTGTTTTTGTTTCTTTCTTGCCTTCAATCATGGCTTCCATTTCACTTCCTCCGCAGTCCCAGGCGGGCTTCCCACCACATTTTGATACCTCGAATCAGCCCGCCAGCCCCGATCGTCGCCAACATATGCACACACCATTGCCTAATCCCCCATTTGTCTTTCCGGCACGGGACCCGGACTCCCCCAACACCCAATCGGAGACCCCTGAGCGCCGGGAACGTGCCGCATTGCCCGCATTCTCTTTTAATCCCGGATCAGAACAGCAGTCGTCACATCTCTCAGCGCCATCCTTGTCGAATCCTCGCGCGGGCGGACACCGTCGGCGACCCAGCGAGTTTGTTGGAACCGACCACTTGGTAACACCGGAAATACTTGGACCAGGTCACAAACGGGCATCTTCTATGGCAGATCAACATCTCCCACCACCAGGGCCTGGTGTTGGTAGGGGTCCTGGACGACGGGGCCATGCCCACCGCCGTTCGGCTGCGATCTCTAATGTTGACTTGAACGCTATCACCAAGGCACTTGGTCCCAATTCCGGCATGGCAAGCGCGCCTACTACACCCGCCGACCCTAATCGCAAATCCGCATCTGATATTCCTCCGCGACCGGTCTCTCAGTCAGGTATTAGCCTCGGCCGCCCCACGCCACCTGAGTCTCCTCAATTCCCTTCCGTCCCTCCTGTGCCTCCCATTCCAGCTGTCATTCAAGCGGAAATGGCCTTGAACAACCAGGCTTCGAATGCCGAGCGACCAGTCTCTGCTGCTTCGCATGGTAACTCAGAGAGTATGGCCACAATTAAGGTGCAGCAAGAGGTGGAGAAGCCTACTTTCTCAGATAGGGTAACGCCAAGACCTGATTACAACCCAAAGCCTCGACCAAAAACAGCCGATGCCTCTTTGGTGATGGATTTTATGCAAATGGATGACGACTCAGGATCCTCTATCAAGCGTTCTCACTCGGCCGCTGGGCACTCCCGCTCCCGAAAGAGCAAATCAACACCGCATCTCGATTCGACTCTCTCGCCCGATGATATTCAGTCGACAGACAACTACCGACCTTCATTTTCGGACGATGGTTCCGATACATCTGGCGATGAAGCGACAGAGAACTCGTCTGACAACAAATCCCCTATCAAGTCGAAAAAGAAGAAGCAGAAGCGTGTTCGCTCTTGGGCCGGCCACATTCTAACCCGAACCAAGAGCAAGGGCAAGGGTAAACGCCATGCAAAGACTGACACAAAAGAGGAGCCGCCTGTACCTCGCACTCTCGCCCCTCGGCCCCCTGCTCTTACTCGGACCAACTCAGGGACCGGATCGGTTTTAGATGTTGATTTTGATAATGACGATGTCGTTGTCATCCGAACTCCGACCAATCCGACAATGCCTCCTTCTGCCCTTGACCCCATTCAAAGTGATCGTCAAACTGATGATGGTTGTTCTTTGCCTGCACAAACTCTAGAAACCTCGTGGAAACCGAGGAGTTTCTATGAACAGGATGTTGGCCCACATGACAATATACTAAGTAGCCCTATCATCGACCTCGATGCTGCACTTGGTCCTTTCAACACTCCCGACATGCGGCCAGTGATCCAGGGTGCGCCCAACAACAACTTTTCGGTTGCAACCCAGCGGATGTACAGCGGCGGAAGACGGGGTGAATTTGTTGGCCCAGAGATGCGATACCATCGGCGCACGGAAAGTGCCCCGGCGATGCAACCATTCGACCGCACTGCTCTCGGTGCATTCCGTTTGGGTCCGACCTCAGCGGTCGAAACGCCCGATGTGTTTGACGAGGAGGAAGAGGATGCCTTCCTGGCTGCCTCCCAGTCACCCAAGGGTGAACGCCTCACGGCGAACACGACATCGATCGACAACGCAGTTTTCTCGTCATCGGAGGACGATGTGAAATCCATTCACAGCAATGCTACCTCTGGCACTAGTGATACTCTGACCCGTGCCCCTACCGGTAGCATATCTTCTCAGAATCCTGGCTTAGGTATTCAACAAGGCGATAAACATCTGAGCCAGGAACAGGCGGAGGAACGAAGTGCCCTTGAGCAGGTACATAATGCCAGCAATCCTTTCGCCAGCAAGCCTCGAACCCCCGTGGAAATTTTGAAGGCCGAAGAACCTGCGCACAAGGTGATCGGACCTCCCAGTCCCGACATCTCTCCTCGCTTCTTAGCTATCGACAAGCGGCCAGCGACGTCACCCATTGAGCTGCTACCTAGCATTCCACCATTCGCGTTACAACCAGGCGTTTCGCCGTCCGACTCGTCTTTCCCGTCTCCGGATGCTCCGCGGTCAATTGCGGCATCTTCGATGACCGACCGGAACTTCTCCAGTCATTCGTATCATCATCTTCCTTCGGCAGAATATCCTTACGCATCGGTTGAAGATGTTCCATCTTTGACCAGCAGTGCATCGACCATGACCAATACTCTGAATCGTTTCTCGGCTGCTTCTTTCTTCCCCCGTGGACGTCTTTCTACCGACCGCGCCGCCTCCTTCTCAGCTGCTGGTACCAGACGCACCAGCCAGGCTAACGCCTCGAAACGCTCTAGTCTAGCCAGCCTTTCCAAGCTGGTCGGTAATGCCCATTCTGAGCGGAGCAAGCTCAACCAGGAGGAGAAACCCCCTAGCAACGCATCCGACAAAACGAAGAAGAAGGGCCGCCGTATCAGCCGAATGATGAACTTCTGGAAACCCAAAGACAAAGAAAAGTCATCCAATGAGGCGGCACCAGAACGACCGCAGCCGTAGGCGTGCGGTGCGTATGGTTTTGATATTTTTTTTCACTTCGATTTACGGCGCAACCTCGGCATAGCGACATCCTGGCAATTATTTTGAGACATCCCATTATCCCTCTGCTTTTTTCTTCCCCACTTTCGACAGCGTGGGCGTCTTCTTTCACCCGATTTGTACATATTGTGTTCCGTTCAGCTTTCCTGTGGATTCTTTTTCTCCCAGCTTCATCGGCGGTTCTATTTTCGCGTCTTCCACCCAGACGCTCATTACGAATTTCTTTCCTCTCAGGGCGTTCTTGTCTTGAGTATGATCTATCTTTTTTCTTGTCAATCCTTATGTCCCGGTGTGAGTGACGCACGGATTTATTGACTTTCTCTACGATCATTGCTCCTCTACGGGCTTTTTTCTTACCATTTTTGTTCTGATTTTGCCCAGGGCCCTTGGCCTGGATATCATTCGTCCCCATTGGAACTTCCATTGGGTCCACTTTTTTCATATCTGGGACGTGGCTCTGTATCTATTGTGTGTGGCTTTGGTGTCTGCACTGCTCAGGCGGTGTGGCATTCGTCAAGAATTTGTCTCTGTCCGATTACACAAATAGCGGATAATGAAACCACTCTCTTCAATTGTATGCCATAGCCCTTGTAAGCTTTGTGCAGATTGATTTTGTAAGTTCATGTAGTTCTACGCTTAATTTCTTCTAGGAAATGCCGTAACCTCAGTCCAAGCCTTATATGTACTTGTTTCTCTGCAAGCCCTCCTTGTGATATAGTATCTATCATCCAAGGCAAAGGACATCATTCCAGAGTCCAAAGCTACAAACGAAAAATCACCGCACGGTCAACCGAGAAAACTCCCATCCCGCCATAAGCTCCAATTGTGCAAGGTGAATCTTTTGATCCTCCGGGTCCTCAAAGTATGCCTGAGCAGCCATGCGCCCATGTTCATCAGGGGTCCCAAAATAAATAGAATCAACCTTGCACCGCGTATATGCATCAGGAAGCGTCCCATCATTCAAGAACGCACGCAGATGCTTCGCAACACAAACCGAACCCACAGCAACAGAACAATGTCCATACCCTTCGACCTCCACAATCCGCGATCCAGCAAAAGCCTCATTAGCCGCGCGCGCAGACACAAGCGGACATATAGGGTCATAGGTAGTCGAGAGGATCAACAGCGGATGCGCGGTCTCTACACCTCGCCGCGGCACATACGGATGCGTCCTCGGCACCTTCCACTGCTGTTTCTGGTAATATGTTGTGAGGAATGCTGTCCTGAACAGACTCTGGTTGAGCCAGGGTGTGACCTGTGCGAGAAGCGGGTCTTTGCCCTGGGGCCAGTGGGGTGGGCCTGTGCGGCCGTCGTTTAGCTCGACGAAGCTGGGCGACTCGTCGGTTCGTTCTCCGACCATGTTGTAGGCTAGGAAGGCGGGTGTTGCGTTTCCTTGAAGTAGGCTGTAGAGATTCTGTGCGAGGGACGACCACAATGGAGGTTTATATAATGCGCCGAATACACCATTATACCAGACGTCTTCGTAGGTTAAGATTCCGTAGACGGTGCTGTTGATGTATACATCGAGTGGCTGATGGCGGAGCTGGTCTAGAGACAAGAGGACCATTTTACGTAGCTCTTCTTTCGATGTTGCTAGTGAAGCGAGCACGCAGCTGCCAGCATCTGCTTTCGTGCATTCGTCAAAGAACCCGTCGAGCACTTTCTCTGTGTCGTTGAGATCTTCCCATAACCCCACGCCCTCATACCACTCGAACTGGTTCACGACTCCGTCGATAACGACCCGCTTCGATCGTTCGGGGAAGAGTCCCGCGTACGTCTGTCCAAGAAGTGTCCCGTAGCTGAAGCCCCAGTATATCATATCTGTCTGGCCCACCGCATCGAGGATACTATTCATATCCGCTGCCGTTTGTGGGGTGTTGATGTACGGCGCATAGTCGCCCATTGTTTCGGGACATGCTTTCGCGAAGTTCTGTGCCCATGCGTAGATCTCGGGGCTATCGGCTACGGCATCGCGCGCTCGAATACGCGACTTCTCTTGTCGCGTCTTAGCGTCTGGGTAACAGGACGCCGTGGGTGTTGAGCTGTTTACGCCGCGCGGATCGAATGTCAGAAGGTGGAAACTTTCGCCTAGTATGTCCTTGAGCTGATCGCCTCGGCGGTAGAGGAATTCGAAGCCGCTGCCTCCTGGGCCGCCGGGGTTTAGAAGAAGGTTCTGTGTTGCGTTTGTACTGCGTAGGCGGATGAGTGGGATTGTGAAGCCCTTGAGGTCGATTTCTGGGTTTGGCTTCTCTGTTGCGAATTGGTCTATCGGGACTTCGATGCTGGTGCATTCGAGTGGTCTGCTGTGCAGGTCGCCGCATGGTTCCCAGGTTATGTGTTCGCCACTGTATTTAAGAGTTTGGGGGCTGTCCCAGGGGTATGATCTGGGGTATAGGTTATAGTGATTGCAAAGAACGAGTAGCGCAAAGAGTGTCCATATTAATGGGAGGCCCCAGTTCTGAAAGCGTGAATATCTTCTCTCCCGCTTTCTGGTAATAGCCCCCGGTAGAAGCTTTTCTTCCATCATTGATTTGTGATCCTGGCTTTGCTATTGAGTACACCAACACGCCAGAAGGCCTATGAATGTGTTGCCCAGTTCTGAGAGTGTTCTTATATGAATGCGGGGCGGTGCTCGGAGCTCACCTCGGAGTCCGGGGCTCGCAGATACAAGGCCATGGCGTAGATTATTTTTCCCCTGGCACTCGGTAACTATCTGCATAAGTAGGTTATTCACAGATATAGTTCCGGAATAAATACCATACTCCGAGAAGTGTTCACTTGAACTAGCGAAGGAGAAAGTGAACAAGGATGGTACGTCCCATGTCGCGGATGAAACATCAGCTTTAATGTATGGATTTTGGTGTAAACATTCGGATGCTCAATCTCCTATTCTCATTCTAAGAAGTACATCGACCGCCAAAAGATCGAAGCCCAGGGAACTAACTAGCGAAGTCCAAGACTACTTACAAATATCCTTGATATCGGCCCTTGAATTTGTGTGAGATTCGAACTGGCAATCCCTCCCCGACAAAGCAACTAGTACACCAAAATCTCCTCATCTTTTCCTCCCCGATCCCTCCATTGTTTAAGCACCTTCTTCATATCCGCCGCGATATTCTGAGCATAGTCAGGCCCAGCGGCCCCGGCAGGCAAATCTGCTGGGTTCCCCCCTCACCCAAGCAACAGGTTCTTTAGCAACACCCGCGAACTTCTTCTTAAGCTCTTCAACCTGCTGAGGCTCATAGCCGCGACCAAAGATTACCGCGCGAGGAGGCCGGCTGTAATCGTGGGTTCCTATCTCATTAGGGCTCTGAGACTGAGGATCGCGACCGACAAGCAGATGCGGGAGCTCAGCCTCTGCAGCCTCATATGACAGGATAAAGTGGATAACTAAGGAACATTAGCACCTTTGTTTTTTTTCAGGACCATATATCAAGAACCTTCATATTCAGGCAGCACGTTCTGGGAGATTGATTTCCCCATCGCGGGTATTCTGCCGCAGGCAACTACTGGTATCGGCTGAGTGAATGAAGACATGTTGCGAGAGCTATACGCTGCGGAGGAAGGTATTTTGGAGCAGAGATGGAGAATAATGGAGTAAGCTGAGGTCGATGATTCGATTTATATTCCTCGTTGCGGCTCGGTCTTGATGAGTTGATGACGTTCGATTACTCAACAGTCCCGACGCCCCGACCCCGATGAGTAAACAACCCCGTCACCTCCGTTTCGCGTTCTTAGATTATCCATTACATCACTGTACGTCTTCATAAAGAAAAGGCCTCAAAAGCAATATACGATGGTCGAAGCAATGACTAACGCGCTCCTCGTAAGAGAGGCCACGAGTACCCCGGCCTGCGGCTTCGCCTCAGCGATTTCACTTACAAGGAACTTGCCCAGGAGATGGGAGATGAAGATACGGATACCTCCATATCTGGGATACAACTCTGTCAATATCTAGATGCGGCGGATAGCAAAGTAGAGCGAGCACTGGAGCAATCTCTTGCTAAGGACGTTAAAAAGCGGAAACAGTCGGAACCACCTGAAGATATTAGGGCAAGAGGAGAGAGCAGCGAAGCGCGCGGATCATGACATGGATTAGCAGGAGAAATCATCAACCAAGAGCCTCTCAGACTAGAATACTAAATATGTTCCGCTCTGCCGATGTGCTGGAAGGACAGGAGGCAAACCCAGGCAGCTCGCGCCCCCAACAGATCATCAGTCACCACAGCTAGGAACTTGGAAGCTTTGAGAATGCAATATGGTCTTAATTACCCAATGAAACTATTACAACAGTCTAGGCTTGGCGCAAGTGCGCAATTCTATGATCTATGATTTAAATCTTCCTTTGTGCAGCTTCAATACCACACCTGAAGCCAACGTGTACGCGCTCAACTTCGCCCTCCGTCCTTACTCTCCTTCGACTAGGGTATCTTGGCAACCTTTCACTCTTCAACAAACACCATGCGTCTACGCAGACGCCCTCTTCGTCGCCTTGGTTCGCAACTTCATCATCAAGAACACCAGGGCGTAGAACACCCCAGCCCACAATACAACCAGCCCCGCATTCCTCCAGCCGTAGTACTCTTCGTTCAAGTTGAGTGTCTTCAAGTAGTCTTGTCCAGTAGTGTATCGGCACACCTCGCAGTTCTCCGTAGCACCTGGGTTCAGAAGGTTCGTGCCACGTCCCATGCCTTGCTGATAGGTGGAGAGATAGTCGCCACATGTCTCGTTCGCAGGAGGATTGAAGACCGCAAGCTCGCCCCGTTCGCAAGTGATATCGACGGAGAAGGTGGTGAAGGTGAGAAAGGCGCCGAAGAGGTAGTTGAAGGGATCGAGGTAGTAGAGCCTGAAATGTGATGTTAGCATTGATCTCGTGGGTGTTGATAGTCGTATGAGGCTTACCAGTATCTCCAGAACGCCGTGATCTGAGAGTAAGGAGCGAAGACACCGCAGAATGATACGAGGGTGGTGATGACCAGCGGGTTGACGAGAGATGCAAAGGTTGCGCTGGGAGCGTACGCGGCGATCGATTGTCCAATACCGGTGTACAACATCTCGTAAAACATCTAGACGGTTTGTTAGTTTGGAGCGAGGAGTGGAGTCAACCAAAGAAGAGAGAACTTACTGCGACGAAGAATGTGCTGCCTGCCCACTTGGTATCATTTGGCAATCCAGCAGTCCAGTACCAACACACAAAGTACAACACACCACAGACGACCAGGTAGGGCAGCTCAGAAACGATCAAGCCAGTGACAAATGGTACCCAGTGGTAGGTCTTACTCTTCTTCTCGCGCGTCTCATACACGTTGCGACGATCGATGAAGATAGGCTGAAGCTGGGAGATGAGACCGGGGGCGACAAACAGGAAACTAAAGACCGTGAAGAGGCGCTGTTGGAGATCGCTGACGCTGTTACCAATCGACCAGAACGAAAAGCCGTTATAAAGAGACAGGAGTATATGCAAGATGAGCTTGTTATTAATGTACTCGGTGTTGCGGAATAAGGAGATGTTCATGCGGTGCGTGACAAGCTTTACCTGCTCCCACATGGGGGCTGCGAATTGATGGCCATCGTCGACAGTTCCAGGCGGTTTGGCGGTAGCATCGGCGACGAGAGTGTCAAGCTCTTGGGTGATCTTCTCATGTTCTGGCGAGTTGAGCCAGACTTGGTTCCAGTCCTTGCCCTTAGAAAGACTTCCTGATACGACTTCAATCATGTGCTCAGCAGGGTTGGCCTCTCGGGGGCACGGTGCGCCATGATCAGCGAAGTATTTCTTGACGGTCCTTGCATGATGGCCGATGTCGCCAAAGTATACGGTCTTGCCACCCTTCGCCAGTAGGAGGAGGGTGTCGAATTGGGCAAAGAGGTCGGCCGATGGCTGATGAATCGTGACGAGGACAGCTTGTCCGACTTCCGCGAGTTTGCGCAAGAAGCGTACCGTGTTGTTTGCAGCTTGGCCATCCAGACCAGAGGTAGGTTCGTCGAGGAAGATCAAAATACTGGGCTTAGCTACGAGCTCAATACCAATTGTGAGACCTGATGAGTTGTTAGTGTCCGTCTCGACTCTGTTCGATGGATTCAGACTTACGCTTGCGCTGTTCGACAGAAAGACCGGCACCAGGGCGACCGATGAGGGTGTGCTCGAGATCTTCCAACTGTAGAAGCTTGACGATCGTGTCCACATAGCGGAGCTTCTCCTCGCGGGGAATTTCACGATTCTGACGAAGAAGAGCAGAGAATTCCAAAGCCTCGCGTACCGTGGACAATGACTCGTGGACATCCATCTGTTCGACGTAGCCAGCAGATCGTTGGAAGGACACAGGGAGCGGGCGACCATCGACTAGAACAGAGCCATGAATGGTACCTTCAGTCTTGCGTTGAGCTAGAACGTCGAGCAGTGTAGTCTTTCCGGCCTGAGTGAAAATGTTAGCATATATCCATCTGTCAATCGCATTGCTAGTGCACTTACACCTGAGGATCCCATAAGAGCACCGAGCGTACCGGGCTTAATAAATCCTTGAACGTTGTCGAGAAGAAGACGATCGCCATGCGGCGTCTTGACGGTGTAAGTCAGATTCTTCCAGGTAAAGACCGATGTATTGTTGACGAGCTGATTGTCGATGGTTGCGTCAGACTTCTCAGAATCGGAGCCGGAGTTCTCGGATAGCTTCTCGACAGCCTGGGATTCCTCATCCGCAACCACGGCCTTAGGTACCTTCTTCTGCTTCTCACGGGGAATGAGGAGGCCGCGACCACCTTCGCCCATCTGCTTCCACCTGGAAGTGAAGAAGACGGTCATTGCCACGAAGAAAACGTACCAGGCGCAGAGAATTCCAAAGTTGCGCCAAAGGTTGCTGTGGCTGAAGGACATAGAAGCCAGGTATTGGTCACCAGTAACGCTGGTTGCTCCAGGAGGCGCACCACGGACGCCGGTACATGCTTGTCCGCCTCCTGTTTCGGGGCTATATCCTTCGCCGTTTGGAACCAGGAATGGGCCCACACAAGGAATCACCTGGTCGTGGAACTCGTTCGCGAGCAATGCTTCGAACGCGTAAGCCATGGGGTCGATCCAGAAGAACCAAACGAACCAAGGGTGCATATCGGGCTTAGGAATCATGTATCCTGCATATGTGAAGGCAGCGACGATGGTGAATCCAGAAGCTTTAGTTGCTGCGTCGAAATTCGGGAAAGCGGCACCTATGAGCCTGAACAGCTGTGTCATAGCTAGGGCCGAGATCAAGTTGATAAGCCAGAAGATGAAGAAAGCCTGGGCGGTATACTGGAGTCCAGTCATGAAGTACAGCACAATTCCAAAGTGCGAGATTTGGAAGAGCATGATCGGGATGTCAGTAATGACCTGGGCGAAGACACTGGCAGATAGATGGTGGAGCGCGAAGTCTCGGTGTTTGGCTAAGACGGGTCGGCCGACGAACGAATCCGTAACCTCGGCGAGAGCGATGAAGGTAGGATATAGTAGAGAGAAGAAGAGTGAGCCTCCCTTGATGAACAAGCCCGCCGTGTTGTCTGGAGCATTATAGAACAGTGAGCCACCGATCAGCGCCTGAACGATAGTTGAGGCTTGCTTGATGAACAGAGTCTTTTTGTCGCCCCAGAGGATCTGAAATTGGCGTATAGTAGCCGTCTGCACCTGATGGAAATATCCTGCGGACTCCGTAACTTTCTTTGGGAGGTTCTTGTGCTTGTCTTGAGCCTCCTGTTCTTTGAAGTCCGCTGTATTCTGCTGAGCTTCGGGGCTATTGGGATAGTCGAGCTCGGCCATCATCCTTGGCTTGATAGGCGAGTTGTTATAAGCAGCGAGCAGCTCCTCGGTTGATCGAGGAAACCGGTCCTCAAAGTCTGGGGCAATTGTGCGTACAGCAGGCGCCGATACGCTCGTGAGGAAATCTGACTTGTTGGCTGCAGGGTCGCATAGGAAGCCAAGATCCTCCATATATGGCACAGCTTTATCTCGAGGTCCGTAAAAGATCTGCTTGCCGTTGTCGAGAATCAGAATCTTGTCGAACTGCTCGTAGATACCATTACCAGCTTGGTACAGACTGGCAATTGTAGTGAGACCAAGAATATCTGTCATAGCGCGCATAGCTTTCGTCCAATCTAGCGCAGTGCTCGCGTCGAGACCACGAGTGGAGTTATCCCAAGAGAAGACGCTGCCTCTAGTCGCAAGGCATTCGAGAATAGACACTCGCTTGCGCTCGCCACCCGAAACACCACGAATGAACTCATCTCCGACCTTAGTATCCTTCGTGTGTGTGATACCGAGAGACTTCAAAAGAAATTCTTTGTATATTTGGGCGTACTCCTCCTCGTTCTTGATGTCCGGTGGTAGGTGGAAGGGCACCTTCAAACGTGTGGCGAAATCGATGGTATCACCAACTGAAAGAGCTGGAAAGAAGATCTCCTCTTCTGTGTTCATGATGATCTGACCACGATATTGTTTGGCTTCTTGACTGGTCATGGAACCGAACGAGACGTCGCCAGTAATTTCTGCGAAGCCATTTCTGTGGTTTGATAGAACGCTAAGCAGTGATGTGCATCCGGCTCCTGGGTTTCCAAGAACAAGCAACATCTCACCGGGTTTGACACATCCAGAAGAGTTGTCGATAATAGTCTTAAGGGGTGGGCTCTTACTGCCCTTCCCGAACGGGTTGAATTGAGAGAGAACATTTTCGTTGTAAAGCGCATCACTGCTGATGCCCTTTACTGTGAGGTTCTGCCATGTCACACCCAGCTTCTTCGATTTCCCGCCGTTCGTCTCGTTACGTTGTCGTATTTGTAGTATATCTGGAGTGATGGGCCATTGTGAGATGTCTCGGGGGTCGGTCTTTTGGCCGGATTCGTCGTCTGAATGCTCCGTGCTGGAGTTGACGATAGGGTCTGCCATTGGGGAGGGAGATCGTCCGGAGGGCTTTCTGAGCGAACTCGCCTGGTACATCGCTTTCTCGGGGTCGCGATTGACCTCCATGTTGTAGTTCTTCGGATTCGCTGATTTGCCAGACTTTGACAGCAGAAGAACTTCGTAAAAAGGTGCTGGAGATCAGATGACTGGAGTTGCCGGAGAGTAGACGCACAAGATATAAGAACAATAAAGTACAACATAATGAGTCCAACTCAAGGCCCGGAGCCCAAAGAACTGTCTCATCCCTTATTTTCGACGGGGTGATTAGTGAACATCTCGTGTATCAAGAGTTTCCTAACAGTCAACCGTCATTGTTGAATCATCATGCATACCTAGGTAGGTATCCGCTCGGAGTGATTACTATACATTCCTAGCTCTACAACATACGGAGTAGATACGATGACTAGCAGGGCTTGATTGGTAGAGCCCCCTATTTGGGCGGGTCTAACCTTATAAACTCTAGCCTCTAGCCCCGTAGATCGACTAGACCAATTAATCACATTTATTACGAGCTACGATAATCCAACTAGAATCAATTCAGTCAATGAAGACTGAACCCACCTATCCTCAATGGTACTCATCTTTGGAATTTCTTTGTCTGATCCCAAGTTAAGTTATTAACTAACCTATCGGCTTGATTATTAATTTGCCACCAACTACTACATTGGACCTTTTGCGTCGAAATGTTTATTCATATTTCCGGGCGCATCAGATTTGAGTGTGGGTTATAGCCCCAATAACAGTTAAAGCCTTCAGGGGAAAAATGTCAGGGAGACAATGGTGTAGAAATAGAGAGCGTAATTCTTGGACGGCGGGATCTCTATGATGAATAAACAAGAAAAGATCGATTAATTTCGACCCAATGCTAATTATCTTGGAGGAAAAAAAAAATAAAAAAATAAAAAAAGGCCCCAAAGGCCAGAACCTCAGGCTAGCTACGCTGTACAGATGAATTTTCCAAAGCAGACATTCATCGTTTACTGTTGGCCCTCAACATAAGAAATTCCTGGTATAAGTTAAATAGACCTCGACTTGATGCGTTCCTCGGACACCATTAATTGAAAGAACCAAGCTCCCTCTCTTCCGGTGCGTCAAAATTAATTAAAAAAAAAAAAACCAAAAAAGGGGTTCAACTTTACTTAGTATGTCGATTTCTCGGCATATTTACATTGTTTGGGGCCTATTGGGCCCCCTACAAAGCCTAGTTGGCTTCTACCTCAGGCCTATAGCCTATCGGTAGGCCCGAGGCCAGGCCCAAAGCCCAGCCCATTTGCGGGGTGGGTCCGGGTTGGGCTTTGGGCTTTGTGGGCTCTGCGGAGGTCTATGCAGTATAAATATAGCTTTGTCAGCAATATAAGTCAATTGCTACTTACATAGACTATAGAAGAGTTTTCAATATTGATATAAGTTGGGGGGGGATATGAAGATTAGTATCAACGAAGACATGAAACAAGATATCAAAGGGATGCAACAATATATATACCACTACATACAAAGGACACAGGCGATGTCATGATTCTTTTATCTATATTGTAGCCCTATGTCCACGTGTATCCCTCCAAACAATGATCCTAACCCCTGAAAATGATAGTTTGTTTACAATAAATCAAATGAAACACAGGTGAACTCATTTCCGGGAAGATAACCGCTTCGTCGTGATAGTCCTAAAGGATCTGACATAGATACAGCCAACAATTTGAAGCACTGAAATATCCTGTATAGTAGTAGTCCATGAACTTGAATATGAGAGGAACCCATGCTCTGATTCAAAAAGCTTGAAGATCTGCGCCAGAGCTTTGGGTTGTAGGCGAGTTCGCAATGTCGTGTTTGCTAGGAATGGAATACGAACCTATTCGCGCTTCAAAGCAACTTGGAGAACTTTTCTCTTGGCTTTGTCGACTATGACTCGGAAGCTCACACAAAGGACCACTCAAAGCTTCAAAATTGAAGCAAATGCCATGGCAAGTGAATATGAGGAACCTTGGAAGTGCCCTCCAGGGCTGGATGGAATTGCCTTACCTAATCTCGACGCGCGGGAGAGCTCCGTCCACGGGTGGACCTGAGCTCTCCCCCCATAGAGATGTTGGATCTGCAACCATCTTGAAGCTATTCATTCCATCAGTACTCCTACTTTCGGATACTGCACTTGGACTTCAAATTGTGGACCTGGAAGTACTTTCAGTGATTCTGCTAGGGTTATTCAACTTGACACATTCATTCCCTGCGTTTTCACTGTGTGTCTTGCACTCTCAGCGACATCGAATTTATGCATATGCCTTCTTTCTGCTTGAAGTTACAACGTATTTGATCTTCGCGCCAATCAGTCAATACAGCAGAACTTGGCATTGTTACGGCCCACGGGCGTCAGAGTGGAAACTCCCGTAAAGCACAATGTTCAACGGTAATTCACAAAGAGAAGTGCCCATGTCTCATAATGAGCACTCTCATTACGTTCGCGCACAAGAGTACACAGTTACGCCACGTTATCCACCCTCCACCGGGTCTCTGGGGGCAGGCCATTTCGGGTTCTCGGGCAACGATGACACTGTGATTGTCGACCGGGAAAATCTCAACCGCGATTCCCATGACTTTGCAGAGGGAGATTTTATTTGTCCTGGATTCTTCAACCGCGTCGATCTAGGCGGGTTCACCCGCCGCTTCAACCCTTCGCAATGGAATTATGATATGCGCCGCCAAGCCCAGTCCATCCTTCCATTCTTATCTTTGGGCCCTTCATCATGTCTACGTGATGCCGATTACATTCGCAGCCAAGGGTTCACACTCCTCCTTGCTATTCGAAGTCGGCACTCGGCTCTGGCACGCCTTGTCTCAGGTGAAAAAGCGGCGGCCGAAGCCGGTATCATGGCCGACACGGTTGATGTCCTTGATAACCAAGAACTCATTTCTGCATTCCCCCGCGCTATCCGCCGCATCAACGACCATCTGGCTGGTGTGGATGTGGGACCCGATGGGATAGTGTCAGATGGCCAACAGCAGAAAAAGAAAGTTCTCGTCTTTTGTGAATCCGGGAATGAACGTTCCGCCGCTGTCATCATTGCCTACATCATGGTCATGCTCAATATTCAGTCGGTTGAAGCTACGCACATGATCCAGCAGCGTCGTTTCTGTGTCTCAATCGAGGACACCATGAAGTACATTCTCACGGCTTTCGAGACCATTCTTTCTGCTAAGCGTGATGTTGAGCGTGCTAAAAAATATACTGTTCGTGGGGCTGCGAGTCTTGCACCCCCATCTGCACCACCAATGCTCGCGAAGAAGCGAAGTTTTCAAGACCATAGAAATGATGATCTTGTCATGGATGAGGGTGAAATGGACGTGGATGAGGATGATAATGAAGACCCCTTCTATGCGCGAAAGCCGAATGCTCCCTTCCAAGACCGCGTGGTCTAGAGTCAACCGAAGTCATTTTTTGTGAGTGTCTTTCATTGGACTATGAATGCCAATGTCATGTTCTGGAGATGGGGAGAAGGACGGATATGCTGGATGATGAAAGGGAAGGGAATCTGTACATTGTTTAGAGTAGGGTGGCTGTCTCCTTTTCTTTTATGTCTGCTTTATTTGGCTGCTTTATTGCTTCATGGTTCTTACATGCAAATACCCAGCTTCAGTTGCTCGTTGCTACTAGCTTCCCAACATTCAGGCCATCCACTGGCCATCCACTGGCCATTACACCTTTATATCTCCATATCCGTAAGATCATAAACATGGGAAGGATTCAACATAGCATGTGGCTACATTTTGTGTAGAAATGTCGATGATGGGGTCGATATCAGAATTTGGCAAGTCTCAAGACGCGCGCAAGTTGGTTGATACCCTTAGGCATCTGACCCAGCGTTTGAACCCACCTCATCGTCTCGACTCAATTTACCCCTACCGTTTGTTTTCCTTTTCGATCTGAGAGCTCGAGTCTTGCACTGACTTTGCGCGACTTCAAGCCACCCACGATCCTCCCTTCTCCTCTCTTCCTTCATCTCGCGCGACAGCCCTTCCATCTCGCGACCACCTCACCACGATCACTCATCGCACCCTTACAATGAAGCGCATGCTTCCCATCGGCCTTTTAACTTGCCTACGATCGATACACCCACACAACCATTAAACGCATCACCTCTCGCCCCTCCCCCCTCCTCCCTCCCCCCACACCCCACGCCTCATCTCAACGCGCCGCCAAAATGAGCGGTATGAAACTGCGCGACAGTATCCGCGCGCCGGTGCGATATGGCGAAGATGAATACGAAACACCGTCACAGATCTCGCTGCGCCACGGATACGATGACTCCTTTGACGACTCCATCGAGCTTGGGGAATCAGGCAGACCACGCCCACAGAAGAGGCGTAGGCCAAACACCGTGCCATTCAACCCCAACCTGCCACCAGCTGCGTTTCCCAGTTTGAGCAGACCACAGCCAGGTCGTGATTCCACCACCTCTGCGCAGAATCGCGGCATTGGCGACAGCCAACAGCACATGCAGACAAGCGACGTTGCACTCCCTCCCCGCAACGCTGGGTCAATGCCAACCGTTCCATCGCCTCCGTCTGTGACAGAACGAGTCCCGATGGATCAGCTCGATAATCACATCGCCAGTAACAACATGGACAATCCGGTGTATGCGAGGAACGTAAACATGGCGCGCATGACTCGTGGGGATGCGCCTCCGGGTACCGAGGATATGGTCACCTCTCCGGATAGTGATGACGATCCACTGCCAGATGCGAGCCAGGTGCTCCTTGATGCGGTAAGTATATTATGCCTTTTGCCGTGTTAGTACAATTGACCGAATCTAATATCAGTCGTCGTTTTAGATCCCCAACCCAACATGGAGAGATCTGCACAAGGCTATGCAAGTTGAAATCGTTGAAAACACAATGAAGTACCATAGCTGGAGACGTGTTTGCGACCTTCTTGGCCTTGGGCCAGATGAGCGAATACAGCTCATGCAGGTCATAGGCATTCGCAACAAACAGATCGAACGAGAGAATAAAAGACTGGACCAAATGCGGCGCAAACAGCGAAGGGTACTCATGAGAATTGATAACAGCGATTTGAAGCATTTCAAGCCGCCACCTCAACTGGTGCTGAAAAGGATCGCTCGAGAGACCAATCGAGACCTGGTGCTTACCAAGTACACGGACCTTTTGATGTGCCAGGCCCACGACGTCCTGAAAGCCAGACAGTACCTGCATCAACACGGGCTACCTCGAAGATATGCCGGCGATTGGGGAGACAGCCTGGTGGTGCTGCGAGAATCCGAGGACTTCCATGAACCCGATAAGTTCGAATGGAAAGACAACCTGAGGTTCACTCCACCCCCCGACGAGATCGAGACCCCAATGAATCCTTTGATGGGTCCAGTGAGTAGTGCGAAGAGTGCATTCATTCAAAGCATTGGCACATGTATGAACGGCACAATGAACCCAAAAGATTTGATTCAGCGTAACACTGATGACACGGGTCCCATGATGGATTGGGGAAAGTATTATGAACGGAAACCAGACTCGTCATGGGACACCACAAAGCCCCGACTGGGTGGAATGGTCAGGGTGAATATCGGTCCACACAACGCCGCTCAGTTCCAACAATACAAGCAAGCCGGTGTCAGACCACAAGGATTACCCTCTCAGAGACAAGTGATCGCCATGCCAGAATCACCTCCACCGGAGTTTCCACAAGAAACACCATCTAAGGCGTCACGGAACGGGAACCTCGCCCAGCCTGTTTTCAAGACACCCGCCAGACCTATTAGCAGAGTCCTCACTGGAAACTGGTCTTCGGTAGGTTCCAGCCCAACGGAGAGCCAACTCAAGTATCAACGAAACATACAGCAGGCCAAGCTTGAGAGAATAGAGGCCCAGGCCGAGGCGATGCACCGTCAGTTCAACTACCAGCCAACCCTCCGAGTTAATGGCGTTGGTCTTGGAATAAGTCCCGCACGTGCAAATCTTCAGACGCTTCCGCTGACCCAGCCCGTCAAAGAAGACATGCCTTCGAGCTTTTTCGCTCGTGCGTACCGTGGAATGACAAACATGAACGTTGATCGCCTCATGGATGAATTTGTCTGCTTTGAGCCTATCATGATGCCAGAAGAAAGCGAGCCCGAGCAACCCGAGGAAGAGCCTAATGAGCAACCAAGTTCCACTGATATTAGCACGATCACTGAGATGTCCTTGGATGATGTGATGCTGGTGCCGACGGATGGCTGTTCACCTTCGGAGTAGAGGGATACAACCAAGCAATATTGAGGAGACAATCAAGAATTCGAGAATTTAAGACCATTTTCTTCATATTGAGATGCAACATTCGTTGTATAATACTATTAATGTACGATAGTTTTGAATGATGTTGAAGTCAACTCCGCGTGTAGTTTCAGGGGCGTTCAATTTAAGCCTGGTCCGTGCATCCAACGCGAAAATGACGCGCCAAAGACGCGCTCTTACTTCGATCTCCGATATATCACAAACCGACATCCAATCTTGGGTAGTCTTTCTCTGAACTACGAGTATCCATTTGTCGGAAACTCGTGTACACCCAGTCTCTGGTATTACATTCGTTTACCCCTCGCCCCTCGCGAAACCTGACGTCGTGAAAACTTCTTCACCCCTGCGAATGACGTACCATTTCCATCTATCTAGTACTCGCTTTAGGTCATTCACTCTTTCTACTTTGTTACTCAATTCTAGCAGACAAAATGTCCATTGAAGACAGCGCTACTCCCAAGGATTCCCGTGCGGGGACTATGGCACCCGAGTCGGTGATTCCTTCCTCGCCACTCACGGACCCGACTGAGGCTGAGGACTCGAACTCGGCTCAAGATAAAGATGACAAACCCAAGGAAGATTTACCCGATTCGGAAGATATCGAAGGGATGGACAGCAAGGCCAAGGCCTTGATGCACCTGTTGAAAACCAGCTCGGTACGTCTCCAGTCCATCCTCGTCTTATCTGACTACAGTGGTCTGATATCTTCTCGTACCTGCAGGTCTTTGTTGCTATCATGTCAGAGAAAATGAAGAAACAGCAGGAGGACGCACGCTTGGCCGCGATCAAGCACCGTGAACAGACTGCTGCGACCCAGAAGAAAACCAAGTCGCCTCCTGAACCTGCTCGCCGAGCAACTCGTACTCGGCCAAACCAGGATAAGACGAATGAAAACACAGATGCCGGGGGAAAGGCCCCAGGATCTACCAGAGGTCGTCCTAAGCGGGCAGCCGCCGCAAATGGCAGCTCTATTTCCAGTTACTTCAAAAAGGCTGACGTGGAAGTAACCGGAGACAACCCCTCTGTACAACAAGCACTTGAGCAGGCTGCCGACGACTACGCCGCAAACCCCACAGCACTTGGTGACCAGGACTTGGTCGCGACACAGCAGCCAACACTTGTGAGTGGTGGCAAAATGAGAACCTATCAGTTGGAAGGCCTTGAATGGCTGAAAACATTGTGGATGAATGGGTTGTGTGGTATCCTAGCCGATGAGATGGGCCTGGGGAAAACTGTTCAGGCAATCTCCATGATCGCTTTCCTTAAAGAGAAGAATGTTTCAGGTCCATTCATGATCGCAGCACCGCTGAGTACGGTGAGCAATTGGGTGGAGGAGTTCGCCCGATGGACCCCGGGAATAAAAACAGTCTTGTATCATGGTTCAAAGGATGAGCGCGCCGCCATGCGCCAAAAGCATATGAAGATGAAGAACCAGGGAGACATGGACTTCCCGGTTGTGTGCACCTCCTACGAGATATGCATGAATGACCGAAAGTTCTTGAGTCAATATCAATGGCGTTATATTGTTGTTGTACGTCTGCTTCAGTTCCTTTTCATCTACAAGACGCTAACCGATCTATAGGATGAAGGACATCGCTTGAAAAACATGAATTGCAAGCTTGTCAAAGAACTCTTGACCTATAACTCGGCCAATCGTCTGCTGATAACTGGAACACCCCTCCAAAACAACATCTCTGAGTTGTGGTCACTTCTGCATTTCCTCCTTCCTGAGGTTTTCAACGACCTCAACTCGTTCGAAGGATGGTTTGACTTTTCTGCCGTCCTTGACAACAAAGGCCAGGCAGAGCTCGTTGAAAAACGCAAGCGCAACCTGGTCACCAGTATGCATGCCATACTGAAGCCCTTTCTTCTGCGGAGGTTGAAAACAGATGTTGAAACCAGCCTACCCAAGAAGCGGGAGTACATCCTGTATGCTCCCCTGACCCCTGAGCAAAAAGATCTCTATCGAGAGATTATTAATGGCACGGGACGTCAATACCTCGAACGGAAGGCTCTGGAGCGGCTGGAAAGTAAGAGCGGCAGCTCTACGCGCTCGCAAAGCATGAAGCGCAAACGGGATGGTAATGACGACGCAATGCCGATCAAGAGCGCCAGATCTAGCGGGGCATCCACGCCGGCTAGCAATGGAAGTAATTCTAGTCGCCGACGCCGACGCAGCACGCGTCAGAGTTACAATGACCTAAGTGAAGGAGAATTTGATGAGCACCTCCGCAAACTCGAGCTGGGAATTGAAGAAGAGGAGGAGATACTTGAGCCCAGCGATGCTGAGCTCGAAGAGATGCAGCAGGCTGCGAATCTGAAGCTTGCTAGTACGTCACTTTCAGGTCACATTTCCTAGTCCCTTTGCTAATATTATTCCTGCAGAGAAAGAGATTGGCCAAAAGAAGATGCAAAACCCGGTCCTACAGGCTCGCCTCGCCTGCAACTCGCCGCACAATTTTTACTGGCCTTGGATGGACGAGTCGTCCTCCGTAGACGAAACACTCGTCTCCGCTTCTGGAAAAATGCTCTTGCTGGACCGCTTGGTCTCGTGTTTGCTTAAGAAGGGCCACAAGATTTTAATTTTTTCTCAATTCAAAACCCAACTTGATATCATCGAAGAGTGGGCAATAACACTCCGCTCCTGGGAGTGCTGCCGAATCGACGGCGCTATTGCACAGTCAGAACGCCAGGCTCAGATTAAAAACTTTAATACCAAGAAGAGCCACAAGCTCTTCCTCCTGAGCACCCGAGCTGGTGGTCAAGGAATCAATCTCACCTCCGCCGACACCGTGATTATCTTCGATTCTGACTGGAACCCCCAGCAGGATCTGCAGGCTCAGGATCGGGCCCACCGCATTGGCCAGACCAAGCCAGTGATTATCTACAGATTGGCGACGAAGGGTACCGTTGAGCAGACACTCCTTGAGAAAGCGGATTCCAAGCGTCGCCTTGAACGTCTAGTCATCCAAAAAGGCAAATTCCGTTCCTTGCTCGACCCCAGTACGAATTCCCAAGATATCGACGAACTACGCAAGGCGCTTGGCGAGAACGAGTTCGAGCGGTTCGAGGCTGGCGCTGACCCTGCGTCGATTTTGTCAAATGAAGATCTCGATATCTTGACAGATCGTTCGGAAGAGGCCTATCTCCGTGCTGAGAAGGGATTGGATACGAAAGGGGCTGCATTTGTTGCAGTTGAAACGAAGCGCGATTCTGGTGAGAGCATTCTCTCTTGAGGTGTTCAGTGGCTGTCTAGTTTGCTTTTTCTTCTTCTTGCATCTAAGCTACATGCTCGATGATATCCAGTGGTTACTGGATTGTAACAATATCTGTGGTCGGCTCCCTGGTTTTCTTGGCGTTGGCATACAGGGTGGGATTGGTGACTTGTCCGTGTGTCGATTACCACAGTTCGCGTTTCCTAGTCAGGTAGATACCTTGACTACGAGACATCCTCGCTATTGTACTATGTGTTAAATTATTTCGATGCTCTTACACTAATCAGAAATAAAAATCCAAAGAATATTCATATCATGCCTGAAGCTCCATAGGCATAATCTTCTGCCACTTGATAGACCTTTTCCTACAAGCATGGCTAGCCATGCTGATAATTATATCTCACGGTGGCTTTTGGCTCCCAATCAAAGATCATCATCTCAATCTTTGTGCTCTGTCAAATTGGCCGGGGCCAGTCGTTGTAGTTCTCATTCGGGTCCTGGTAAGGCCCATAGTTGACCATCCCATCTCGGTCATTAGAAGCAAGAGGGATTCCAGATACCAAGCGGGTCACCATATCCTGTTGGCAAACTCGAATAAGCTGATTGAATTGCTACAGGAACATGGTATGTGCAGGATCACAAACCGGATTGTAGATGAATGGCCGTGCAAACTGGGCCAGGTCAATCTGACCTGACCCTACAATGAGGTGTTTAGAAGATGAATACGAAGGGTTAACTCTAGTGAGATTGTGACTCCTTCTCGAGGACAAATAGCCGAAGGCTTTTATATTGACCGGCGGTGGGTTATCTCCGCACGGCTGATCAAGGACGGCGTCACACGCCCACGACAACCAAACCCTTGCCCATCAACTCTCTCTTCAATACTCTCACCCCAAAATACCTCAGTATAAGAACAGCCTTCGTGGTGACTCATGACGTCTCGGCTCAACCTCCAACTTCCCACAAGAGAACTTGAACCCCACTTCATACCCCTGTCGTACCAAACAGTCGGTCATCTGGGTGACTCAGAATTCAAGCTTCAATCCATATCAACAGACCTGTCACTTCATCTACCAAGGAATGAGGATATCCCTGTGATTTTGAATATTCTTCAGAACAAAGCAAACTCTGAATTCGACAAGTCCGTCTCCGGAGCCACAACCGAAGAGCTCGAGGGAATCGCTCGACGATGGACATCCCTCTCTCAACCACTCGCCTATCTGAACTTTTTAATTTGGCATTGCGACACGCCCATCGGAATCGCTGGCCTGGGTTGGATCGGTGCGACCGATGGAGATGAAGCTGAAAGTAACCTATCCCGAGCTGGCGCAGCGGGCGTGATCCTTGAGCCGGTCGCGCGAGGCAAAGGGTATGCCTATGAAGCACTGCGGATGGTTTTTGATTATGGGCTTTATGGATTGGGCCTTGTGGAGATTCGAGTCGGCAGTCATTCTGGGAACGTGCCGATGAAAATGCTGATGGAGCGGAAGTTTGGTTTAGAGGCAGAAGGAAACAGTGGAGATGATAGTGTGGATGAGTTTGGGAATGATCTTTTGTGGCTGGTTAAGGCGGACGTTTGGCCGAGCTTGAGAAGACATGATCAACATCGAGTCTAGGTTTATAAATTATTTGGGACTTTTCATTTTTTTGGTGAACCTTTAAGACTTTAGACACCGGCTGGGCTCTACTGGGATAGTCATACTTCGAGTTGAACGATACGACCTTAGTACTTAACTAGACCCTAGGTGTTATAGTACTGCTGCAGATGACAAGAGTCACAAATATTCAATGTCGATAGATGCTAGTATGCGATCAAGTCTCCCAAGTTTGAAGGGTTAGGGCCATGTTCTCGGTCTGGAAGCCAATCCCCCGCGAATAATTTCGCAAAAGGACAACGATCCTGGGCTAGACTGTCATGTCTAGAACTTCCTGTGCGCAAATTCGGATCTTGGTTGAGACGCATCCGTAAAACTGTGATACTATCATGATAATAGCCTTGTCATCGCGACTGAGGTGTTCCAATCTTACTGGATATATGCACTAGACTGACGGAATTTGCTACCAAACACGTAGAAAATCCATGGCAAGAAGGCGAATGCAATTGCTATAAATCCGAGCAAGCTTGACGCCCATGGATACCCCAGGTTGTTATACACTATGTAAGGTTGTTAGACATTTTGGCGCTCAGCAAAATTAGGAATGGAACGTACTTGGAATTGTAAACAATGGGAAAGAGCCTCCCACGACATATCGTAGCAACCCATTAGCCGCCAGTGCTGATGCTCCATATTTAGCACCGTAGACATTGGTCAAATAAAGCATTGTCGAGACCTATTACACATTGATTGTTAGTATAAGGTCAAGGTCGCGCAGGAAAAGTCGCTTGACAACGCACAAAGATCAAAATGTTAGAGAAGCCAAATAGACCCGTGGCCACTATGCTACTCATCCAGTGAATGCCTGGCCGGGCCGTCCATGCAAACCAGAACAATGCCCCAGCCATGAGGGGCCCTCCTATCATGGCACCCCAAAGCATTCGCTCCGGTGGTGGCGATGCAGCTTTGTGTTTGATGACGTGTCTTCTCATAGTATGAGAATCAAGAAGCACCAACGCCATGCCCCCAAGGATACATCCAACAGCAATCCCAATGAGCACCAAGCCACTTTCTCCTGGCGTAAAGTTGTAGGTAGTGCTGAAGATAAGCGGAATGGCTGCTAGAAAGCAAAACAGAATAGAAAAGTTGAGAGAGGAGTAAAGCGAACACAGGAGCACGATTGGCTCACGGACGAGCATGTACAGTGGCCTCGCTAGAGTGACAGTGACCAAGAAGCGAGCGCCAGCAAGGCCAGCAGGGACGGGGGACGGGGGTAGCGGAGCCCCCAGCTTCTTGGCCTTGCGGCGCATTAGCGGGCCTGCGTATGTCTCTTGTGCTCCCATAGCAAAGATCCAGAAGGCAGCACCTAGGAAAAGGGTCGTCCACTGCGACCACCGCCAATTCTTGTACTGAGCAACCCAACCGCCAACCAGCTCTCCCACAGCTGGTCCCAAAAAAGCAATGGTCATGATCAACACCACTCCGCGATTGGTGTTGACTCCTGTCCACATATCCATAATACTCCCCGCGCCCACAGCCAATGGCGCGGAAATTGTGATGCCTGCTAGTAGACGGCATATGGCGAGAGCGGCGAGATTGTTTGCGAAACTGGCACCCAAGATGAACAGCAAGGCAATCGGAGTCACGAAAACGTAAATAAATCTCCGGCCGAAGGTCTCACTTAAAGGAGCTGAGACTGCTGGGCCAAATGCGAGGCCGTAAACGTATAAAGTGAATGGGAGGAGCGAGAGTACCGTACTGGCTTGGAAGGAATCTTTGGCAGATTCATGCGATGGTGAGTAGATTGCGAGGCTGAATGAACTGTGCGATATCATTTGTGTTAGCTTCGTGCATTCAAGCATAAAATGGGAATAAGTTACATTAGAAAGCATAGTACAGCAGGAACAGCAGTGTTGTACAGCTTCTTCTTTGTCGACCAGTTCTTAGCATTTTCAGGATCATTGGCCCAGTTTGAGAGAATATCCTCTTTCTGGGGCTCTGCTGTCGGCTCAATCATTTCCTTTGCTTCTGTTCCACCTGGTGTATCTGCTGCTACTTTGGTTGTATAGGCAGACATTTACAAAGTATTTATAAGAAGTCAGGGAACAATCGGATACCTTCCTCTTAGCCAAAAATAGATAATATAAAGGTTCTTATAGGTATTGATCTGTATAACTGAAGCCGATATGCTGGGGACCCACTAATTCGGCGACCTTAAGCTACCCCGGCGATGTCCGCTCCTCCCGGAGAACGAAAAATCCATTTATGTTAAGCAAAGGTGGTGAATATGGCATTCTACTAGTCTGGTTAAGCAAGAGAATTTGAATTACACCTATCTAGCTCAATTCAAGTCACCTCCTTAGACCACACCTAAGTAGAGATAGTACTGCTATATAATATTTTTAATCGCATTTGAGAACTCAACCGATCCTTTACATCTTGAACTGGAAAACCGCAGCTTCCCATATTGGAGGAAATCAATACAATGGGCAATTAGCTGGTGACATTGCGCTTAATTTATTGACGGTTGACTCATTCTGAGAGAAATATATGCATGCAGCTTTTATTCTGGTACTCCGTATACCATTCGCATATTCAAAGCAGTGCTGCTCAGCTATGTATCTATTTCTGCGCCATCTTCTCCATAGCCAGAGCTTTCTCTTGCAAGACCTTTTTCACGTCCTCCCTTGCCCTCATTCTCCCCATCCAGGCTTCGACATTTGGGAAATCGCGGGTAATAGTTTCCACTTGATCACCATGAAACATGCTTAAAAGATCCTGCCAAGGCACAAAGGACAAGTCCGCATACGTGCACTTGCCTCCAACAAGCCACTGACGACCCTGAAGTGCCTTGTCCAGAACACTGGTGACACGTCTGATTTCGTTTGAATACCGCGCGATGGCGGATGGATCGGGATTAGGCTGACGTTTGAACCATCCCAGTTGCCCATAGTAAGGACCTTGGCCGGACATTTGGAAGTGGAGCCATTGCTGAGTATGATATCGCTCAGGGAAAGTGTCGTAGCTCAATTTGTGTGCAACGTCGTAGGTATCAATCAGATACTGGACAATAGCACCCGATTCC
This sequence comes from Penicillium sp. CMV-2018d, assembly GCA_028827225.1. Classification (NCBI taxonomy): domain Eukaryota; kingdom Fungi; phylum Ascomycota; class Eurotiomycetes; order Eurotiales; family Aspergillaceae; genus Penicillium; species Penicillium hesseltinei. The sequence continues at coordinate 2,670,848 of JAPZBW010000002.1, read as the reverse complement.
CACAGGGTGATGTTTCTGTTTGGGTCGTTGATCGCTGGGAGACGGCCATTCGGGTTGATGTCCGTAAAGGGGGGAAGCTTGACTTCATCGAAGCTGACAAAGATAGTTTTGTATTTGAGTCCAAGAGCTGAAAGGATGATGGCAACTTTCCAGGGATTGGGGCCGATTTCGTGAGAGTATAGAGTGATGGGTTGCATTTTGTGGTAAATGGATGGTCTATCCTGTGCAGCTACCAGCTACCCACAGCGGTATTTATATCACAGTATTGGATTATATAGTGGATAGAGTTGTATTTCCGAGACGCCGATGATAGATGGGCTCGCCGTTCTCAATATCAAAAGCCGAAACCAGTCACCGGAACTAACACAAATACCGAAAATTGATGGAAATGGAATTTACAGATCCAATTTCCTCGAAATGATATATACATGATGTATAAAACTCCAGGGCTATATACTGCAACGACAAACGTTCTGTTCTGTTTGTCCTGATCTTTTTGGCCCTAAATGCTCTTATGTAATCCCTAGCCTAAGCCCTGGAGCGGAGGCACCTCCTGAGGTCGGGGGATTCTCCGTGAACTTTGGGACTTCTTTCGCTTCTTACCTGGAATCTCAATCTAATACATGGATTCTTCCGAGACAGGCACAAGTGCGGCTGCCTCTGTAGCATGTGTCAACTGCCGAGACAAGCATCTCAAATGTGACGGTAATCCTGGGGGATGTAGTCGATGCCGCACTGTATCACTCTTTTGCTACTACGTTCCCTCCCGTCGCGGGCGCAGAGGCCAGCCAAATGAATATGCAATCCTCGATGCATGTTGCGCCTCGAATATTGATGATCCCACGTTTTTGATTGAATCATTGCCCACTGTGGGTTCAGGCGATCTTTCAGCATCCTATTTGCCAGAGCCCTTAAAAGCCGCACCAGAAATGAGAATGCATCTGATAAAGGCCTTTTATGAATACTTCCACCCTGCACACCCAATACTACCACCATTTGATACCTGGACCGCTTCTTCCCCTCCACAATATCTGGTGAACATTATCGAATTCATTGGGCTCCATCATCTTTCGCCTGGCCAAATTCCTCAATTCTCGACTGATCTATGGACGGGCATCGTCAACGCTGATCTATCCTTGGAAAAAGCGCAAGCGTATCTTCTTCTGAGCATCATGTTTCATGGTCGCAAAGCACCTGATGGCGCAAAACAATACATTGGCTTGGCTATTCAATGCAGTTTCTTACTTGGCCTTCATTGTCGAGAGCTTTCTGATACTACCACAATGCAGAGCCCAGCTCGTGCGGAGAGCATGAGGCGGACATTATGGGAGATCTTCGTCGTGGACGCCCTCTTGGCTGCTGTGCAAGTTGGCGGCACTTTACAATTCAATATGGAGACACCTGATGTATCCCTTCCGTCTGACGATGCAAGTTTTGAAGATGGCCACTCTGGCATTTCTTCCATTTCTGCGAAAGACCTCGGTCATCGCGCGTTCTCTGATGATAGTCACATGTCGTCCCTCGCTTATCGTGTCGAGGCGACCCTCATTCTTCGACGGTGTGTCATCGCCTGCGAAACATATGCTTGTGAAGAATCTATTGAAGTGCTGGATGCGATGATATCGGCTTGGTTTCACAGATGGCCTAGCGACAAAAGCACCATTCTCCAATTTAATGGCAATGTAAATCAGGTTGACTTCCAAGCCGCGATGATCATGCATTGCGCCTCTATCTACCTTCATTTTCCAAAGTCTTTCTTGATTTCATATCTTCCAAATACCCGGGGAATATTTTGTTCGAGACCCCCGCCCATCGGTTCTCCCTCGCCAAGCCCACAAATACACACAGCAAAGGTTGTGAACGCTGCTGTCGAACTATCCAAGCTTGCCTCCCTTTCTACATCTGGGACTGGCCATTCACCATTCTTTGCATGTACTCTTGTTCTGAGCTCTATAGTGCAGGTTACCGTCTTGTCTGCGCATATAGAGCATCCCATTGGAAAGTATTACTCATATCTGGCACTGAACATCGGTGTTCTCAATTCGATGGGAAGGATATGGAGTATAGCAGCCTCTTCCTTGGGCAACATACGAGCTATTACCCGTGAGGTTGAAGCGGCCTCTACAGAGTCCAGTGAAGGGCTTGTTGCTTCTCTGTCAACGCCGCCTATCCTCCCAGCATGATTCAACCCTTGTTTGTCATGTACAAGATGTTAGCTAGAAACTACCATTCGTTTGAATTACATTCGCAAATAATTGAAAACGGAATCTAATTTTACCCAAGGCAAAATCCTTTCATCTCTTCATAATAAGAAGTTACCCGACGCAGGAGCCTGGGGACCCACTAGTCGGCGAACTTGGCAAGAAAAGTGGATTGGAATTCCCTGAATTTCCCGCGCTCTGCTGGATCCTATGGAAGATCAATTCCAAGGAATTCGCCTCGGCTTCGAGGAGTTCTACGATCGTGTGTGTAGACCTCCGCAAAGCCCAACCCAGCCCATCTCGGCGCTAACAAATCGGCCACTGTAATTGCTATATCACGACCTTCCACTAATCGTATGAAGTTCAAACTCAGAATATCAGATCATAGCAGCTATATAAGTATACATTTCTACTTTAAACGAAATATAATGGGCGAAAGTCGAGATATTGCGGGAAATGTAAAGGTTGATGTTTTGATAAATCATCTCAATCAACGCGTTTGTCGCGTTTTTAAACGTAAATGTCGCGTTTTTAAACGTAAAATAGAAATATACTAGTAACTAATTCTAAATAATATAAATTTAAAATGATTTTAGATCTTTTCCCAGTTGCTCTTCAGGGAGTATTCTGGTTAGTTAGGTACATGGGCAACGACCTCAATTTCCACACGCATATCATCCTCACCAAGACGAGTAACACCGACACAAGTCCAGATGGGCTGATGCCCGGGCATGTACTTCTCAAAGTTGCGCACCATGGCTGCCAATGCCTCATCATTGATAGGCACATGGTACGAGTTGACGCGGAAAACCTGGTTCCAGCCTTCGCCGCCAGCATCCTTCAGGTTATGCTCCACATTGGCGAACGCTTGGTCGATTTGTTCATTGATTTCCCGGTAAAACTCGCCAGTCTCACGGTTCCAACCACCTATAACCGGTGAATTTAGCAAATAAAACAAACCATACAGTCAGGCTGATTGCTCACCTTGGCCTGCGCACTCGATCCGGTCTCCGATTCTAACAGCTTGGCTGTACTTGAACTTCTGGCGATTCCTCTCGCCAACGCCCTTATAGGAGAAATATTGAAGGTGAGACATGATGGACTTTTGGTTCTGTTGTGAATTGTCTGCAGTTTTGGGGAAATACCACGCTATAAATCTTTTCGAAGGTGTAGCGGAATATACATTCCGCAAACAGGACTAGCATCTGTGGGCCGGCGGAGCGGGGCGGAGAGATGGTAGTGGGGCAGCATTCTTTTGCCCTATGTTCTAAGGGTTATTTCAAGGTTATCTCATACATCAGCGGAATACATTTCCCGCTCTTCCTTCCTTTGATGCGTCACCAGCAGAGTTCCACTCCGGGGGAGACAAGGCTACCCAAAAAAGCAATATTCCTATGCGCGGAAGCCACTAAAGAAATAGCCACTCTTAGCCAGCAATATCGTGCAGCTTTTTGGTAGCTTTCGGAGAAGTCCTGTCACGGCTACTCACCTCACACTCTCTACTATATTTGCGACTATTTAAGTTGTCAGCCTTGGACCCACGGCAAGTTGGAAGTTCGCAACGCGTCTGATATATACATTTTCTAAAACCTTGGAGGAACTTTCGGGGTCTTGAATCCCTACCAGACGCTACTGGGGCAGTGTTTGTCCAATGGCGCACGGCCTGGAGCGGACAGGAGCTGATAACATAGAGGCAGTGCTGTCCACGGTAGCTAACTGCCAGCCTATGCATGACATCCTAGAATTTCCGTTCAACGAACAAAACGGGGACCAGACGATATTACAGCAGTGTTTGTCGACTCAGTGGATTGGTTATGCGGAGGAAACAGACTTCGATTTAGGACAAGGTGGTAGTGAGGATCTGTTCGATAGCAACACGGGATTTGCTTAGGGTTAGATGTTCCCTTCGCGCCTTGTAAATTTGATTTATGTATGTATCTATACATACTCCTAGAGATCCTAACGGGTCCAGCTTGATCTTTTCATCTAACATGCCCCAGATATTGCACAATAGACTAACTCGTAAGGGTATAGGCTAGTGTTTTTAAGGTAAGCGGGTCGGGTGGGTCAGGAGTGCCCAGGTGGGTACTAAATCTTGAGCCTCTCACTGGGACTACGTACCATGATATGTACCTGGGCGGGTATAGCCCAGTATATCCGTTAAGTCCGCATTGATCTTCTCATAGGGAGGTCGGCTTCTGGGCGTTGGGAAGTAACATTCGGGTCTGTGATGAAATTGTGTGGAAAGCCGGGGTTGAAGGGTTTAACACTCTGTAGATGTTCGATTTGCGCCTGGGTCAGCTTGAGGCTTAGGGCCTGGATATTACCCTTGAAGTGCTCGACCTTGTGGCCGCCGATAAGAGGGAACACATTGCCGGCCTTAGATATGACGTACCTAGGTAGGCTAGTGTGACAGAAGTGACAGAATCGATGCCATGCTCGGATACTATCTTTTCCAGAGCCTCGCTGACTTTGATCTCTTCTTCGGTCAGGTGGGGAGGTCGGCCGGCGAAGGCACGCAGCCCTTTCCCAGCAGCCTTACGGCGCTCGAGCTCGGCCTTATACTGGAACTTGCCTCCATCAAGAACATCCCAGCTATTTCCACATAGGTCTGAAATTGGCTATGGAAATTTATGAGAAAATTAGACACTCACGGTGCAAGAGCTATACCAAACTCACGGGCCATAGGGATGATATCACGCTCGAAGTCGCGGTTAAGATGGTTCCAATGTCCTTGGTAGATGCTAAAGGGAGTTTTCCGTGGTCGATAGCGTAGGTGTTAGCGGCGGCCACAATCCAGGCGGGGGTGTCTGATGCTTCTGGGTATAGAACCTTGCCCTGCTCGACGAGAATGTGGAGGGCATCCATGACCTCTTTGATTGAGGTGGTAAAGTCCTAGTAGTGAACGTAGTAGATATCTGATGGAGGTGATACAAGTCAGAAAGGGGGAGCCCACATGTCAATGACACTAGGGAGTCAAAGGCTTCCCAATATAGTCGGTACGTAGCTTCTTTAGCGAATCGCGGACACCAACATGAATACTATGGCGGGAGTTGCGCGCAAGGTTGGCAGCGTGAGGGCCCTTTCCAATGGCATGGCTACAGTAGTCCATGGTAAACTTGGTGGCTAGTACTAACGAGTCACGGCTTTGGCACGCCTCAGCCCATTCACCAATCCATTCTTCTGACTGCTCGTTCTGGTAGACGTTGGCAGTGTCAATGAAGTTTCCACCGACCTCATAGAATACATCCAGAAGCTTGAATGCGGAAGCCTTGTTCATGGAACCCATCATGCCAGCGCAGGCCTCGCCACTCCCAGTAGCATGATGATATGTAATATAGAACACAGGGATTATGCGCATGGTGTGCATGAGACATAAAACTAAGACACTTCCGTCTGAGGCACAAATGAGGTAAATTTCTCTATAAGTTCTCGGTAGTGAGTATTTATAGCTAGAACTTATGAAGCAGTGCGGAGTTGTTATTTTCTTTCCGTCTAAATTTTGGCTTCATTTTTGAATTGAAGCGCCTTTCGCAGGTATTGGATTAGTAGACAGTATGCTGCGTGGTCCTCCAGTTCAGGTTGATGAGCGGCTGGACATATCAGACGAGATACTGACCTCGGGATCGTGCCTACTGATGACGGAGCAATCAGTGAGCACGGGGCACAGGCGCAGGTGCCATAAGATTAACTATATTTTAGAAAATGATCACAATGAGCTTGTCTTGCGGGTAGGTAGAGCTATGATGGCTCGCTGTTGTATGTTGAATTATTTCATCTCTTACACTCAGCAGCAAAAATGCAAATATCCATTTGACGCCTGAAGCTCCCTAACAAGAAAATGGCTGTACATGATAGTCGCGAGAATCAAGAAGGTAGGACATATATGCAGCGAAAGGGGTCATGGAAAGAAAAAAGAAACAAAAGGCATAGGCCAACGGGTCCGCTAGCCCATATTGACACAGGAAGCAATCACCGCCGAGCTTTCTCGTCCTCTATCTGGCGGCGGAGGTCTGAAAGGACATTATGCCGCTGGGCCATATGGCTCTTCAGCCCGTCCACCTGTTCCCCAACAGCCTTGACATCCTCCCGAAGTCGCTCCAAATCCTGACCATCCTTAGCACGGCCAGTACCCTCACGCAACTCCCGCAACTCCCGCTCCTTATACTCCAAGAGCGAAAGCGCCTCCTTCTTAATGAGAACCCAGTTGGGACGGCCATCATGGCGCGGGCCATCCCGTCTAGAGTCGGAGGCTTTATTGGCGGAGCTCAGCTTCTTCTCCAACTCCGCAAGCTCACGGCGCAGCCGTACCTTCTCCCACTCTTCGTCCTGGATCGTGTCGCTGAAATCGGTTCCCTTGGGCTGGTATGAGCCCTTGCCGCCAACGCCCAGACGGCCGAGGTAAGTATCACCGAACTTGGCCTTGCGGCCTGTCCGTGTTTCCGTATCGCCGTCTGCACCGTAGCGCTGTGCGGGTCGTGCCTTGTCGACTTGGTAGTCGATTTGGTTGTGCTCGAATGAGGCGCGCAGGGATGCGGGGATGGTGCGTGGGATGCGGAAACCCTCGTGGCGGAAGTTCAGGATGTGCAGGAAGGCAAGTGTTGCATCTTTGTTGATTGCGGGTGATGCGGAGGGGTTGACCAGGTTCCAGGCGGAGCGGACATCGGTGTCGGGGACGTCGAGTGATTCGTAGAGTGGTTGTAATTGTTGGACTGGGAGATGGTCAGCGGGGTGTTTCTCCGAGCGCGCTGTGCGCGCTGTACGGGTTACTCACATTCTACTTGGCCGCGCGCGTTCCGGTTTGCGTCATAGATCTCGGTGTACTTGTTCTTGTCGTCAGGCTTCATATACCAATCAAAGCCGTCCTTCAGGCCGAGCGAGTCGTCCTCGTCTTCTATCCGCTCAAATTGTTCTTGTCCAGTGCTTAGTGCGCGGGTCGCATGGACGAGATGTGACTTTGACTCTGGGACTAGCCAATCTGGCAGGACATTTGGGACATCTTGTAGTTCCTGTTACAGATAAGACGTTGTGTTAGAACGATCTGGTGGTGATTTGAGAGGGTGTCACTTACGCCGTTGACCAGGTCGAAGACTAAGCGCATTGCAACACAGAACTCCTCGAAATCCAGCTCCCCGTCTCCGTCGACATCGGCAATGTCCCAGACCTTCTCGAGCTGATCATCGCGCAGCCGGCTGTTCCTCAGCACGGAGGCGGCTTGGGAGCTGTTGAGATGTTTTTGGCCATTTGATAATGAGGCGAAAATCTCCCAATATCGCTCAATCTCCCATTGCTCAATCTTTTTAGTAGCCATGATGTATGGAGCTCCGATGAATGGCGTGGAGGATGAGGTGGGAACAATGGGGGGAGAGACTCGGATTTACCTACTTCCGTCAGGGGCGCTGAGGTCATTGGACTCACAATGTAATTATTCTTTTTGGTGTACAGAGTATAGCGATCATATTCAAATATTCATAATAATTATCGTCTATATGGTTATCTATTGAAATTCCATGTGTTCCTTGCATTATGGTACATGATCCCCTTCATGGTGAGTAGAAGAGCTCAATGTCCCCTTTCCCCCCAGAACATAGTGATTAAATCCTCACTATGAATCCTTCTTCTCATCTTTCTTATTTTGCTTGGCCTTCGCTGCAGCCTCGAGCTGCTCACGGACTTGGATGATCGCTCGTTCAGCTTCCAATGCGAGCTCCGGTGCGTCCAGGATCGTAGCCAACTTCTTGGCATCAGACATCTTCAACAGGACCCGGTCCTCACTCTGCTCTATGTCCTCGGCAACCTCGGAATATGAGGTCTCGGTCGTGGTACCTTCGAGTGTTTGAGATGCGCGTTTGGCATACAGCTTTTCTAGCTCCGGTAGTGAGATGGGGTTGAGGAGATTCTTCTCGACAAGGAATTCTAGATGTCTTGAGCCATTCAATGCTGTGTATTATTGTCAGCTTCATGAACCAGTTCCGTGTAGAATATCAAACTAACCGCGCCAGTGGGACCAGCCCCGGTATGCCAAATAGAAAAAGGGAATATTCGGAACCCTGGTCTTCATTTAGTATATCATATCACCGCGGAAAAATCGTGGCATTCATACACTGGTACCAACCCAAAAGGTGCTGTAATTGGCGCGGCAATCAAGCTCCACATCATCCTCTTTCGATGAATTTCCTGCCTCTCCGTGGCGATGGTGCGCACCAATTGCTGGATTCGCTCCAACCGCACCGCGTTACCGGGGAACAGCACATCCACCTTGGTCTTTCCATGATCTCCATTGAGTCGCAATTGGGTCTTGAATGAAGGAATGCTTTTGAGGGCCCATTCTTCGTATGGTATCCGTTGCTGAACTCGATTGCCCCAGCGAACAAGGTGCATCTTCCATCCTTTGTCGGCTTCCTCCCACTTCGCCCATGTTTCAGCCGCCTTTGTTGTAACCCTATCAAGATAAGAAAGCTCTTTCGCTAAATCCTTGTTAAGGGGTCGAGCATATATGAGAGCTCGTTTTGTCGAGATCGGAATTAGGAAAAGGCGCATGGTGGAGGATGTCTGAGACAATTGACAAATCGGCAATCGACAATCGCTTGCTCGCGGGGAAGATAATAGATATCAAATTGATTAGGATAAATGAAATGGAAGAAAAGGTTCACAATAAACAGTCCGTTGAAACTTGGATTTTGTTTTTTTTTTAAGTGGGTGAAAAAGGGATGCGGGAGCAAAGCAGATCGCGTAGGATAAATCGAGACGTCATTCCCGAGGTCCGCGTACACTTTCATCTTAGGGAGGCTATCCCTGAACAACCATACTTCCTCCTTGATCAGCAATTGGGGATTCGTGGGCAAACTATTGGTTTGAAGTGTCCCGCGGCTCCCGAGTTTCAAGTTTTTAACTTCTCTGTATGATGGACAGCCCCAAAGACAGCGCTCCTGGGCGAGTCTTTGGTGAGAGGCTGGCAGAGAAGTTTCCGCCCATCCCAGAGTCATCACCGCTGCCAGGCCCTCTTAGTGTCGATACCGAGTCTGCTGTTCGCAATAAAATCTCCGATTCAGCACTTTCGCGTACAGACGGTCAGACAGCGGAAGAAACTGCGTACTCTCAACGCTCCGTCTTACGATCTCTACCTGGTATGGTCGCATTTGAAGCTCGATTCGACGATCAATCACTAATAGCGAGTCCTTGTAGCCTGGGTCCGGTCGGTCGATGAGCCCGAGGAGGACGGAGATGAAGCTACGGCAACCGATCGCTTACTCCCTTCCCAACCAAATGACGCATTTGTCGCTCAGCACAACCACTCGCCCTACTCCTCGTCGAAGCCGCAACCTAATCACGCGACCAATAACGGCCTGTTTGAGGATGAGTCCCCACTCGTCAACCGTGAATCGCGCTGGGTGACATTCTCACGAACCATCCAATACCCCCGAGAGCCTGGTAGAGAGGAACAGCATGTCACGTCAGAATGGCTGAATGAGAATCACGGTGATTACCTGCAACCATGGCGAGGAAAGCACCTAGAGGGCGATAGTCCGGAGTATCCGCTGCACAGCGGGGGCCGAAGGGATATCTGGATCACGCGTTTCAGGAAGACCCTTCTGCGAAGCCCGATCGTGCCGCTGATTCTTCGAATGACTGTTTGGTGCTTCTCACTCTCTGCACTGGCTCTGGGTGGATCGATTCAGCACATGTCTAATGAAGGGCATCACCCTCAAGGCCCATCTGCATTGATGGCGATCATTGTCGATGCAGTTGCCCTGGTTTACCTCTTATACATCACCTTTGATGAATACACGTCAAAGCCGTTGGGTTTGCGCTCTCCCTCGGCTAAAGCACGTCTCCTCCTCCTGGATATCTTCTTCATTGTCTTCGATTCCGCCAATCTTAGCTTGGCATTTGCTTCACTCTCCGAGGTGACAGGATCCTGCACCGAAGCGGTGGTCAATGAAACCATCGATCCTCGAAATGATGGTATATGTACACGACAAAAGGCTCTTGCTTCCGTATTGCTGGTTGCACTCTTGGCTTGGCTCATGACTTTTTCCATTAGTGTTCTCAGGTAAGACCCCTGTCTATAATTGGCAAACTCGCTCCATTTTCTAACACTCTACTAGGCTTGTCGAAAGAGTAACACAGTGATTTCCCGGTCTTGTTGTGTTTCATGAATCTTTCGGCTGTTGATTAAATATACCATTTATGCGAGACTCGATTTTGCGCATGCGCAACTTTTAGCTAGATATGCAAAGCAGGACCGTCAACGCCATACAAGGGATCTTGACGGAACCAAGCCACATCCTTGATTCTCTGCACCTTTGCCTTCTCTTCTGGCTTCCCATAACACATATCCCACTGTTTTCCATGCGGATATGCGCCGACCATTTGGAACTCTTCCTCGTTCCCGTGCAGGTCCTCTAAGAGTCGATGACCCACCCCCGCAGGCACAATGATCAAATCGCCACGCTGCACCGTCGGCTCAAATCGCTCGGGGTTCTCCTCGCCTCCAAAACAAAGACGCGCGCTTCCTGAAATGACCCCGAGCACCTCATGCGTCGTGGAGTGGAAGTGGGTTTGGCTGTACATGCTATATACCCATTGAGGAACCACCTCGCCTACTGCTTCCAGGTGCTCCTCGAGCTCTGTGGATGTGGCATTGAAGGCTCCATGGTATATCATGAGCGGCTTGGATTGGATCGAAGTGTTCGGTATATGGTGCCACTCGGGAATCTGGCGAGTGGTCACTTGAGTGTTTGACAGTGAAGTTATGGGCATAGTGATTCTCTACTTTGCTTTTGCATGGAGAAAGGAGTTTGGATTGAATTGAGCAACCTGGGATCTACGCAAGTGACGTCATTTATAGTGGGGCAGTCAATATAAACTTGAGCTTACTATGAAGGAGCTATCCATATACTACCTACCTAGGTATTGTAAAGGATAAAGGTCCTTTGTCATATATGTCATGTATGAAACGGGATCGGGGGACTGGCCGAGTCCATACTATATTTCTCCACACTTCTTTATCGTTCATATTGACGATGACTCATATCTTCGTCAATGGGTTGCACACCTCCTTCTGATCATTATAATAATCCTCATAGAAGCCAGCCCACATAACAGTATCTGCACACCTAGGCCTATGGATTGTCTCCACATCATCATCACGACAAACAGGCAGCGCAGCCTTCCACTGCGCATCTGAATGCCGCAACCATGGCTTAGGTAGTGGCCAGTCACTGAAATGGACTAGATACGCCCGTGAAGCCTCCGCCATAGCATTCCACTCCTCATCCTTATCCTCTGACATATATCGATCATGATCCTTAGCACGGAACTCGCCTGTCAACAACGCAATCCGACGATGCGGCAGAATCATCGCCGAGTCGCGAAACAGGTGGTTCAATACCTCCATGTCAAAGGCCCCCGACTTTTTCGCTTCATCAATAATACGATGATAGTTTCCCTCATTCGGTTCAATGAGCATCACATGCGATCCGAGCATCTGGTCCTTAATGCTAGCCTCCTTGTCGTTGAGCCAATAGGCACGAGGAACTGCCACGGGGGCTAAAGGCGAGAGAAAGTAATGGTCCATATTATTCAACACCATGGAGTCGGAATCGAAAACCAGTACGCGAGTGTACTCAGTTAGTACGAACGCGTGGAACTTGGTCAAGCTTTTGTGCCATGTGGGGTCCCCCATCGAGGTTGATATGACCTCGACCGCTCGCAGTTTGAGGTGTGGGTATTGCTTCCGGATGTTGGTGATCGCGATTTGCTCTCGACTTGAGCTGGGCTATATACATTGTATATCTGTTAGTCCTTGGGGGGCCATAACTTATGAGCCGTGCTGAAGACGCTCTCGGGACCGAACCTCTTCCCAGTCCTTTGGGTAAATCAAGACGCGGTCGAAATGTGCTTCGAAACGCTCGAGACGCGCAAAGTTCATCATCTAGGGCTTTTAGCTGGTGGAATCCCGGACCGTGTGTTGTGATACGTACTGCATTACACAAGTAGTCAAAGTCGGTCGCATATTGAACGTAGGCAAACCGAGGTTTCTCTTGTTCAGTTGTCCAGTAAGGGTTTACGCCACCGAATACGTTTGTTGATAGGTTGCTCACAGAAGCGGTTGGACGTATCATCTGGGCCGCAGGATACTGGTTCATCAGCCTGTTAAAACCGAATAGTAGGATACATGACGCTAATGCGCATGTTGCGACAATCGTTCGTTTGGCGGAAAGGAGCATTGTAGACCCAGGATAGGATACTACGTCGTCCGGTCCCTGCCGGGGGTCGGAGGGAATGTGAAGAAAGTGGTTAAGCAATAAAAGTGGGATTAACCCTCCAAGAAGATAGATACCAAAAATTAATTATATTGCTTAAATATTTATTGACCACGTATGTCTGTCTCACATCTACCGTACTTCATTTAACTGCGCCACAAGCCAATAATCCAAAATAGAGATCTTCATCCCAGACTGAAACGGGTGACTCGGCCGGCTTAGCGTGAGTGATCGTGGGTCTCAAGGCCGTCTTTGCAGAAAATTCACCTCCGGGTGCTTCCGCAGATACTATATAGTCAACACGGGGCGTGTACGTCCGCAAAAAAGGTGGCATTTCTATGGATATGTTTGGTGATAACAGCCTAACTGCTTCTGCGATAGCGCGTTTGAAATGTCGTCTCGGTAGCTTTTGGTGCAGGGCGCACATGTCTTACGATATCGAAACTGGCTTCTTTTCGCCCATATCTCCATTCTCTCGAGCCTCCGAGCTGCTCGTATATGCATTCTGCATGCCTTTTCTCCTAATCTGTCTTCTCACTTGTATAGACTCTTCTAAATGCGCCCCCTGATTCGTCCTCATACTTCTTTCGTGTGTACAAGTTGTACCCATCACCGCCCAACAGAACCGATAATATTATAGGACTCGGCTAGAGAGTATTAAAGGACTCGATCGAAGCTATTAAAGAAAGCGAAAAGTATAATAGTATAAAGGTATAATAAAGATAAGACGGAGCTAAGAGTACGTCGAGGGCGATATATATAAAGGAGGGAGGTAATATTATAACCTACTCCCCTTACTAGGGGAGTAGGACTCGGAGTAGATCTATAAAGATATATATAGATAGTAATTATATGACCTCGCTTAGCCCGTACTACGCACTACTATATTAGTAGAACTCGGAGCATGATAGAAGGCTTGGAGTTCAGTTTGAATATATACAGTACTAGTGCCATTGACCTTCGCAGTAGCATTGTATAGATATTAGACAACCCCTGTCACTCTGATCATCTAAACCGAAGCCCTGCATAGTGGGGCTTCACATAAGAGAATGAAGCCAGTGATTATGTTGGTGTATTCGATGGATGGATATTCCGGAAAGGAAATACTGCCGAAGGTACATTGTGAATAGGTGACTGGTAGAGTAAACATATAGGTTTTGTTATATATCTCTGGGTTTAGATCACAATGGTTGTGCGATATCTACCGCCACTCAACGACCACTTCTGTTGGAAATGGGATATTGACTTTTATCTATGACGATTGTGATAAGGTATAGAATGGCACACTGCAGCAAAAAAACAAAAAACAAAAAACAAAAAAGAGAGCAATGGGGATAGAAGGAATTACACGATTGGAGTCAAGTATCCAAACTTTACTACAAGGAGTGTGTGTACATCGCAACATTTCGTATAGTGAAGGGTGAGCCTGAGTGGTCTGATCAAAAGAATATCATTCGCATGTGACGTTGGGATGACTAAGATATTGACAAACCTTCCAGGGTTCGGAATCTATCCATGAATGGATTAGGTAGGGAGCTTATATTAGCGTCCAAGGTAAGTCTGTCAACTTGTGGTGTAATAGTACTAGTTAGAAACAGATCTATGGACCAAGTGTCACTGGAGACATATGTTGTGATACAAGGATATAGACAGGTTTATTGTAGAGGAGGAGCTCGAAAATATATCTATCGTTGTACATACTATGGAGTACATATTCCAAAAATATTAATGATCTACAAGGATAGTCCGCTGATGCGGCCATGTCATGTTTATTTGGTGGTCTTTTTGAATGTTCTTTTTAGATGTCTTTGTAAGGGTATACAAATATGGTAAAAATATTACTTTGTGAAAGAGAATTTTCTATATATATAACCTTTGATATAGCCTTCTGGATGTCGCTCTGATGCTTCGATCAAAGCCGATGATGTAGATTTGGCGGGAAAGCTCCGCCACCTCACCGCCTGCGGCAACAAGGCCATCCCCACGCTCTGGTCTATCTCAGCCTCATCACTTCCTTCTTCTGCCTAATCTCTGTTCCAACTTTTGATCTAGAAGTTCCCGAGGAGGGTTGCATCTTCTCACTCGTTTTCTTTGACTCTCCGAACCCCGCTCTTGCATACCCCTCCCCCCTCCCAAGCGCCTACCCTCATCTGATCACCCGAAGATCTTTGAGGCGTGACGTGTGGCGCTACAACAGTCTTGAGGTACTACTCATGATCTGTAACTTGCCGGTTACTGTTGGGAGTTAAGAGCGCGTTACTGACTCGTGAACCAGGACCCCCGGTCTCAACTACCCACCTTCTTCCGCATCCCACCTGACTCCCCTGCAACCGCGATGTCTCTCGCGATGCCGCCGGTACCTCATAAGGATGACCTTGATTCAACGTGAGCAGACAATGATTGGCGATCTGCTTCAACATGCTGGTATGACATGAGCTAACTGTGGGTTAGTTGGTCATTCCTCGAAACAGGAATCGAGAGCGTCATGCTCAATCTTGATTCCGGTATCGATATGAAGACTGTAAGTGAAATGCTATTCAACTCACTATTGACCGGCGAGGGTGTTTGAAAACGGAGGCTGACTGACTGTTTTTGTCTAGTACATGGGTCTATACACGTGTGTTCCTGATTCCATCCTACCTCTTCCCTGACGAGAACCGCACTCACAATTTGATATTAGGGCTGTCCACAATTTTTGCACATCCCAAAAGGCCGTCGCTAGCGGTCAAGGCCTACAAGGACAGCGTGGTGGTTGGTTTTCTCCCCGCACCCTCAGCTTCCCGATATGAGCTGACCTGGACTATAGCTCATTTACTGGGCGAGGAACTTTACAAATTACTTGGCGAATACCTCACCTCCCATCTGAGTAAGGTTTACAAACAATCACAGAGCCACACCGAAGAAGGCTTACTTGGCTTCTACATTCGCGAGTGGTACCGCTACACAACTGCCGCCAAGTACGTGAACCACCTCTTTCGCTACCTGAATCGTCACTGGGTTAAGCGTGAGATCGACGAGGGTAAGAAAAACGTCTACGATGTTTACACCCTGCACTTGGTCAAATGGAAAGGGGAATTCTTCGAAAAAGTCCATGATAAGGTCATGGACGCCGTTCTGAATCTGATCGAGAAGCAACGAAATGGAGAAACCATCGAACAATCGCAGATTAAATCCATTGTGGACTCCTTCGTTTCGCTGGGCCTGGATGAGAATGATAGCTCCAAGTCAACACTAGATGTCTATCGGCATTACTTCCAGCAGCCGTTCATCCGTTCCACCAAAAAATATTACGAAAATGAGTCACGGCAGTTTGTGGCCGAAAACAGCGTGGTGGAATATATGAAGAAGGCAGAAGCTCGTCTGGAGGAGGAGAAGCTCCGCGTCGGTTTGTATTTACACCCAGATGTCACCAAGAGCTTGACCGATACCTGTCTGTCTGTTCTCGTCACCGCTCATTCAACTTTGCTTCGCGACGAGTTCCAAATCTTGCTGGATAACGAACGCCAGGAGGATCTTGCTCGTATGTATCGACTCTTATCACGGATCAAGGAGGGTTTGGATCCCCTGCGCACAACCTTCGAGAACCACGTGAGACGGGCCGGTCTGGCTGCTGTTGAGAAGGTTGCTGCAGAGGGAGAAACACTCGAGCCCAAGTTGTACGTTGATGCCCTGCTGCAGGTTCACACACGGTACCAGAGCTTGGTCGATGAGGCCTTCAATGGCGAAGCCGAGTTCGTGCGTTCTCTTGATAACGCCTGCCGCGAGTTTGTCAACCGAAACCGTATCTGCAAGACGAGCTCTTCCAAGTCCCCCGAGCTACTGGCGAAATACACAGATTCACTGCTCAAGAAGGGATCCAAGTCGGCTGAAGAGTCGGAGCTTGAGGAGATGCTAGTGCAGATTATGACAGTCTTCAAGTACATTGAAGACAAAGACGTCTTCCAGAAGTTCTATTCCAAGAACCTGGCGAAACGGCTGGTCCATGTGAGCTCTGTTTCTGATGATGCTGAAACAAGCATGATCAGCAAGCTGAAGGAGGCGTGTGGTTTCGAATATACCAACAAGCTGCAACGCATGTTCCAGGATATGCAGATCTCCAAGGATCTTAATAACAACTACAAGGTCTGGCAGGACAAAGTGCTAGAAGATGATGACCGAAAGAGAATGGCCGATGCCCACTTCCAGATTTTGGGAACTGGCTTCTGGCCCCTCAATGCCCCGACCACACCATTCCTCGCGCCACCGGAGATAGTGAAGACCGCCGAACGGTTCCAGACATTCTACTTTGACAAGCATAGCGGCCGCAAGTTGACATGGCTATGGCAGCTATGCAAGGGTGAAATCAAGGCTAACTATATCAAAAACGCCAAAGTGCCCTACACTTTCCAGGTGTCGACCTACCAGATGGGCATTCTGCTTCTTTTCAACGAAGCCGACACTCTGTCATACGACGAGATTGAAAAGGCCACTACACTGTCTACCGAAATTCTCGACCCCAACCTCAGCATCCTGCTGAAGGCCAAGGTCCTCATCGCCAGCCCTGAGGGCGCTAAACCTGAGCCCTCCACATCGTTCACATTGAACTACAACTTTAAAAGCAAGAAGGTCAAAGTCAACCTCAACATTCAGATCAAGTCTGAGCAAAAGGTTGAGGCCGACGATACGCACAAAACCATAGAAGAGGACAGGAAGCTTCTGCTTCAGGTATGTTTCCTAGCTAATCATCAACCCCACATAAGTCCATTTGTCCTAACCTTGTTGTAGTCCGCCATTGTTCGAATCATGAAGTCGCGCAAGAAGATGAAGCACGTCCAGCTTGTTCAGGAGGTTATTCAACAGGTCAAGTCCCGTTTCCCACCTAAAATCCCCGACATCAAGAAGAATATTGAAGCCCTCATGGAGAAGGACTACATTGAGCGCATGGACGGCGATGAAATCTCATACATTGCTTAACTCGAACTAAACCCTTCCCCCTCTTCAAACATTGCACAACCAACTTGCTTCTATCCCCTTTTTTCTGTTGCTCTCTGCTTTTGCTACTGTCTCTTTCCGACACCAGCGGCTGGCTTCCTGCGTCCCTTTCTTGTCCTTCTATTCCATTCATGATGGAAAACCAGGGTGAGGGGGAATGGGGCCCCTGCCGGCCCAGGATAGGACACCTACAATGGATAGCTGGCAGATGGAATCAGGCTGATAGGAGCATAAGAATTCTTTTTCATTGTGTCGGCGACTTCTTTTATGCTTCTTCATAGCGCTGAGACGACAAACAAATGATGACCTGGTTATTTTCTTTGCTGTTTACCTTCTGCCCTCTGTTTCTCTTTTCCTTTCTCTGAAAATCCTAAACTTGTAATAAATTGATGATCATGGTCTGCGTAGCTACCCATCAGGGCTTTGAAGGTTCGAAGACCTAGCCCCATATAAACACCATGACCACATAAAATGAAAGGTTGAGGATTAAAGTGATGTGTTGACCCAAATGTCTTTTGGGTAGAAGCTTAGAAGGTATTCTCCTAGCAAAAGCGAAACAAGACGACAGCCACAAGACAGCCCGATCTATTCTAATGGCATGCAAACAACGCTAATCAAGATCGAACACATTAGAGCCGATTTCACTTTGACATTTCATTCAGTGGATGGATATGCATAGCACTAACCAGACCCTGTGTATATTTACGTATAATCAACATGTGAACCGTGCTAGAACATATATGCTATGCAAAGCTAGAGACAACAAGAACAGAAGACAGAAGGTCCATAAAGTACTGAATCATCCTAGATGCGAAAAATGCAAATCAACCTCAGCCCCCCAAATCCAGTGCGCTAATTCGTACCAGACGAGTCTTTGCTCTGGACTGGATGCTCCTCCTCTTTGACAGGGAGTGCAGTCACCAAGTCCTCAGGCCGTTTATCTACCTCCACGCCACTCGAGGGTGTGGGTTCCTTCTGGGTCTGGGAAACAGTCTCCTCAGTCCTCAAACTCAACCCCAGGCCTTCATTCGGCGTGAGAGCCACAGAGGAGAACCCATCTGCATCAACGGTATCCTGTCTACCAGTCTTTCCATCCTGGAGAACGTCCTGGGTCTGCTTGTGCTCCGCATCATCCGCATAAGCCGGGAATCCCTGCGAAAGAGGAGATTTGGGGAAGGGAGTTTCGATAGAATCGGACGTGGAAACATCATCGCGACGCTGGAACTCGCCGCTGTCGCGTCTGAGCAGGATATTACTCCATCTCTTTCTTCGGCTGGTGCTGCGAGAAAGGCCACCCTCGGGGCTATCGTTGCCTTCACTATTATGCTGAATGGAACCGCGACGGCCGCGGTCCAATTCGGCTTTTTCGGTAACGACGGACAAGACCGGGGCGGATGGTGAAGTCAATTCGGCATTGGGAGTGGGATTCGGGTTCGGGGATGTAACGCGCTTGTCTTGCCATTCGCGGCGCTTTTCGCTCGCCCATGAGCCCCACGAGCTGAGATAGGAGCCGGCTTTTTGGCTAGCTACGGTCACGGAGGCTTGGGCCTGTGTCATGTCCACGGATGGCCTTTGGCGGCCTGCAAACCAGGAGGCATCGGCAGGATCTTGTGAGGAAGGGGTTGGCGAGGTTGGGCTTTCTTTATCGATGGAGGTGCGTTGCGATTGGGAGGCAGTTTTCTCTTCATTGCGTTTGCGTTGCGCTTCACGCATTGTTTCAATGTCGGACCAGAAGCTTGTGAATGCTGCGCTCACTTTCTTTTGTCCGGTTGAGATGTGGCGGTTCAGGGCCTCGCGGCCTTCGCGGACACGCTCATCGAGGTGCAGGTCTGCTACCTGTTGTGCAAGTCGTCTTTGGACATCTTCCATTGTCAGGCCCCCGGCGTTTGGGTGTCGAGGTTCAGTGATGGAAAATAGGAGCGCATCCGAAGTGAGTCGCGAAAACAGGGCGTAATTAGATGTGGTTTTCCACTGGGTCAGGAATTCCGTATTGAAGTCGATGGCAGGGTCTCCTTCAATGTTGAGGTTTTGCAGCTGGGTTCTGCTGCGATGCCCCGATTCTCCGACGTCGGATGGATAGAGCTCCTCGTGGTACTTCATGGACGATAATAACGCCAACAAATATTCTTCGAACTGTAGTCGAATGAATTCTTCTGAGCCCATGAAACCAAGGGTCTTGGGTTGTGAAGGATGTTCCTCGTCCCAAGTGTCATTGACAATTTGTGTGAGCAGGTCAATCCAGCGTCTATCGGCCGCAGAAAGGACCAAGGCACTGCGGAGAGAAGGAGAATTTATGACGATACTGTCTTCGTCAAGGTTAATTAGAATATCACTGTAGCGGTCCTTTTGCTGGAGAAGTAGCGAGTTTGTTGAGCCAACCACATATGATTTTGTGCCATCATCCGCCAGCAGATCCAGCAACTGGAGAGGTGTGTAGGGGCCAAACATGCTGCCTTTTCCGAAGATCTGCAGTGGAAGCCCCATGTATGCTAACAAGGAGCTTCTGTCACTCGTCTTGAGAGACGTTGGTTTCTCAACAGTCTGAGAATAGGTGTCAAAAGCAGGATCCGCGCAATCCTGCAAGCTGTTGATGAGGCCGGGTATTAAAGATATAAGTGAGAACTGAATCATGCACAAGCGTTCACAGCGCGTCCCGAAGAAAAGCATCTTGGGTTGCAACAGTAGTGCCTTAAAAAGAACCAAAGTCTGAAATTTGAATTCGCGAATCATCTCCCGAAGCGAAAGGCCTTCATAAATTAGCATATTTCACGCATATCGGAACAGATGATATTCTTACCCAAGTTCTGATCTTTTGGGCCATCATTCAGCAGGGCAATTACCAAGCCCTCGCGGAATTTCTGTATCCATGTCAGCATTTCATTCGATACACCGTCACGGCTAAGTACATACCTTCAAGATATCGACATCCGAGAAGTCGCTATTAAGAAGAGTACTCAATTAGCCACATTTCCTCATTCAAAGCCGGGTTCTATCCCGATCCCGTGCCAGCGCATCGGGAAAGCAAATAGTCCAGGGAAAGTATATTCCGACATTCCACATACCGTTGCGCGAACCAAGCCGAAGTTACCACGGAGAGCTTCTCGCGTAATTGACCAACTCGCTGCGGACTATCTGTCACGACCACAACGGCCTTTTGTACCGTTGAGCGAGTCACATCGGCCGAGCGGTTGATAAGCAAACTCGAATCGATCTGGCGGGAGCAGGCGATGCCAAAGAGGGAGGTTTCGGGTATAGTTGATGCACCCTTCCGGCAGAGTGTGAAGTATGAGAATTCCTCGGTCGACCTGAAATCCGACAAGTTAGATGGTCCGGCGCAAATCGGCCTCCTCGTGACGGGTTTGCGCCAGAGGAGACTAAAAAGAGGAGGGAACAAAATCTCTGCCAGAGACAGGGGTATCGTACAGATGTGCTCCATCAGATAGGGCCATGAATGGGAGGAGAGACCAGTCATTCTCGGTTGCTGGGTCGGTTCCTTCATCGGCAATGCAATGTTCAATCTCGGGGCCGCTGCAGGGATATGTCTCAGTCAGCCAGGTTCCACTATGGATCCATCTTCGTCTTGGTTTCAAAGATACAAGCCCGGGGGTTTCGAGTGTCTCAAGGCTCACCGTGCATGGTGGAAATCTATAACCAAGACAATTGGGTCTTGTTTATGCTGGACAGCCATGGTGCCGAACCTTGCGACAGGAGATTCGGTTCGGCGGTGAGAAATGCAATTAAAATGCAGGGAGTGAATAGCTCAAATGAATGGTTTGCAATATGTCGAAACGAGGTGCTTCTCCTCCAAAACCTCGATGTGGGTTTCCATGAAACTAAGATCGTCGCAAACAGGGGAACATCGCTGATACGGTTATCGCACGGGGAGCAGGCGGTGAATGGTGGCCCCGCCAATATAGGGCCTCATCATCACGGGGTATACCTCTAGGGCTAACTAAGGAAAAGTGATATAGGTATTGGAGAAATAACTTAGATTGCGTAGATGTTTCAAAGGATTAAAGGTTATGAGGTGCTCCATCGCTGAACTGAATCAGATGCCCCGTATGATTTCTCCTAATCACCAACCAATTCTTAACGACGCCGGAAGAGCTATGGACAATGACTTCCACCAAGACAAAAAGAAGAACAAAGTAGGAAATAAAATAAAAAAAAGATAAAAAAACACAATGAACACGCTAGCTTCGTAGCACCTTGAACAGAAATAGGGCCAGACTTCAAATTTTGAGACCGGAATTCAATGGCAGAAGAGCGTTTCTTAGGGAAATTCCGCGTGAGACCATTATGCGAATGCCTGTCCAGTAGTGTTGCCCTGCACTGCTCCCTGTACCAAGGCTTGGCCAGCCTCATTACCTTGTTCAATGTTGTGGAAGTCGAGAATCTCCGAGTACCTGGAGTGGCGGAAAATTAGTAAAAAGGATCGTGGCGGGGTAACAAATCAAGCACGTACATCATGATCTTCCAAGTATCTACGGGCAGATCGGCATCATTGAACGACCAATCGAACTTCTCTTGCGCGACAGGCTCATCGGTCGGGTCATGGTAAGGTGCCAGGTACTCATGTGCCAATGCTTCGGGGGCTTGAATGCGCTGCTTCGGGTTGAAAACGAGCATGCGCTCGAGCAGGTCAACCGCTAAAATAAGAGAGACAAGTTAGTGTCGTGCTCATAATCCCCATAGTCGGCTCAAATATCACATACCATCGGCATCGGCATTCTTGAATTTATTCGCGAGGGGTTGGCGCTCGCGCTTTGGTAGTGACTTGACAAATCGGAGGGTCTGAATCATCATCTATTAGCATGTTTTCGTCTTTCACCAAGCACAGAATAACCACTTACGTTCTCGCTACAGATGGTCTGGATCACGTCATCGGGAGGAGTACCAAGCAGCTCCGTAATGATCGAAAACTGGTTGACATGGTCCTTTCCAGGGAACAGCGGCTTTCCTTCCAACATCTCGGCAAAGATGCAGCCTGCACTCCAGATGTCTACCTCGACATCGTACTTTTGCCAGGTGAGCATGATCTCGGGGGCGCGGTAGTATCGTGTTGAGACATAGCCGGTCATTTGAGGGTCCTGGATGCGGGCAAGACCAAAGTCGCAGATTTTCAGATCACAGTTCTCGTTAATCAGGATGTTGCTGGGTTTCAGATCCCGGTGAACCACACCGGCGGAGTGAACATATTTCAAGCCACGCTATCAAAAAGTCAGATTCTGGTGTCCCGGATATTATTCCCACAGAAATCTTACCAGAATTTGATATAAAAAGTACTGGATGAATTGCTTTTCAAGGGGTCGCGAAGTAAGAAGTCGGTGGAGGTCAGTTCCCAAAAGTTCGGTGACGAAGTAGCTGTGGTCATTAGTTCACACCGTTCAACCCCGCCTTGCAGATGAGGGGAACATACATGTCTTCCAAAGGCGAAATGAAAATGTCACTCAAGCTGATAATCTGCAGAGTGTCAGCATATAAACTGGGTTTATTTATTTGACGGAGAACGGACGTTCTCGTGGCGGAGATGTTTGAGCAACTTCAGCTCCCGGTAGGTTCGCTTGGACAGAACGGGGGTACTGAAGGGCTTCATGATTTTTTTGACTGCGACTGGTTGTGCAGTCAATTGGTCTTTGGCAGAACTGTTGTATTAATGGCCTTGTTAGCATGCACTTTAGGCTTGGGAGTTGTCTTGTGCGACACAGGATACAACATACCAGACCAGTCCGAAGGCACCCATTCCCACCGGCTGCAGTTCCGTATACCTAGAAATCAAGTTAGCACCAATATTCCCCTGGATGCGCCTGCTGAAGCGCCTATAGTAAATGTAGCAGAACAAGGCATTGCGAACCGGCTGGTGATCTCAAAGGTGGTGCCGAAAATCTGGGCACGCACGAATTCCGCCATGATGAAAGGTGGGGGGAGGGGTTATGCAAGCAGATAAACGGAGAAAGAGAGAAAATTCCAAGAATATCAAGTCAAAGAAGACTAAAGCGAGAGAAGATGAAGGCTTTGAAAAGAAAACCAGAAGAAAGGGGTCGCGAAGAGAGCAAGTGTGTTGGCAACAGGTGTGGGGAAGGGACTGGGTGAAAAGCGCAGAAAACAAGGCCGATGACGTTGGCGAAGCCCGGTTCGGTGATGACTCAGCGAGCTCCAGCCTGGAGCCTGTATATATTAAAATGGATTTTCTTATTTTCATTTTCATTTTCATTTTCATTTTCATTCTTATATTATATTGAATTACTGCATACATAGTATATACTATTGCAACTCTTGACATTATATGTGTATACAATAACATCCTTCCATGTCAAAGCTGTTGTGAACTTCCAAGGTTGAAAGCTCCACAACCACGCGGCCCAGACCCCCGGTCTTTATCTTGGAAGATGCTTCCCCTTGCTCTATAATATTGTTGATATAAACTATAGAACTTATATGGAGATCAATTCAATCAGTTTGATCTACTATTTGTATTAATTTTTCTTAAATCTGCGCTTAACCCGCCTGAGAACTCAGTATACGGAGAGTTCTTGGACCTCTATTTAAAACCTTGGCAGGTCAGAGTATAACCCCTCTTCAAATCAAGCAGACATGATAGACATTAGAATTTATCAACCCTACATATATATAAGCTCTACCATAGCTTCCTCTTTTTGATGCTGTTAAAAGGTCCGGTAGACTGTCCCGGGTAACATTGCCATACAAGAGGGACCTCTCCTAACCACTCCCAGGTCTAGAACAAGGGCGCATCCCTCCAACCTATATCGAATACACGATACAGTGCCCCTTCCCAACTAGACCAGCTCCGATCTTCTATGACGTGGTCTCCTTGGCTTGCAATGCTATCTCCCAAATTATCACTACATCTTACATCTGACATCTTACATTGTACATTGTACATACTAACTATATCAAAGGACCTGGAATGGTCATGTACAATGCAACCCCCGAAGGAAATTAACCAGAGACCTTAGCTCAGATATTAGTTTCAACGGGGGTACTCGGGTTCCGTCACCGTCTGATGCGGATGCGGATTTGGCGGCTGAGACATGTGAAACAATGCCTGCCACGCTACTGCGGAAATGCAACTGCGGACACGCAACAAAGACATGCAACAAAGACCTTTGAATGATGTGTGACTGGATAGGGGTGCAGCTCATTTTAAACTCTGGAGGTACCTTTTAGCGTTTCATATTCTTGGGACATATCTGATAAGAGAGTGCACGTTCGTATATAGTTACAGATAAACCTTCGGGAAATATATATGTAGTCCTTCTTCGAGATGGTGATTACCTTTTACTTCACACCCCTGCTTAGGTGTTAATAATATCAAGATCAACAAGCCACCAAGCCTTGACTTTTGCCCGTAAACCCCTCGTACATTAGCCTACAGGGCTGAATTGACTTCCTGAGGGGAGAGGTCAGTGCTCGGCTTCCAAGGTTCACCGCATATGCGATATAAGCCAATGGAAGGGATGAAAGCAACATGCACTTTATTTAGAGCAGATTCATAGCGCATATGTAATGATGGAGAGCATCTAGCTGTTGTACGGAGTACAGAGTACTTTTATACATATAGATGTCAGATACACACCGACCTGAGACCGCAACACAGCCCCGCCTGTCTGCCTAAGGCAACGCCCCGAATTTTGCGTCACTCTCCACTTTAAAGCTCCAGAGTGGGTTGAAAGAGTATGAAACGGAGTACAGGACTCCTGATCAGAGATTTGGACTAAAGATTCGCAGTAAATTTATATATATATATATTTAAAAATATAAAAAAAAATATCATTGAACTTAGACCGAACATTTTGATATCTAATTGAGATGTGACAAGAATGCATGATCGCACAGACAAGTCATCTGGTGGCGCCCCATTAAATTAGAACCCCGTTGTCGCTTAAACAGTGTTCTTTTATAGGAGTATTAAATTACAATTGTGATTGTGATTATTGCCCGGGCTAAAAAAGAGAAATACTAGATCATACCTTACGGGTGGGATCTGACAGGAGAACGTGCCCAATTTCCCCCGGGTTTTTCCTAGGTAATATACGTTCGATGATAGATATACATAGCTATTATAAATATATTTCCCTAGACAAGATGTAAATGCATATAACAATAAGCTCAAATATGCAACCTTGGAAATAAAATATATAAATAACCTATAACCTCAACAGAAAAGCAAAAAACAAAAAAAAAAAAGGAAGAAAACGGGTGAATTACATTAATTACCAGACTGTGCCAATGTAAGCTGAACCGTACATGTTTTTTTTATTACTCCGTATATTTCTTACCACTCTCCCCCCAAGTCATCTCCACTCCCCCAGCATGACGATGGTCGCACTGACACTCTCTGATTCTTTAAACTCTTGACACTTTTATTACCCTTACTACCCTTACTACCCTTTACTCGACTCTTACCTTTTTATTACTTCGAAACTCTCAACATCTTATCCCACTTATCCCTGATTCTCCGCGTTTATCCTTCCGCCCCCCCCCGTCTTAACCGCTATACCCGAACGACTCTCCTTCCAAACTCGCTTGTCGCAATTCCTTCAACCTCAACCTTTCACCTTGAAATCATTCTCAACCTACCTTCCACTGGAATTGATTCCGATCTTACGTGTCGCCATTTCTACACCCGGTCGCGCTGATCCTTTTCCGTGTGTGGCGCTTGGCAGCCTTAGCAAAGGAAGGCTCCGGCCGTTTTCACCGGCACATTTTGTTCCTGCGCGTGGTTGATGAGTCTCCTCCCTGCTGGCCTGGGTCACTGAGGATTCCACAATGGGGTCGTGTTTCAGCTCAGAGTCCGCGGGGGACGCGGAACAGAAGAAGCGAAGCCAACAGATCGATCGCAAGCTAGAAGAAGATTCTAGGCGGCTACGAAGGGAATGCAAGATCCTTCTCTTGGGTAGGTATCCTGATATTCCCTTGGAGGAGAGCGGATCTTGGGCTGACTTCCAAACGCAGGATCTGGAGAAAGCGGTAAATCAACGATCGTAAAACAGATGAAGATCATCCACCAAAATGGGTACACCGTGGAAGAACTTGCGCTGTATCGATTGACCGTCTACAAGAATCTCCTAGATTGCGCAAAAGCCCTCATTGGGGCATATCACTATCTCCAACTCGAACCGTCCAGCCAGAAAGTGCAGGACTACATCACATTTCTGGAAGAGTACAACGTGGACCCGGATCCCAACACCTCGCTCGATTCGAAAATCGGCGATGCCATTACATACCTCTGGAACGACCCGTGTACATCAACAGTTTTGGAACATCAGAATGAATTTTATCTGATGGACTCGGCGCCATAGTAAGTCCACCTATCGTTTCCTCCGACCCCAAGATTGAGTTCTAACCCCATGACCAGTTTCTTCGAGGAAGCGAAACGAATAACGGCCCCCGATTATGTCCCGGATGTTTCAGATGTACTCCGGGCCAGAACGAAGACCACCGGTATCTATGAGACACGCTTCACAATGGGCCAATTGAGCATACAGTACGTGGAAATAGTCTTTGACACCCACGATTTGGGATATCTCTAACCAGCCACAGTATGTTTGATGTGGGCGGCCAGCGCAGTGAGCGAAAGAAATGGATCCATTGCTTCGAAAACGTGACGTCCATTATCTTTTGCGTTGCGCTCAGTGAATATGATCAAGTACTACTGGAAGAAAGCAATCAGGTATGAGGTCTCAATACACCGAGTGTACTACACCGGAACTGACAGACCTTGACAGAATCGCATGATGGAAAGTTTGGTTCTCTTCGACTCGGTGGTCAACTCTCGGTGGTTCATGCGGACAAGTATCATCCTTTTCCTGAACAAAGTTGATTTGTTCCGCTTGAAGTTGCCTCGATCACCGTTGAGCAACTACTTCCCCGATTACTCGGGCGGCAACGACGTGCACCGTGCCGCCAAGTACCTTCTCTGGCGATTCAACCAGGTGAATCGAGCACACTTGAACCTGTACCCACAGTAAGTTCACATGATCCTAACAGTCCCGGTTCCCACGCACCGTGATTCCTGACTGACTTTTTTTCTTCCTTCTTTCCCCTTTAGTCTCACCCAAGCGACTGATACATCGAATATCCGTTTGGTCTTCGCAGCAGTCAAAGAGACTATCCTGCAGAATGCTTTGAAAGACTCGGGCATTCTATAGCCGCTGAAATACCCCGAGGACCCAGTCACACAAGTGTCCTCATGTGCGTATGCGCACTTCCCCCTCTCGACCCAACCTTATGACCACACACCGTCCCTATCCTCAACGTCGCCCTCGGTGTTTTCTGATTTCCCTCTTCTGGAGACTGCCTAAACAGTTCTCCAACGATCACTCATACCATACCCTTTTTCGTCTTTTTCCTTTGCTTTTGACCAGCTGCAGGCGTTGATGGCGCCTTTTATGGCTTTTTCGGCTGATTTCCCAGGCGCTGGCTCTGGTCTGGGGATATCCCATTTGGTACTTAATGTGGTTTTCCTATATTAAACATGGGTCTATGTTCCATAAAGGTCTCAGTAGCATGTTCGAGCAGCCCACTATGCTACTGTTTCTGTTCCATGTGCCTTTTTCTCATTGATTAAGCCCCGGAATGAGCGTATGACAGCCAATTCCGAAAATGCCGGGCAAGAACCCCGGTAGCGGGACTGGATACTCTCCGGACTTTCTTTTCGTGTACTCGATAATCCTCATGGGGTACGCACCAACCCAACGGGCTTTCCGTTGCCCTGTCTTCACTATATCTTATGTCTTTTCTTTGCCTTGTCTCCTAGAGGCCTGTTTCTAGTCTCTCGTGCATACCATGGCGGTTTTTCCTATTTTCGACATTGCCATGTTCCTGCCCTGATATTTATTCCCTCTAATTTCTCTTCTCCCGTTTTTGTTCTTTTTTTTGTGTCTTTTCTCTGTGTTTCTCTTCTCCTATTTCACCTCACTATTAACCCGTGATTCCAAGCGCTTCCACGTCTGATGCTTTCTGATTTCTCCGCTTTTGCTCTTCATCTCTTAAGCGTTCTTGTTTCAACCTCCCGAGGATTCTAATCTATCTTCACTGCACAGACCGATACCGGGATCGCTGAGCGTGGGCCATGTCCACGGGTGCCAGATCGCGACCCCCCGGATTCCTGGTCGGGTGGAACGGAGTTGGGATTGGGACGTGGCCTGGGCTTATTTATGTATAGTTGAGCCTCGATATATCAATACTCCCATTCGAGTCTGCGTTTCTGTGCACTGTTCGCCGTAGATGTGCTTAGCGAAGATGGTAGTCATGAGAAGCTCCTACGCTTGGATGGCCAACTTCTAGCTCCTCTAGGTTGGTTGATATCCAGTTCGGGGGTGAGATAAAGAGTAGAAGGAATTCCTTGTAGAGATACTTCCTTTACTCTCTCCCAGTGAGTCTAAAATATACATACCTCTTACCATTAAATCCAATTTCCCCGACCTGCAGTCCCCTGCAGCCCCCTGCACTTCATTCCATCACACAGCCACCCACATCATAGCAACTACCCCCCCACCACTAACAATTTTCCTGACAATAGTGTCTCCAAGACCTCGCGGGCTAGACCCTCTCGAAAGTCTATACCCTCGTGTAATGCATCTGGGAAGCTACCCCCGGTTTAGACCAACTCATAGTAGGCACTGGGGCCTCGTCGGCGCACGGTACGCGCTTCATGCAATGCGTCTGTGCGTTGGCGTTCGCGGGGTATCTAGGTTTGTAGGCATCTGGTGAGCTCGGAGGTGGGGTTTATAATCACGCAGTAGTAGGAAAATGGACGCGTAGGTATGGGTTTAATGGTTGGTGGTTGGTAGTTTGGGGATGGGGATGGGTGTTCCGGGATAGGGAGATAATAGCTGTGGAGCGGAAGAGATGGGGTCTAGGCCCTTGATTGATATTGGCTTTTAGAGTCTGGCAATTCCAGTATGGGAGACTATGAGAGAGAACTTCCAAGGTTAAGTTGAAATGGCATGATGTGTCTTGGACATTTATAGTATGCACGGACCCTATGTAGAATCAAGTATTTGAAGTATTTCAAGGATTATATAGGAATTTCAATAGAAATATGACATATTTCTATATTTTTTATATGCAGTGGCACTCCAAAAACAGGCTAAAAACATACTAAAATCCAAAAACGAACCAAAAAAAAGAAAAGAAAAGGTCGTCCGGTGTCACTCTAAAAGTCATGACTACATGGACACGACCCTTCCCCTCTTTTCTCTTTAAGTAGCCAAGTACTTGCTTGTGTATTTTCTTTTCTCTGTACTGGACCTTCTCCAGCTTACAGCTCTCCAAATTCCACTTCTCCCCTTCTTCATAATGTCAACCATCCCAGATGCAGTTCCACTGACCGAACCGATCGAACCAACCCAACCTCGTCGGGAGCGAAGACCCTCCGTAGGAGCTCCTATTGGCGATCTCCAAGGTCCTGTCGGCCCGGGATTCAGTCGTCCCAAGCACAAGCGTACATTCACCGGCTTGGGTCCTGCCGAGATTAAGAATGTTGAAGCGAGCATTCCTGAGCCATTACGAGAAGCGTGAGTACCGTACCTGCCTTCCCGAGGTCCCTAGTACTTGCTTATAGTTGGACTGACCATGACTCTCACAGCTGGAGGAAACATGTACGTTGACATGAATTGGGGATTCGACACTGAAATGCTAATGCTTCGTGTCAATTTAGTCGGCTACTGAATTCACGACCAAAGATGAATTCGAGGTGAGTTCGACTTGCATCCGTACTTGATACTTGGGTTTAACGCTTCTCGCAGAAAGATCTCGTACGCCATATTGAAACGACCCTCGCTCGCTCGCTGTATAATTGCGATGAGTTGTATGTGGTTTGTGTCCTTGATGCAAGCGGTCCTTGCTGACTTGCGACTTTCTATAGGGCCGCGTACTCGGGAACTGCGCTTGCTTTTAGAGACAGATTGATCATTGAGTGGAACAAGACTCAGCAGCGTCAGACCTTCACCGATCAGAAGCGAGTCTACTGTATGTGTTCATTCCCGTCGGCAGAAGACAATGGCTAATCGCTGGTGTAGATTTGTCGCTTGAGTTTCTCATGGGACGTACATTGGACAATGCTATGCTGAATGTTGGCTTGAAGGATGTTGCTCGAGGTAAGCGCTGGGAACATCTGTGATCTGGATTATCGCTGATGATACCAGATGGATTGAGCGATCTTGGATTCCGCGTCGAGGACGTCATCAACCAGGAGCACGATGCTGCGTTGGGCAACGGTGGTCTAGGGCGTCTGGCAGCATGCTTTTTGGACAGTATGGCGACACTGAACTACCCAGCCTGGGGATATGGCCTACGTTACCGCTATGGTATCTTCAAGCAGGAGATTGTCAATGGCTACCAGGTGGAGATTCCAGACTATTGGCTGGATAACAACCCTTGGGAATTCCCGCGACACGAAATCACAGTCGATATCCAGTTCTATGGTAACGTCAAGAAATACCAGGATGAGAGTGGCAGGATCTCGCACTCGTGGGAGGATGGTGAGATTGTTCAAGCCATCGCGTATGATGTTCCCATTCCCGGGTATGGCACCAAGACCACGAACAACCTTCGTCTGTGGTCTAGCAAGGCTAGCAGTGGAGAGTTTGATTTCCAGAAGTTCAATGCTGGAGACTATGAAAGTGCAGTGGCGGACCAGCAGAGAGCTGAAACAATCTCAGCTGTTCTCTACCCCAATGATAACCTCGAGCGAGGCAAGGAACTGCGTCTGAAACAGCAGTACTTCTGGTGTGCTGCCTCGTTGTTTGACATCGTTCGGCGGTTCAAGAAGACAAAGCGGGCCTGGAGCGAGTTCTCTGATCAGATTGCCATTCAGCTTAACGACACTCACCCAGCCCTTGCAATTGTTGAGTTGCAACGCATCTTAATTGACAAGGAGGGCCTGGAATGGGATGAGGCGTGGAACATCGTGACTAAGACCTTCGGGTATACTAATCACACTGTCCTCCCCGAAGCGCTGGAGAAATGGTCTGTCCCGCTGATGCAGAACCTGCTTCCACGACACCTGCAAATCATCTATGAGATCAATCTGTTCTTCTTGCAATCAGTTGAGAAACGGTTTCCCAATGATCGGGATATCCTGTCGCGCGTCTCAATCATTGAAGAGTCGCATCCCAAGATGGTTCGTATGGCCTACCTAGCCATCATTGGCTCTCACAAAGTCAACGGTGTGGCCGAGCTGCATTCAGACCTGCTCAAGTCTACTCTCTTCAAAGACTTTGTGAAGATCTATGGACCAGACCGTTTCACCAATGTTACCAACGGTATCACTCCGAGACGTTGGCTCCACCAGGCCAACCCCAGGTTGTCTGCGTTAATTGCAGAGAAACTTGGAAGCTATGACTTCCTGAAGGACCTCACGCTTTTGGACAAGATAGAGACCTTTGTCGACGACAAGGCTTTCCGCGAGGAGTGGGCGGTCATCAAGCGGGAGAACAAACTACGCCTAGCCAAACACATCAAGGCCACCACCGGATTCGATGTCAATCCCAATGCGCTCTTTGACGTGCAGGTAAAGCGTATCCATGAGTACAAACGCCAGCAGCTCAACATCTTTGGAGTCATCCACCGCTACTTGAGTATCAAAGCCATGTCAGCCGAAGAGAAGAAGAAAGTGGTGCCCCGAGTTTCCATCTTCGGAGGCAAGGCAGCCCCCGGTTACTGGATGGCGAAGACCATTATTCATCTCATTAACAAGGTGGCCGATGTAGTGAACCAGGACCCAGAGATTGGCGACCTTTTGAAGGTTATCTTCATCGCGGATTACAATGTCAGTAAGGCTGAGATTATCTGCCCAGCTTCGGATATCAGCGAGCACATCTCCACTGCCGGTACCGAAGGCAGCGGCACGAGCAACATGAAGTTCGTCCTGAACGGCGGTTTGATCATTGGAACCTGCGATGGAGCCAACGTGAGTCTTCTTTCACCTATCCTATACCCAGCTTCCATCCCAATAATACTAACAACTCACAGATCGAGATCACCCGCGAAATCGGCGAGCAGAACATCTTCCTCTTTGGTAACCTCGCTGAAGACGTCGAGGACCTGCGCCACCGACACTTCTACGGCGGCTTCAAGCTGGACCCACAGCTGGGGCGCGTCTTCGACGCAATCAAAGACAACGTGTTCGGCGACAAAGCTGATTTCTCCGCGCTCATAAGCTCGATCGAAGAGCATGGTGATTACTACCTCGTCTCGGACGATTTCAACTCCTACATCACCACGCATGAGATGGTCGACGAGGCCTTCCAGAATCAGGAGGAGTGGCTGGCTAAGTCGATTACCTCTGTTGCGCGTATGGGATTCTTCTCGATGGATCGCGTTACTAATGAGTACGCTGATAGTATTTGGAATGTCGAGCCTCTGGATGTTACGGACTAAACAGATTGTGGTTTGATAGGCAGTTCTAAGTCTTTCTTCTTTTTATTTGATGATTGTGATGCGTTTTGCATTGGTTCTATGAACTCTACTGTATTGGTTTGTTTAATATCCTTAGCATTAATATTATACCGATTTCTTTTTTTTTCTTTATATGTTCAGTTATACAGGCCATGCATCATTCGAGAAGAAGACTTTATATGCAATTGGTCTATACAGAACTAGGTATATATAGATATATACAACCCAATCTCGATATACAGCACTATGTACAACCCCGGAAGAAAGGATCCTACCTCGAGGCAGTAATAACCGAAAATATCGAACCAACACCCACTCCATGCCAAAAACGAAACCAAAAAGAAATCCGATCATGACAACATCAAACCATAAAATCCGTCAAACTCCCCAAGCAACAACCTCACTCCTGAATCGTCGGCTCAGTCTGCGGTTTAGGCTCAGAGAAATAATCCGGCCAAAGCGCCATCTTCTCATCCTGCGTAGGCGTAGCCGTAGCCATAAGCGTGGGAACCTGTAATACCACCACCATTAGCAAAAGCCCTTTTTTTTTTTTTCTCTCTCTTTCTGTTTTATTACAAGGGGAAATAAGGGAAACATACAGCCTCCTTACTAGAAATCCTCCTCCACATATTCGCACGCGGGTTATACCGCACGGGCTTCCCAACCCCACCAGTCTTCTTCTGATCCTCAAGACTAATCGCCTCAACCTCCTTCTTAACATCCGCAAAGCTATCAAATGGCGTATACGGAATATCGTGTTCAAGACAGTACTCCTCGAGCCGCAGACCACGACGAGCAAAGAGGACATCTGCCTCGCGGGCGGCGGGGAGATCGGAGACGCCGTCGCCGATGAATACGATGAGCGGTATCTCGTCCGGTTCGCATTCTGCCTGGGCTTTTGTGCGTGCTTGGTTCACGCTCTCGCCTTTGTCGTGGCCGGATTCGGTGTTGTCGCGCCAGACGGGTTTCCAGGGGATTCCGCCTGGGGCTTTTAGGTCGTTTGCGACGATTTGGATTGAGGAGGCCTGTGGGGTTTTTGAATATGTTGTTAGTGGGTGGAGATTGTGGGAGATGAATGCAATTGATTCATTTAAGCGGGATTTGGGGTATTGATTGGTTGCGTGATTGGGGGAGGAAGATTTATTATTTTTTTAAGAAAAACAACATACCTCTTTCTCGCCTAGGAACATATCCAAGGTGCGCTGTAGAACAGGCTTTAGGCCTGCGCTGATCACGTTGAAGGGGAAGCCCTCGCGCACGCAGTATTGGTGGAATTCTCGGAAGCCAGGGTCCATTTCGAGGTTCTTTTCCATTATGTCGAAGCCGTCGCCGAAGGGGATGCTGAGGGATCCCCACATGTCGTCTGAGATGTCGCGGAAGGATCGCTCGCCGGTTTTAAATTGCTCTTCGAGTTTGTTGCGGTAGGCTGCACCGCAGCCCAGGTTGTCTACTAGGACATGGCCGGTGTCTTGTAGGAAGATTGTCCCGTCGAAGTCTGGGAGTTGTTAGTTTAGGGCTTTGTGGTTGGGATTGTATAGGCTAGGGTTTTGTCGGCGACGGTGAATGGCAGGGAATTTGCATACCAGAGAAGATAATTATCTTTCTTCTTTGATTGTCGGTGTTTGTCTGTGAGATGGCCATTTTGATATAGGCTTCAAGAGGGTTTGTTCTATAAGTGAATAGGTATAGACAATTGTAAAGATAGTACAAATTAAAAAGAAATGAAGCAAAACTGCCGAATCACGATGCTAAGTATTGAAGAACCTGATATTCCGTGGCAAACCAGATCGACCAGGAATATGACGTAGGGATATTTAACGACATCAGTGTGGGCCGCAAAGGGGGGGTTCATCGGAGCATCGTGAGAATTCGAATGTTGAGAGAACAAGCCCTAATTGGCTGTTATCAGGGTCCATAGTGGAATTAGTGGAATTCCGAGTCTTTGATCGGATTGGCCAATCATTGTAAGTGGATTGCATTCTACACATCATCCATTTTATGCATTTCAACGCTAATGAGACCCTCAAATGGGATAAAAATGATATAAATTTAGGAAACTAAGCCGTTAACTCGGCAACCCGACGTTGCAATTCTGGTACAGCCCGTAACTGCAAGTCCAACTCTTCCTTCTCACTGCAAGAAAGTTAATGAAAGTTCATAGGCGGCCTAGAGGATCGGAAACCCGGAAAACCCGGGGAACTGGGGAAAAACTTACTCTTCGAGTTTTAAGCGCCGCCCCCAGTCTAGACCGGTGAAGATATATCCACCCTGTCCATCAAATTGTAGGATCTTCTGATGATACTTCCAGAGACTGCGTCGGTGCGAGACAGTCATGAGAGTGGTGCCAAGCTTCTTGGCAGTCTCGTACATGACCTTCTCAATTTCCAGCGTCACCGAAGAGGTGCACTCATCCAAAATGGCAAACTTGGGTCGGTGATAGAATAACCGAGCCATAGCAATGCGCTGCTGCAGACCACCGGATAGAACGTCTCGCCATTCTTCCTCTGCATCCCAGCCCCCGGGACGGTCTACGACAGACGCGATCTCAACCACGGATAGGACCTCGTAGAGATCGGCGTCAGTGATACCCTTAGCACGCATCTCGCGCACTCCATCAGGATAGATCACTTGCTGCCGCAGAGTCCCACGGGACAGATATGGTCGCTGAGGAATGTAGAAAATATCCTGAAAGGGAGGCTTCTTCACCGTACCTCCGTATACCGGCCAGAGCCCGCCTAGGATCCGGAAGAGAGACGATTTGCCGCACCCGTTGGGTCCAACGATCAGAAGGTGGTCGCCAGGGTTAACGGTGAAGGACAGTTTACGCACCAATACGTCACCGTTCGGGGATACGATCGGTACGTCCGTGAACTCAATTGCGTCGCTTTCTATGACTTTACCACGACCAGACAGCACCTCCGCATTCTCTTCCGTCGAGGCGGAAGATACCAACTTCTTCTCGAACCTTCCAGCGAGGAGGTCGTCCATAACCTCCAGTAATGAGGAGACACGCGAAGTGTGGCCAGCCAGCTCCGAGATCTCCTTGTAGGAGAACATCAATCGGCCAAAGGCATCCGAGGAGGAAAGCAACATTCGACGATTTGTGACGAAGCCTGGGGAAAAATCAGAATGTAAAAGTTTAAACATCAAACGACAACAACTTACTTTCAGTGCGGTCTCCCATGCTATGGGTAGCCTGACCGGGAATCTTGAAGAAGACAGGAACACTACAAAGCACTAAGCCCATAGCTCCCCAGAAATACTTGATCACAAAGTCCTCCATGAATCCATGGTAAAGCCGCCGGCGCAGGATGCGGTTCACATGCTTGATCAGTGTGAAATAGCCCTTGTCTAGGGTATCCTTCTCGGCCTCGTGGCCGTGGTAAAGCGCGATTTCTTCGCTGTAATCAATAAGCCGTGAATGGAGGAAACGGAACTCGCCCTCCAGCCGGGCCTCATCGGCAACATATTTGCCAAATGGTGGAGTCAGCATACGCATGACGTTGGCGGACAACTGCACTAGCAGACTCATGATGAACAACCCTTCACCTCCCACGTTCTTGGAGAGCGAGTAGTTATAAATAGCCATATCGAGAATAGGCTTGGCTAAATTGGAATACAGTTCTGCTAGACTGTCCGAAAAGCGAGACACATCGACCGTGACGAGTTGGTCGGGATTCTTTATTCGATCGTCCAAGGCGGAGATGGCATAGAAAGTCATATTAGACAGATACTTCTCGTGGATATAGTCCGTGAGACGCTTGCGGTAGCTGAGAGCAAGCTTGCACTGGTGGTAGGAGAGCTAATACGGCAAAACATTAGGTTAGCAAATGTATTGAACGGTCGCATGTCAGCACCGCAGACCGGGAAACCTGGATCCCATCACTGGGGGCTTACCATAGAATTAGTGAACGTAGCAGGAATAGCCACAATCATCCACCAAAAAAGACCGAGCAAGAAATCCTTCCCTCTACCGCGCACCAAGTTGCTCACAAGTCTTCCGTCGAGTTCGGCGACGTACAAACTAAGCACTGTCCGCAGCACCAGGAAGACGCTATGGCTTACCAGCAGTCGTAGCTCCTTGCTCCGCCATCCGGGTATGACGATCTTCAGTAAGCGAAGCAAGTTCTTGAAGAATTCCCGGTTGATCTCCACGCGCTTCTTGCGGGGTTGTTCCTCATCACCTAGACTGCTGGTGCCGGGCCGCCGGCGCAGGTCTACCTGCTGTGACGCGGCTTTCTGCTCGGAGATGGCATTATGGATTCGTTTGGCGAGCGCGGCGAAGAGGGCGAGATATACGGCGCGTGAGATGCGGGTTCGGTTTCGTAGGTAGAGGGTTGTTAGGCTGGAGAGGATCTGCTTGACGGAGCGTTCGGGCGGTAGTAGTTTGGACTGAGCGGCCATGACGGAGCTGTTGGATGATTATCAGCCAAATTTGGGTGCATACATGTCCGCCGTTGAATGAGTCGAGGGGGTTGAAGGGGTTGAGGGAGTTGAGGGAGTTGAGGAGAAAGAGGCCATTGCCATGACGGAGGTGACATGTGATACCCCAGGAAACTGGGGGATGTTCAGCCGAGGAACCCACTTTCGGTAATTTTATTGGCCTAAGGCAGCCAAACACTATAACGTTCAAAACGCGTTCCTTTTCTCACTTAAATTGGTCGTCATTTCATCCATATATACACTGCGACTCTAGTATGGAAATTCCTCACCCACCAGCTTCTCGCTCAACCTCCACAGTCTCTCCGCTTCAAAGCTACTGGTCACCCACGGCTTAACTGTATCAGACAGGGGGTCTGCCACATGGGAGTCGATAAGATATGCGCCGTTGTTAGCTACCGAGTCGGCCTGTCAGTATACTCTCCGTCTCCCGTCAATCCGTAGGTAGCATACCTTTAAGAGCCGGATCAAACGCAGCATAGATATGAGTCGCAACACCCCTCTCCAACGGCTTGGTATCGAACTCTTTCCAGCCCTCCCGGTTGCCCAACGCCTTGTCAGCGCTCCCTGTGGTCATGTTAGCCGTCGTGCATTTGATAGTCATGCCTGGTACTTACGAAGTCCATCCAGATCCACATCCCAGTCTAGGTGGTTACCCAGATTTGTCCAGATGACGCCCGGGTGCAGGCTAAATGCGAGAAGGCCGTGTTTCAGGCCTAGCTTCTCCGCCAGGGACATTGCGAACAATATATTGGCTGTTTTGCTCTGGCCATAAGCGAACCATTTGTTGTAGCTCTTCCCTGCCTGGTCGATATTTAAGTACTTAAGTACGGGTACCTTACAAAAGTAAAATCCCATGCATCACTTACATCAAAGTTGTAGTCATCGAAGCGGAAAGGGTTCAGACGATGACCGTCGCTGCTAACCACGACGATCCGAGGACTCTTAGAAGCCAAAATCTTCTTGATAATCAGATTTGTGAACAGAAATGGACCTAGATGGTTGGTTGCCAGGTGGGACTCAAATCCCTCCGGTGAGAGCTGATAATCAACCGCCATGACACCGGCATTGTTAACCATCACGTCGACGACTGGAATATCATCCCAGGAATTCACCTGGGCAGCCGCATTACGCACACTCTCCAGCGAACCCAGATCAACTTTGACCTTACGGACCTTGACATCCGGGTATGCGGTCATGATATCGTTGGCGATCTGTTGGAGTTTGTCGGCGTTACGGGCGGCCAGGATGAGCCAGGCGGGTTTAGCTTTGGCGATAGATTGGACGAAGAAGCCGCCTAGGGAACCGGAAGAGACACCGGTCGTCAGGACGACCTTATCCTTAATAAGATGGTTATAATCGTTGACCAGCTCGTCGGCGGTGGTGTCTGTGTCGTACGGGACTGGCATGATTGCGATGGCTATAGCGATAGCGGGAGTTTCAATAGGGGACTAGGGGAAGAGAGGAACTAAACAAAAAAGAGCTTTCAAGCGGACAGTATATATAACTCCTCTCCCCTCTACGAGTTGACCTATTTCATAATAGAATAGCATCACGAGCAATGACGCTGTACTTATCGATGTAGTTAGCGGAGTTATCTCTTATAACCGATCGGTCATCAGTATAAACTCCATTTTGGGCCGGAATCTCCGAGATGAAGCGATCATCTTCCAATTATATTGGCTTGGGAAACGCCCTGATGCACACCAATTGTCTTGACGTGATCAATGTCCCTAAATTAATCGCTAAGCGAATGTGACCAAACGCAGCGGCTTTATAAAGGCATGTCCTTCCAAATCCTGCTCCAATATCAATAAGAGTTTGACAGTTTCTAACTCTCCCCCAGAGGCTGGGAAGTGTAACGCAGTCTCGCCTCCTCTTTGGCAGAGACATCAATATCATCGGAGCGCAGATTATTCCTGTCGCATAATTTCTACTTTCCCGTGATTAGAAGTCATATACCGGAGTACAACGTACGCCATTCGGCTAAGTCTCGACTGTGTGGGTCAAGTCTGTCGGACTTGGCTTTTATCCATCTTTCTGTCGTCGCAAAGGCCGCGTTTCCCTTAATCCTTAAGCTGACAGTATCCACTCGCCGTAAGTCGAGGGAATGCTATTAGTTTGGCATGCATAAAGGCTTCTCAGTGAAAATGTGCTATGAGTCTTGGTTGATAGTGTATATACTACTAGTCCGATCTTCTTCGCCATTTCCAATCTGATACGGATGATTAGGGTTGGAGGAGCACGAGAAGGTATATGCGCGCATGGAGTATATACAGGTATAATAAAACGAAAGGCTTGGAAAAGAATACATAAGGGTTCAAGATCGTAAATCGAGATGATAATGAATAAAAAACTTAGGACTTGCTCTCTGGTTCATCGCAGCCTGTCCTGGGGTTTACATTATCCCTGGGACGAATGCCACTGTTGATCTGGGCAGCAATCTGGGACTGCTTGAAGCGTTCGAATCCTTCGGCGTCTTGCTGCTGAGCAGCATAGAGTTCATCGACGGTAGTCCCAAGATGGTTATAGGCCATGTCGGCGTCAAAGTCATCGAATTGAGACAGAGACTGCTCTTCGTGCAGGAGATTCAGCTTTTGCCGGAGAGCGACAATGTGCGAGTTATCGTCTTCGT
This sequence comes from Penicillium sp. CMV-2018d, assembly GCA_028827225.1. Taxonomy (NCBI): domain Eukaryota; kingdom Fungi; phylum Ascomycota; class Eurotiomycetes; order Eurotiales; family Aspergillaceae; genus Penicillium; species Penicillium hesseltinei. Next base: position 2,630,907 of record JAPZBW010000002.1, on the reverse strand, counting down.
ACTCGAAATCTTCGTCGCCATCGCCTGGAACTAGAGACGGTTTGAGGAAGTCGCGGCGCAGGTTCTGACCGATGCGGTGGATGTGTCCTTCTTGGGAGGTCATGGCGCGAGAGTGGAGGGAAGTCATGGAGCTGGTGCGAGAAAGGCGAACGGCATATTGGTCCGTATCTTCCTCGTCGCCGCCAGTCTCGTCAAGCTGACTGCTGTTCAAATTACCGCTAGCACCGATAGAGCCGCTTCCATCGTCATCACCAGAATGTTGGGAGATGGTGTCGGGGACCGGGATAGCGGGCGGAAGTGGAGGAATGATACGAGTTTCTGGGTATTCATCCTCAAAGCGTTGGATCATCCTATGCAAGGTCATGTCCAAAAATTGCAGGCGGCGATAATTCGCGTCATTGCCAGCACGATCTTCGCGAATAAGAGCCGACTGAATCCGGACTCTGATATTGCGCGCGGATTCCAGTAGATTCTTCGACATGTCGCGAGGCCGCTTGGTAGGAACACCTCGAGACTTGCGGCGGCGGGGTGTTGTGGTACCACTGGCTGGTAAAGACTGCTCCCCGAGAGCATCGAGACCATGCTGGTCCAGGTTCCCGAGACAAACACCCAATGCTTTGACAACGCCTGTACCGCCGATAACATAATCCTCGTCGGGGGCAGCCTCATCTTCATCGTCATAGGGCTCTTCGGAAATACCAGAATGTCCAACAATATGTTGTAGAATTTCGGGTACAGGGACATCCACAAGTGGACAAGTAGAGTCAGAAAGCTCCTCTGCGATGGCGCCGCCTTCAAGATTCCGCAGCGAGTAAGCCACAATCTGTGATCCTAGAGCTTTAACAACTTCGTTGTTCTCTGTGACGGGAACATCGATGTCAACTGCAATGATTGTCCGTGAAACACGGACAGCTGCCATCATTGACGCATACACAGCACATGCTTCTTCCTGGGCAACGGGGTCGGTGGTAGAAGCCAAATCCACGATCTGTTGATTCTCCAGGATATTGAGATGGCACAGACTGGGGCACTCTGGCAATACCTCAGCAAGACCAATGACATGATCTGGTGACAAGTTGACATCAGCGAGGTGGAAGCGCTTCAAAGACGGCATTTTCGGCAGGAAACGACGGAAGGCCCCCAGCGCGTTAGGCTGAGAGGAGAATAATTCGCGATTGTGAGAGAAATCGATGAAGCGGAGGTTATGAATCTGCGCGAGCGATTGGAGCAGTGGGGAAATCACCGAGGGATTGAGGGAGCAATCAGCGAGACTCAGCGCATAAAGCGGTGTTTCAGGTTCAATCGCGTCCGTGACAAGATCAAGATCATCCTTTATAGCGTTGCCACCTAGATCCAGTCCCTCGCACTGTCCGGCTTTGAGGTACTCGACCACGTACTCCAGGCCCTCTCTCGTCAGACCATTGTTCGCAAAGCCAAGTCTTCGCAGGCCCATTTTGGTGGTCGCCTGGCAGATTTGCTTTACGGCGTCGACCGAAGGATTACACTCGCTCATGAGCAATTCTTCCAGATGATCCCCAGCAAAGCGTTCTGCCAGGGCACTCGCGAAGATAATGCTCACATCGGCCATAGGAGACTGGGGTTGGCCCGTTGTCCCAGAACCATCGATCGCGACCTGTCCTTGAGGGAAAGGAATACCCGACAACTCGATGGCTTTCAACGATTTCGACAGATGAACAAAAAGGCTGATGTGGCGCCATCCCTCCGGTCCTATCTTCAGATTGTCCTTCAGAGAAAGCTTTTCCACAACACCATATCGTTCATGATCACTGGAGTCTGGAGACTCTGGTCTTCGCGATCGTCTTCGTCGATAGCGCATCTGCTCTATCGTCTTGGTAGAAAGTAGGGCTGAAAGGATAGCCCGCACGGAAGTATCTGTCAATGCACAGTTTTCAAGGATGAGTTTACGAACTGGAACGACCGCGAGCCAGTCGCTGAATGTTGACAAATCCTGTGAGGTCATGGGGAAATTGCTCAGATCCAAAGCTGCTACCGTGCCGGGTGACTCGGCCAGTGTTGATGAAGGCTTGGAGATCTCGTCAACCACTCTTTTGAGAACAGGCGTCTCACGTAGCTGACAACAACGGCGATAGATACGCACTGGATCGGTTGTCGGGTGACTTTGCGTTTTGGGCCGAGGGACACCTGGTGCTGGTGGTGGATCTCGAGAATATTCTTCGTCATTCTCTGCATCGAGTTGCAATGGAACCGAACCATTTGCGACTGCTTGTCTTCGCTTTCTCTCCTTCCGTTCTTTCCGCTCTGCCTCAGATCGTTTCTTCCGCTCCTGCTTCCTTGTTGGATCAGTCCCTTCCCCACTAGGACTGGTGGCATTCGTCAGGGGAGAGCTAGACTGGGCCTTCGCATCGCCGGTGGCCGGGGCCGGAACCGGAACCGGAACCGGAGCAGGAACCGAAGGCGAGCTCTCCTTCTCAGCCAGTGTAGCCTGGGGATGCTTTAAAGCTCCAGCTTCATCTTGGTCCTTGGATTTGAGATCAGCCTTCTTAGACTTGTGGTGATTAGACTCAGGTAAAGGCTGCCGTAATTGATTCGTTGGGGGAGCTTCCTCGTCATCGTCCCGATGGGAGATTCCCGCGATTTCAACATCTACACAGAACGCTACTCGGTTGAGTTTGGCCTGGTTCAAGTCCGCAATCTTGCATCGGTGCCGATTTTGGTCGATGTTCATAACGCGACGTGGACAAATCGAGCCATTGGGATTCAGCTTGGGCAACCCACCCGAGTTGGACGAGAACTTGCGTAGTGCATTGTGAATAAACGAGGGCCCCTTGGGTGATGACGAAGTAAAGGGATTAGAATCGTCTTTCTTCTCTTCTTCCTTGTCCCTCGGGGAGTAGGCGGCGCCGAATGGGTTATGCGTGTCGAGAGGTGAGGTTGTTTTCGGACTCGCGGGACTGGCCTTTAGACTAGGTTGCGACGGTGGGGTAGATCCAGAGGAAAACTTCGAGCTTAGACTAGAGATCCATGAGTTTCGTCGTCCGATGGGTTTGGGGTCCGTCTTCCGCGACGCTGGTGATGGAGTAGATGGCTTTTGCTCCTCGTTCTTCTCGGCTGATGGTGGTTTGGCTTGTACTGGCGCTGCATCATTCTGGGGAGCTTGCTTCGGTTCTGAGGTGGAGGGGGCTGGTGTCGGGCGTGCCGGGTTGCTATTGGAACGAGATCTCCGGTGCGACGTAGTTTGAGAGGTTGTTGGCTCTGTTTCTGTGCCAGTGCCAGGCTTATCGCTCGCTGATACTGACTTCGTGCGAGACAAATGATCTGAAGAGAGTGTCAGAAGCTGTCCCAATTCACGGACCTCCAACACCCCGGTCATAGCCCGGGGCTGGAGAGGTACACTAGCATAGAAAGTGGGACTCACCTTTTTGTGAATGATGAAGCCAGCTCACGTCCACAGTCTGAACTCCCTCCATTTTGAAATCCCCCGGAAGTCAGAGACAAAAAAAAATAAAGTAATTTCGCAATTCCCAGGAAGTCGTTGAGGGTTTATCAGCGGTGTGGCGTCGTATAAAGAGCGCAATGACTGGATAGGACTAGATCAAACGACGCATAATTGGGTGGTCCCCCACTTTCCGCCGATGAGCGCAAAACGACTCGAAAGGAGAATCAGGTGGACAAAACTAGCCCGGTGACAAAAGGATAAGGTGGAAATGCTGGAAATGCTGGGAAATGCCGTATGATCTGCGACCGAGTAGCTCTCCTGTGCTTAAAGTACCCCTACAGTAGACAACAACCCAATGTCATGGCTTGATTCATCAAGTAATGCATAGTGGAATCATGCAAGAGGTTACTAAAAGGGATAGGAAGAGTGACATTGGCAGATTTTCCGGATGCACCTTAAAATTATTGGAAGCATGCAATTAAAAATGACATAATCGGGGGCATTCAGAGCACGTGAGAGGATGTAACATAACGAATTTACAAATTTACGGCTAATGAACGATGGGAAAAAGTATATTTTCATTGGGCAAAGAGGTAATAATTGCTCAAGTGGGAATTGAACCAATCCGGAGAATGTTCGGCTTTCCGGTGGCGGAAGACACAAGACCTACGGAGTACATACCTATATGTACCTATAAAGTACGTGGAGTTTACGGTGGATTAGGTGGGAAGATGTTAAAGATGGATTTAGTTTCGACATAAAAAGAAAGGGAGGATACTGGTGTCGAACACCATAACGCTCAATAAATACGGGTATCCGCGATAATAAAAACGCCTAAAAACGCCACCATGTCTTGGGGGGTGGGGGGAGCCGAACAGACACAAAAGAAAAAGAAAAGCACAAACGCCTCCGAGGGGTATGCGATGAAAAGGAACAGTCATCACGGCGTCAAGTGGACCTTGGGAATTGGGGACATTCTGCAGTCCTTCCACACATAAGCCCCGATTTACTCCAGGCCGGGGATAGTCTTAAGATATTCCCAGCCATATTCCTCCTCGGGCTTCTCAGGTTCCATACCAAGCGCAAAGCGGTAGGCGCGAACTTCATTCTGCAGACCAGAGATGACACGGGTAGGCACATCATCTTCCTCGCATTTGAGACGGTAGGCAGTGCGGATCATTTCGGCACATTTCATGGTCTGTGCATGCCAGTAGTCACGATCGAGTCGGCTTTCCAGATGGGCGTCGCGCTCAGCTTGGAGAAGATTGTTGTAATGCTTCTTCTGGGCAAGGTAGTGCATGTTGTTGTTCTGGCAGTAGTTGCGGATTTGCTCGACCATGATACCCACGGCAGTTTCGAATTCCCGGATCATCTTCATGTTTTCTTCGCGATGGTGCTTGTGATCCGCACTGACAAGCTTTTCCTTGGCCAGAGCACGCTCGAGTTCGGCAATCCGGGCGGCTGCTCGAGACGTTAGTGAACGAGGATGTGAATCGATCTTCCCAGGGGTCAACATACTGAGGTTATCGCCCTGCTGGCCATTCGCGCTAGAGCTATCGACAATACCGTTCTTCTAAATTTGTGTTAGCTGAATCTCCAATTTGAATGCATGTTTGTGGGTCCCACATACCACAATCTCCTCCGCATTCGCGACGATGTTTTTGGTCACATCCCGGTTGTTCTTCAACACATCGCTCAATTCCACAACCATTTCATAGAGATGGTGCAAATCCATCTGATGGCCAGCGTTCATCGGAATTGCTGCACCCATGGCGCCCATTCCGCCGCCATTGATCTGGGTGGTGACTGAATTGTGGGAAGGAGAAGGAGACGGAGTCTGGCGGGGAGGGACGTTGGGTACGTTCATCGCGCCAGTACTGTTTTCAACGTAACCCGAGAAGTTGCCGGAGCCGGTACCGTTAGTAGCCATATTTGTGGTGTTCGTGTTCATAGAGACGTCGGCGTCGGCGAAAGCGCGGTTCAGTTCCTCAAGTTGAGGGTCGTCCGGGGTAAAGGCTTGTGGAGTACCGGTGCCGTTATCTTCGTCGAACCAAGAGGCGTGGTTTTCAACTCCTAGGACCTCCGATTGAAACTTCTCAAGGTCACGGCGAGTAACGTGCGTGGAGCGACGGCGATGCCCACGCGTGAAAGCCTTGGAAGGGGAGGGGGAAGTGTCGCCCTCGATTGTGGCGGGTGCACTCAAATCAGGGACAGTATCGTCACTATCACTCGGGTCTGAATCAATAGCACTCTCGTATATGGAGATTTGGTCGGAATCACGGGTCTCTAGTAGGCAGCCGACAAGCGTGTTGTGCTGGGAGCTCACGCTAGCAGGTGGGGCTAGCGCCGAGTCAACACGTGATCTCAAAGATTCACGTGATGGCCCCATTCCAACAAGCTCCTTCATCTTCTTGAGGGTACTCATTCGGATAGAAAATAACAACTATGTGGCTGCAAAGAAAATCGACAAGAAAACACTCATCTAGGGAAGTTGGTTTCCCAACATATTGGTGGGGCGAAGCCTATTTCTTCCCGAGCGGCGGAGGACGAGTGTGTAAGTGTAATGGATCAATGACGGTCGAGATTTGGTGAGAAAATGGGCCCTCGCCCAGTATGAAATCTTGAATTATGCTTTGGTGCAAGGGCACGTGCACTATGAAGTCTAGAATTGAATTTCTGCTGTCGTAATTGAGACGTACTTGCCTCTCTTATGTTCTTTTGTTGACATCCATGAGGCTATACTATGTGCCGGCCTGATGGAAGGTACATACAGATGTAGATATTGGAACATCGTATCCGCGGCAACGTGCTCGAAATCCAAGTAGAAAATCAAGGAAACTACCATCGATAAATAAATCAAAGGCATTAACTATGCATAATCATGTCGTATCGCAAGTAACTTCAAATGTTCATTGTATGCAGCTGTGGGCATATGGGGTATTTTGGTTTCGTCAAGGCATATCCAACAGGGCTTCCAATCTCTCATCAGAGCCTGGAAGTGAGTAATCATGATTTTCAAGGACACCGCTGCTTCTTTTCTGTTGTGCAATCCGGCCTCCAACTCTGGCTACGAGCATGCGCATTTTCTCCAATTCTTGAACAAGTTCTCCATCCTTCGTAATAAGATTGGGTTGGATGTCATTTTTGGGATCCTTGAATGGCTCGACTAATCGTCGAAGATGTTGTAACTGATCAAGGCGCCGTTGCCGTTGCTGCCGTTGACTGTCGAGACTGGCGAGCCGCTCACGGAGCTCCCGGTATCTGTGCGACTGGTGTAAGGCAGGTGGAACTTCAATCGGAGAAAATCCGGATGCGGTGGTAAACTGACCTTGTATGCTCCTCCTCGCTTGTTTCCTGGCTTTCCAAGGTGACAGGCATCTTTGTGATGTTGCTAACCCATATAGTCAGTGCTGTCATACCTTGTATAGAAATGGATGAAATCTTACATTTCCCTTGATAAATCTGTTGTTTTTTCGATACCTCGAGCAAAGGCATCTCGACTTCGTGCCTCTTGGCTAACCGATGACCAGTACAGGTTTGCGATCTGTTGGGCGACATGGTGTATCGCTTGGGAGGAATAAACAACACGATTGTGCTGCTTGGCAGCTGCATTTACTATAGGACTATGAGTATCATATTCATCACATATCTGGGTGTAAAGAAATAGATAATTGTCTTGTTCAATTGTGATTCGTATTCTGACCTTTGTGTAGAACATCTTCGATCACTTTGTCACTCAGATCACCTTCGGTGGTTTCAGCAGCATAGTTTCGCCAGTCTCCGGGTAAATCGAGGCTCTCGGAGAAGATGCGGACTTGGCTCCAGATAAATGCAGATTTCAACTCAGATATAGTTCGAGTTGAATCCATTTCGAACACAGCCCAAACGGTGTTAGAAGTACCATTGCTGAGTCTCCAAAAGTCCGATCTTCAGTGAGCGCGTCCTTATCGATAAGGCATCACGTGTCTCTCTACTAATGCGATTTTACGAGATGGCCGATACCGATTTGAGCAATAAACCACCTTAAAATAAAGAAGAGGATTACAGGATATAGATCAAATGATAGTTCCAACTGTCCATATATGGTCCGAGCAGGGCAATAATGGAGTTTCTTGGGTTTCTGGTGTGGAGTATATCCTCGGTCTGGAGTGTATGTACCTCGGCAATTCTGACCGTCTTTTAGGCCCAGATCGCCCTCAGAGTAATTCAATTCGTTGCGATTTCAAGGTCATCACAACTCATTTAGCTCATGAATTAGAACTAAACTGAGACATAACTTGCAGCGACTCTACTATCGCCAGCAGCCTCATTATCATCTCAAGATGGCAGAGATCAAGCGGCCGGTGGGCCTACTGTTTGACATTGGAGGCGTGTGTGTAAGTCAGCCACTGGACCTGAAAGTTGACGATATATATATCTGACGGTTCTTTAGGTCGTATCTCCATTCCAGGCTATTCTTGACTATGAAATTTCCCAAAATATACCACCAGGATGGGTCAATTTCAGTATCTCGCGAACGGCGCCGAATGGTAGCTGGCACAAGCTCGAACGAGGCGACATCAAGATGGACGCCGATTTCTTTGCGGGGTTCAATGCAGACCTAAGAAGCCCCGAACTATGGACACAATTCCACCAACAACTTCAAAAGAAGCAAGGTACAAATGGTTCCACCATCCCTCCACTCCCGACGGTGGATGCAGAATGGTTATTCTGGGAGATGATGCGAATATCTCGTACACCAGACCGATATATGTACCCAGCTCTGAAGAAATTGAAAGAGTCGGGACAGTTCCTGATGGGCGCTCTATCCAACACCGTTATATTCCCCGACGGACATGAATACAATAATGCATCCGATGTCAAGAAGCAATTCGATTTCTTTATCTCGTCTGCACACACAGGCCTCCGCAAACCTGACCCGAAAATCTACCAGGTGGCGTTACAGGAGATGGACACTTTAGCTAAGAGGCGAGGATTGGCCGGATCTAATCCCGACGATGTTGTGTTCTTCGATGATATTGGCGAAAACTTGAAGGGGGCGAAGAAAGCCGGCATGCGTACGGTCAAAGTAACACTTGGAAAGACCCAAGATGCGGTCAGGGAACTGGAGAAAATCACGGGCCTTCAGTTGCTGGACGAGGACAAGGCCCGATTGTGAGGCATTATACATAGAACATTAGGTATTTCGAGAAGAATATCAGGATTATATGTAGAAATGGTGGATAATAAGAATTCCATCACATTTTCTTAATTTTCCCAATTTCACTAGATTTATTGTCAATTTTCTTGGTTGTTCTATAGTTAAGAAAGTTGATGTTCCACTCGTCGCCGACCTCACTTTCTGGCGGGGGATGCAGCCACACGCTAAGCGAAATCCCGCACAAAGTCGACCCACGAAATTTCTCACTTCCTCTTCTTCGTCCATCTCCAGCGCCCCTCGACACCCCGTCAAAATGGTGAGTTCGAATGATGGCTGAAAAGCCATTATGCATTCCTTTTGCATTTTATTTCCTCTCCGATTTCTATCGGAGCCGGGTCCCTGCAAGTTGCTTCGGCGTAATTTCTGAAGCGTTAATTGCTGACTCGCGATCTCGCTTTACAGCCTTTCACCAAGACCGTCAAGTCCAACGCCTACTTCAGGTGAGTTAAATCCTTTATTGATAACCTTCTCCTTGAGATCGCTATTTGCTGACTTTTCCAATTATAGTCGCTTCCAGACTAAGTACCGTCGCCGCCGCGAGGGTAAGACCGACTACTATGCTCGCAAGCGCCTGATCACCCAGGCCAAGAACAAGTACAACGCGCCCAAGTACCGCATGGTTGTTCGCTTCACCAACCGTGACATCGTCACCCAGATCGTCTACTCCGAGGTCACCGGTGACAAGGTTCTCGCCGCTGCCTACGCTCACGAGCTCCCCAAGTACGGCATTGACCAGGGTCTTACCAACTGGGCCGCTGCCTACGCCACCGGTCTTCTTCTTGCCCGCCGTGTCCTCAAGAAGCTCAACCTTGACGAGCAGTTCAAGGGTGTCGAGGAGGCTACCGGTGAGCACACTCTCACCGAGGCCATCGAGACCGATGATGGCGAGCGCCGCCCCTTCAAGGCCTTCCTCGATGTTGGTCTTGTCCGCACCTCCACCGGTAACCGTGTCTTCGCTGCCATGAAGGGTGCCTCCGACGGTGGTATCTTCATCCCCCACTCCGACCGCCGTTTCCCCGGTTACGACATCGAGTCCGAGGAGCTCGACGCCGAGACCCTCAAGAACTACATCCACGGTTCCCACGTCTCCGAGTACATGGAGACCCTCGCCGATGAGGATGAGGAGCGCTACAAGTCCCAGTTCACCAAGTACATTGAGAACGAGATTGACGCTGGTGACCTCGAGGAGATCTACGCCGATGCCCACAAGGCCATCCGTGAGGACCCCTTCAAGGCTGATGAGGATGCTGGTTCCAAGAAGACCAAGGAGGAGTGGAAGGCCGAGTCCAAGAAGTACAAGGTCAACCGTCTCACCCACGCCGAGCGCAAGGCTCGCGTCGAGGAGAAGATCCGCAAGCTTGCTGCTTAAGCGTCTCGCTTCCTATCTTTCTGACCAAAAGTTCCTACCAATATTTCCAACTGAGGGAACAGGCTACTGCCGGCGTTTTATTCATGTGACGTAGTTTTTGACGGATCATGGCACATACCACTTTTTATTTTTTACTATCGGAAGGGGTCTTTTTTCCTGGGAGCAATTAGTTCGGTGTTCATTCAAGGCAATTTTCTTTACTCAGTTCTAACTGCTCCCCCAATGTCCATCTGTCTTGTTCCCTCATTTGCCTCCTTGCATCTGCCCGTAGCTGGGATCTATACTTTGTAACGCGTAGTTTAAATCTTTTATGATTGTATGGTTGTACGATTGTATGATTATTTGTAAGTGCATCATGCCATTGGACTTGGGAAAGTAAAAGTACCCAGTAGCCTAATAAAAATTAGATCGACGCCATGCACAAGCGCCAATGTGATAAGTGGCCCCCAACCCCACGAGTGCATTGCCAGCGCAGCAAGTTGGTGGCTGTTCAGTAAGGATGCAAAAAAAAAAGCTAGATAGTTCCATTGTTTGCCATCAATCCCCGCTTTAAAAAGCCGTCTGGTCCCCGAAAAGGTGAAAAAGCAATTATTTCATCCCTTGTATATATATATCTCCCACATAGCATATATCCACACATCACACATCCATCATGAGAAGATATCAACAACATACACACGCAAGCTGGCACCGCGCCTACGCAGACAAATTCGATTGCCCTTGGTGCCAAACCCCTCACCGAGCAGAGACACCTCAGAACCAAAACCGGAACACCCGCAAGCAGTCCACAAAGGGCTCAGACAATGGCCGAACAAGCAGAGCCAATGCTACATCGACACCAATCGGACGTCGGATAGCTCACGAGAGCTCTGACGTTGCTGTCGAAGACCAATCCGCCAATACCCCGCTCGAACCCCAGACGCCAGATTCAGCTCCGGACGCGAACGACGAAGAGACCCCAGGGTCGGAATCCGATTCAAATTACGCACGGTACAATATGGGGCGAACTGCGAGGCACGAGGGCTTGAATACCGCGTTCGTCCCAGATACACTGCGTCCGCCGCTTCCCGAGGAGTGGACGAAGGAGGTTGAGGATCAGGAACACGGGTAGGGATCTCTAATTGATGGGTTTGGTCACCGCTGGTTCGTGCTCGTGCTGACGGGGTGTTTTCGATAGTGCTGCGGAATGGAGTCCACCAGCTGTGGAAGATTGGCGCGCTGGGCTAGACACGCCTGGGGAGTTTCGAATTCCCGGTGACGAAAAAATTGGCTCTCCGGAATTGAATGTGAGGGAGTTGGAGGAGTCTTGAGGAAGATTTGGAATATTTCGAGTCAAAATATTCATGTTAAACTACAGATATCAGGATTTTGCTCTGCGCAACTTTCTACAATGAACATACTATTCCGTCGATCTATTATGACTCCAATCACCCATCATTAACGTTTTTGATGCATGATTTGAGTCACTCGTCTGGCTCAACATCTTCCAACCTTCCTCCGGCGAGAAGAGGAGCCCTGCATCTTGCAAAGTAGTGGTTCCTCTTGGCAAACGCTTCATCACATTGCTTGCGAATACTCCTGGTTTCGCTACTATTCCTCGGTAGTTGAGGCAGAGGAGACTTGGCCGCTTGTCAATCATCCTTCAAATCGGCTTCCTTGGCTTGTCTTTCGAAGTCTTCGTTGGTTTGGATTTTGATGAAAGAGGTATGAGATACGAGATAGGCTGAAGAAAGGCGAAGAGAGCAGAGCTGAAATGTGGGTGAACAGTGAAGCAACGAGGTGTCGCGTCTTACATGAGGTGAGCGTGATAAGATGATCTTTCTCAAACATTGGAAGGAACTAGGAAAGACTCAAGGGTCCATACAGGTTCAAATCAATCAATGTGAATCGGACATACGCACTGCAGGGCAGATGTATGTATAAGTTCAGATATCTCCATCTCCACCTTCATCACGTTCCCATGTTCTCAGTTCAGCGAGCGAGCGTCACTAGCCCAACTGGATTTAGCCGAAATTCCAGGAACTTGCTTTTAGCAGGGTTATTGTAAAGTGTTTCCATGTACATTGTTTGATATAATGTCTCCTCACTCTTAGTATGAGAAGGCTTTTTTCATCGTCCTGGCAACTATAGATATCTGGCTTAGGGCAGGAAAAGTATTTACAACATGGTTCCTGTACGACAAGTAGATGTTGTGTCAAATGATATGGTGTACCAATCGCCAATCCCAATTAATCCAGCCAAGAAAATAGAACGCTGTAGAATGCTTTGGGGTCCTGGAGGAAGGGCGCATGGCCTAGACCGGGGAACATGTGGAACGTGGAGTTGGGGATCATGGCTGCGGCAGCAGGACCGAGTTCAGAATAATGGCCCAGCTTCGCAGCAACGGCAGGGGATGACCATGCTTTACCAAGCGCCGTAATGTCGTTCTCTCCTACCATGAGGTAGGTACGTGTCTGGAGGAGAGGCAGCTGGTAGATGATAGGCTGGCTGAGCAAGGCGTCGGTGACGAGGGCCATCACGTACGAATACTCGGAGCCATAGTCGCCGGCATAGATGTCGGCTAGCATGTGGACCCAGGTATCATATTCAGGCTTCCAGGGGGCACCGTGGAAGTAGCTGGCCTGCTCATACTCCTTGAGAGTGGTAAAGTTCTGCACAATCTGGCTCTCGTATGTCGCGTCGATGGATAAATAGGGCACACCCTTGGCTACCCAGTCCTCCAGACCCAGGGGATCGACAAGGACAAGCTGTTGAACGTTGGCCGGGTACATGAGACCGTAGCGGGCGGCGATCATGCCACCCATCGAATGGCCAATCACGGTGACTTGATCGATGCCTAGCGCAGTGAGCAGACTGTGGATGTTCAACGCCTGCTGTTGTACATTGTAAGAATAGCCCTGGGGCTTGCTTGATTTGCAGAAGCCGATGTCGTCGGGCAGAATCACTCGGTATCCGGAGGCCGACAGGTGTCGCGCCGTGTCGGACCATGTGACGCCGCAGAAGTTCCCGCCGTGCAGCAAGATCGCTGTCTTTTTCTTATTGTTTTGTTTCTTTGGCGGTAAGTCCATGAATGCCATTGTAAGGTTCTGGCGCTGATTGGAGAAGTTGAACAGCTTCACCGGCCAAGGGTAGGGGTAGCTGGATCCGTATAGGTCGGCTGGCACATGGCCATCATAGATGGTGCCAATCGGGTCAGGGTCGGACTGCGCGGAGGCAACGCCCGCAAAAGATAGCACCGTTGACAAGGCACTGAAGACGGAGAAGATCTTCATCGTGCAGGTTTGGTTGCTTGCAAAAGAACCAAGCTCTCTTAGTGACTGTAGTGACTCTCGTTTAAATCGGCGGCTCTCTATCAATCGTATAAGAGACAAAAGAGAATTAGTTGTCTCCTGATAGAAACATATATATAGCAGCTTGAGATTTATTTTAGTGTAAAATCAAGGCGGACACCAGTGTCGCATCAGAGACAGGGGCACATTGCTACCTTGAGCTGTATGTGGTTAGTTATCTAGGGGCTGATTACTCCGTGCTCCGTACAGAGAACAACCTTTCCTGTTTCGCTTTTCGACCGGAAGCATACGGGCTTTTTAGTCTTTAATTCGCAGGTGTATTTAATCAACTGCAATTTCGCTAGCCCGTACTTGGTGGAGTCCACCAGGGGGGGGGGAGCTCGGGAGCTCGGGCACTGTACTGAGTAATCCCCCAGTTCACCTGGGTCCTTTTGAGGGATTCCGGCTCTCAAGCGATCCAACAGGTAATCCTCTTGATAATATTTTGTCTACCATAGAAGTATCTGGTATGTACATCTTACTTCATATCAATCGACTGTTCAATTCTGAATTGGCCCCCAACAATTCTCAAACTAGCGCCTTTAACGCCATGCAGCGTGAAATTAATAACGTACACATCTTGCGACCCCTAGCCTTCTATGCATTTTTTTTTTTTTCATATTTACAATGGTCTTGGATAAAACGGGTGAATGCCCCGATTAGGGCGCGCTACGGAGAAGAGAGCGAAGACTTCCACGAATAAGACCCTTGTCAGTGTCGATGTAACTCAACTGCATAATAGGCTAACACGCTATCCCGCCGGTAATGCGGTAATCCAATTATCCATGCAAAAGTAATGAGAAAATATGTATCGACCTTCGCCTTGATCAGTTCTATAATATCATATGTACTATCTACGTCCAGGTGACCTCTAGCAATTTGCTATGTCTAAAAACGCCCCAGGGCCAAGCAGGGCTTTTGAGATCCAAGTGCCATGTATCGTCTTCCTCGTCACCACGCCGGCCTTTGTGGCGATTCGACTGTGGTCCCGAGCCAAGTCTAAGTCGGGTCTGGGCTGGGACGACTGGACCATTTTGGTGTCTTCCGTGAGCTCTCCATGTGTGAGATTGAGCGGTCTCATGCAGACCTAACACTTCTATTAACAGATGTTTGCGGTTATCGTTATGGCCTTCATGCTGGCGGCCTGCACCTATGGCTTTGGCCAACACATTGCGAATATCACAACGCCGCACAGGTTAATGACCATGAAGGTACGTTGGGGGTTGTCCTCGCTGTAGTCCTTTACGTCTATGTTGTGGTTACGAAGCGCTAGATTTTAAGTCTGTATGGGCTGCTAATTTTGGGCCTGCCAGCTCTTCTTCGTTAGTCAGGCTTTCTACAAGCTCACCATGAACATGACAAAGATGTCTATTCTGATGCTATATCTCCGCATTTTCATCCAGCGATGGTTTCGCATCACCTGTTATGTGTTCTTGGTTATCATCACTTCCTATATGGTGGGCGCCTTCTTCGCCTCTGTATTCCAATGCACACCAGTCGCCCGAGCCTGGAACAAGGCGATTCCAGGATCATGCATTGACATAACCACCAACTGGTACGCCAACGCCGGCTTTTCGATAGCCACCGACATCATCATATTGACGCTGCCGATGTATCCGCTCTACAAGTCGAAGATAATATTGAAGCGGAAAATCGCCCTGATGATTGTGTTTGCTCTTGGCACCTTGTGAGTCCTAAATACCTCGGTGCCGTAGCCGAAGGCGTCAACTCAAGACTGACCGGAAATTTCCAAGTGTCGTTGTTACAAGCATTGTCCGGATGCAGACCCTGGACTTCTCGTCCACTAGTCCTGACCCTACCTGTAAGTGTCCTCACATCCTCTCCAAGTTAATCCTTCTCAGGCACTTACGATATACCTCTACAGACGATATCGCCTCCTCAGTATGGACGATGCTCGAAGAAAACGTGGCGATCACCTGTGCCTGCCTGCCAATGATGTGGATGCCACTTGCCCGGCTCTTTCCCTCCTTCTTTTCCTTAGATAGTGGGACCGACAGCTATGGAAGCTCGGGTGCCAGGAGCTCGGAACTTAAAGCCACATCGCGGCCTCGAAGCAATTGGTCCCGTCTTAATACGTACCCTGATACCAAGGGCAGCATTGGCATGAACCAAACCGGCGATTCCCAAACCCGACCCTCGGAGGATAGCACGGGCCAGATACTCCCGTCTTGCCAGGGTGGCGAAGCCCAGTATCAAAATGCAATAGGCATCACGAAGGTCACAGAATATCGTGTCTCTTTTTCTAACGCGAAATCGCCTTCGGAGCGAATGGATGTCTAGATACACGTAAACGGAATAATTCGTTGGGTTCTAGGTACACGAAGACTGATATTTTTATCTTACTCTAATATAATCACTACATCCGTTTAACGAATTAGCCTATTCATACCAACTGAGTGGAAGATATAGTAGAGATGCGGGTTGAAAGGTTATCGTTTCTAGAATCGTTAGTAGTCAATCTAGCGAGGTAAATAATATATATATATATATATAAAGTGCTATTAATCCGACTCGACCGTAGCAAACAATGAAGGTAGTACTACGTCGAAGTAGGCAGAGACAAATCATAGCATAAAAGACCCCCCGTTAGACCCAATCAAATCGCCATTGACCCACCGAGAACCTTCTCCCGACAGCCAGGTGACCACATCGGCAACGTCTCTCGGTGTCCCGAGTCTTCGCTCTGCGGTAGCAAGCCCTTTAGCAGCGGCCCTCGCCTCACTATCGGGAGCGTCAGGTGTCGCTGTGGGTCCTACCAAAACGGCGTTACAAGTGAGATGATACTTGACCCCAAGTTCTCGAGCCCAAGTACGAGTCAAAGACTCCAAAGCGGCCTTGCTTGCTGCATAAACGCCATATCCTGGAAAATTTAACCTAGAACCAATTGAGGAACTGAAAAGAATGTTAATGGTTGAAAATGCAGGAAGGCAATGGGGCGAGACTACTTACATGTTGATGATTCTGTTCCCCTGCGATCCCAGGTGCGGAAGCAACGCCTGGACCAAAAGGATAGGAGCCCGTACGTTGATGTGCATGATCCTAGTGGTGTTAGCAATCTTCGGATCCCCGTGAATAGAATGACTTACTTTTCAAATTCATCCTGGTTTAACGATTCTTCAACACTAGCGGGCGTTTGAGCAATGGCCGCATTATTAATCAAGAGTTCGATGGTCTTAACCCCAAGGCCTTGAAGAGCCTGTCTGACAATTGCTTCTCCACAGGTCCCCGACGATAGATCCGCTTGAATTGCGCAGCATTTGCGGCCTTGGGTTGTGAACTCGTCAACCATTTCGAGTGCTGTTGATCTAGAATTACTTGAAACGTAAACCAAAGCAACATTCGCCCCGAGAATGGCAAGCTGTCGTGCAATTTCCTGCCCTATTCCACGGGTAGCCCCAGTAACGATGGCGGACTTCGGTACCAGTGGTAGATTCGATGGGCTCTGTGTAAAATCTGACATGTTTCTGTAGGAACGAAGAATTATGCGTATATAGCAAACGTAAACCAATGTAGTCGATGTAATATTTGAATTTGAACGGGATAAATCATGTTTTTAACCTTGGAAGTTCCTATTATCATTTCGATCGGAAATCGTGATACCGGCCATCCGAAAATGTGACTCTTTGGCCATCTCGGAACTTGGTGATACCGCCTTCCGTACTATGAGATTGATAATCGACAAAAATATGTACAATGTAGGTACAGAGGATGACTAATAGCGTTAGGCGTCCACGGGTGTAGGTAGAATGCCCGGCTGGTATTATAAGGGGGGCGGTTAGGGCCCCGGGGGACGGCTATAGTTACTAAAAATCTCCACCTATGCCAGCTATTTTCTCTTGGCGCGGTGCTTATGTAGCGCGCCCTGCCCTGCCTATGGATGGTACAAGTTGGTAACTAACTAACTAACTATGATGTGTAAAGATCGTCCATTACTATCTGCATAGTACTACCTAGCTAAGAGGGCTTAATCACGTGTACGGCAGGGTTTAGACGCCATCGCGCCAACCCATATAATTTGTTTACTGCTTATTTTACCGTCTTGCTCTCACCTATATTTATATGATTCCTCGGCTTAGGTATAGATTATTTATTTATTATTAACAAAAATAGTCGGCCGCTTATCTTGTTATATCTTTTGGATGCTCTTTTAGATGCTCTTTTGGATGCTCTTTTGGATGCTCTTTTGGATGCTCTTTTGGATGCTCTTTTGAATGCTCTTTTGAATGCTCTTTTAGATGCTCTTTTCAGATGCTCTTTTCAGATGCTCTTTTCAGATACTCTTTTCAGATACTCTTTTTAGGTATATACGAAGGCAGAGACTTTTCTATATATAACCTTTTAATTTTCTGCCTGGCAAAACCCATCTAAACCTCCAGGGCTGCCGTACACGTGGTCCAAGCCACGTGATGCAACAGCGGCTTTAGCTCATCACAGCTCAAGATCGGAACCTTGGAACTTACGACACACACGTTCAGTGTATCCAACAAAGCTCACCTTACACTAACCATATATAGTAATGCGCGTGTTACTCCGCCTGTTAGTCCGCTTTGTGCCCGAGAAAACACCAAACACTTACGGGATATGCTCCCCCATTCCCACCCAGAACAAAAACGCTGGGAAAATCCCGGCGGCTGGGGTGCATGTCACTTGAATGACATGACGCCGTTCACGCTTTGGGACGAGCAAAAACGCAACTTCCGCCACCCTTCACGTCAGGACTGGACCTGGGTAGCAAGTTCGGGGAGGGAACAGTGCACATCTCCGGGTGGCTTATTTGTGTGGAGATGGCCTCTCCACCCCGGCCAATACCACTGACCCTTGGAACGATGCCTGTCATATTCGTGGGCCCGGTGAGATGTTTAGGGAGCTAATTCCCTCATCTGGATATTCGAATCATCGTGTTCCCGATCCCTGTCCCACTGTCCGGTGGCCCAAATTGACTAATCCGACTAAGCGTCAGACAGTGGCTGTGCTTACTGCTATCGCGCCACTTGCTTGTGTGAGAGCTGCTATTTTTCTCCCGGCTTGGACTATCTTCGAACTTGAGTTTGGAGATGGCCGGAGCTATCCCACTTGACTCTGACTTCGTGTGATAGGGCGGGCACCACCGATTCGGCACTGACCAACCATGGGATGGCCAGATCAATTGCCTTGCTCAGCATTTCGTCTCCAATCCAACTAAATTCATGACGGTGTTCTCTTCAGATCTGAGCCGAGCAAGAATCACAGCCGAGGGGGTCTGCCGTGCACAAGTTCCACCCGCCGGTGAAACACCGTTGCAACCAATATTGACACCGAATTTAAGAGAGAAAGATTACGAATCGATGGAAGGCTGCTTCTGGAAACCCCCTCCTCCATTGCCAAGGCCGCGAGACTGGGTCATCCCTGAGACAAAAGCGTCGATGAGAAAGAGAGCTGAAAACTTTTTTAACGAACGCCTGCTTCCAATACTGATGCGTGACCCACACGGTCGACAAAATATTGCAGTTGTTGCCCACGGCATCATCCTCCAAGAGATATGGACATATTTTATTGAGGTCTTCAACCCAGCAGACACCAAAGTTGCTCCCGGAATTTGTGATACCAACATGGCTACGCTTCATACGAAGCCTGTCTGGTCAAACACCGGCTACATGACGATACTGATTAGCCCAAACCCGACAGAAAGGACAATGCTGCCTACTGTTATGCCAAACTTCGCATTTGTTGTCCTGAGTATTGACGACAAGAAGCATCTTGCCAATCTCCATCGAACTAGGGGTGGCGTTGGAACCGCCGCTCATGACACGAAACAAAGAAAGATTGATCAATTTTTCCGATGATTGCCTGTTTAACAGAGAATCTGTTGTTATGTACAAGTTCAACAATCTTCGCAATGGCCGAAAGATTTACTCTGTGTGAAAGACCTCTTCCAAGGGCTTCCACCACCCTGGACCTTCCGCACTGCCCACTGCTCCGGGAATAGGGCTCTCCTAATACCAGGTGCTTCAGATTAGCGTCTGTATCTCTCGATTTATGTTAAATTCTCAACATACCTGCATCTCATCAGTCATAGCCCACCACTCTCTCATTTTCGGCAATGACCGCATGCTCTCCATATCAGCTTCAATATCTGTGCCGATATACTTGAAGGTCGCGAATAAAGTCCGATCGTTATCGAAGTAGATTGAGTCTGGATCGGCGCAAATACACCATGTCAGCCAGTTTGAACATGCAGTATGTTTATACATATTTTTGACATTGAAACTTACAGTCTACGATGTTGCACTCCTTGATCTTTTGAAGGATCTCAGGCCAAACATTTGCATGGCACTCTTTGTATGCCGCGACAGCGGAGGGCTTGAGGTGCACGATCTGGGCGAAGCGGCGGGGTTGAGGTTGAGCCATGACGAGATGTTCAATATAGAATTCGAGTTATACTTCGAACCTTTGGAATTAGAGTGGAATGTAAGATAAAAAACCGAGAAAATCAACTTGCCTTTTATGCCCCTCTCGCTCTAGCTTCAACCCGCACTCGGAGTGCGCTAACCCGGGGAGAGCTTGGCATCTATCCACATGCATGGAGGCTGGAGCTTGAATCTATACGGCCATAATACATGATACTACTAGTCCATACTACTAACTAGTTAGTACATATTACATGGATGTAGTTATAGTACTAAGTAGTAGGTTCGCTTTACCTAGCCCCTCCTAGATGGCCCCCACCTTCCTAATCGATTACGGTGCCTTATTAAACCTGACCCCCTGGACTCTTTTCTAGCTCTTTTATGTCTCCTGATTACCGCGATCTTGGCCTACCAGATCAACAACAACTCATCCGAAGAAAAACAATGGCATCAACAATTCCCGAACTACCTACTTTCGATCTCAGCCCGTCCACACTGCTGGATATTGCGACAGACTTGGTCAATCAAATTCAACAAGCTGCGAATGACCTAGCCAACAACGTTTCGCCGCAAAACGCGACATTTGAGAATGCTGTTCGCCCATTGGCAGATATTGACAACGAGGTCAAAGGAAAGGTTCAATACCTAGCCCTTTTTCAGGCAGTTTCTCCTTCGCCAGAAATGCGTAAGGCGTCCTCAACAGCTGTGAATATGGTGGATAAGACATACTGGGGTGCCTTCCAAATGCCGTCTCTTTTTGCCTTGATCAATGCTGTGTATAAAAAGCAGGCTGAGGAGTATGTAAAGAGTGAAGATCAAAAGCTTCTCGAAAGGCTTCACTCAATGTTCATGGAAAATGGACTTGAACTACAAGGGGATAAGCGAGACCGATTCCTTTGGATATCAAATCGTCTAATTGAGCTACGAGTCGCCTTCATGGAAAATCTTAGCTCTGACCCTGGCTATGTGTGGAAAGACCAACACGAGCTGGAGGGGATAGCCACAGAAACCATACAAGCATTACCTATACATTCTTCGACTAGCCAAAGGGGTATCAAGCTTAAGAAGCCGAATATCACTATGGTATTGACTCGGTGCCACATCGCCGAGACACGAAAAGAGGTGTTTCTTCGGAGCCAAAATATCTTCCCAGATAATCTTGAGATATTCAACGAGGCAGTCATCCTTCGGGATGAATCAGCCCGTTTACTTGGGGTTTCATCTTATGCAGCCCAGAAGTCGAGGCACAAGATGATTGCATCCCCCTATGATGTTGACCAGTTACTGGACGAACTTTACAATCACTTGCAGCCCCTTGGGCAGAAGGAGTTAGAAATACTACAACAACTTAAAGGAGAAGATAGAGAAGACGCAGATCACTCTTCCTCTCCCCTTTATCTGTGGGATTTCGACTACTACCATGACCGTTTGCTACGAGAAAAGTACAATACCAATCACGAGCTGATTGCGGAGTACTTTCCCGCAGAGATTACAATTCAACGAATGCTGAAGACCTTTGAAACTATTTTCAGCCTATCAATCACACCCATTGCAGTCACTAAGGAGCAAGTTTGGCATTCCGATGTCCGAGTCTTTAGTGTGCGAGATGAAGAATCCGCTTTTCTAGGATTTCTTTACCTTGATATTTACCCTCGAGAGGGAAAGTACAACCATGCAGCCAATTTCAACATCTATCCTGTTTGTGCCTAAGTGAAACCCTATTACTGAAAATTATGTTTACTGACATATTGGTTGCAGTCTTACTTCTCCGTGGGAAAACAGAAGCAGCCAGTTGCCACCGCATTAGTATGCAATGTCTCGCAGTCATCGTCAGACAAGCCAGCTCTTCTACATCATCGAGAATTAATTACAATTTTCCACGAGTTGGGTCACGGTGAGTGCGATTAACGCCATGAACCTTGATCTTAATAGACTGATACTTGAAAAGGCATACATGACCTCCTTGGAAGATCCAAGTATGCGATCTTCCACGGACATCGAACAGTTGCAGATTTCGTTGAAGCTCCCAGCCAATTGCTCGAATATTGGTGCTGGGTCCCGGAATGTCTCCAGATGCTTAGTTGCCATTATTCCTACGTCTCCGATAAACAGTGGCTTTATACCATTGCGCAGCCTCCTAAGGAGATCCCAGAAGATCTGGTCCACAGCCTTATTGCTGCTAAAGGTGTTAATCAAGGGATTCTCACTCTCAGGCAACTTGCATTCAGCAAATTTGACATGCAAATCCACTGCCCTAGCTCTCACGATCTCATTAAGTCAATGCGTACCGGCGATGTTTATAACTCGCTCCTGCAGAAAATGACACTTCTACAGGGCCCTGAGAATAGGGTAGACTGGGGGAATGGACATGTTACTACTTCACACTATATGTGGGGTCAAGAAGCGAACTATTATTCCTATCTCTAGTATGCTTTGTCGCCGTTTATACAGAGAGGCACATACTGATCATTAACTCGCCTCCTAGCACCCGTATATTGGCCGCTGACATTTGGCTTTCCAATTTCCACTCGAAACCAATGAGCCGTGATGCTGGTCTCCGATACCGAAAAATGATATTGGCACCTGGAGGAAGTCAAAACGAGATGACGGCGCTCAAGGAATTCCTGGGAAGGTCGCCCACGCTTGACGCATATCTTCGAGATCTCGGTGCTCGTGAATAAATCAAGCAGTTTCAAATCTAAATCAGTCGAGAATCCTCACAGACTTTACTCAAGCCTCGTGAAAGTACTAGTCGGGTAAGCATCGTATTTCGCTTCGGTAGTCCGTTTGTCGGTGTCGTTTGGCAAACCAGAATTTGTTGGTGGCACATAAGAGACCGGGCAGGATTTGAGGTACAAACAGTTGTAACTGGCCGATCGAGGAGTGTGTCTCATATGTATGGGATGCTGTATAGGGATATTGTAGTAAGAAGCTCCATACATAGGCCTGCCTTGGTAAATGACCACTAACGGGCTAGGCCATGCACGAGTGTTGAGGTGTGAGACAAGGCGGATAAAGTCTGCAGACTACTCCACTGCCATGATTCGTCCCGGGTGCATGAATTGCATAGAATAATCAAGCCCCTAGGCACGAATCGACGTTCGATATTAGTGGACGAGATACTGTTGGCTATGGCAATAATAGACCAATTTTAGCTGACGAGAAAATGCTCGGCTCGGCTCGATTCTGCCTAATACGGTTTAGTCAATTACCGTATTAGGAAGGCAGAAAACCAATCGGTATCCACTCTGTATTCCTTGGCATTTCGGCCGTTTCACCAAATGCTCCCGAGGGGTCGGATATCCGAAGTATCTGCATTTTTATACCTCATCACCCATCTAACTACCCATGGCCGATGGAACCGAAACCCAAGGGACAACCCCTCAGAGCGATCCGTCTCCCCAGGAGACGACCGCCTTTGAATCTGAACCAGACTCAATCCCCCCGTGATTAGGGGTTGGCATGCACGACCAGCCCCCTGGCAGGTGCAATTTACCTCTCCAGCAAGGCCAACGCCCAGTGAACCTGTCAGTCCAACTGCCAGGCAGACTGTTGGCAATATTACTAGAGCTTCGCCCCTTACAACTGAAGATGATCTCAGCCTACTACGCATTGCCATTCACTATAAAGATCGGTTCACTACGATGAAGGGTAATGCCGTTCTTTATGAGGCGATTGCCAAAGTATGGAGGGCCGATACTGGGCGGAAAGTCAATCACCAAACAGTTCATAAGCACATCACTGATAGGCTAAAGGAGCATCGCGCCTTGATTTCTATACCAGAAACTGGCCGACCTAAAATGAACGCTACCGAAGCTGCTATTTTTGACCATGCCAATGAGATATACGAAGCGCTGAGAGAGAAGTCAGTAGCAGAGGCACGACGAAAGGAGCTCGTTGATGAATTAGTGCAACAAGGAAGGGATAAAAGGCCTAGAGAACCGGAAAATTCTAGGGAGGAAGGTATGTTAAAATTAATTAGCATATTTATACTCTGTTTTACTAATTATAATATAGAAAGTGAGCGTCCGACAGCCCGGCCACGACCACTACCTCCCTCACCAGCACCTGCCTCGCCATCATTACAAACAGAAGTGGCCTTATTTCTTAGTATGATGAATAGTCGAGCAGCTATCGAGGCCTCGACTGGGGCCAAAAAGGAAGACATCACTAGGCTAGAAGCTCGAATTGATAGTATGGCTGCTACTATGGAGGGCATGATGGCTTTGCTTAGAACTCTTACGCAGAGGCCGTCAAGGCCCAATTAAGCTTCATTTTTATATAAACCGCTTTACGAACTGTATTGTGAACCGAGATAATCTGATCTAGGCCAAATCAAAAAGTTACCGGGTTATCTCTACGAATACAGTATCCTCAATGAATTACACATACAACATAGAGACTTGAATGTATCGCAAAATAGCAGTAGATCAAATTGGTATCCGTAATTATAAAAAGCACAAAAAAATCATTCTCATGACAGCATCTGACTCTTCGGAACAGGGCGAATCCAGGAAACGGCCATATTAGCCGCCAAAGATATAACACCGATGATCCACATGGATCGCGCATAGTCTGACCCGTTGTATCTGAAGATGATAGCAAAGACAATTCCTCCAAGGTTACCGAAACCACCAACAATTCCAGAAACAATACCATTAGCAAAAGGATGCACATGAGGCACAAGAGCAAAGTTGGCTCCATTGGAGGCCTCAAGGAAGAAAGCTAGTCCAGCGATGAGACCGAACATAGCCGCCTCCGTGGACGGGTTCGATAACCCGATCGCAAGCTGGAAAGCTCCCATCGACACCCCCAAAAAGGTAATCAGAAGCTTCTTGGACCAGACCTTGTCTGTGTACTTGTAGACCAAGTCACCGAATAGACCACCCGCGGGTCGGAAGACGACATTCAGGAGGCCGAACATGGCAGCCCACTGTCCCGATTTTGTTTGGTCCATGTGTGGGAAGTTCTCTGTGTAGTAAGATCCCAGGATGGAGTTGACTGCAAGCTCTGAGCCGAATGAACAAGCGTAGGGGATTGCTAGAGCCATGGTGGATAGACTCAGAGCCACGCTCAGGGCTTCTTGGCGAGTTGGGGAGACGACTGTCTCTTGTTTGAAGAGGTCCATCTGGCCCATTGTGGATGTATCGGCGTCTGAGATTTGTGGTGTCTGGACACCTTTCTTTTCGATGTCGATTGTTGCGGCGTTGTGGGGGGTCGTCATTCCGCTAGTAAAAGCGCCGGAGTTGATGTCGACGATGTTGCCGTCGGCGGCCACGGTGGTACCATTGGACTCTTTGACCCAGAGGTGTCTCTCAGACCACTTTCCTGTTGGTGTATCCTCGCAGAGGAACAACATGCATAGCGCGATGAAGGTGATGATGATGAATGGGATGACGTAGGCGACACGCCACGCTTTGTGGGAAGGGAGGCCGCTGGAGTGGACGAGAGAGTCGTAGATGGCGGGCATCAAAAAGCTGAATTTACTTGTTAGTACATTCATAGGATGAAAAGGAGAAAAGGGGGACACCTACTATGTGATACCTCCACCTGCATTACCCCAGCCTCCGGCGAGGGAATTGGCAGTACCGACAATGCTCTTGTCGAAGAAACCGGTGCACCAGACCTGGCATGGGACGAAGGTTCCTCCCAGAATTCCAACGAAAAATCGGAGGGCGATCAGGCCCTTGGGACCGGTGACCAGACCGGCCATGGCTGTAGGAATGGCTCCGCAAATGAGTAGTCCCACGAAGACCAAACGTGGGCCATAGCGATCACAGAGTGGCCCTGCAACAAATCGGACGAGTAGACTGTAGAGGTCAGAGGGGTACTCCTTTGATTGATTCCATAGTCTGATACTTACGTTGCTAGAAGTGCGACGATGTTTGAGTTGGCGACATCTGCTTGTGTCATATTTAAGTCTTTTTTGATGGTCACACTCAACTAGAAGCCGGATGGGATTAGAGACTGTGTATTTTCTTCATATTCCAAACATTTTCCAATTGTATCATGAACTTACCAGTGGTGGAAAGGCGTACCATGATAGGAATGCCACCATGAAGCCGAGCCATGAGAAGAAGAACACCCGTCCATATTGATCGAAGGGGTTCAATACAGGGATAGATTTGGCTTTGCGGGTACTTGGGTTAATTTCTGGTGATACAAAGAGACGTTTAACAAAGTTGGTTGCCATTTTGGTGGCCTTTGTATAGTCGAGCGTTTGAGGTAGAGGTAGGCTCGGGAGCTGATATTCTAATAAAAAAAGGCTCAGATAATTTGATATAGCTTTGATGATTAAATGTAAACAAGAGTTGTTTTTGGAAATTTAGGAGAAAGATGCAAGTTGAAAGCTGAATAGACCTTGGTATCTATATAGACGTTTATTCTGCTGTATTTGCTGAAGCATAGATCTCAGATGTATCTTGCCATGACACATGGAACAACAATCAGTCTGATATTCCTGCTGTAAGTCAAGTCGTCCAATCATCGTAGATAGCTACGTGCTGTCAGTCGAAAACGGTTAGTCAAGAGTTACTACCGAGTATATCTCAGGTCGCTGATTTGATATGCAAGGACAAGGTTACCGCAAGGATCATCAGATCCTTGAATGGTAAACTTACTTTTTGCCTCAGACTTCCTGAATCTTCCGCTGTATCCTGCAATATAATTCTGATAGAGATAAGAGTATGGATTAGAACGACCTATAACAGTTTAGGATGTATAATATGCCAAGTGCCATGATTGGAGGGAAAGTCTGATGGTATGAACCAATCTACTTCATGTAACTCCGCGGACCTTCAATTGACGAATTTAGACTTGACTCAGACAATCATACCGAGTCTGGGGGTGGACCTTTAGCTCTACGGTGGCCAGGAATTCATATCGTTGATAAACGCGAGCCTCCTCATTGGATGCCAAGCCAACCGAGATAGGGACCGAAGAACGAGCTCAGCCCAGCGGGTCTTTGCATTAATGTCGATCTGATATCAGGAGCTCCGCGGAAATACTCTTAAATATAGTGGCTCCAGTTGATTCGGGATGAGACGGTGAACCCTGATGAACCAAGATCTGTTACTCCGTATCATCCACGCCAAAATTAGGGCTTCTGTCGTCAGCATAGTAACGCAGGTGCTTCCTAAAAATCACTCTAGGAGGGTCTGTTTTTTTATTTTTATTTATTTTTACATATTCTTAGTACATATGTGCGAAGGTCTATCTCCACGGGACACTGAGATAAGAGATCTCGACGTTGACTGTGCGAAGAACCTTCCAACGTTGGAATCCATGGATACTCCGGATAGCAGTTCCAAGGTTCCAAGGAAGGTTTGTGCATCCGCCGAATAACCTAGTAACCTAGTATATTAGTTATATCGGAGGGTTAAACAGATATCCAACATCATCACTTAGGAAACTATTCATAGGGGCAGTGCGAAAAGATCCGTGGCTATTTTTGGTTAATATCTCCAATGCCGTGGAAGTAAAAAACACGTTGCTCCACCAGAGGTTGGATTTGAACATTTTAATGAAGAACTAGAGAAATCAATAATAATCCGGAATCGACAAATGTATCTAACAGAAGACTTCGTGGTTTAATATCGTGGTAGATGATCCAGTTGTTACCCATAGATATGTGTTGAGGTCACCGTTGTTCATATATTGAAGCATGAGATATTCCCTAGAATGATCTACCATCTGAACAAGCTTCTCATAAGATCTAAGATCACGGTATATACTCGCGGCTTTGGCAATATCTACATAGATCTGATCCTCCATTGTTTGGGGGAAGCAATAATGAAAGAAGTTCATGTAAAGCTCATATATTCTCAATTGTTCTCATAAGGCCATTAATTATCTCGATCCCATACGCCAACCTGCTCCATCGCAAAATTCCAAAGAAATTGACATGCAACATAACAACTACCAATCAATCGACTTGGCTGGCTGCACCGCTGGTGCACGAGTCAAGAAACCATCAGTAACCTTCTTCCCCTTCATACCCTTGAACTTCTTATCAACCTTATGGAAAGGATCCTCCGCCTCGCCCTTACGAACTTTCCACTTCTCCGTCCCCAAAATCGAATCCAACTCCTCAATCGGCGGGAGTTTGATATACACCCAGCCATCATCCCTCTCCTCAACAGGGAACGTAGCGATATTCATGCTCTCATCGTTTGAGCACCGACCCGCCTGCTCACCGTTGAGCTCGAAGTTGCGCTTGTGATACGGACACGACACCCAGTATTTCCCAGCATCGTCATCACCAACAAGGCCATCAGAAAGAACGAAAGCTCGCTTGTGCGGACACATCTGCTGCGTCGCATAGAACTTGCCCTTGATCTTGAAGACGGCAAGCTGCGTGTCGCCGCGCTTGACATTTGCCGATGAGACCTGAGGTGGCTCGTCGGAGAAATGATCGGCTCGGACAACCGGCTGCCAGGAGACGCTTGACCACTTGTGGCCTTTGAAATCCTCTCGCTCGGCAGAGTCCTTGGGCCAGTATGTGGGTCGTTGCTGAGATCGTTCTTGGACAACTTCGACTGTGTCGACCGTTTCATCTGTGTTTGCGAATTGCTGGAAGACCTTTCGGCGCTTGGGGTCTTTGACGGTCTCGGTCCACTCGCAGAAATAGCTATCGACGAGTTCGTGCATTTGCTTTTCCATGTCGGCGCAGATTCCGAGTTTATCATCCACGATCACTTCTTTGAGGTATTTGATTCCACCGGGGAGATTTTCGATCCATCGTGCTGTTCGTTGGAGTTTGTCGGCGGTGCGGATGTAGAAAATCAAGTAGCGGTCGATGATGGGCATCACCATATCCGCTGGTACGTCTGTAACAAGCAGTTCGGCGTGTCTGGGCTTTGCACCTCCGTTGCCTCCAACAAAGATGTTGAACCCAACCTCAGTAGCAATGAGTCCAAAGCTGGCAGTTATTAGTTATGAGTGTTATTTTAACCATCGTGGGATATTTTTGCACTCACTCCTTGTTTTGGGCTTCGGCACATTCTCGAACACAGCCAGATACAGCTCCCTTGAACTTGTGTGGTGCACGAATACTCTTGTATCGCTCTTCAAGGCGAATTGCCATGCCGACACTGTCACCGACACCGAAGCGACACCATGTGGTTCCAACACAACTCTGGACATTCACTGTCAGCTGGTATTCTCTTAGAAGAATACATGTAACAGGCATAACATACCTTGATTGCTCGAAGAGCCTTTGCATAAGCGTGTCCACTCTCCATGCCCGCATCCACAAGTTCCGTCCAGATATTCAGAAGATCCTGCTTCTTCGCACCGAACATGTCGATGCGCTGGGCACCAGTGATTTTGCAATAAAGACCGTATTTCTTGGCCACGGATCCGATAGCAATGAGCTTATCAGCGGTTATTTCACCACCTGGAATTCGGGGTACCACGGAGAATGTGCCGTTTCTTTGAATGTTGGCGAGGAACTTGTCGTTTGTTTCCTGCAAGTCGTTGACTCCCTTGTCCATGATGTGAGGGTTGAATAGACTAGACAGAATGGATGCAATTGCGGGCTTGCACAGTTCGCAACCAAGAGAGTCTGGTTTATTTCCGACGGTTTTCATGATGTCGACGAAGGATTTCAGTTGCTTGATGGCCACGACGTTGTATAGATCGGCTCGGGAGTAAGGGATATGTGAGCACACTGAGCATGTTAGTGATGACACGAGCGAGAGTACTAGGGAAAGTTGATACTTACGGTTGTTTGATACCTCTTGTCCCATGTCGAGCATTGTTTTGTTGAAGATTGACTGAACAAGAGGCATGCAACCACCACAGCCTGTTCCTGCTTTCGTGCATGACTTGACTTGTGCAATGGTTGTGCATGTGCCATTCTTCACATTCTCGACCACATCTCCCTTGGTGACATTGTGGCATGAACAGATCTGGGTGCTGTCATCACTGTAGAGATGAATTAGAATCTGTTCCAAATAGCCGCATTACCGATACTCACAGGTCATCTGCATTTTCCTCCCCGCCATTCTGGGCACCGAGGATGAATTGACTTGGAGGAACCTCGAGTTCTTTCTGAAGCTTAACCATCTGGTTTAACTTTAGATAGTCTTTGGTATCTCCAATCATCATGCCACCAAGTAAGAACTTGCCGTCCATGGTGAACAAGTACTTTTTGTACACCCCACTGAAGGGATCCTTATATGTCAAGGCCTTGACAGGGGGTTCATCTCGTGGATTATCCCCTCCCAGACCAGGAACAGTGGAAGGTCGAGCACCGGGAAGGAACTTCGGCCCATCCCTGTCAGCAAAGAAGTCACCGAAACTGGCGACATCAACTCCGAGCAGCTTCAACTTTGTGCTGAGATCCGGCCGCGTGAAACTTCTACGCTGCTTGTCTGGGTTGGTCAGATTGAAAGCGAGCACATCGGCCATCTCAATGCCTGGAGCAATGATTCCGAATGTCTGGTTCTCCCAGCTTGCGCATTCTCCGACAGCGTAAATATTTGGGATCGAGGTTTGCAGACTATGGAAGTTAGACGGCAGATCGTTCAAGAGGATTGAGAGACGAACCTTTCATCGATCACAAATCCTCCACGCTCACCACACTGGATTCCAATGTCTCGACCAAGCTCATCTCGAGGTTGAACTCCAATCTATACCTCAGTCAGTACATCCATCACCAGAAGTTAAGAAACAAGGACACATACCGCAAAGCAAATACAACAGCACTCAATCCTTTCACCATCCTCGAAAGTAATACCAATCACATTATTCCCGTCATCGGTATGAACAATCTTCACCCGTTTCTGGTGGAGAACATCAAGTCCCAACTCCTGGATCTTGCGAGTGACCAATGTCCCTGCATCTCCATCAAGTTGTCGCGCTAGGACCCATTTATTCCGATCGATCAATTTTACATTTCCAAAGTCCTCCAGATCTGTCATGGCCTTCGCAGCTTCTAAGCCGAGCAGTCCGCCACCGACTGTGACAGCGGTTTCGCCCTTATGCTGAGCTGCGAAGTCGATGAGGCGTTCCAGGTCTGAGATAGTTCGATATACAAAGACGCCTTTGGCATCGTGACCGGGCGTGTGTGTTGGGAGGGTGGCATCGGAGCCTGTTGCGAGGACGAGGATATCATAGTTTATTGTAACACCGGTGGAGGTTTGGACGGTTTTGTCCGTGGGATTGATTGATGTTACTCGTGTGTTGAGGTGGTGATCGAAGGCTCGTTCTTTGAACGAGTCATACTAATAAGGGTTGTTTATTAGGTGTTGTGTTTTCTCCATTCTTGAATAATTGGGTGGCTTACCCATTCCGTTGGATTGAGGTATAGATCCTCAATCTTGCGATGTTCGAAAAACGTTGAAAGCCCAACACGATTGTATGCTACGTGGGCCTCTTCGCCAATGACGAGAATGTCGTATTTTTGTTCTGTATCCTGCTTGATAATCTTCTCACTGGTTGTTGTTAGAGGAATATCTCATGTCCGTTGTTGAAAACCCTTACATGAGTGAAATAGCCACCATTCCAAGCCCAACTATTACAATTTTCTGGCGTTGGATATAGTTCGCGGGACTGGGACTGCCATCAACTGGCTCCCCATATCGTAGTCCATCCAGTACAGGCATGGCTGAGACTGAACAATGTGAAAGTATGAGACAAGCACTGACTACGGGAACACGGCAGTCATTCTAATTTTAAGAAAATTAAATGCCTCGTTCGACTCGGCTTGATACTACATGATCTGTGACACTACATGGTGAGTCGTATAAATCAACCAATGGAGGCTAATCAGAGTGTGAAGCCGGAAAAAACAGGAACGGCACATATCCTCCCTGATAGTCAGGAGATTAGTCTGATCTCCGCGGAGATGATGGTTTTATGTCGACTGTGATTGGCTGGTAGGGTTACAGGCTTATCTCGACGTTCTGATAAGAATGAACAATAGACATGACTTGACTTTAATGAAATTCTGATAGAAAAATAATTGTGGAGGAATGTGGATCAAAAGAGGGTTTGGAATCCGCGGAGATCTAAAAGTCCTATGCTGATGGTCATACTGGATGGGGCTGAGGGTCACTGAGGGTCATAGACCCTAAATGCTGCTATTCGCAGTCAAATGTGGATATTTACACGTTAAGAACTGTTTCGATTTATTCTACTCAGTTTTTTAGTTTTTATCAAGTTACTTGTCTTATTCTGGAAGAAATTTCGACGCTGTTTATTATATACCTACAATTTGATAGCACAAAGCAGCGTAGGAGCCTCGCCTCAGCACCATCATGGCCAGCATAACCACACAAACCATAACAGAATCCGAGACAGTCTCTTTCAAAAATGGCACAATCACAGTCGAGGACATCATCCCAAGTCCAGGAGAGCCCGACATCCCACTCCCACCACCATCAAAGAACCCCGTCGACATCTTGGATGTGGATAAAGGCACACCGGATAACCATGTACCTCGCGATCCACGATTGATTCGGTTGACGGGAGTTCACCCATTCAATGTGGAACCACCATTGACAGCACTGTATAAAGAAGGTATGGTATCCATTCCCATCTGTTATACCGAAGCCGACAAGCTAAGTCGATACCTAAGGCTTTCTCACATCCCCGGAACTGTTCTATGTTCGGAACCACGGGCCAGTGCCCCAGGTCCGCGATGAGGATATTCCGGATTGGGAGATTAGCATAGAAGGGTGAGTGCCATCGGGATCATACTTGCATGTTTCGGGTCCCGGGTAGCTGATGGATGAGCTAGGTTGGTTGAGAAACCATTAGTCCTGAACTTCCGAGAAGTGCTTCAGAAGTACAATCAGATCACCGCGCCAATCACACTCGTATGTGCGGGCAACAGACGCAAAGAACAGAACACAGTTCGGAAGTCGAAAGGCTTCTCATGGGGTCCGGCTGGTTTATCGACGGCGCTATTCACAGGGCCTATGATGGCGGATATTCTGCGCAGTGCGAAGCCACTTCGACGAGCGAAGTATGTCTGTATGGAGGGTGCGGATAAACTGGTGAGACTTCCTTATATCATGTTCTGAGGGTGCCAGAAACCATCCCCGAGCTGAGACTAACATATCCCATAGCCGAATGGATTTTATGGAACTTCAGTCAAATTGAACTGGGCCATGGATCCAAATAGAGGAATCATGTTGGCTCATAAGATGAATGGCGAAAACCTTCGACCAGACCATGGCCGTCCTTTGAGGGCAGTGGTGCCTGGCCAAATCGGAGGTCGGAGCGTGAAGTGGCTGAAGAAGTTGATTCTGACTGATGCCCCAAGTGATAACTGGTATCATATCAATGATAACCGAGTGCTCCCGTAAGTCCCTCATTATACAATCGTGCATTGACTTTTACTAACAGCGCCAGGACAATGGTGTCGCCGGAGATGTCCGCCCTGGATCACAAGTGGTGGACCGATGAGCGATATGCTATTTATGAACTCAACGTGAATTCGGTTGCTGTGTACCCACAACACGAGGAAGAGATCGATTTATCCACAGCCGGACCCACGTATACAGTCAAAGGATATGCATACGCCGGCGGTGGCCGGAGGATAACAAAGGTTGAGATTTCTCTAGACAGAGGCAAATGTATTCACCCTCGCCGGACTCAAGGATGGAACGTGGCTAACGTCTGTGATCCTCTAGCATGGCGCCTCTCCGAGATCGAATACGCAGAAGATAAATACCGCGACTTTGACGGCGACCTGTTCGGCGGCAAGGTAGACATGTGGTGGAGGGAAGCATCTTTCTGCTGGTCTTTCTGGTCACTGGATGTCCCAGTGGCAGACCTAGAGACTAGCGATGCAATCCTAGTCCGTGCAGTGGACGAGGCGCTGAGCGCCATGCCGCGTGACATGTACTGGTCTGTCCTGGGCATGATGAATAACCCATGGTTCAGAGTGGCGATCACGAAAGAAGGAAATACGTTGAAATTTGAGCATCCCACACACCCATCCAAAGCCGGAGGGTGGATGGAAAGAGTCAAGAAGACTGGTGGGGACTTGCTCAATGGTAACTGGGGTGAAAGGGCTGAAGGCGAGGAGCCCGTCGAGCCTGAGCCTGTGAAGGAAATAAACATGAAGAAAGACGGCGTGAACAGGCAAATCGACTTGCAAGAGCTAAAGGCTAATAGCACCAGCGAACAGCCCTGGTTTGTTGTAAATGGCGAAGTGTATGATGGTACAGGCTTCCTCGAAGGTCATCCCGGAGGAGCGATCAGTATTACATCTTCTGCTGGTTTGGATGTATCCGAAGACTTCCTTGCAATCCGTGAGTCACAATTAAAATACCATCACACTATTGCGCCGCTAACTTCCCCCCAGACAGTGAAACTGCCAAGGCAATGATGCCGGATTACCATATTGGCACATTAGACAAGGCATCTCTCGAAGCGCTGAAGAGCGATTCGGCCTCAGGCTCTGATGAGCCACGTGAAGTGTTCCTTCAGTCACGAACATGGACAAAAGCCACCCTCACAGAGAAGAGGGATGTGTCCTGGGATACACGGATATTCGTATTCGACCTGGAACATAAGAAGCAGACACTCGGCCTACCGATTGGCCAGCACCTGATGATCAAAGTCCAGGATCCATCCAATAATGAGGCAGTCATCAGATCCTATACGCCAATGTCAGACACAAACCTGATAGGCAAGATGGAGTTACTCGTGAAGGTCTACTTCCCAACGGATAGCATTCCAGGAGGAAAAATGACCATGGCTCTCGACAAGCTTCCACTCGGCTCAGAGATTGACTGCAAGGGCCCGACAGGCCGGTTTGAATATCTCGGCAACGGTCGGGTCTCAATCAGCGGTAAAGAGCGCCAGCTCCGCTCTTTCAAGATGATCTGTGGAGGCACTGGCATCACACCAGTCTTCCAGGTTCTGCGTGCTGTCATGCAAGACACGCAAGATCCCACGACGTGTGTTGTGCTAGACGGAAATAGGCAGGAGGAAGATATTTTGTGTCGTTCTGATCTTGATGCTTATGTGGAGACCGATTCTCGGAAATGCACTGTCGTGCATACGTTGACTAAAGGGTCTGATACCTGGACTGGTCGTCGGGGCCGCATTTCTGAGGAACTTCTCGCGGAGTATGCGGCTCCAGAAGAGCAGAGTATGGTTCTGGTCTGTGGCCCTGGGCCTATGGAGAAGTCTGCTCGCAACATTCTTCTCGCCCAAGGCTGGGCCGAGTCGGATCTTCACTTCTTCTAGGTTTGGGGCGGGCTTGGATTATGTCTATTTTGCACATTAGAGCATGGAGCGTTTGGAGTTTGAGCTGTACGTTAATAATGAGTATGAGGCAGATAACATGCGAGCCAGAAAGGCATAAAGACATTGCGCTTTCATTTGCATAGAAACGAAGTGAATTTGTGAAGAATCTCGTCAATCATAAATCATAGCATGTCCAAGCAGTACGCATAAAACAGTGATAGAAGCTCTAGGTCAGGTCCAATGGGTTGTTCTTTGCACATTCTAAATGTGCAGTAACGGCTTCCTTCGATCAATAGTAGTTTTTCACGTCTAGTCTCACCCGTAGATGCTCAAAGACACTAGTTGGGTCTGTCCGCGAAGAGAAGAATTCCCCTGATTTGGCCATTGATTTCGAAGTGGCCTTTCCGGACTCCAGGCTGCGAAGGTAGTTGACAAAGGCGGAGGTCTGCTTTCTAAAAGACTGGTACAGGTGGAGAACAGCTCCTTCGCTTTCGTTGCGCATCCCGATTCCATCTGCTCTTGACAGAAGGCTGAAGCCGAGAATAGTACCGAAAATGGATTCAAGCAGTTTGGCTGCCTGTACATGGCGCTTGCTGAGGAACAACGCGAACAGCATTTGGTCAAGCATGTCTTCGTGATAATCGCGAAGTCGTGGTACCGAGTGCGCCGCTTCAATCGTACCATCAATATCACCGCGATTGAGGCAGTGCTCAATCTTGGCAAGTGTGTCTTGGAAGCGCTGCCAGATGGATCCGATGCCAATATGGAAGCAGTAATCACTGACCGCTAGCACAAAGTGCTGGGCATCCACCCTAAATCTCTGGTATACATTGTATGTTTCTCCTGCTAGAGATCCTCGAGCAGTGGAATCCCGGATAAGTCCTTTGACGGCAGAAACCATGCGGATTAACCGAAGCAAATGCTTGAAGAGACGATCATACATATTCAAAGAGCGAGCAGTAATGAGAGATTCAAGGACTTCTGGCGGCGTGTACTGCAGCCGAAGGAAGTCCAAAGCCTCTATTGCATTCGGGTTTTTACATCGCTCGATTTCTTCGTCTGTCAGTTCTCGAATTCCGAAGCTCAGGCCGCCAGGCAACTCGTTATCCTTCTGGATGTGGGTTTTCTCGTCATCCTCTGTGTTTGTGCTGCCAAAGTAACAATCTCCCAACAGGCCAATCAACACGAGTCGCAACTCTGAACTGGCTGGAGGCCATGTATCCCGACTGCCGAGGCGTAAACCGGTGTCAACACCACTGCGCACTTTCCCAGCCTTTCGCTCTCCACTTTCCATTTCCGGGTCGAATAGGGAATTAGAAAGGCGGGCGACAAATGAGCCCTCTCCCAGCAACTGGAAGCGCCATTGCATGTTCAGATGATGGCGGATTCGATGCTCTTTGAAGAGAAGGTGCAGGCAAGAGTAGTCGATGAGAAGTGCCTGCGACGAAAGAATGGGTGCAAGAGATAGATGGAGGCCAGATGCTAATTCAGGACCGAGATAACTTGTTGCATTGGTGTTTTCGGTTTCAACTCCCCGGGCTTTATCAAGCAGTTGCTTAAAATCATCTTTTGAAAGAGCCTTGTTATCTGTGACCGGCCCTGAAGCATTCTTTTCATCGTCTATGTCGAAGAGTTCAAAGGCTGCCGTTGTAACTTCTGTGCCGGTGATTTGATCGACACCCTGGGTGACGACATTTGATGGCGAATCCTGCAAGCCTAAATCACCTTTATGATATCTCTTAATCTCGGCGCGGAGCCTTGACTCGTACTCCTGGGCTTTCGTTTGAATTTGCTCAATATCAGCCCAAGTGGTCGCACAATGCAGATGAAGACCACCAGTTCGTGAGAGAACATCACGCCGTGCGATGGGATGACGAGGGTGGGATCGTTTCAATAGTTGAAGACTTCGCCCGCTTTCAAAGATGGAACGGGCTTGGTCGGCCGGGATGAAAGACGGCATGTGGTCCGCTTGATAGATGTGGTCGATTCGTGCTGGCCCAGTCTTGAACTTGACAGCATCATGAGTATTCAGTCGGACGAAGGTTTTGCCGCTTGCCATGGATGCTTTCAGAGCTGCGTCTTCGGGTCTAAGCCCAATCCAAGTCTCAATGAATTTGAACCATGGCTGGGTCACTCGAATCACAATCTCACGCACAAGGTTCTCCATCCAGCCAAACTTCTGGGCAAAAAGGGCTGCACGTTCCATGACAATTGACATGACTTGCGCGTCCGAGACAGCCCTTTGCGCAGCACCAACAATACCTGCCAGGACATCTACCAAGTCCCCGCAGCGGTGAAATAACGCCTTTATTTGTAGGAGTGAGGCAATATTCTTTGACTGATTGGAGATCTGTTGCTCAAGGTTGAAGATTATTACAGCAACCGTGCTGCTTAATGTGAACAAAGCAGAAAGTTCTTTGCATTTGGCTGGCGGGTCTTGCGCAAACAACCGCATACGCTGCATATTAGTACCACATTGTAGCACATATTCAATCACATTTTCCAATGCCAATGAGCTAATACCAGAAACCCGGATATCCTTCAAATGTCTTTCAAATTGGTTGGTGCGTTGCTCGTAGCGAAAGAATGCAGAGCTCCAGCCAAGCCCGAGACGAAGCAGTGATCGAATGAACACATCTGTTCGAACCATTCGAGTTGGTACACCATCTCTCTTTGCAGTGTTTTGCTGTGCCAAAACTGCATCGAATCCCATTGGCCCAGATTCACTAAAGTAAGCAGACACAGGCTCTTGGAAAGACCTGTGTTGATACCTCTCCCATGATTTCTGCGGAGGTATTTGACCGGGGTCTTCCTGAAGTAAATCCAAGGACCATATATCGCTCTCATCTCCTGAGATGTCTCTGTATGAATCACAGGTGGCGTCAGACTCGCCGTCTATGGAGGGATTGATGATCGAGTCGGTAAATGACTCAGGTTTGTCCAAGCCGGTTGGAAAGAGATCCAGCTTCCATACAGGGTCGATCTTATCTGTGGACTGTGGGTATATCTCAAAGCAAGATGTAGTATCATCTATGAGAAAAGAGTGTTATTGAAGGTTCTAGGGAATCTGCGGTTGACACTTACCACTTAGAGTAGTGTTCCATGGTAGCGATCCCAATGGCTGTAGAGCTTCTATGCTGAATTTGGAGAGTCTCCAGAGGCTTTCACTGGAGAAGGGATCCAGGTCATGATCACAATCCATAGTGAGACCATGCTCAGATGAGCGAGATGTTTGACGCGTGAAAGTTCCAAGGTCCCGCGACGGAGATGGCTATCGCCGCGCACAGACCCTTGATAACAGAAAGTGCCCTCGCCTTACTCGAAGCTCAACCATTACCTCCCCTCTCCAATTTCATTCTTTCCTACTTCCTGTGGTCCTTAAACATTGCACTTAAGCTACAATGCCTCCAAGGAAAAAGACCAAGCGTGTGCACTCGCCTACACCCCAAGACGATACAGTGGCGGAGTCGAGCGCAAACACTCCGTCAAGCGACAGCGTCGGCAAGTCAGACACAGACTACGACCTCATCACAGATCCTTGGACAGACGAACAAGAAACTGCGCTCCTCAAAGCCATCATAAAATGGAAGCCAGTCGGTGAGTCCAATTTCCCATCTCTCTTAGGTTGACAACGCAGCTAACCGTCTCGCCCCATAGGCCTACACAAACACTTTCGGATGCTCGCAATCTCGGATTACCTCAAGAGCCAAGGATACGCACCCTCCACAGCGGAACATATGCGGATTCCAGGGATCTGGAAGAAGCTAGGCTCATTATACAACTTGGAAGCTCTTGACGAGCGGGTAAGCGTTGATCGATACTTTGTCCGCGCAGGTTCATTTTGCTGATTAGTGATGCCTTCACAGGAAGATTCAGTAATCACCGATGTCAACGAAGACGATGAAGGATCCGGCGAGATGTATTGCACATTTGAGCTCCCGTATGACGAGTATGGTGATATGATGTTTGAAAGGCGGCTTGCGATGGAAGAGTCGTTGTCGCCAGTTACTAGTCGTGCTAGTCGTGCAGGCGGATCGCGGCGAGGAAGCACAGTCGCAGATACAGATGGTAAGGAGCGATATAACCTGCAGGCTGGCGTACAACCCATAAACTGACCTCTTGCCCGCCACAGAACCAAGGTCTTCTCCCGCCCCGTCTCGAGGTCGCATATCCCGCCCCTCCACGCGTGGAACACGCTCAACTCGGCTGCAGGTTGAAATTGGCCCAGGGAGTCAAGGCAAAGTATCAGACGAGGGGGGCGATTCGGCAGAAGACACTGGTGCGAATGATGAGGATGACGAGGAGGGTGAGGAGGGCGAGGAGGGCATTAGCGACGAAGATGAGGGCGAGGGCGAAAAAGGTGGTTCGCGGAGCACCCGAGCGCAGACATCTCGATCCAAAGCCAAAGATAACAGGCCATCGACTGGCACCGCGACACGCAGGACTGCCCGACGGCGTTAACATGGCCAAGTTTTCGATATGGGCTTTGGACTTTGATACCTATGGAGTTTGGGGGATGGCGTTCTCTTTTGTTTTAGTGATGTGTATGACTATGCAGGCATCTTGTACCCTATTGCTACAGTAGCAGAACCGATCAATCTACGATACCGATCTACCAAGATATGATTGAAGGAGGTTCAGGGTTGTTTAAGGTTCAGGCGCCTCCAGGTAACCAAAAGTAGGTATATTTCGATCGCTATAGCTCTAATGTCGTTCGAAGGGTACAAAGGGAATAGATCAGGGGGTCATAGTACAAGGAGTGTCAGTAGCGCTTGATTTACAGGCGCTTGATGATAGCTCCAGCGTACTCGTGGGTCTTGGCCTTGCCGCCAAGATCACCGGTGAGGGTCTAAAGGTCACGGGGTTAGTAATGCGCGGTAACTGTAGGAATAGTTGTAAAATCTCACCTTGCCCTCGGCGAGAGTATCGAAGATAGCCTTCTGGATGCGGTTAGCGTGGTCGTGGAGACCCATGTGCTGCAGCATCATGATACTGCTAAGAAGCATAGCAGTGGGGTTGGCGAGGCCCTTGCCGGCGATATCGGGGGCGGAGCCGTGGACGGCCTCGAAGATGGAGCACTCGTCACCAATGTTACCGGAGGGGGTGAGACCGAGACCACCGATCAGACCGGCGCACATATCGGACAGAATGTCACCGTACAGGTTGGGCATAACGAGGACCTTGTCGTTGTAAGGGGTAGGGTCGGTGACGATACGCAGGCATGAGTTGTCCAGCAGCTCAGCGTCGAACTCAATATCGGGGAATTCCTTGGCGATCTCACGGGCGGTGTTGAGGAACAGACCGTCGGACATCTTCATGATGGTGGCCTTGTGGACAACGCGGACCTTCTTCTTGTTGATGGACTGCGCGTACTGGAAGGCGAAACGGAGGACACGCTCGGAAGCCTCGCGGGTGATGAGCTTGATGCTCTGCACGACACCGTCAACGACAACGTGCTCAATACCGGAGTATTCACCCTCGGTGTTCTCACGGATGAGAACAGTGTCGACGTTGTCGTAGGGGGTCTTGTAGCCAGCAATGGAGCGGCAAGGACGCAGGTTGGCGAACAGGTTGAAAGTACGGCGGAGAGTCAGGTTCAGGGAGACGTGACCCTTGCCAACGGGGGTCTGGAAAAGCGAAGTTTAGTATCGCAGTCCAGATGCGGGATATATGTGGGGAATTTGAAGCCGGAACATACAGCGAGAGGACCCTTGAGGGCGACGTAGTTGCGGCGCACACTGGCAATGGCATCGTCGGGGATGGCGGTCTTGCCATCCTTAAGGATAGGGGTGACATCAACGGATTCCCACTTGATGGGGGCCTATCATTGACTTAGTATTTTGATCGCATGGAAGAGTTGAGATGTTGCGAAATCGCTACCTTTGCGGCCTCGAAGATGTTCTTAATGGACTGAGAGATCTCAGGACCAATACCATCACCCTCAATCAGAGTAACAGTGTACTTGCCCTATTTCAAAACATCAATTAGCATTGTCATAATTATACACGTGGTGATGTTCTCGACTGGTGGTCGGTGTGGGCTGCGCGGCTGGCACCGGCATAAGAGGAGAAAAACGGGTTCGGGTGGGAGAAAAAACGTACATCAGGACCCTTCTGACCCTTGAACTTGGCAACAGCCTCCTGTGCAGGGCTGGCGTAGAAGCGGATCTGTTTAAAAGGTCGACATTTAGTCAATTGAGCATTGATAGCGATTGAGTTGT
Source organism: Penicillium sp. CMV-2018d (assembly GCA_028827225.1). Taxonomy (NCBI): domain Eukaryota; kingdom Fungi; phylum Ascomycota; class Eurotiomycetes; order Eurotiales; family Aspergillaceae; genus Penicillium; species Penicillium hesseltinei. The sequence continues at coordinate 2,589,754 of JAPZBW010000002.1, read as the reverse complement.
CTTGAGAGGGTTGGTACCTGCGCGATAGGAGCAGCAAATCGGGGGGCCACGCGGGACGGGCGCATGCACTGGCGAGCGACAGAGAAGTTCCGGGCAGCGATCATCTTGAAAGATCCCTTCTATTTCTTGGGGAGAAGATTATAGGTGGTGAGGGGGAGGAATGAAAGAAGGAGAAGGGGAGAAAGAATCAAATCTCTCGGCGCCGCACCGATCCGACCGACCTGAGCTCAGACCGCATTGGTGGTTTCAATTTCCCCCCCGGCCCGAGTCCACTCTTTGACCTGGTGTCCACTCTTGACTACCAGCTATAGGGTCTCAGCATTTGATTAGGGTTCTGCTATCAGATCTCGGTCACCTGCAGAGAGACCACCCTGATTCTTCTTTGTATTACAATTCGTCCTAGCTACTGCACACCTGGCAAGAATGGCGGACCTCGACGTCGCAAGCCACTACAACCTACCTTCCGAGTTCCCCGAGGAATGGCCGGCATCTTTAGACGTGGCCGATGAGCCAGAAGAGCAGCCCGTTCAGAGAACAGACTCCCGTCCACGCAAGTCCCGATACATAGCCCTCGAACGCAGTACCAGTGATTGGAGAAGCAAGTTTGGTTCACGAAGAGGAAAGGAGGGCAGAGACAATGCGCGGGAAGATGAGCCCGATCCCTTGGGTACAAGCGACAGCGTTCTCCGGATTCTCAAGCAGCGAGGAGTGCCATTGGAGGAAGAAGGCAAATCACGGTACCTGCTGTCATCGACATCATTCTCACCCGCACTATTCCTATCACAGGCGCATCACTCAGCCTCTATCGAATCGCTGATGGGCGGCCTGGATAACCTGTCGCATTCCATCGACCAGAAGTCGGCGTCACTGAAAGTACTGGTGGAAGCCAACTTTGAGCGTTTCGTGCGTGCCAAGGCAACTATCGATAGCGTCTACACCGAGATGAGAAACCAGGGCGTGGATAAGGACCCGCGTCTGAGTCCCCGCAGGTCAGGACATTTCCGGAGCTATTCAGGTCAGCACCGGAGCGTATCTCCCGCCCCAATGGCTGCCAAAAAGACCGCTCTTGTCAAGGAGAGCGAGTTCGGCATGAAGGGTATTAGAGGTCCTTTGGTTGAGGCTTCTGTCAAGGCTGAAGAGGTGTGGGGACCGGCTCTTGGGGGTCGGGAACGAGAGAAGGTACTGAAGTCGGTGGTGGAGACTATGGAGAAACACCGCGATGTTTATGAAATTGGAAGCCACTTGTCCAAGTCCATCCAGCAACGTGATTACGATTCTGTCTTTGAGCAGTATACCAAAGCAAGGACACTCGCCAATCGGGCAAAAAATATCGCAGAGCAGGCATCCACCTCCCGCCGACACCTAAACGACTCTGAGACACACACTATTCTGGCCATGGGCCGGATGTGGATGGATGTTGACCACCAAATCCACGACTTTAAGCGTGATCTCTGGAGACGTCTTGCCGATGCCCCCACTACATCAACGACAAGCACCGCCTTAGGACCTGTGGAGGAACACATGGAGTTGATCGGGGCCTTGTTGGAACTTGGTGTCGAGGACAACCCTATCTGGACATGGCTTCAGAGTCGTTATGAATTCTTGAAGACAAAGATCGCAGGATTCTGTGACCGATGCAAGGTCGAAATTGAAGTATTAAGAAGAAGACTTGCTGGCGGAGAGAGACCAACCCCACAGGCCACAGCATCATATCTCCGCCTGGCACCTCGAGATGGTACGGTAGAAATACCAGGGAGACTAGACACAGATCAAGTCATTGAGTTGTGGGAATGCATACAAACTTTCCTAACCCGACTTCTGTCTTCGCAAAGTGGTCTACTGGGCGAAGTGTTGGATTTCTGGGAAGTCGCACAATCATTCATTGATGGGAATCGACAACGGCTTTTGCCCGCCGGGTTTGAAGGGGAGAGTCGCAAACATCACCAGCTTTCAGGCGACAATATTGAGGAACTAGAGAATGGTATTGCTGTGTTGGTGAATATAATTCGAGAGAACGTCGTGGCTCTCTTCACGGAACCCCCAACCGAAGATATCTCCCTACTCTTCTCGCCAATTCCGGCAAGTCCATCAACCCCAGAGTCGAGGGGCATTACTCCGACAGAGTCCCGGTTCAAGCTGGATCCGAAGAACCTACCATATCCTCCCCCAAAGCTTGGAGAGCATTGGGAGGATTTCGCATTCTGGCCACCATTTTCCAATTCCCTGAGTGGAGTACATTATCTGAGTAAGTTCCTCACCACTGTTGGCACCGCTGCGAGCGAAATGGCAGCCCTAAGGCCGATTGGCGGCTCTGGAAAAACCTATGACCTCCTCAAAACCCTTGTCAGCATTGCCCGGGAGCGATGTGCACGTGTGGCGTGTGCTGCCTGGAGTAAAGATGCGGAGATCTGCAAAATGTTGGAAGACTGGACACGCGATTCAGAGAAACGTGATTTGACTAAGATGCCCGGGTTCTTTGTCGCTTTTGAGAGTGCTATCCTTGGAGGCATGCAAAGGATCCTTTACATTTCGGAAGCTATGGCAAAGCCAGGTTCCGTGGATGTTGTCACTCAGCCGCCTGCGAAACTGCTTCAAATGGTCCGCTCTCAGTTCGTATCGAGTGTGTACAAAGCGTTAAGCGGCCTCGTCGAAAACGCCGAGCGCCTAACAACAGTAGATGAGGAAAACGAATGGATTATTGCTCGACCAGCAATGACAAGCCAAGCGACTGACGCTGCGTTGTCAGTTCTCTCGGCTGATTCGGTCGATTCTTGGAATCGGGTAAGTGTCAGTCCAATCCGATGTGATACCTGCATAACTGACCATATAAACAGAATGTTCGAATCCTTCTTACACTTTCAAATCTCAAAGCTCTACAGGCCGACCATGTCCCACAGCTTATCTCGAACTTTGAGACATCATTCTCGGTGAAGCTGACGGAAGAGGCCAAGACCGTCCGGGACGTGCTGAGCCAGATTGAAGATAGGCTATTCCAGTCATATATCACCCCGACTACTACCTTATTGAACAAAACAATTACCACTGGCATTTCATCTCCGGATTGGGAGCCGTCTGTTGACAGGCCGGAGCAAGTCCGCCCATATGTTTACAACACCATGCTGACCATGGTGCTGGTCCACACAGAGATCTCTACAACAATTCCGTCTACTGTGTCACCAGGTGCTAGTCGAGCTGCGTTAAGCTCACCTTCCTCTCTGCTGGCCACCGTGTTAACACATCTCCTTTCTCAAATTTCTTCGTCATTACTTGATGCCTTCCGTGCTCGGTCCTCCTTCTCGCTAGCAGCTTTGATGCAAGCTACCTTGGACACCGAGTTCATTGCACAGACTCTTTCTGCGTACATTACTGAGGAGGCATCAAATGTACAAAGCCAGATCTACGTCGAGCTAGATTGTCGCACCACAAACGAGGCCCGCACGAAACTGAAGGCTGAACTAGGAGAAATGCGAGTTATCCTAAAACGGCTCAGAGATCGGACGAAGGGCGAGTTTGCTTGTTTCAAGAAGCCGAGAAGCGGCGGTGGTGCAAATGGCGGAGCCTCCAAGCCTTCCGCTGCGGCCGCGACATAGGTTTAGCAAAACAGTTAAAGAATCGAATATTGAATGCTTTGAATTTTTTAAATGATTTTTTTCACATCCAACCGGGTATCATGAAAACATAGTCCACATCATGTGTAGTTCTTCCCTTTCCTCTCTAATTCTGACCAACCATCCGCTGCACGCGACTAAGCAGCGCGTTGCTCTCTCTGCCTAATCTCCTCTTCCCAAACTGGTCCGGCCGCTTCGCGCGCAACAGTTTCTCACGCTCATTTTGTTTCGCCTCGCGATCCTTCTGTCGTGCTTCCTCCGCTTTCCTCCGCTTCTCCGCAAACTCCATCTCCCTTGAGAATGCAGAAGGCTTTGGCCGGCGCTCTCTCTGTTTGCCCTCGCCTCGTGGGCGCCGTTCTGGTTTAGGCGCAGGTGCCGGCTCGGCCTCGGGCTCGTTCAACATGGCTATGCGATCTGGGTGAAGTTCCAGAGTCGTTGTGTCTTCACCGGCCTTTTCCTCGTCCTTGCCAGTTGCGGTTGCGTCCCCCTCGGCGGTATCGTACACGGATCTCCTTGGCGCGATGGCAAGTTCTTCAGCTTTGATCTTGGCATAGGCCTTCTTCACTTTGGCTTTGTGAATTAAGTCATTTTTGATCTTTTGGGCTGTTGTTAATTGTTTGTTAGTCTCGTTCGAGGCATTGCTTTCGGGCATGCTCACTCTTGCGACGATATGTGCCATCTGGTAGGTTGGCGGGTCCAACGCTAAAGCCCTTGCGCTTCTTGATCGCGGGATCACCCTTCGATGCTGGAGCAGCATCGCCGTCATGGGTACGTTTTGGTGCCATGTTGATATTCAAGCAAAACAAATGTGTTTTGTCTTGACGTGTGTTGGAATCGAAAGACTTTCGGAGAAGAAAAAAAAAGTGGCGATCTCCGCACGGAACATCGGTCTCGGCCACTAACAGCTAAGTATGCACTTTTGAACAGTTCTATACAACGTTTTTTGTCTGTCTTGATTTTGGTACTAAAATATTGAAATGATAGTTAATGAGCTATTTAAAATATTGTCTGTAATATTGTCTACAATGTGTGCAATATATGCGACATTATCACAGATCCTATTGTCATTCTAGCTGGTCTGCAACACTATGTGCCCTTTTTTCCCTCTATTTCTCCCCAACATCTGTCACCCTTTTTAGGCATCGGGCCTCTAATGTCATTATTGAGACCTAAAGAATGCAAATATACAACATATACAATATAGCCCTGGAGGACTCTTTACCCACTGCAACACAACGTCACTGATCCATCACATGACGTTCTCAGTCCGGATCTCCGAGATCGACGGGTGCCCACCCCATTCAACGACACAATACACACGACCTATTCAGTACTTTCTTCCCCTATTCAACCTGTGGACCTTTTGAGGCACAAACTGGGCATTCATACCTTTGAGACAGCAAAAGCCAGGCCAATGGCGTGACGTACAGAGTACTCTCTTCTATATAACCCGCTATCTCCTTCACCCAATCAGTAAAATCACTGCATATACCCGAATCATACTGGTACACCGCATTCAACTTGGACCCCCCACCACGGCACAGCTCGGCGCTGGTTTCAAAAGGTGCTACGTCGGTGGCCTCCTGAAATGTTACCTTCAGTGTTTCAGGCCTTATAGTCTGCCCTTATCACGCCACCATGCCCCTATTTCGAGATCCAGATCGGCGGCGTCATTATCTATGGTCACCCGACCATGGCAATCGCGAGCAGCCGGCCACAGGGTCCTCCCAGTCCCCGCTAAATGATCTCAATCGCCATGAGATAGCTGCTCCAGAAATGGCAACCAACTCTATGCATTCAACGGCGTTGGATCCGCCCAAGTCGTGGGCGAATGACCGGGAGGAGCTCATACACCGCATCAAAGAATCTTCGCCTTGGAGACTTCAACATATGGTATGTGAATCTCTTCGTGAATATCAAGCAGATATTTCCGTTTTCTTTCTTTTCGTTATATTCTCTTTGTCTTTTCTTTGATAGTCCAACCCATCTCAAGTATACATCGGCTAACATACCAGTAGTCCCCGGATAGGCACAAAAATGATTTATTTAACTCTCGAATTTCACCGGAGCAGTCACAGACAGCAAGAGAGCATGAAGGCCGCTCTCTTATTCGAGAACATCACACCAAAGAGACAGAGGAACTGGGGTCGCCGGCCGATATCCAGAGACCTCGATCCGCATTACACTCCGGTGATTTCAGGGAAGGTGCCACAGATCCCCATGACTCAAACACTCCTGGATCTCCTTTTCCCAGGCCCAGTTCGGCTTCTCCGTTTGCTGATTTAAGCTCCTCTCCTACTACTCCCTGGTTTGGAACACCGATTTTGCCGCCCGATTTGCGAAAGAGCACATCAAATGAACATCGTCAATCCGATGATATTTTGAATGCTCGCGCTCGTGCACCGTCAGTGGGTTCATTCTCATCAAGCTATATTCTGAAAGCTCCCACCAGTCCCCTAGTATACCAAGCGAATAATACCGACTTGGACTTTTCGTCCCGTGTTGACCATGGGGACGTTTCGGAGCCTTTGGAGAGAAAAAACCGTCGCCGTACTTTGCCACCTGAGACATTTGGGAATCTCCAATTCTCCCTACCAAGCCATCAAATTTCCAGCCTTGGCAGTCCATCTTCACCCAGACGGCAGCAGGATATCTTCACCAATCAAACGTCTTTGCCTCGCCGGTCATTGACCTCGGCATATAGTCTTCAACTCGCACCGCCCCCAGGGGGGCAGATCCCACCATCGCGAGTAAGAAGGCCGTCTTTTGTCTCCGATATATTGTCAAACTCCCACGCACCGATGGTAGGGTCTTACGAGGAGTCAATTTTGCGTGGGAGAATGTCAATGAATCCTTCCAAGCCGCTAGATTTCACGGCTCAGATCGGTGTCCTAGGCAAGGGGAAATGCAAAGGCCATCTCAAATGTCCGCCACATGTTACGGTGCCATTTTCGGTTGTTTTCTACAGCTATCCGACCTCGGGGTGTGGCCGCTCAATCTCGGACGACAATCCAAGTCCCTATGTGGGACAAATTGACTTGGAAAATTCCCTCCCCAAAGAGAATCCCAGTCCGACTCGACGTCGCAGGCGACATCCAACCGCGACGGGACTCCATGAAGACACTCCCGTCACAAATGCAGCAAACGATGCTCGTACAAGTGGTGCTGACTCACAACGCCGTCGAGAAAAGAAGAATCGCAGGTCCGAATCGCCTAAATGTCCCCCAGGAGGGTCTTACCGGATTCCGCAACAAGGGCAACTACAAATCATAATCAAGAACCCGCACAAGACAGCGGTCAAGCTTTTCCTAGTTCCATACGACCTCGGTGATATGGAACCTGGGACAAAGACCTTCATTCGGCAACGCAGCTATTCGGCAGGTCCGATCATCGATATGCCGCTCAGTGCACGGAAGAATTTTGGGACCGATCGCCCTGAAGCGTCCTTGAATCCCACAGAAGACCCTCAAGACAAGCCCACGTTGCGATACCTCATTCATCTGAACATCTGTTGTCCCGCGCGCGGTCGCTTTTACCTACATTCGACTATTCGCGTGGTCTTTGCAAACCGCGTCCCGGACGGCAAGGAGAAATTACGGAATGAGATCCAAAATCCCGAGCCTCGGTACACACCATACAAGCCATCCCGAGAGTCTTCCATCTCGAGTACTGCGAGCGCAAATGCGCGCCTGGGAATTGAACAAACTTCCAGCAGACGGAGTGTAGCCCAGGGAGTGATCCCTCATCTGCATCCACATGTGTCATCTCCTAGCGAGTTCCTCTCGCAGCTAGATGTACCAAGACCCACGGATATGGATATTACGGGTAGCCCTGAAAATACTCCTCCTTCACATAGTTTGTCTCGGTACAACAAGCTCACCAAGGACGACAAGGATTACGGACGTCATCCAGGTTCAGAGGCCAGCGAGAGCCTACTCGCCAAAAGACTCCGAGGCCTCGATGTGCACAGGTCAGAGTCCACAGTAGATGAACGGCATCCGCACAAATTAGGCTTCTATGATCGACCATCTCCCACGCACAACCACCGCCCTCGTTGAATGAACCCAGCGCAATATACTCCAAGAGCCTCTATCTCGCCATTCAGTATAACAACAGCACCACCCAACACGTAGCCCCACGTGTATCTCGGCCCTGACTTGACATATCATCTCATTACCTGTCTACGCCATTCTCAAAGAACAGCACAGAACAGCATGACAATAAGCGCAACTGGTTTGCAGCCGATCCCCTGTTTATACTAACCCACATAATAGCGTCGAGTATTTTTATTCATCCTGATTCATGCCCAGGCGATGTGTGTATTTCTTTTCTCTGTCACTTTGGCGTTCAGTTGATCTGCTTTCATTGCCAGTGCTTTATGGATATATTGGGGAGCCCAGGCGCATGGGTCATTGACTATACCCCCGTTCTATATTTCTTTTTGGTATCTTCTCTCTCCGTGTGGTTTTTACCATTTACACTAAGTTTATCTGTTAGTTAGGTTAACTTGATGCATTTTGGAATTAGTTATATATATTTCGCTACGTTGCTGCGCGATTTTGACTTTCGTGCGTGTCTGCCAACAACGTACACAAACAACGGATATATATTTGGGAGTGTGCACATTCAAGAACGTTGATCTATAGAAAGACATAAGGTAGGATCTTATGAAATGTATAAGAATAGGCGAGTTGAAGTTCTGCAATTTATATCTACAGAGCGCTAGATACAGCAACTAAATTATCCAAAATAACAAGTGTCAAGTGACCTAGGAAGAAGTCTGTGAGCTCGACCTGTCGAACATGATGTATTACAATTCTTTGGAGTCCATGAAATTAAAATTTCATGGTCCTCTTCAACCAATGGGCCTAGCTTAACCAGCATGCTCCACGATCTCGCTCACCAGCACGCCGTTCTTGATGTAGCTCTTGAACTGCTCGGGCAGAGGGCACTCCTTGGTATCTTCATCGGTGCCCTCCGGCGGCGGAAGGGTGATGTTAACAGCGGAGCACTTGCTAGTGAAGATCTCAGTGTTGAGGCTCTGCTGGCCGAGGTAAACGGTAGCACCATCAACCTGATCCAGCAGCAGAGTGGGGACCGTGCCGTCGATCTGCACAGCGAACTTGGGGCACTTGATGATGTCAAGACTGCTGACGAGAGAGTCGACGATGAGGGAGAGACCAACGCAGTTGTCGATGGCAATGGCGTTGGCCTTGTTGGAGACCTTGATGATGGTCTTGTTGCAGCGGCTAATGAGGATGGACTGGTTCTGCTGCGCGGGGATCTCGACGATCTCGCCAGGGGCATCAAAGTTCTCGATGAGCCACTTGCTGCCCTCGAGTTCCTTGCGGGGCGGCTTGCGCGCACGCATGTTCTCAGGCTTGGGCTTTTTGTTAGGTGCTGGCGACTTGCCCCGCACGGCGCTAGAGCCTTCAGACTCCGGAACGATTGATCCTGCACGCAGGTTGGGGTTCTTGTGTGTCATCTCCGATTTGTCGACCTTGCGAAGGGTGGAGGTGATACCCTCTCCCTGGTTGAGTTGGTTGAAGACGGCGCCCATGTCTGCTGCCGGTGCTGCGGGGGCCGGAGCGGGGGGAATACCAGGAGGCGGAGGTGGAGGAGGAGCACCGCCACCAGGGACGTTGATGGCAGGGACAGGGGGAGGGGGGAGGGGGAGGAGGGGCACCGCCGCTGACTGGAGCAGGTCCGCCCTTGGCCTGCTTCAAAGCTTCCAAAGCATCAATGCCTGACTCATTGTTCCATGTCAGACCCTGGGGGAAGTGCTTCTTAAGGTACACCGCAAGAGCCTTGAAGTTTTGATAGTAGGCTTTGATGTATTCGACATGTGCCTTGTCCCTGTCAAACTGTCAACATGGGGGTTCCTCCAAAACGCCATTAACAGGAGTGCTCACTTGTCCTTGTACTCCTTCAGCACCTTATTTCCGTAGTATTCAATACCACCGATCATGTCCGTGACAAACTCCGCGGGTTTGCTTTCAAAGAACCAAGCAAGCGCGACAATACCCTCCGCAACGGCGCTCAGGTGGTTGAATAGCGGCGATGCTCTGTTTGATTCACGAATGTTGTTAATGCTATCGGATGCTTTATGCAGATCCGTCATTAACTCCGGGGGCTGGGTATCAGGCTTCCTGGCCTTCGTCACGACGAAAAGATAGGTGCGTTCAGCTTGGAAGGCCTGAAGGACGGCTTTGGACTATAGATCCAGTCAGCAACTACTCGCGGAATACCAAATTCCTAGCATTCAAAAACATACCTGCTCAGCAACCAGACCGCCTATCTTCGCTCCCAGGTTGACAAAGTTCTGAACATCTCCCTTGATCAACGCATCAAAGTCCTGAATTTGCGGTGGAACCGGGGCGGCCACAGGGGCTGCGGGCGGAGGAGGGGAAGGCTTAGGGGGTGGTGGAATAGCGGGCATGGAAGAAGGAGAGCTGGTCAAGGACTTTGGCGCGTTAGAGTCATCGTATGACATCGCCATATCCTCCAAGCGTGAGGTCGCTGCCTCGAGCCTGTAGATGAGTTCCATGTCAGTCAAGTGTGCCGGATGTAGGTGTTAAACGGCTTAGCGGGGATTAAACTGAAAGCAAAATGCCATGAATCAAACACTACTAGCATTATGGATACATACCGCTTGATGAGGGTGGTGAAATTATGCATATGGCCGCCGGACGCCATGATAGGCAACACGTTGCTCCAACGGTGGAAGTGGAAAGATAAAGGGGATGATTTGAGTAGGTTGAAATCGAGGGATTGTCGAAAAGCAGAACCCCCCCTTCTATTGAGATTTAGGGCACTCGAATTCCGAAAACACACGGGATGATAGGGAGTGGGAAAGAAGACAAAGGCCGAGCTCCTGAGGTCCGTAGATGACGGGCTCTAGACGTGGTATGGTACGTTACAGCGGGATCCGCTGGTGGAAATGACGTTGCGGGGGTATATTTGGTAATTATATTACCGATCCACTGTAATGCGATAGTCGAAACTCCCCCCAACACTTCTTCGGTTCTTTGTTCTTTGTCTCTCTGAACAACCTTCTTCTTTGTCGTGTCTATACATAGCTTTAGCTGCAAATATGGTGACTCAAGCTCAGCCCACTGAGGTCGAGTTTTGCACCTTTGGAATGTTCATAATTGGTATGGTTAACTTCATCCCTCAAAGTGGTATATAGACTCACAGGTGTATTGTTATTCAGATGATATTGATTTCGGCGGCTCAAGGCCCGGTGTTAAGAATATCATCGGTGGTGCAGGGTCATTTGCAGTCGTGGGTGCCCGCTTGGTCTCAGGCTCAAAGTATGCACGATCTGTGAGCTGGATCGTGGATGTTGGCTCTGATTTCCCTGCTGAGACACTTGATGTAATCAAATCATGGAACACAGCCTGCGTTTTTAGAGAGGACCCTGGCAGGCTAACAACGAGGGCCTGGAACGGGTATCATCCCGATGAGAAACGAGGTAAGTTTATATATCTCTTAAAGGAATGTACCGCGGTGACTGACCGGGCAGACTTCAAATACTTGACTCCGAAATTAAGACTCGAGCCTGAAATGTTGTCCGATTCACAGGTGTGGTCCAAGACATTCCATATGGTCTGTTCTGCATCTCGTTGTATGTCTATAGTGCATGATATTCTGCAGCGACGAGATGAGTTGCAAAAGGCAGGGAAAGCGCCGTCTGCCGCTCATGCTTCCAAGCGCCCCATCTTCGTCTGGGAGCCAATCCCTGATCTCTGCACCCCAGAAGAACAGGACAAGTTCTTCGCCGCAAATAAAGTTGTGGATGTGGTGAGTCCTAACCACATGGAGCTTGGCATGATGTTTGAACATCCTGGTTGGACTGAGAAGAGCCAACTAGGCCAGCGGCTAGTCCAAAGGATTACAGACTCGGGCATTGGCCCTGATGGAAATGGCATGCTGGTTATTAGGGCAGGAAAGGATGGTAGCTACGCCTACTCGAAGTCTGGCAAGCTTTGGCTCCCCGCATATCATCAACCCGATGCCTCAGGTGCTACGCCTGTGATCGACCCCACGGGTGCGGGCAACTCTTTCCTTGGTGCTCTAGCCCAGGGCATGGTCACCGAAGGCCGAGAGCCATTCCAGGTCATTGGCTCTGTTCTATCAAACTCCGGAACTTGGAAGGAAGCTCGTGATTCTTGGGGTAATTACCAACACTATCCTATGGCGCTCATTTGCGCAACCGTCGCGGCTGGCTTTGTGGTCGAGCAAATCGGTGTACCGCATATCGATATTGATGGAAACGCAAAGGAATTGTGGAATCAGACTGAATTCACGGAACGTGTCCGCCTGTACACGCAGCGATTATTGAGGACACTTGAAGAGTCTCCTCAGAGACATCTCTTGGTCAATTGACCAATGGCCCAATGAGGAACGCCCTTTTATTGTCGTACAGCACACAAGTGATCAAATAGTAGAAAAACAAAAAGAAAAGGTTCCGTCCTGCTGAGAATCCGCCTACAACCGCCGTCCGATATGCTGGACCTTCTTCATGAGTCGTTCTTGGCGGCTTGTTGGTTCTCGTGTTCCCGAATTTGCCTACTCCAGCTATAAACCAAGAAAAGTAAATGTCAGCATAAGGTATACCGAGTGACATGGGGTTCGGGTAACGGACTATCGGCTGGGGAAGAAACGGCCGGGCTCGGGCATCTTGTCGCGATATTCCCGATCGGCGCTGATGCTGAAGGCGACAGCAGCGACACCAATGACAAAGGCGCCCATGATCGCAGTGTTGGCCCTCCAGTTAGCTGGCTGGGCGTACCAACCACCAGAGGGGGACCAAACTTCTTTGGGGTACCTGCCAGATCGAATCCATTAGCTCCTGGTGGGGTTATGAAAATCAAGGGAACATACGGGATCTTTCCACCTCCACCCATTGTGACGAAGATGCAATTGAAGGGTTTGTTAGGGAGATAAAGCGAGCGTAGGGCTGGTAGTTCTTGAAGGTGGAAGCCGAAAGGGCCGTCTCGGTCGCAGGTCTGATGCCAAGGCGCTAAGGCTACATTTAGTTTAGCGCAACCTCACACGACTTGGCCATCCCGTGACTGCCGCGACAATTTCTCTTCTCTCTCGTTGTTGGTATGCTAATTGATTGTGTCGCGATTCTCCCTTCCGTCCTTATATAATCTTTTTACGGCCCTCGGAATACCACAATCGCCCAAATGAAGAGACTGCAACTCCAAAGATGGAGCAGTTCAGTCCTTTCGCCGCGGGCTCGGACTGTTAACCGTCTGCATCAACACATCTACGGGCAACGGTATCAATCGACCGCTCCCCCGGTCCAAGCCCGTGATGATCAAACAACAGCGATTTTCGAGGAATCAGCACCTTTGGATGAGCAACTGGCTCAGATTGTCAAGGACTCTCACACCCGCCACTCGCAGCTCCAATATCCCTCTCCCCCAGTCGAAGCAGCTCGACAATCTGCAAAACTTGCCGCTCTCCATGCTCGACTCTACCTACCTTCCAGATTACCTATCGAGACACTTGCACGGACACTAGTCGATGCATCCGCAGACCCCAACCCGAATTTCAACAATGCCTCGCTGGCCACTCTCGGTCACGACCTCCTTTCCTACTACGCAACCGAGCACCTTATTTGCACCTACCCTCGTCTGCCCTTGACCGTGATCTTTGCCGCCATGTACGCATACGCTGGACCCAAGACCCTTGCCGCGATGGCACGAGAATGGGGTGTTGACTTAGCCGCCTTGCCCGGTGGAGAGGTCGATCCCGGTCTGTTGCAGTTCCAAAGGCTCGAGCCTGGCACCGAGCTTCCCTCGGGCCCGACCCACCCCACAGCACGCCCATATGAAGCACAGAAGAATTGGAGGAAAACGGTCACTTCTAAGATTTTCTATGATGATGAATTCGGCGACCCGCTCAAGGGGATCAAGCCATCTGCGGCAGGTGTCACCACCGAGCAAGCGAGCGCTGAGTTCGTCCGAGCTGTTATGGGCGCCATCTACCTGCACGCTGGCCGCGCCGCTGCCAAGCGATTCTTCGAGCAACACTTCCTTTCACGACACCTCAACATCTCAGAATTGTTCAACTTCCAGGCGCCAGCCCGTGACTTGACCCGCTTGTGCGCTCGCGAGAGCTTCGAGCGTCCAGTCGCCAAGGTCATTAGTGAGACCGGCCGTAAGAGCAGACACCCCGTCTTTGTGGTTGGTATCTTCTCTGGCCAGGACAAGCTTGGGGAGGGCGCTGGCGCCAGTTTGATGGAGGGCCGCGAGCGTGCTGCTGTTGCCGCGCTTAAGGGTTGGTACCTCTACAGCCCGCTTTCTGTGCGCGTGCCTAGTGCGATGGAGGAGCCATCGGCTGTACCGTGGAAGCCGGTCCACGTTGACCTGGGTGAGGTCATTGTTTAAGATATTTGGTGCAATGGGATGCCTTGGTTCAAGGCACGGTAACATATTATTTCATGTCCCTTTTTTTTTGTCATCTCGCTTTTCTTTTTCCGGTGTGCTATTTTTTCGCATGGGAAGCTGGCCGGCGGTAAAAAAGAGTCATCTATCCTGTCTCCTGCATGACTGGATCCTGTACATTATGGGAATTCCAATCCCTTCGATTCACCTGGTGTCTTTTTTTCGAAATTTCCCTTATTGTTTTCTTCTCCACTGTTTTACTCTTCTCCAGTTAGACATCGGGCAAAATCGCTTTGGCCCTGCGATCCAAATATAGAGCTGCTCTCAGATATCTATTGAATGCATACAGAATCAATATTAATGGAAGCTTTCAGGTCCTTTGAGTCCTTTGATTCTGCTGGTTGTATATCTCTAGTTGAACAAATGGACCTACCAATGCTGGTACGTGAAGTCTGATTCCAGGAAGATTGTTCATTCAATTGCAGCAGCCACAAATAAGCATTTATTGGCAAAAATCATAGTGTATTATGAACCAATGCTAAACTGAGCGATATTATCCCGACGGAGCCTTATTTTTAGAGCCGGATACAGTATTACCCCAGAAATATGATGGTCCCACTCGCGAGATGAAAAGTAGAATGTGGAATGGTAGATTCAAATGGCGTATCAAGACGCTGTCCATATAGGCATGTTATTGATGAACGCTCACTTTTGCTACCGAAATGTTATTCCTCAGTCTCCAACTCGATCAAAACTCGATCATAGGAGCCCAGCTTTCCAATGCTAGTATAAGCCCCATGAGAATACGCTATAGTCTGGTTCCTCTTGCTGCTGAGGCAAGCCGAGAGCAGGCTATCTTGAAGCTCGGCTAATTTTACCATTTCGATATACTCTCCTCGCTCGCGCCATATTTCTCGTAGTTCCTCATCAAACGGCTGCCCATCCTGATCGTATTTTTGAGGCAGGTCAAAGGAGGCGGGCATGGCTGTAAGAAAGTCGGGGAACGTAAGAAGCTCACAAGGAACTGTACATGCACCTTCCCAATCAATGATTCCCGTGACATCAAAGTTATTCTCATCCACCATGATGTTACTATGAAGAAAATCATTATGAGCTAGAGGGAATGGCCCGTCGTTGTATAAGGATAGCCGGCTAGCTATCGCTTTGATCTGTGATGGGAAGTTCTCGATAATCGCTACCATCTGTTCCGCTGGCATTGGACCTCTCTGCATCATATGTGAAATTGTTTCTTTATCCAACTTGAATTTGACGCTGTCGGCCCACGCTTCGAAGAATGCGGTTGCTGTATCGAACGGACCGCCGATTCCCGGCAAGGGACCACACTCGTATCCACCCTCGCGGTTCCGAACAATCGTCCCGATTTTTGGGAGTCGTAAGGATGCCAACTGGACCTATGATATAAAGTAAGCGGGGCCAGCCTATAGGCCGCGGGTGGGGGGGGGGGGGGGGGGGGACGAACATGACAATTTGCAACGGAGCGGTAGAAATTTTGTCGGTACTCTCTAGGTATCACACCACGATGGGCCTCGTAGCCGCCTAGAGCGTCCATAGCGACGCTACCGGGGAGCAGCTCCATCAGTATGAAAGCGGCGCTCACCGGACTGTTCTCGTCAAATTCATATGCATAAACTTGAGGCACTGGTAAGCTGGAATGCTCCTTGATGAATTGCATTGTTGCAACTTCATTTTTAAGCTTGGTGCTGCTTATAAGGGAGGAATTGTTTCTTTTAATATGAACCCGGGCCGCCCAGCGAGTCTTGTTGGAGAATTCCAATAAACGGACAATATTGTTGAGCCCATTTGCAACCTGGTCCAAAGCCACGCACTTCAAATGGCCAGAAAGACCTAAAGCGATTCGACAGAGCTCATTCCATTGTGTTCGATGGAAACAATCGGCGGTCTGGTTGTCACTATTTTCTAGGAAACCCTGGACGGTAGTCCAAGAGGTTGAGTCGGTAGACATGACCACTCAAACAGAAGACAGTTAATGGAGTAGAGGTAGGGATCACGACCAACTGGGACTTGAGGGGATTAAGAGTGGGATATATCTTTGCTCGTAGGCTTTCATGGGAGACAAAAAGAAAAGGAGAACGGAAGATCGAAAGATAACTAGCGGTGTGATTCATCCGCAGATACTTATTTGGTATGTGTACACCGTATAGTTTAGAGAAATGAGGTCAGGAGACTATGATCTGCTTGAGCCTATATAATGGACCTACCAATGGCTTAGGGCTTTAGGGTTTTAGAATGCTACATCCATTCCATCACTCCGTGTTAAGAATCTCATCCTCCCAGTTCCCACTACTCCTCCCGACACCTTCCTTCGTAGGATTGTCCAGATACTGCCCATACTCTTCCCACAACTCCCCAACCCCGCCCCCGAAAAGACCCTCCCAGAATCCAATACTCTGCTTATCCATATCCTTCCCCTCCTGTTCACCAACATACCCAACTCTCAAGAGCCGATCATTCAGCATCCCCACAGCACCCCTCCCAACCCTAACATCCTCAAGCCACGCCAGGAAATACGCCGTATGCTGATACCCCATATCCCACTTCGGCGGCCTTTCCGCCGCAGACAGAGGACGTTTCCAGTGCGGCGGCTCCAAACCAGCCTTGAGCCTCACGAAGTCAGCTATGCCCTCGATTAGTCCACCCGGCGGACGGGGAATGCCCCCGTTACCATTTTCGTGGGAACTAGGCGGCGCGGTGTGTTGATAGCAATGCACAAGCTCGTGGGTCAAGACCCCGACTAGCTCATGGAGCGGGTCATCTTTCGCAGATGGACCGGATGTACAGTGCTGGATGTACGGGAGCGAGACATGGATTTCCTTGTGCGCGTCATCGAGCTCTGTGCCTGTTGTATAGGCTACCCCGCTGTAATCGCGGAGAAAGACTGTTACGGATCTTGTTGGCGGGATGCTGGGTGTGAAGGTGGGTCGGTGGGGGCTCTTGGACTTTGCGGGTGAAGTATAGAGGTATTTTATGATGTTTGCTAGGGCTTTGTCGAGTGTTGATGCGAGGTCTGGGATCAAGGTGAGGAAGGCACTTGAGGCTGGATGGCGTAGGTCTTCCACATGAAGACGGAGCTTTGGTTGGGGGGTTGGTGAGGTGATATTGGATGCTAAGTTTGTTTGCTGTTCTTCTTTGCTCGAAGTGTGTGGCTCTTGCTCTTGGGTGTTGTCTTTGGGGATTGCGGAGGGATGAGGTGCGGGGGCGGAGCTCGTCATAGTGTATTTGGCTTAATTGACAGCGACCAACTGGGAACAGATCTTTTATTGGAGTTCTTCGACTCTCTGTATTTGTCTGAGGTGTATGAAAGTCTAGGTTTGCTGAGGGGGAGGGGTTCCAAGAGCCAACGTTATGCTGACTAGATCGACATTCGCCTTAGGGCCTGAGGCATGATCTATGAACTCTTACCTATAGACATTCTAAACCACCTCAAGCACTATAAATGCGGTCATCTATCGGGGTAAACTTGAAGGCTGCAGTTTAGCACCCTCAAATATGCACCTTGTCGGCGCCGGTGATCCTTAACGGGTATCATGCTCCACTTTGGCGATCTCGCGGGGTGCTAGGACGCTTTGATTCACATTGATTGGAGTGAAAAAGAGATGTATGGAGTAAGATGTAATCGATTGCATGTCAATTGAGCCTTATTTTGATCCTTAACGCGGGTTGGACAATGCAGTGAACATCTTGTAGTCGTCTATGTTACTAGTATGGCTTTGATACTTGTTAGTATTTGCTAAGTAGAAATACCTGAATCGAAAATTTTCCCCCTTATTATGGTCTACAAGCAGGGTACAAAAATAGCAATCCATGGATTGACATTGAGATATTGTAAACATGACGCTGTTGGTTGCCCATTGCGACGAGTGTATCCCCAGTTAATAAACAAACCAGTGTTGGGCTCTTAATATGTGTGGTTCGGGCACAACCTCACCATATTAGACAGGTGCAGATAGGAATAGACAGGCAACAACCTCAGTAAATAGGAAATAGCAACTTTCAATAAAAAGCCAAAGGAAGGGCAACCCCCTTTTAATATCCCTCTACATCCCTCGCGCTTATCGTCACGCGCTTATCGCCCCTTGTTTTCACTCCGTCCGCTTTTCAACATCCCACCATATCGAGGTCAACTTTGCGCTCTTCCTACTTGTCTTTGTCGCTACCTCATCGGACTCTGTACGTTATAACCCTTCTATTCCGTTTCTGAACCCTTCACGATGCTCCTCGCCATTCCTCTATTCCCGATGTCCTATGCCCTTTTCCGACGATCCCCATCCCATAACTATTTGATGCTCTCACTACCCACACGCGTCCATGCTATCTTTTTTCTTTTTCTTTTTCTTTATCTTTATCGCAATTTCTCTGCTTTTTCTAGCTATCACTCTCTTGCGCTGGCAGAATCTGCTGCTAACTTTCATCCTGGCTAGTGACAAATCGAAATCCGAGTCTGTTCTCCTATCCGCCATTGACCTTGTCGCATTTTGATTTCCCTGGATCGTCCATTACGTACACTCTCATTCTTCTGTCCTTTCCCTTCGGTGTCTGACCCGAGTTGAGATCGATCTCTCGGTGTTGACAATGGAGGCGAAGGCGGCGGAGCTACTGGCGGCCTTCAAGAACCCCAACTTGTCTGTTGATTCAAAGATCGCCTACCTCTCTAGTGTCAAGTCCGATATTAAACAGAAAAATGTCCCCGAGGGAGCGATTCGCACCATTTTCGAAACATTGCGCCTCGCCATCAGCTCCCAACACTACTCTGTTCTCGGGGCGGGGTTCTCCACACTTGGCCATCTTTTGAAGCGCCTTGCAATCCAAGACCAGGAGCAATGGATTGTCCACCAGGCTCAAGGCTTGTATCCTATCCTCCTGGATCGTCTCAATGACCCCAAAGAACGTATAAGAGCCCAGGCCGCATCGATATTCACCGAACTGTGGCCATTCGCAGGCAACGAAGTCGAATATCATGTTCTGGAAGTTGCACTGGTTGGGAAAAATCACAGAGCGAAAGAAATGGGCATGCTTTGGTTGGCAAATGTAGGCTTATGCACCCTGCAAGGCTTGTCTCAGCTACTAATCTCGACCTGCAGATGACGAAGAACCATGGTTTGTTGTTCCGCCAATATGTCCCTTCCCTAGTTTCGTGCTTAGAGGACGCCGATAGCGCCGTTCGAGATACGGCGAAGTTGGTCGTGATCGATCTGTTCCGGTGAGTGAAGTTATCCCTCTAACCATTATATTCATTGAATGCCCCTAACCAAACTCAGAAACGGCCCCGCAAGAGCCAAGTCTGACCTGCAAAAGCAAATGGCGACACGCGGTGTGAGGAAATCCATCGCAAATGCTGTCCTCTCGGGCATTGGTTTAGGATCCGTTGAACCCGACACTGCATCCTCTACGCGTCCAATGTCTCGGGCTGAACGCTCAATTTCGGTGATGTCGTCACGTTCACATGCTATGGAACAGACTGATGATGGTTAGTGGTTTCATTCTATTTATATCTTTGGAGATTTCCGCTGGTTGTACTAACTTAATTGCAGAGATGGAGCCTGTGAAGAGCCGTCCAGCATCCAGAGCTCATCGTGAGCGACCGGCAGCCTCTTCCGCACCTACAGAGCCACCAATTGTTAACCGACCCCGCACACCGGCCCCGACGCCAGCACCACAGCAACCGTTGCCAGATGATGATGGTCTGGAACCGTTTGATGTTGCCTCGGCGAGGGATGTCGACGATCTTGTGCGCGATATGCTCCCCTGGTTCGAAGGAAAGGAATCCGAGGACAATTGGTCAAAGCGTGAAAAGAATGTGATTCTTTTCCGCAGACTGACTCGAGGAAATGCGCCACACGACTTCTCCCAGACCTATATCAATGCAGTAAAGACACTCCTTGACGGTATCTTGAAAGTTCTCAACTCTCTACGAACCACAATGTCTAGCAACGGCAGTCTTTTAATCCAGGATATTGCCCGAACATGTGGCCCTAGAATTGACTCAATGGTCGAGATTATTATGCAGAACCTGTTGAAGCTTTGCTCGGCGTTGAAAAAGATTGCCGCCCAAAACGGAAATGCCACTGTCGAAGTCGTCATTCAAAATGTTTCATTTAGCATTCGCTTGCTGCAGCATGTCTCTTTCGCAGCACAGGATAAAAATGTTGGAGTGCGTCTGTTCGCCGCGGGGTGGCTAAAGGTTTTAATCATCCGCCAAGCTCATCATAAAAGCGCAGTTGAACATGGTGGTGGCCTTGATCTCATCGAGAAGTCGATTACGAAAGGATTGGGAGATGCGAACCCTGGTGTGCGCGAAGCAACGCGGAGCACCTTTTGGACGTTCTATAGTGTGTGGCCGGAGCGAGCCAATGTGATAGCAGACACCCTCGACCCCAAGTCGCGGAACTTGCTGGAAAAGGATTCATCGAACCCCAACCCCCCTTCAAAAGGTGCACCTTCATTGCCTGCAAAGAGCCCCGCTAAGAGCCGCTCCGCGTTACAAGAAGCTATTGCTGCTCGGAAGAAGGCCCAGATGCCTTCTAGACCCGAGTCGGCTCAGCCAACCTTTGCTGAGGCGAAGCCACCTGCCCCTGCCTCCAAGTCCACTCGGAGTGTCCCAACTGGGGCCCCTCTCTCGTCCCTATCTTCTGCGCCTATGAGACCCACTATGAAGCCTCGAAGGGCAGAAATTAGTCGTCCTGCAACCGCAGACCCCTATGCTCGTCGCCCTGAGTCACGAGCCCAGTCTAGTAGTACCCAATCTACCCAATCTACCCGGCAAGCGACCACTTCCCCAAGGGCTGTGAGGTCCAAACCATCAACACCTACATCAAAGCCCCCCCTAACAGCGCCTCGCACTCGCCCACATGAATCGGCACAACCTGCTACAACGAAGGGCAGACCGAAGAAACTTGATTTGTCCAAGTCCAAGTCTCACAATGATCTTATGGCCGCGAGTCGTGCTCGCAGCGACTCGAACGAAAGCCTGGCCAACCAGCCATCTACAAGAACCCCCCGTCAGGAAAGTTACCTCAGTGCATCTGAGGATCAACGTTCCCCCGCATCCGTCATGTTGGGAAGTCCTCCCCTCAATGCATCACAGCCTCTTCTGTACGCAGCACCGCATGGCCCTCACGCCGACTCAGTCCCTGTTGAAGAACCAGAACCGATGATACTGGAGGAACCTGTCGTTGCCACACCTCCACCTCATATCCCCGAACCGAATCTTGCGGTATCTCCCGCGCCCGTGTCTCCTGCTCGCCAGCATTCAGATCTGGACTTCGGTTCTGGTCCTGTATCTGCTGTCAAAACTCAGCCTGAGTCAATGGTGATCTACGAAGACCCTACCACGCCCACTGCAGACAAGCATGAGACTCCTGACTACGCCGCTTCAGTGGGTCATTTTACCCCTGCAAAGTCGTCCCCCAGCCGCCCCGATCAACCCGACCATGGCGAAGCAGCAGAGGCTCAGCCTATCTCCGAGTATACCTCAGCCCCGGTAGTCGCTCCAGCTAGGATGCCTACACCTGATTTGGCCCCTAGGCAGGAATCTGTTATGAACTTTGAAGTTCGAACTCCATCTCCAACACGCCGGGCACCGCTTCAACCAAGCCCGTCACCAACGAGGGGCCGTGTCCAGCCAGCGGCTTCTAATATTATGGATATTGAGGCTGTGCTTCCCCAAGAGCATCATGTGGGAATGAGCGGGACCGATGGCAACAATGAGAATGCGACTCCACACCTGGCTAAGACTGTAGACTTGCCCGCGGTCCCGCGGTCTGCAGCTAAGCCGAGTGCCCTCGAAGAAGTGACGGCAAACGAACCTACACCGCGTTCGCCAGAAGCAAGACAGAGATCATTTGAGTCGATACCTCCATCACTCTCCCAGTCGACGTTGTCCCAATCAACAATGTCTGATGATTCCACACGACGCACTCGAAAGTGGGTTGATCGTCACCGCAGCCCTAGCCCGCGTTCGAAGGACCCGGCCAATGCTAAGGAAATGATCCATAAAGGCCTCGCTCGTATTGTTTCGAGAACCATGGAGCCCTCTGGATATCGGAAGCTACAGGGGCTCATCCAATACCACGGCGATGAGATTGTGTCCCAAAGCCAGGACTACAATGCATTGCTGGAAGCTCTATTTGCGGAACTGGAAGCGACCCCTTCCAACCGCAAGGATCATGACGTGAAAACCCAGGTTTTGGCCACTATCCGTTCCATGCTCCTACGGACCCGTGAGCATTTCCACCCCTATGACACTCGTGCTATGGCAGCTATTATCCGTGCCCGCCGTCACTACGAGTCCACTTCCCACTTTGTCACTTGCCTAGAGGAAGTGGTAGACAAACTGGTGTTTTTGACCTTGCCCCAGACGGCGATCGTCGGTGTTCTGCAGGGATTGGATCTTGGAGCAGACGCAGAGAACGATGAGACGTACCGGTCCACTATCATGGGCCTGAGTACTATCCAGCAGTCGCTATCACGCCCCGGTGTTGATATCGACGATGAGCTGCTGGCTCGCATCGGTGCTGTGGTGATGCAACAGCTCGGACACCCTCGTCCCGGTGTCAGGAAGAACGCCACTGAGCTCTGCACATTCTTGAACATCACCTTTGGATCCGAGCGAGTGCAAAAAGTCACCCAGCCTCCTCGTGAAGGATCCCTTAACCTCCTGACCTACTTCATGGCCCGACGGACCCAGTAATTGTTTCTTTCTTTTTTATCCGCTTAGGACTACATGTGTATGTGTTTAATTACCCTCGGTAGCGTGGTGGCGTGTCAGGCCGTGGGATTTCCGGTGTACATAGGTTCTTGTTCCATATTTTATTTTGAAAATTCATGTTTGTATCTTTACTTCCTTTCCGGTATATGAGTCCTTTCCGTATACTCCGTACTCGGCACTCTCACTGGAAAAGCGGCCATATGCGGTCTACGAATGGGCACTGAAGGCTTCATACTGCGAGTGTGTGGAATGGATTGTGGCAATATCTTCCTTGCAATGCATTGCATCCACCCGGTCAGATGCGCCTAATGTGTGAATCTCTAGCCATGACTTCCACTTCTAGTCAAATTTTTGCGACCTCGTGTTGTATTTCCTCAAGAACTAAATGTACTTTGAGTCGGTTAAAGCAGAAAGAGTGTCGTCCCAGACTCAATCCCTATTAGAGGCAGCAGGAGCACCCCCTCTGTTTTGACAGCCCACCACCAGATATAAACCAAGCTAGCGAGGTACAAAGGGTCTCTTTGTGTTATCTCATAAGACTTGGTATACTTTATTGGTGCGAACAAAGAGGAACATGCCTTGTATACAAAGGCATTGTGCGCTTGGGATGCAAATTTGCTTTTTTGATAGATACAAAGACGACAAAGAGCATCTTTGAGGTCAAATACAGTATTGACACTCAAAATGTCAAAGTCAACAGTCCATGGTGGCTATATAAACCGTCCTATTCGCCTCGAATATGATATCTCATCAACGTTCACTTTTGACTAACCAGATCACCAGCTCTCATCCCATACCGCCTAACGATTCTCACAAACTAATTAGGTCCAGACCAGCTTGCAATCATGGGGATTTGGAAGCGCGACAAGGATCAAAAGCCGGCTCAACGCTTCCCACTCGAGGCAGCGGAGGCCTTCGAGCCCGAGGACGATATTCATCGTCAATCGCAGCGAACCGGCTCTCCACCTGGCACTCTCCTTTGCATATACCCAGACGCAGCACCTGGAACCAGTCTTAACCAGTTCCGTTTCCAGCTCCACCGCGAAAACGGGGTTCAGCCCGGTCTTGTCGGTTACCTCGAGAAGTATGTCGGTGCTTCACACTTGGTCTGGAGCATGTGTGCTCTTCTTGCAGATAGCGGTATTGATCCAGAGTGGAAAGATACATTTGAGGTGTGGCGCCCACAGTGGAGACAGTTCGCTACGAGCTTTGAAATCCAAGGAAATACTTCGCGCACTTTAGATGTTCCCCCCTCGCCAGTTCGTATCATGTGGATTCAGGCGCCTAACAGCCTTGATACGTATAAGCTCTATGCTGTTAACCACAAGGAGAAGAAGCGTGATCAAGATGCGCTGGAGGATCTTTGGATGTGGATGCTTGATGTGCCGCCCGAGGCGATTGTTAACGGGGTTTATAAGATTAAGCTTGGGGTTGAGCCTTGGTTCCCTGGTGAGTAGAGAGTATTTATTATTCCTCTAGTAGTACGTATGGGTAGACATTTACTGTTTTGTTGCGCTATATATTTCTTTTTTCTTCTATATTTTGGTGCGTTATCCAAGAGGTGCTCAGGGGGATTGAAATAGACCAAAAACAAATGTCAATTAATGTTCTAATCTGAAATCTGAAATGTATATGTAGGCTCTCTGTAAAATTATAATGTAGTCGAGACAGAGTAAACAAAAAGCGGATTCTGGTTCCCGAGATTTTTATAGATCGCCCTAAGATGAGGGGGTTCACGGCAGTTCGGGTAAGAGATGAGCTTAGTTCTTCTGGTAGCCCTACATATTTGGTTGAATGACAGGAGAGCTTCGGGTTTTGGTTTCCAGATTTGTACTACAGAATTTCGATAAAAAAGTGGTGTAAGACCCCCAAACATCCAGTAGAACACAGTATACATTATTTCTTGCAATCCGTTGAACATAGAAACTATGTCTAACCTCCCGCAGGTTCGTTGGGGTATCATTAGTAAGTCTGAATTTATTCCCGAAGGCTCTTGTACTTCGACTAACGCATTTTATAAGCTACTGGCATGATATCCTCATGGTTTGTGCAGGATCTGGTTCTCGACTGGCCGGAAGCCAAAGTAGAGCATATTGTTCAAGCTATTGGCACTTCAACCATCGAAAAGGGCCAGGAATTTGCGACAAAGTACTGCCCGAAACAAAGCCCAAAGGTCTATGGCTCTTATGAAGAAGTCTATCGCGATGCAGAGGTGGATATTGTATATATCGGAACCCCACACGGGTTCCATTATCGCGATTGCATGGAGGCGATCTCTGCAGGGAAGAATGTCTTGTGCGAGAAATCTTTCACCTTGAATGCCAAACAGTCAAGGGAGATATTCAATGCCGCCCGCGAAAAGAATGTATACGTGGCAGAAGCCATGTGGCTCCGACATCGACCTCTTTTCATTGAACTCCAGCGATTGCTCCACGAAGAGAAGATCATTGGGGATGTCTTCCGGGTGTTCTCCGATTTTGCGTCTGGTGTTGATGTTGCCTCACTTCCATCCACATCCCGATACCGCAACCTCACATTGGGAGCGGGATCATTGTTGGATATTGGGGTGTATTCACTTACCTGGGCAAGATTGGCGCTGGGTGGGAATGCACCTGATCAGGCAGAGATGCCGCAGATTCTGGCTGCGCAAACCCACGAAGAAGGGATTGAAGTGACCACCAGTGCGGTTTTGCAGTATCCCTCGACTGGAAAGCAGGGTATCGTTACTTCAACCACCAAAGCCCTCGGTGCTCCTGGTGAAGTCTTTGCTGTTATACACGGGACCAATGGGTACATTGAGGTAGAAGGTAGGACGCCATCTGCGCCGGAATCTTTTACTGTGTGGACGAAGCAGGAAGGGAATCCTGATCGTGCATATTTCCCCAGGGAGATGTGTCAAGGGAAGAAATATGAGTTTCCGACTCTGGGACGTGGGTTTGTCCATGAAGCTGAACACACGGCACTTGATATCCTCGAAGGCCGGAAAGAGAGCAGAATCATGCCGTGGGCTGAAACACTATATATGATGGATATCATGGACGAGATTAGACGGCAGGGTAACACAATCTATCCTGGAGAGTGAGGATACTATGCAAAACGGGCTCTAGTGGTAATATACTACCACTGACACAAATCTATATGGGAATCCATACTACTGCACTGTATGTAGAACCCCTAAAAGTATCAAATGGCGGCGAGCGATTAGTTCTCACTCCTCTTCCTTAATGTTTTCTTTTCCTAGGGTTAGAAAGCCATGGGAACCCAGACCTTGTAGTGAACTCCGACTATGAACAACACCGGACTTTGTTGTAATTCGAATCAGGATCTAGCACTTCTTTGAATTCCTCTTCTTTCTATACTCTAGTAGTATACGAATTTGGGACTTGGCTCGACGACGTCTTTCGACGTGAAAGTAGTACGGGAGCACTTTGTCTCGATATCTGCTACGCCAGACCCAAGGAATGTACGAAGACTGGCAATTTCCATATCAGCCTGCCCCCACATCACAGGCTTTTCTGCAGCATCGATGTCATCTGGTGGCGGGTGGCAAGCAGCACTGATGGCCGCGCTACAGTTCATTGCAATCGGCATGGCGGCCGATTTGAACTTCCGGAACATCAAAATAAGAATAACCACAACAACAATAAGCCAGGGTATAACCATAATCCTCAACCCAACAGATGAAGCACCCACACCATGTAAGGCTCGACTGCGATCTAGATTACCCCGAACGTCTCGGGGGATAATTTGCACGAATGACAAGGCCTCAGAGGCAAGCCAATGGGCAAGAGTAGATAGCACGACAAAGGGCACACTGTACCGGTACGGTATAGAGAGGTAGTATGTTGAGCGTTGTTCTCCAGTGGGGAATGAGACTCGAAGGGGCTTGCGTTCGACGCCGAAATCGTTGTATTCGGCAGCAAGCAGCATTCGAGTGAGAGTGTTGTTGTAGACCGCATAGATTATTGTAATCACAGCCTGCGGGACGTTCACAGCCAATACGGTAGCCATGAATCCCATATATCCCAGTGGGTAGAACTGAGTATGGTACAACGAAGTGAGTTTCTGTTCCCATGATGACATGCCATCTGAATTCAGATCTGCAGCCTGGTCAATGCCAAAAATAGAGGTATTATAACCCAAGGCAAGACCCGCCATGACAAGGAGGGCGACTTTGAAGAACAGAAGGAAAGCAAACAATCGACGTGGCAGGGCAGCTGACCATCTTTGTCGGACCGTGCCGATCCTTTTTGGCTGTGGAGTCGGGCTCTGTCCCAAGCGGAATGGCGTTGCGCGCGAGAATATAGATACCCAGGGGTAGTCATTGAAACGATGCAATTCTTTTGGCTGCCCTTTATTAACTCGAGCCATGAGACAGTTGTTGGCCGTGTAAGGATCGGGACATGTCAGAAACGACTTGAGGGCATCGCCAACTGTCAAAAGAACCTCCGACCGGCGCTCGAGGGCAGTGATGAGCATGCATATTAGCTTCAATGAAATACAGCCCATGACCACCAAACCAATGGGCAGACTGCATCCAAGCTCACAAGTTGGCGTAATTGGTCGACTGAAGCAGTCATGAACCAGTAAACCGTCGATGTCATTAGTCGGCGGCAAAATTGTATAGTTACCTTTGTATTCATTCATCGCACAAGTCATTTCGGTTCCCTTGTAGGCACTGCCGGTAGAGAGATCACCACCTGAACCCAGTCCAACCCGGCATGACCAGGCCGTTAAATTTGAGGAAAGATCTGGGCTCAAGAAGACGACTGTGGATCGGGCGGTTTGATATGCGCCACTGTAGGCCTCCATACAAGTAGCATTGCTCATTTTCTCGAGCCTACCGGATATGAGATTATCATATAGGCTGCTCGCGTTCATGCCAACTATGTGGTGGAAATTGGAGGGGACATCAAAATTAGACAAGTCTGTGTGGTTATTCCCAAAAGCCATCGGCGCAACAACAGCTCCAAAGTCATTGGCGTTAATTGAAACGTATATGAAGGAGTTGTATCTGAAGACGTCGTATATTAGCCAGAGCTCTCCTGGCCGTCACAACAAGAAACATACATCATCTGAACTGGCAAAGACGTCCCAAGAATCAACAGCCATAGTGTCTTGCGCCACAAGGGCGCGTACCAGACGTTCGTAAAACTGGAGGATCCAATCGATACCCACACCCGTTGAGCGTGGGCAATATCGATTCTTGCGCGTGACGGTGCTGCGAGGATTTGATTACAGTAGCTGCTTGTTGCAGTCAAAGTCAAAACGATGATGTTGACAAGAATATGGAGGCCGGTCGCGATTTGGTTCGCCTGGTGACATGTGCCTTCATAGACAACGGCCGACGAGGAACCCCATCCATAGCCACCAGAAGCAGCTTTTGCGGCCAATTTGACTGTGAGAATAACATGGGCGAGTAGCGCCAGTGCGACTCCCAACGCGCACAGTAACAACCCAGTAATCCATCTTTTCTTGGTCGGTGGCAGTGGTTGGGGTGATGGAGCACACTTCAAATCGTCATCTGCCGCTGCTTCACAATCTGGGGTATCGCACTCGTTGACCAGTTGGTATGCCTTTTGGTCTACAATGGAAGGCTGCCTGCAATGAGAAGTGGTTTGTTAGTGGCGATCGCAGCGCGGATCTGTGAATGTTTGTTCGACGCTCACTTGGAAAGTCGCAATGTGTCAAGTGGGATAGGGTCCTCCCTATTAATTAAATGCTCTTGCGAGGCATGGAGGAGAGATGCCGAGGCATCGCTCTCGAGCAAGCTCGTCATTTCATATGACTATAAGAACCATTGAGAAACATTCCGTTAGCAAGGGCGCATACCTTCGATTTTACTATTAAATCACAATTTGGGATGCCCTGGTCCCCAGCTGTGTTGGGGGCCAAAAGCCAGCCTCCTTCAGGAAATTGGTGGCTGGTCCTCACACCGTGGGCTGAAGGCTGTCGATTGGGCAGCAGAGCGGGTCATCATTAAGGCACTGAGCCTTTGATGCTCCGAGACTCACCATCCACGGCCCATGGCGGGTTTGAAGGCTCGTTCGGATTGGCTTTCATTCTCCACAGCCCCCGTATAGCTGCGCCTTGCAGAAAAGGCTTGATTGGTATTATTAGTCTGTTTAGGGACACCTTCACGGTAGGATAGCGGTATCGACTAGGGGACTGTCTTTGGCCCCATGGTCCTCATAGCACTGGCTTTCATAGTCCCAGGGGAGAAATCATGTGAGTCCCTGAAGACATCTTCATATTCTGGCCTGGGTTATAGTCAAACACCTTATTAACTTATTGGAATAAAAGCGACCCGAATAAAAAGGAAGTATAGAAGTGAGAACGGAGTAGACACATCACATGTTTGATATGTTTGCCTCGGGCTTCACTGTCCTCTCCTTGGACCTCTCATAATAGGATTCAAAAAGCCGTCTCTTCCCCCTACTTTGTAGATTTTCGAAATACATACCCTAAGAAAAGGGCAAAAAAAAGAAATCTCAGGTTTGGTTTTTAGGAATAGCCGAACGCGGGGGTCGAACCCGCAGCCTTAAGATTAAGAGTCTTACGCTCTACCGATTGAGCTAGCCCGGCCGGGCTGTTGAACGAGGCTCGAATATAATGCATCACTAACAATCTACTCATTTGGAGCATATGGAGCATCTCGGACCGTGGAAAAAGAAGGGTCCTAGTTGAACTATGAACGTGAACCGAGAAGGCGAAACTCCAATCACGGTCTAGGGAAACAGACTTTCCATGCTGTTAGATTCGCTGAACTGATCCCAGCCAGTGGATGTATTCGTAGCGCGAATCCAGTAGCCTCCAGACCCATTCTTTGTGACGACAGCAACAGGTGCTATGTTGAGGTCCCATGCGTTTACAATCATAGAATTGACAAATATGACTAACGCTTTTTGTCCATTCAGACTGGCGCCAGAGAAATCAAGACCTGTATAATCGAATGTTGTCCAGTGGGATACCACAGCAAACCCTAGGTTTCCAGTGCCGCGCAGAGCTAATGTGAGAGTCTTGGATGTATGATCTTCCGAGAACCGAAGACTCTGCTGGACAGATCCGGTAGATGTATATTGTAGTGTTGTGAGGCGTATATTCCGAGCAATTTCAGCAACTGACTCTTCTTTCAGCTGCTGTGCAGAGAATTTACATCGGAGGGCACCAACACTACAGCGAATATAGTATGTCCCAGCCTTTGGGGGCTCAAGAAAGCGACGGAAGTTGATAATCCCAAAGTAGTCCACTGGATCAAGAGACGTAGCTGTAGGTTGAGGGGAATACACGGATTTCAGATACCATGCAGCAATAACATCGTTTCGTGTGAGTTGAATCTTGGGGGAACAGTCTTCCAGCTTCCCCTGTGCTTTAATCCGTAATTCGTCGATCCATGTGCCTGGAATGTAGATAAACTTGGTCGTAAGCTCCTCGAGGAATCCAAGCTTCACAGCAAGGAGCGTCAGAAGCACACGCCATACAGTCATTGCCAGCTTAAATATCCCACTGTCGTAATTCTGCGCATGCGTTTGGTAGTGGAAATTGGATTCCGTTTCAGTGCACTCATTTTTGACTTTCATCAGATCAGACATGCGAACATCCCCGGCGTCAGGCGGAAGAGCAAATAAAGGAATTGGCTTATTAGACAGTAGGTCACAGAATGCTTTAACCACTTCCCAGCAATCATTTCCGTCACAGATATGGTGTGCGATTCCAAAACAGAGCAAGGTAGCATCTCGTAAGAGAGTAACACGAAGACGGAAATTGCTTGCGAGGTCGGGAGGGACGTCGAATATGAATTTCTCATCAACTGCGGATATTTCCGGGCTTTGCATGATTTTGGGCTCATGGCTATTTTGATCGTGATGGATTGGAAGATAGGTAGCCAGTGACTGGTCAATATCCCTACTGGCGTAATCGACAGTAGAACCACAGGTGAAGGACCATGGTTTTGTCTAGAAAGGATATAAGTAAGCCGTAGTAGCAGTAAAATGAACTCACATCTTTGATCAAATCACCGCCAAGTATTGGCCATAATCTAATTAACTCGGTGAGTTTCCCCCGCAAAATGGCCGAATCAAGCAGGGCATCGACAATCAAGCCCGCATAGATAGTGCTGTAATTTCCCAAACAGCTGACACTGTTGCAAGTGTATTTCGAAGAGTCCGTGTTTGGATCATCCATTTTCAGGTTTGAGGAGCGGTGACAAAAGCTCCGAGCGAAAAGAAGGGAGGTGAGGATAAGATAGACCCTCTGTTGAGTGCTCTGTGGCAGGACGTGCATAAAGGAAACGCGGCTAATTTTCTAATTTCCTCCATCGTTTACTACGAGTAACCTCGGAGTATATATAAATCATCTTCTTGGGTGATTTAAGTTTGAAAATATGCAACATTTGCCTTTTTTAGCTGAGAGTGGGACATATGTAGTACTGACAGCATATATCAACAAATAGTACCGATATACTAGGAGTCTCCCCCTATGCGTACCTCCTTCACTGTAGTTTCTAGAACGCTTGAGCTAAATTAGCATGAATTCTAGTACTTCTGTCGTATTGCCTGCTCGAAAGTTGAATTCTAATGAGTATTTACATAAGTGATGACACAAATCCAAAAAAACTCCCAATCTCTAAAACAACACATTTGACTGAAAGCCCAGCGACACCAAAAAACCTTTAAAATCACGTCCAGCGAGACTAGTGGGCGGTAATTCCATGCACAGCAACCATCTCGTAATACGTGCTCGCATTAACCCACGGAGTGACGCCATACCCCGTTGCAAATCCCATTGTGTTGCGTATGCAGATATTGGTCTAAGAGCTGGACCTCCTGCCTCTGGATATGTATCTATGTAGTCGGTGCATATAATAGCCCCAATAGGAAATGTGCCCCATGAAACCTGAAGGGTTCCAAAATATATTTACAAAAGAGTAAATGAGCCGAGCCTGCAGATTCCAAATTTGGCAACTTTCTAGAACCGATCGCCAGATTTTCCTGTTATGGCCGGTCCGCTCGGCAAACCTGCCCAGCTCGGGGGATATTATTCCGATCTCCCCAGAATCTCGGGGAGGAGGCCGGGGTGACTGACGTTATGCGACTCCACCTGGACATTGCATTGTACTCCACGTTCCCCA
Organism: Penicillium sp. CMV-2018d; assembly: GCA_028827225.1. Taxonomy (NCBI): domain Eukaryota; kingdom Fungi; phylum Ascomycota; class Eurotiomycetes; order Eurotiales; family Aspergillaceae; genus Penicillium; species Penicillium hesseltinei. The sequence goes on along the minus strand of JAPZBW010000002.1, from coordinate 2,557,870 downwards.
GCTGCCCCTCGCTCGGAGGCACGCCGTGGAACTCGGCTCAGTTGCCTGAGACGTGCATACCCGGCAAAATGGCAATAGAGGGGAAGATAGAGGGTATAAGAACTGCCAACAAGGGTTCCTACAAGGGTCTATTGAAGCAGAAAGCATAATTCCGCATCACTGCCTGAAACATACCCTTACAACGCCTGTTGAAGTTGGCAACTAAGCAAATTCTTGACCCTCAGGATGGCAACAACATTAACCGGTGGAAATCCACACATCATCCAACTGCCCAAGACACCTTCCGACGTACCCTCTGACCCGAAAAGCATCGCCCAGCAATGGCTCTCGGCTCTCGAAGTCCAGCTCTCCCGTTCAGAGAACTTGAACATCAATGAGCTATTCCACGCTGAGTCCTGGTGGCGCGACATGCTGGCGCTGGACTGGGATATGCGCACCGTACACTCAGCCGCCGAGATTCAAAGCTTCCTGAGCAAACAACAGGCCAGTGCAAAACTGACCAAGTTCCAACTCCAAGATAAGGGTAAATTTCAGCCACGCCTGGAGCAGGTCGTTGACGGATTGAGCTGGCTGTCTTCCATGTTCTTCTTTGAGACTGCCGTTGGCACTGGAACGGGCATGTTGCGTCTGACTCAGGCGGAGGATGGAGTTTGGAAGGCTTATGCTATGTACACATCCTTGCAGGAGCTCAGCTCGGCTCAGGAGCCACTCGGGAAGCGTCGGGCTGAGGGGACAACAGAGTCGATGCCTGGTGGTCTGGCTGGGGGCACGTGGATTGAGCGCAGGAATCGACAGAAAGAGTTTTTGGATGAGGAGCCCACTACTTTGGTTGTTGGGGCTGGTAAGGGATTCCTTGGTGAAGATGACTAGCTATAATTGAAATGCTAACAGACAATAGGCCAAGCTGGGTTGAACATGGGTGCGCGTTTGCAGAGCCTCGGCGTGTCGTGCTTGATTGTCGACAAGAGTGAGCGCGTTGGAGATAATTGGCGTAACCGGTACCGGGTGAATACCATCGGAGGAACTTGATCTAAGTGATGGGGAGAAATGCTGATTTATCGCGATGTAGACACTTGTCACGCATGATCCAGCCGAATTCACACACATGGCTTATCTACCCTTCCCACAGAACTGGCCACAGTTTACACCGAAAGACAAGCTGGGTGACTGGTTTGAAGCATACGCCAGCATTATGGAGTTGAATATCTGGATGCAGACATCAATCGCCTCAGCAGAGTACGACGAAGGTGCTGGCCAGTGGACGGTTATCCTCGCTCGCGGCGATGGGTCCCAACGCACCATCCGGCCTCGTCATCTTGTATGGTGCACAGGACACTCAGGTGAAGCGAAGATTCCCTCCTTCCCCGGACAAGAATCTTTCCAGGGCAAGGTGTACCATGGCAGCCAGCACCGTGATGCGTCGGAGAGCGATGTGCGTGGTAAGAAGGTTATCGTCGTCGGGACTGGTAACAGCGGTCATGATATCGCGCAGAACTATTATGAGAACGGCGCAGATGTCACTATGCTGCAGCGCAGCGGGACGTATGTTATAACTGCCGATAAAGGTGTCTTTATGATGCACAGTGGAATGCACGAGGATGGCGGGTACGTTTTCGTATACTCATATCTTCCAGATTCACGTCATATTAACACTAACGTTGTAGTCCACCGACCGAAGAATGTGATATCGCCTGCGAGAGTCTCCCCTGGCCTGTTCAACTCGCTTTGAGTGTACACATGACGAAGAAAATTGCCGACGCTGAAAAGGAGACCCTAGATGGACTCCGTCGGGCTGGCTTCGAACTTGATTTCGGGCCAGATGGAGCTGGTATTGCACGCGCGTACTTTACTCGTGGCGGAGGTTATTATATCGACGTCGGGTGCAGTCAGCTTATCATCGATGGCAAGATCAAGGTCAATCACAACCCGGGTGGTATCAATAGCTTTGGGAATCGCGAGCTGCTTTTGGCCAACGGTGATTCCCTGCCAGCGGATGTTGTTGTCCTTGCCACTGGATACGATAATATGCGCACGACAGTAAGGAAGGTCTTGGGTGACATTGTTGCGGATCGGTGTTCCGACGTTTGGGATCTGGATGCAGAAGGAGAGATTCAAGCTGTAAGCTGTCATTTACTCATCTCGAGACTGTCGCCTGCGATCTGCCCTAAATACATGCTAATTAAACCGTTCAGATGTGGCGCCCCAGTGGCCATCCGGGCTTCTGGTACTTCGGCGGAAACCTCGCCTTGTGTCGAATCTACTCCAAGTTTTTGGCACTTCAGATCAAGGCTGTCGAGTCTGGAATATCAAAAGGCGTACGACAGTAGATTCAGGGGGGAAGTTCACTCGAACATGCTTTTGCAATGGTTTAAATTGCATTGGTTGAGTAATGGAAGATGGATATTGCAACTTTGATATCACAATTTTGACCCAGTAATATACCAGGGCAAGTATATTGGCCGCTTATCCGGCCTCTGTCCTCGATGATATAGGAATATAGACCCGGTACATTTGGTTTAACATGATATTAGGGACGTTATATGTCGGAACACTTCAATGCATCTTTTTTCATGTTCTTTTTAGATGCATGCGAAGGCAGTAACAGTATAAACCGCACGGATGACTGTCCCATGTATAGCCAGGAATTCTGATGTATCTATACATTCCGATGGTGCGTCATATCCCAAACGGTGTGTCGTACCACAATAGCCTCTCGGTTTCCAGCTCCTCCTCATACGTATCTCCCGTGAATGCCTCATGAATGACAGATTGTATTTCTGGGAGTGGCTGTGCGCCATAAAAAAGCCTCGTGAACTCCCAGTACTCAGGATAGAAGCCGGCGCACTCCCAGTCCACAATTCCAGAGAGGCGCCCACGATCAATAATGATATTTCTGGGATTGAGGTCTGCATGGGTGAACACAGACCGGTACTGACGCGCGTGAACAGTAGCAATATTATCTCTTGTCTCATTGCGCACGTGTTTGTGGACGAGGAAGGAATTGAATTCGGAAATTTGGTGAAACGGACCACATATGCCGGAGGGGAAACGGTAATCAAATAGCGGACCGCCATGACTGTCGCCAAAGCGGTACGAGGTCTGGTTTGGAATAGAACGTAGTTGTGATAGGACATTCTTCAGGTCTTTCGACAGTTGTTTGCGCTCCGAGTATGAGAGGCGGTGGAAAACCACATCCAACGTTTGTCCAGACACCGCCGTCATGATAAGAACGCGGTGCGCGCCCTGGTATTCATCTATCCAAAGGGGTGCGGGGATGGAGGTATACCGTTCAACAAGCTTCAGTGTCTGACCTTCATTAGGGGAGCGAGTGCATTCTTTTGCGTACAGTCCGAACGGCAACTGGTGTACGAGGCCAGTGAAAGACCGCGGGTAGAGGTTGCTGCCTAATTTTAACAGCGCGCCATAACACTGAACACGTATCAAGTGAGGCACGAGATGCCAGAGTGAGCGTAGTATCTTCTGGGTAACTATGTTCAAGTGGACTGTACCAAGTACCGAATTAGCATTAGAGTTCTATATGTAAGGGGGTTATTTGTACCATACACAACGGCGGCGAGGGCCAGCCCTCGGCGATTCGTTCTTCGACATGGAATAAATGCAAGGAAGCTGCAATTCGGTGATGCGTTCGTAGTAAGAATGGATCCGGAAGAGGCTGATTGGCGTCTTGGCTCTCCATGATGAACATTTGCATTGTTAAGTCCCAGCGGCTGCCATCGCTAAGGAAAAGCCAACCGCAAGGCTCAGGCGACAGTCTAGACACAAAATACTAGCACGAAGTCAGTCGGAAGTCCCGAGGAGAAGGTACATTTCCAAGCAGTACTAACATAAACTTCGCTGGCGGTTTTGATTCTGGCCTCAGTCTCATCATTCCACTGGTCGGGAGTATTAGTTGGTGGAAAGATTCGGACATGTCCATTTCGAAACGCCGAATGCACGCTAGGAGAGAGCAAGAATAAATTCTTGAGTTGAGATTGCGGTGTGTTAGTCTGTAAAATGGTCTGAAGCTCGGATGTTCTAGCAGGGGTCAAAAATGCTTGCAAAAGAAGATAAAGAGAACCCTGTAACAATGTGGCGGTTTAGCTGGATTTATGACTCTTAGTCCTAGCTTAAACAATAACCACATACCTGAGGATCCATGTCACTGTCATCGAAAAGGCTTGGCGGGATCACCCAGGCATGATCGAACCGAACGGATATGTTGGGGTCCGATGGCTTCTGGTCCAGCATAAAACAGTGTGAATTGTCTCGATTCTCAACAAGTGTGCGTGCTTGAGACGAGACTTGGTCTCGTCTGGCCACTGATTTTATGGTTAGCGGAGCCATGGGGGCCACTGTGGACGCTCGGTTTCGACTGACACTTCGTAACCAGTCGCTTCCAGTCGATTTTTAACTCTTGCAGAGCTTGCTCCGGAGAACAAGCGGGGTGATCGTGAATCTTATCCCAGATATAGCAAGCAGCATATTCCGGATCGACGGCTTCATCCAGAAAAGCTCTCCAGATCGAGTGCTCGGTGGGTGTGAGCAGGGCGGATTCAATCAGCCGGATAGTTGTGTGATACCTCGCTAATGGAGCCATTCTTGATCACCGAAGCATGTGTCTTGATTTTATGTTGTTTATGTTGTATTCTCTCTGCTGTTCGTCCGACGACGGGGATGGGGTTGAAGAGCCAATGATAGGGGTTGGGAAAATGTGGACCTCTGAGATCGGACTTGATGCCTGAGGCATGAATGACGGACCCACATGTACTATATCAGTTCTGGGCGGTCTATTTGATTGTTTTTGTATGAAACGTACATAGTAGTCGGTTTGATTTCCACTATTGCTGCCTATAAGTGGCCGCGCCATTGCATGACACTGTACTAGTCTCTGCCAGTTAGCGCCTTTGGCCTCTCCCGGCCAAAAATGGAAACGGCTGAGCGCGTACTCAAACTGTTTCTACATGGTCAAGGTTCTGTCCAATAGCGATTGGCTGTTCCTCTTGCAAATGGTTAAGGCGCAGCCCTCATCCAATCTCATTTTATGGCGCTGTTGGACCTCGACTTGAACAGGAAACAAACTGAAAATGGCATGGGACCCAATGATTCTTCACATTAAGCGCTGTATGCAGGGCTAGAGTCGCCGCAATTTACGGGCATAATGCTGATTTATTGCACATAAAGGGAACGCTGTGCCTGCTCTCTATCCATCTATTATTATCTTCTTTGCCGTTGACAGGTACAGCCTTTTACTACAACCGTTTGACATGTCAACACCAATAGATCATCCTAGCGGCTTAGGGGGGTCACAGTTTATCTTCGAAGTGAATGGACTTTACATTCTTCTGTCTGATCGTGGTGACAAGAGTTATGCATTTCACTGGGGCCTCTATCTACACCAAGCTACAAGTTTGGGCTTTATCTATCATCTGGTCAATACAGTCAACTCAACCACCTGGCGCTTCGAACCAAAACCAAGCCAGAACGTTGCAGATTCTCAGGCACTACTTGTGGCCCTGAGGATAGGAGTTTTAGACTCTTCTCTCCACCAGCATTTCCTTGACCGTCTCTATCAAATTCCAATCGCCGACTCAGTCCGGTTCCGCGAAAGGATCACCTGTCGGGTGTGGCTCAAAGAGGCCCTCTTTGCGCTGGATGACGAAGGCTATATCAAGTTGAGTCGTGGTGTCAACGCCATCGAGGCCGAGGCGAATACCCTCGCGATCCAGAACAAGAGCTTAGGCAGGAGGATGGTTGCTCGAAGTAACGGAAGCCAAGCTTGAACTATGCCCCATTGGAGAACATCATGTTGAAACCTCAGTATGCTTTGTGTAAGTTACATTGATAACCACTCTAGTCCCACTAAAAATTTGCTTACATTTCGAAAGGATTGTGGTGGGGACTTATGATGGAACCTTGGAATACAGCTGAGTCGAGAGCTGAAAAAGGGTTATCTGCCAATATATCGCAGCGAACGTTTCTTCTATGTGGACTTTGGGAACATTGAGATATTCTTAGCTGCTGTTAAAGTCAGAAATATATTGCAGTGTCATGGGATGTCTACTTACAATCTCTTCGGGCATGTGACCTGGGGGAACAGGACTGACGATGTGTAGGCTACGAGACACTGTGAAAAAAAAATGCAAATCGTAGAGAAACAGAGAAAGGGGAGGGTGGCTACTGTTTGCCCTGGGAACAAAAGAGGGTAGTCACCCGGTCACCATCTTAACAATCTTCCCTACGCATTGTAGTGATCTAGCTGACCTCCCTCGCTCGGGTTGATCTGCCAGGGATTTCCTATCGTTCTCTTAGCGACCTTATTTTTGTGTTTGAAATGACGTGTAGATTAATGAGCTGCAGTTCTGGGAAAAGGTTGGATAATTTCTTCTTACATCCGCCACACCAGGCGTTGTTGTTGACCTTCCTAAAAGAGAAGAGCTAATCTGCCACGTGACCGGCTTTTCCGTTAACCGGCAAACATATCCCCAACAGGCAGTTGATATTCATTAGGACTAAGCCACAGGCTTCGATCGATACACATCGGCAAGGCTTTGCTTCTGTTACTGATGGGCTTAGTTATCCGGCGTATTGTTGTTAGAATCCCAAGAAGAAACGGCAATCATGAGTGAAAGAGGGTCGGAGATCGTCTACCGGGCGGAAAATGTCCCGATACGCTTCTTTAAAGCATGTCGATGGTGCAGAAGGCAAAAGATGCGTTGTGATGCACGTAGTCAAGTCCCTTGCTTCCGCTGTCGTTCTACCGGCCGGGACTGCATTTTGGATCCGATCGATGATGGCCGACGACGAAGCGACCGTCGGCGGAAAACAACAACCCCTGCAAGGTGACAACTGAAATATCTGGTATATGGAAGCGGCGAGCTAACATACTATCACAGAAATCAAAATACTGCTTCACCGCTGGATCCTAGGACCGGATATCACACTCCGGCATCAAGAGATCAGGGGTTCTCACCTGCCACCGTGCAAGATGGTGGCTTTGACACTCCGATTGATTCTTTACCCGATTCTACTGGATTAAGCAGCCTCCAACGGTCTTACACATCTGATACGAATGGACCGGAATCTCAGCAACTCAGCCCCAATGAAATGATTGCGCCTGCGTCAGCGGTACACTCTATGTCCGTGAATCTGCTAGGCACTAATGATGTGAGTCACAGCCAGACCACTTACGGAATCGGAATACATCTAACAGAGCAAGATATTTATGGAAAACTCAGCTAAGGGCGATCCCAGAGGAGATGTCGTCGCTAGAGGAATCGTTAGTGAGGAGCTTGCTCGTGTCATGTATGAGAGGTATGGTATTAACAGCCAAACGAAACTGCATAATCAAATCTAACTGCTCTGCTACAGGTTCACCGGTGGATCGAAGAACTTCCTCCCTCTTTTTGATCCGATCAGAGACACATTCGACTCTGTCCGTTCAAGATCCTTGTTTTGCTTTACGGTGATCATCTATCTGGCTAGTCGTGCAGTGACGGATTTGCGCGGAGACACGCATATGCAGCGTGTGCTACAAGATGAGGCACAACGTTTGGCCGAAGACAGCTTCTTCGAGCGGCCCACCAAACTAGAAACAGTCCAAGGAATGATTCTCCTAGCTGCCTACTCCGAAAAGACATGGTTCTCTATTGCTCTCATTCTTCGCACCGCTTTGGATTCTGGATTAGAGAAATCTTTGGACAATCTGTTGTCCCAAGAAAATGTACCCCGGAGTTCGCTCTCAGCTTCTATGGCTGAACGTGAACTAGTATGGAAAACAAGAACCTGGTTAATCACTTTCATATTGGAGTTGGACGTCGCATCTGGCACGGGGCGCAAATCCCGCATTGGCGAGGTCGATGTGGTAAAGCTGCGCAAATTTCTTGACTATCCACTCTCCCTGCCCTGTGATATGCGCACTGTGTGTATCATTGAGCTTCATCAACTTCGAGGTAATGCGAACAAAGCTGCAAGTGCGATTTGTCTGTCACATGGCTAACACGCGGCAGGTAATTCTCGTGTGATTATTGATAACACTTCAAATATTGGTGATATTGTGTCTACAGAACTACCGGCCATTATGATAAGATTGCAAAACTGGTGGACGACGTGGGACGAGATCCATGAAAGTAGGCGTTCCTTTCTTTCTTTAAGGCACCCACAATCTGGATGAATTCTGACTTGAACAAAACCCGAAGACAACGGTTTCCACATAGGGGCCTTTCAACGCAGTAGCCTGAAGCTTATGCTTCACTATTCCAGGATTTTTGTTTTCTGTGCTTCGCTGGCAAGGATTCAAAAATTACAACCAACATACACGGATTCAGGCTCCGAAACACTCGACCAGAATGTGATGAACCTGTGGCAGTCCCTTGTGACGACCATCATGGAGCAATTAAACTTTTTGATCAACGAACCATCCTATCGCTGTCAATTACCCTGGACGCCAACGTATCCAGCTCTCACAATCGCTTTCGTCAGTAAGTTGATCATTTCCTCAATAAGCTACATACAATTTGCTAATACAGCCTTAGCAACATTCGCTCTTCGTATCGCTAGATGGCGTCCGAATCTGATCAATCAAAGTCTTCTACTTGAAAGAGCAGAAAAGATCTGTGATTTCCTCAAACAACCCCCATATCCCGACATCCATCGGACTGTCTCCATCTTCGTGAACTATGCGCGCGCTTTGATTGCCAGCCAGCGTCCGCAGAGCAATCATAGTGCAGATGTACCCATCATGTCTGATCAAAATGAGGGCCCAACATTCGAGGGATCCAATAACCCCATGATCAACGGCCCGTCTCCATCAGGGGTGGGTCCCCTCGACGATCTCCGTTACCGAACTGGCCCGACCATCCAGGCCGATAAAGATTCAAATATGGTCTCAATGCCAAGTAGTGACCCATCTGCAGTGGCCAGAGCGCCGGTATCTCGGCTATCCGGCACGATGGAAGCACCCAACTGGACTGTATCGAACTCTATTGCAGATTCTTTCGGTCTATTTGAGGAGGGGCAGAACGATATCTTCGATTTCCTACCTATGATGCCATCGATGCCACAGTGATAATAGCATACCCAATACACCTTTTATTGAAGTATTAGACCACTCCAATGCCACTGTTCAAACTGAGTAAATCACGCAAGCCCCAAGTTCTAGCCTCGTAGATCAATCCTGATACTTGTTTCAACGAACAACAAATTGGGCCGCAACGCGCAACCCAGTATGCTTCTTTATTCACATGTGTTTAGTCACATCGGTCTAGATCTCCATTCAAAACGCAGTCATAGCAATCAATTTGTGCGTTGCGAGCAGCCATCCATGTCCGGATCCTGCCCGGCGCCGTGAGTGGATTGCCCTAAATCCCGGTCCCGTACCGGCCCCGAGTTCCCGTGCCAAAAAATTGAAGTATACCAGTCTCCCATTGGCTTGTTCCCTAGTTCAACGTGGTAGATCGAGGCATTATGCAAGACCAACAGGTTCTAGGCACAGTGAGTCAAAGAATTGTCAGGGTTTTCACTATGGGTCCGCTGGTTGCAATGGGAACGGAAGTATTTCTATAGGACTTATATAGAGCTTCGGTCCTCATCTTACCGGAGCTTTTGAGAATCAAATTAAAAGCATACTTTCAGTCTTCTTCCTTTTTGTTCTAGTTTACCCCACATTTGATGGTGCAATATGGCGTCAGAAACGAAACAATCTTTAACGGCTCAGATAGCCGACATCCTTTCTTCAGGTGCGATCAAGCTGAACCGATATTTCCCGGTCTGCCCTAACACACATTAGACAAGAATGATAGCTCTGACAAGAGGTCCCTTGCTTCGACGGAGAATAATCAAAGGTCAAATGACGATTACCGAATAGTTGAACTGTCTCAAGATGAACTACTTGTGGAGTTTCAAGAGAACTCACCAAAAAGCCCGCCAAACTGGGCGTTTGTACGCACGTCTATATGTATTATGAAGAAATATTCACTAACAATATTGAAACCAAATAGAAGAAAAAGTTCTACAATGCGGTTGTGGGGCTATTTATTGTCCTCAATAGCGGCATATCATCCGCACTTCCTAGCAATGCAGTCCCCGCTATCATGCAGGACTTCCACGAGTCCGGAGACCAGCAAAAGGTCTTACCAACTGCCGTCTTTCTCATTGGCTATGTGGTGGGACCCTTGCTATTCAGTCCATTGAGTGAAACTATTGGTCGGAAACCCGTTCTCATCTGGTCTTTCACTGTTTTTGTCCTCGCTACACTTGGTTGTGCCTTGGCGCCAAATTGGTCCTCTCTTCTCGTATTTCGGACTATTTGTGGTCTTATGGGAGCTGCACCTCAGACTGTTGTTGGTGGTATTTATGCAGACTTGTTTTTTGATCTGCGAAGTCGTGGTCGTGCGATGGCGATGTATATGTCGGTATGTTGTGATCACTTCCTCATCGGTGGAATGTTTGAATAGTACTGATATATATTCCAGGCTTGCAGTTTTGGTCCTATTCTAGGCCCGATTATCTCTGGATGCTCGGTCAAATACGGTTGGAGATGGACTTTTAGGATCGACCTGATTCTGACGGGTATTACCTGGTTAGCTCTGCTCTTCACGTCTGGTATGATTATCACTTGGCCCCGGCAAATTGTGGCATCAACTAATCTCAAATCAAAATAGAAACTTTTGGCCCGGCACTCTTGAAGCGACAAGCTGGCAAATTGAGAAAGGATTCGGGGTCCAATCGATACTTCTCACGTCAGGAGCTCAACCTGGACTCGAGATTCACCCCGATGGAGATTATCACTCGTCCAATCACGATGCTCTTCTTTGAGCCTATCATCACCTCAACATCCATCTATATCGCTATTGCATATAGTCTGGTCTTCTTTTATTTCCAGGCCTATCCCATCATCTTTGGAGGTAATGCTCCTGGAACTTGTCATTGATCCGTGCATAATACTAACAATACATTGACAGGTGTCTATGATTTCACTGTCGAGCAAACTTCCCTCACATACATCCCAAGTACGTCCCATCTCTGCTCATACATATTCCCCCAAGCACAACTAACAGACTAACCCATCACAGTTGGCGTCGGCGCTGCATCTTCCGGCTTCGTCGCTCTCTACTACGACATAATCTACGAAAAAGCCAAAAAGCTCAACAAAGTCTGGACCTCCAGCCCAGAGTACCACCGACTTCCCATGTCCTGCATCGCCGGACCCTGTCTGACAATAAGCATGTTCTGGCTCGCCTGGACAGCAAAACCCGCCACGCATTGGGCAGCGCCCGTGATGTCAGGGTTTATTTTCGGGTTCGGATTCCAGACCATCTTCATTTCGCTTCTTACCTACGTGACCGATGCATACAAAATCTACTCTGCTAGCGCACTGGCAGCTTCCGTTATTGTGCGGAGTATTGCTGGCGCACTTTTCCCACTGGCTGCTGAGCCGCTCTATACATCTTTCGGGGTTTCGTGGGCTACTTCTCTCCTTGGGTTTATTAGTCTGGCTTGCATTCCGATTCCTTTTGCTTTGATGCGATGGGGTCCTTGGATTCGGGAGAGAAGTCCCTTCTGTCAGAGGTTGATCTTGGAGGAGAAACTCAGAGCTAGTGGGTCGAGTACACCTGCGCAGGTATAAAAGCATTTCTTCTCGTCTTTGCTTTTCTTTTTGCTTTTTTTTGCTGTGAATTTCGGGAATCTGGTTTATTGGCCAGGAAATAATTACGAAATAATGACTTTATACCTAATTGATAATGAAGATTATGATTTATAGTCTATAGTCTATATAAGTTCTCTGTTCCGTATATTCCCGGTTATTAGTTCCCCCTTTTTTTACTATGTAAGATATATCAGGCAACATTTAGGGGGCCAAGATAATAATAATAGTAGAATAAAGAAAACTAAAGCCAAACCTCATCGAGATTTAGATCCAATAACCCGCGCTAAATTGAAACTTCACCAACCAGAACGCCTAGTTGCCTCGCGGCTTTTAAAATCACTTCTCTCCACTTTTCAAAGGTCCCGGATCGCCTCTTGGTTTTCTTTGATCGTGACTTTGTTTTTTTATTTTTTATTTATTCCTCAACACTCACAATGTACTCACATCTTGAAGCTGAAGGCACTTCGGTCACTATCGCTCATTGCAAAGCACAGAACCTGCTAGTTGGTTCGCGATCCCCCGAAATCCCCCAAGGTCTCAAGTGTCTGATACTAACCGGACAACGCCGATCAAGTCGATCGCATTCTTGAGCCTCAAACCATCGGACGTTTTCTTGAATTTGCGTTCGGTAAGCCTCTCCCCAATGGTAATCAACCCAATATCGAGCGCTTGTCCACGGAGGAAGCAACCTTCATCCAACATGACCAAAACTTTCCCCCGGACTCCAATGGCGAGCCCATAATGACCAGTGTCATGGCCCGAATTGGCTCCGAGCGAGATTTCACCCGTCTCTGCATGGTCGGAAAGAATATCCAATCCCTCAAGTCTCGTCTATGGGAGGGCATCATCCCCCTGAACGATCAAGTGTGGCAGGAAAAAGGCCTCGACCGGCCCGAGAATTTTGATTTTGCTTGTCAGCACCTATCGGCCGTGCTCGCCGTGTTCCAGTACTTGAATGAACCAACCGTGCGATTATATCTTCGCGACACGTTCAATCACATCTATGATCATTGGACGGAGCTCGACGCTGTTCTCAACAAGCGCAGAGCGGAGCAAGATAAAAAGCCCGTTAGTGTCGCAGGTCTCTGGACAAGGTACATGACTGCGCATTTCGAGATGATGACCGAGCGCGCCCATAGATGGGTTACCGTACATGTCAATACACTGCGAGCTCCCTTACTGCGAGCCCTTTTGGAGTATCGGCCACCAGGAGGAGATGGCGGCCCGTTAGCCCAGCCTGATGCTATGCAGTGGAAGATTACTGATTCGCTGCATATGCTGACGGAAATCACCGCGAATGCTGATTTTACCATCATGATCCCCATGAACGGTTACAAGGGGTATTGGGCGGATGTCCCGCGGGCTGGCCCGGCAGCTCTTCATGCGGCGAATCTGCTGACGAGAAGTAAAGCATACCATGAGCGTTTGAGGCTGCTTACTCGAGAAGCTATCTCCCTTAATGGAACTGCGTGGAGAGGTTTAACTCCTACGTCCGGAGAGTCGTACCATCTGACATCCCGGAGCCAGATTCAAGGCCAGAATAAATTGAGGAAGGAGGTGCGTGGTGCACCTCTTGAACCTGTTCCTCGCGAGCCTTGGATTGCTGCCTGTGCCTCCACGATGGAATCTGGAAAGAAGGAGGGAAGGGAGGAAAAGTACGGGTTGGCTGTGTATCGGTTGACTTATGGGCAGACGGAGTCGGAATGGACAGAATTCGTTCGCAAAGTCGAAGCTCATGTTTCGGATTGGGGCAAAGGTCAAACAGGAAGCAGTGCTATCAAACAGCATTTGAAACTCCACTGGCTTGATGGGAAGGAATTGGGTATTTCCGAGGGCGATGTCGATGCATCTAAGGAGTAGGTGTACCCCCTTGGCTCTTGAATTTCGCAGCTAACGATCCAATCAATTAGACACTTCAAAACCACAATAGAGGGCAGCGAGGACTGGTCGAAGCTAGAAGAGGGCGCTTTCCTCGTCGTTGACTCCGCGTCCTTTGCCTCATACACCACCAAATCCTACAGTCCTGCGACATCCCGGCTCAACCCCGGTGACTTCACCGGCTTCCTTCTCGCCGTTGACCCAGCTTTCGACCCAGAGGAGGGCATCGCACGACCCGACGAGTCTCCAGGCTACAGCGGTCAGATGCGAATTCTAGGCAGTCTTGTGTGGAGTGATCTCTATTCCCTACTAGCATCGCAGACATCAGACCTCGATGACTACTGGCCATTAGCAAGCGAGCACCCGAACATGGTCTATGTCGGACCTACAGTCCCATGGCAGCGATTCATCTGGCAGAAACACAACGAGATGCGGTGGAATATCCTTCGAGCGGTGATAGACCATTTAAAGCTCAACCCGGGAATTCCAGTAACGACACAACCACCCCAAGCCCAAGATACATCTGCAACGACCTCCCCTACTGCAGCTACATCTATGGCCGTGCCACCAGTATCATCGGTGAGGGATATGCCACCACCCAAAGCCCAAGCTACATCTGCAACAACGTCCCCGACGGTCGCTGTATCTGCAGCCGCGCCAGTAACCCCTTCTGTGCCCTCATCTACACCAGCCGCAGAACAGGATCCCATCAGCGACGCTTCTGTGCCCTCATTGGCACCACCCGACGAAGAGGCTCCCGTCAACGACCCCCTCCGCACATTTATGCTCACCGAGTTTCAACGCTACTTACGCCATCGGGGTCACCCGCGGCGGGCGGCCATGGTCGATGAACTGCTCCGTCTTCAGCCGGGTGAGGAGCCGGATGCAGGGCGGCTGCGGCAGTTAGTGGACGATGAGAATGAGCGGCAGGAGCAGCGGAGGCGAGATGGTCCGGGTGAAGATGAGGAGGCGTCGGAGGAATATCGGCCGGACTGCCCATTGCAGTAAGCAGGGCTGGGTTTATTTCATTGTGAATATTTCTCATAATGGGGTAAAATGGATTAGCTCGCTGGCTGGTTTGGAAAAAAACATTCATACATACAGATCCGACATGAAACGAAGAAATACTTTCCAGGGATTACAGTCTACCTGGGAAGATGAAGCATCACCATCAGCGCTGATATCAAACCCCAGAGACAAAATACCCCAAACTCCAGAACCAAACTCCCTTAATTTCATTAGAACCTTCATTGGAACTCGCTCCGACGAGTTCGCTTGCGGGGACGGTCATCCGGGTCCGCGGCCTTATGCCAACCAACCTGGCACATCTTCCCAGTCAACCCCATTCCACAGCAAGGATAGAAAAACCCCTCTGGCCAAGCCAGACGATATTCATCACTGTCAACATCATATCCAGCGGCAATCTCAGCCTTGAAATACTCTTCGTCAACCACGTCAGGCTCTTTTCAAATATTAGTTAGGTTTTCATCTGTGCCATGTATTGACAAATGTGCTTGGGGGATATACGTACCAGGATGGTATTTGCAGCTTGTCTCCGAGTTTTGAGTGACTTCGAACTCCTCCAGACAA
The DNA here is from genome assembly GCA_028827225.1 of Penicillium sp. CMV-2018d. NCBI lineage: Eukaryota > Fungi > Ascomycota > Eurotiomycetes > Eurotiales > Aspergillaceae > Penicillium > Penicillium hesseltinei. The sequence goes on along the minus strand of JAPZBW010000002.1, from coordinate 2,542,758 downwards.
TAGATGCAGTTTTCGAAACGGGATGTCATCGGGACACTGGCCATGGACTCTTCCTTGGTAGGTAGGGCAGAAGTAAGGGGAGCAATGGGAGAAACGGGGGCAGCTGGCTCAGATTTCACATCATGCTTCGCTGCTAGTAGCCATTTCGAAGCGATTTGGCGGCCTTCTGAGCTGTGCTTGACAATGTCCTGCAGGATACCCTCCAGGCGGTGGATAGGTTGGTTTTTAATTGCTTCCAGTAGGAGTAGCAGGGTATCTAGTTCCTCGTCAGGTACAGGCATGTTGGCGGTTACCGAAGGATGTGCAAGTAATGCAGGGAAAAGAATGAGGGTGAAGTTGTCTGTTGAGGATGTTTATGTGTTGACAGTCTGAGATGCATCGCGTCGCGTCCTGGGGTTATAGAACAGACATAATTACGCGATGGAGCGGTGGAGAGAGCGGTAAAAGTGATGCCAAAGTGGCAATCATGATATGTTTTCATTGAGATACCGCTTTGCAACAGAGAAACTGAAACCCATATACAAAAGCAGGCGCCTTAGGGGAAAGGCATATGTGCAGCGAAACGAGCCCGTCTATTGGTTTTGTCACACTATATCATGTCCACCGGTTCAATGTGTACACACACATAGACTAGGAACTAATATTAAGATGTCAGTATAATCAGTACATCGTCAATTCAAGAGAGAAAGATTGTGAGCCAGGAAATTCCAATCTGAACAATCAACAAAGTTCGGATCCCAACTATCAATATCGAAGCCTGCCTCAAGCTGAGAATCCCCAGTCCCAGTCCCATCAGCACGAAGAGGACAATTGTCGTGAACAATTTGCTGACTCCGCTCAACGGAATCCTGGCGAATAGACCGTGCCTTATTCCGCAACTGCAAAAGCATCGGCCACTTAGGTCCGGGGTCCGGCCAAGAGGGGTTCTCAATCAGATCGAACTGCATATCAATAGCGTACCAAGCTCGGTCGACATGTGGACCGGTGGGACAAACACACAGAACCCAGAGAATGTAGGTGAGGAGGTGGTATTGGGTGAAAGTCATCATCAGCCAGCGGAAGCCGCGAAGTAATTCGTTGCTGTGCATCTCAAGGCCAATCTCCATGCCATCGCAAGCTTGTGCTAGCGTCTTTTGGATAACATTGTGGTTTAGCGGGCAGGCCGCCGGTCCCTGTGACTGTAGATGTTTCTGTCGCATGCACACTTCAGTCTTTATGAGAAGTAGTCTTCCGAGCAGAAAGCCGAAAAACTGGACCGGGATGTCTGGGTCGCAGTGTCGCAGGTATTTATCCTCTATTGAGCCTTTGAACTCGTCTATGAGCCGCTCTGGATCGGCTGCCCCCACTAGGCTTCGATTTAGAGCAGACCGCCCCCTGTTTATTTCGATTGCGATTAGAGAGAATGTCATCTCTGTCCATCGGTCCTGCGATACGGCTGGGACGATGTTCGTCTCTAATAAGCTTTGGTCATCGATATTCAGCGGGAGTTCGGTGTCGCCGTAGTCGTTTTCCGGGACGCTGAGCCCATGGTCTTCTGCTACTCGACTATCGGCCGATTGGATATGTCCCCAGGTTCGTCGGCGTAGCTCGCATTCCAATTGTGAGAGTTTGAAGTTTTTCCCGTCTCGTTGGAGGCCGATTGATTGAGCGGCTCGAATAGTTACGCCATGTAACGTCCAGCCAGACCGGCCGCTATTGCTAAATCGAAAGCATGCCTAGAAACCGAAGATATGTTAGTGATACAACGTACAGGAAGGGCTAAGGACAGTTAACGAAACATGCTCTCACCTGATATATTACCATCGCTTGCAGCGAAATAAGGGTTGGAGCATCCAAAAACTCGGATTGATACAAAGACAACTCCATCCCCTGTTGATATCGGCGCAGGGTGGCATGCCGAACTTCATTCTGAGTATCATCCGAAAGCAACGTTGTTGTAGCGGCAAAACAAATAGCAAAGACCAAAGCACGTAGATCAGCACGCACACTCTCGGGTCGGTTAATGGCAGCAAAGATGTGCGACTGCGCCGTTGGAACGTGAATGACCTTTACCAAGGGCTCCACGCGACTGAGGAATGTCTGCCAGAGAAAAACCCCCTCCCAGCGACTTGGAAACAGCTCCTGGACGTCAATCTGAGCCGAGAGCGGGTTCTTGAAGAGGCCATCTGCCCTCAATGCCGGTGGTCGGCGCGGGCTAGTTGCGTCGATCGGTGATCCAATTGCGGACTTTAGTCCCTGCTCTTTCTCCAGTACGCGCGAGAGGAAAGGCTCGTTTATATACCGGCCGTCTTTGTCTAGGAACCCCAGATAGGCGTGACGGTCTGCTGCAGCTGGGTGGGTTGATGGTGGCCTATAGTCGGATCGGCCATTCGGAATCGGTGAGTTTGCATTTGGGCCTTGGTTTTGACTGTTCAAGCTAGTCGGTCGTTCGTTGACCATCGTTGTGATGAACTGTTCAAGCTGCTCCAAACGTGCCGCAACATCGGCCGTGCTCTTCTTCGGAGGTCGGCGCTTGACTCGGCTCGGACCTGGATACTGGCAGGCGACCTTCTGTCGCATGCATTTGCTGCATGGTGTACCTTTGTCGCACTTGATCTTGTGCTCGTGGCAGCGTAAGCATGATCGCTCTACATTATATCGGCGTTGCTGATTCATCGTCCTGTCTTGGCGCAGCTACAGGGGATCCAGCGCAACTTGAAGGAGGTTTGGGTAACAAGGTTGAGGAGAATTTCTTTTATCAGATCTTCAGCTTCTGTAATATATCAGCAATGAAGTCTCGAACTATCGGACTCTCCGTGACGGAAGTTCGGTCTTCGGTCATTCGCGAATTGCCGATGGCCCGATCTTTGGGGCCAAACCGCACCTCCAGGGCTAACTACGACATAGCTACTCCGTCCAACTGGCTACAACTGGCACTTCATCAGGAGAACTCCTGTTCTTAAATCAAATGATTAAATAATTTATGATCAATCTTGTCCAGTAATAAAAACACACAAATAACCATGCTAAGCCCAGTCTATATAGCTTTAGCTTGTGACAGAAATCGTACAAACAATGTATTGTAATGTATTGTAGATAACAGATATTATTGACTCATGCGGTAATTACTAATAAAACGATCCACTTTTGTATAGCCGTGATAATATCCATATTAACATACAATATATATATATATTGTCTTCCACACTAAGAAGGTCCCACTTCGTATGTTTGTAGTCCATCATTTGATACAGATTATAAGATCGTCCCTTCCACACCACCTCATTGTATTCAGAGTCATCTTGTTAAGACTTATTCCTCACCAAGCTTCACAAAATGACCAGCCCGGTGGCCAAAATTACCATCACTGCAACCCATACGGTCCACAGTGAACACCCAATTACTCTTCAGGATCCATTTGTGCTCGGTCCCTTTGATCAGCTCGGCCATTTCGCCACACCCGTGAATGCTGTCTGGATCTATGAATCTTCGTCCTCTACCGATTTTATCCCTTTTGAAAGGCTGCGAATAGCCATCAGTCGTCTCCTAGACTATTACCCGCATTTGACGGGCCGACTGCACATCGATCCGGAGACTGATGTTCGTTCCATGACCAAATTAGGTACTGGTATCCATTTGCTTGAAGCCACCTGCGATGCCCCCCTTCGATCCTTCGCCAGCCGGTCGTCATCGGCGGGCCAGGAATACAGTGTGTTCAATTTCCCAGAGCTTGGAAATGGACTGCTCTCGCCATGGGACATGTCTCTCGAAGGGGCGCAACGGGACCCTGTCTTTACAATTCAACGTACCGAATTCGCTTGCTCCGCCGTGGCTATCGGAATGAGGCTCTCGCACGCCGTCAGTGGGGCTGGCGGTTTCCTGGGATTATATCAGGACTTAGCAGAGATCTATGGTGCGGCCGGTACGGCCCATCGAGGGCCCATCGAGTTAACATCGCCGCCGTACCTACCACCATTCATGATCACGCACATGCTCCATATGGATGCTGAACAGCGGGAAAAGGCATTAAGTGAGCAGCCAGCGGCATATTCCGTGAGGAAGCCCGAGGCTGCGGCTGAATCATCTCCTGCAACCGAAGCCCACATACAGCAGGAGAACCCAAAGCCAGACCCACTCATGGGTCGAAGTCTGCGATTCTCCCCTTCGGCAATAGCCACCCTCAAAGGGCAGGCGGTTAATCCGGAGAGTACAAGCGCTCGTGCATCCACGTTCACAGCATTGTCCGCACACTTCTGGCAGCGTACACACCGCGCTCGACTTGCCCAAGTCCAGCCTGGCTCCAACGAGGAGCAACAAAAAGAGTTCTTGAGTTCCGCCTTTGGCACAAGTGTCAACTTTGTTCCCCACCTCGGCTTACCTCCGCGGTCTTTCGGGAATACCATTGTGACACCGGTGGTGGAACTGGAGTCTCAGGAACTGGCACACGCACCACTCTGGAAAATTGCGGATATTATCAATAGCCGGATTCGCCACGTCTCCGCAGGAGAAACGCACAGGCTTGGAAGTTGGATTGCAGCCCAGCCCAAAAAGTCACATATCCAACTTCGCTTTCCATGCACGCCAGCCTCATTCATCGCGACAGGATGGCATCACTTTCCTCTCTACTCAGGTGCAGACCTTGATGAGTCTCCTGTCTTTGCTAGTCCCGTCCTTATGGAGCCCTTGTTTGATGGTATGATAGTTTTCGTGGAGCCCAAAGCTAAGGATGGTGGTGTTGAAGCAGTCGCCTCTATGAAGTGTTCCACCTGGGATATTCTTGATAACGATGAAGAATTCATCAACGTGTGGGATAGAAAAAGTTGATATGCGTATACATGTTTTAGTTGCTGCAAAGTCCTCTCAGATAGCTTGATTGGCAAGCAGCTAACTTTATTCTTACACTGGCAATAGAGCCTAAGAAAAGTGTTCTTCTTCGAGCAACGCTGGTACAGCATGATTATCTTCCGTTATATTCGGTCTTTGGATTTTACAGCTTCCATACGTGCTAGTGAATACACAAGGAGAGTTTATTTAGGACACCACAGTAGTTTTGCTTTCACTAATATTTGGACCCCTTCAGGTACGCCGAGGAATATTCTAATCACCCACTAAAAAATCACTGCTCTTTTAGAACCACCTGCATAAAATCCTCGATATCCTGTAGGAATTCCGCAGGCCGCTCAAGGGCAGCGAAGTGTCCGCCCTATCAGAATTAGTTAGAGTCTCTTTGACAATACAGGAAAACAAGAGGTTTGACTGACATGTTCATGTTGCCGATAGAACACCAGGCGTCCCTTCTTCTCCACGATCTTCTTAGGTCCCGGTACTAGCTCATGCATGAACCAGGAATAGCCAAAGGGCTTGTCAATGAACGGCAAGCTAAGAGGAGGGCTAACAAGAAAGGTGCCACGATAAGTGTAGCTGCAGCGTGGGAAGGAGTCAGTGAACCAATAGAGTGAGATGTAGGTCAGAATCTCGTCGATGCTGAAGTCCTCTTCTGGCCACTCCAGGAACTTTTCCCCGATCCTGCGAACTGTTAGCTAAGTCGAAGGGGAAATAACAGTAAACCAAACCCACCAAGCCAAGAGGGCTAAAGGGCTAGACGAGATAACCGCTCCGATAGTAGCAGGCCGTGTGCTATTCATAATAGCTGCGCCTAGTGTCGGTGCCTTGAACTTCTCCTTTCCTCGCTGAATGGCTTGCCTCTCGACCTCGGCAAGATCCGGATCATTGGCCTCAACCTGGTCCAAGCTGGGCAACAAATTCACTGCATATACTAATATTAGTCCCTGCCCAAAGGAGCTGTATAGACTGACACTCACGATGCACTCCAATGACGGAATCATACGTTGTCGCCAGTAAGGAAGCTATGAGGCATCCGACATCTCCGCCCTGAACCACATACTGATCAAAGCCGAGTTTGTGGAGGGCTTTGTCAATTATCCGGGCTGCATCTTCGCCCATCCACGCTTTATCTTGAGGCGGGCCCGAGCTAAGCGTATATCCTGGCAAAGATGGCACAATAAGATGAAAGGGTAGTTCGCCTGGTTCGTACTTCTTCCGAATGAGGTCGAGTGTCGGAAGAAATTCGAGGAAACTTCCCGGCCAGCCGTGAAGGAGGACAATTGGAATGGCGTTTTCTTTTGCTGAAAAAAGGCCGACAAAGTGAAGGTTGACATCGCCTTTCTCGTCCCTGACCAAGATTTGGTAATTCGGAAACGAATTAATTCGCTTCTCCTGGGCGCGCCAATCAAATGAGTTCAGCCAATACTCTTTTGTTGAGGTCAGCCATTCATGGGGGACGCCGTATCTGCCGTCTTGATGCTGATTCTCCCATGTCAAAGGTCCAGTGCGCGAGAGACGAAGCAGCTCTTGAAACTGCTTGTAGTCGTCGTCCGGGACGCGAAGAGTGAACGGAGTCACGTCACAAGGCAATGAATAAGGCATCGCGGTAGGTGGACAAAGGTTCAGCTCTGAGCACAAAGAAAACCAGGGATAGTAAGCTGGTAGAACGCATGTAGACCATGTACTTTTCCACGTTCTACAGACTACTTAATATACTACCGCAGCTTCCGAACAAACTACATTCTCCACCCGGTCGAGACTGTTTCTCGGCTTGCCCCGTTGCGGGTCAAACCTTGTCATCTTATGTGGATTTATGACTCAGAGTCGTACTCCGTTCGAAGGGTGAGTCACCCAGTTCTATGCGTCACTCAGAATTGTTTTATGCAGTGGAGCCGAAAATACGTGCCGCTGCTCACTTATCAACGCCAAATTACTAGGAAAGACAGAAAGAATGCAGCAGATTAGGGTCCAATGCGAAGCTACCCTCAGTCACATTTAATGAAAGTTTCAAGGGTTCATAAAGCAAAAGACGTCACACTATCTCTGTAATCCGTTCAGAGCAGTGAAATGATACATTATCGATAAGTAACAAATCCAGGTTCTGGCCACTTACGCAAGGCTGCTAGGTCGGATTATGGGGCCCTCAAATATAATGGGATCCGTAGGACCGACAATACGACGAAGGAACACGATCCCCTTACGCCGGTCACTCATATTCCTGATTATGGCGCAGAGGCATCACTTGCAACATGGCCGCATCAAGCCTTTGGTGTTTTTGATAAACGCGTGCGGTGGGCGGATCCACGTATTTATTGTAGCGGCTTGTTGTGAACGATCAGGGTCCATCAGATACTAGTGTTAAGATTATTCGTTCATCTCGGGTGCTAAAATCGCTGTGGCTTTGCATGATTTTCTTTCCTATGGTGAAAAGCTTTATGCTGTACAGTATGTGGTCTGATCACGTCAATCGGGCACAACAACGGTGCGCCAGTATATATCTATAAATGCTATCAAACCCTCAAAGACCCTTTACACCGATCTTCAGATAGTTCGGGTCAGTGTCAATACGTAGGCGGGGTTCCCCCGATGAAAGCTCATTAACATTCCATGCCCATACAAAGCGGCCGTGGAGGAATTCTGCCTCATCAGAAGAAGCCCAGAGTGCAACATGTCCAGGAAGGGATACTAAGCAAAATCAGATCGGTCAGTTCCGCAGAGACGGGACAAATATCTATGTCCGTATATTTACCATGATTCCATTCAGCTGCGCCTATATCTAGCTTTCGCTAACTACCCGATCTCTTAGAAGGTAATTAGCGGTACGTTCCTCGATCTCTAGTATAGAAGAGATATATATATATTATATAGAGCATTAATCTAGGATGTTAATACTCGCTCTTATATTAGATTTAATACCTTTCTTTGGCTACTAATAGCGAAATTAGGCTTACGCCTGTCAATCCGGCCGCGTAGCCGACTGTACGGAACCCCAAAATCCCAGGCCAATTTAGCAATATTAGGTTTATTCTGATAGTAGGCTTCGATAGCTTTTAGGATTCCGACCTCGATGTTTTCAATTGATGTTGACATCGTGGGGTGGTACAGAAAAATTGTAATCTTGTGAGGCCCACCAATACCGGGTACGTGTAGACATTGGTCCGCCGAGGACAATCCTGAAAACCGATGCTAAATATAAACAACGCTAATAAAACAGCCTTTGCACCATTTCCAGAAGCATTAGACACCAATGTCCCAAAGAAAACAAACAAAAAAAGACCAAGTAGTGAGATCATGAAATAAGAAGATCGCGGACACTCATGCCCTTCCTCCTTTGGATCTCAGAATGCACAGCTGTAGTATCTTCCACAGACTGTGCCAGTGTCGTACTCCCAGGAAAGTTCTCACTGATCGAATCGGCAGTCCCTCTCCGATCCTGAGTTAACATGAGCAAGGCAGCTGAAGCCTCGTGGTCAACGCCCTGAAACTCAACCATCTTTTCGCTGGATGCCCAGACTGGGCCCAGTGCTGGACTAGGAAGGATAGATGAGGCATCCTGTGGGATATGGGCTGAGGGAACTTGGGTGCGTGGAGAGAAAGACGGGGAAGTATCAGGAAATTCTGTGGGAGCAGCGTACAACTCCGGTGATGCAGAGGTGGAGTATGAATAAGTAGAAGAACGTTCCCTTTCCCTTTGCATGGGCTCGCCTGTCTCTGCGATGAACTCGGGGGATGTTGGTGAGGGTGGTGCAGCAGGGGTTTGCGTTGATCCTCCAGTCTTCATGTCACGGATGCATTTCTCTAGGTAATTGACATAGTCAATGCTTGCCTGGTCGAGATAGTTAGTATATTGTAGATTCCCGAAAGAGATGTGACTGGTGTACCTGAAGAATGGCCAGCTTATGCATTTCCTGCCCGGTGCATGCTGGGATCATATCCTTCAACGTGCCGAACTCCTCGTTCATCTTGGACCGTCGTCGACGCTCAATTAGACTGTGTGCGGTCTTGCGGGCGATCTTGCGTCCTGCGGCACTAGTGGCACTTGGCTGTTTCCTTTTAGAGTTTGATGTGGGGTTTGGCATTGCGTCTTCTGAGCTCTGTGAACCCTTGCCATTTTCCCTTGTTTTAGGGGGTTTTGAAGGTGACTTTGGTTTCATCTGGATGATCTTGCGAGTTCTAGTTGGTGGCGGGGGCAAATCAAAATCCTCGAGTGGGCGTTTGATAGATGTGCCCGACCGCGCGGTGTGACTTGTACGGCGGCCAGAGAGTTCTGGAGATGTCGGGGATGCTGGGACGTAAGAAGGGTCTGATCGGGAAGACCTCCGACTGCCAGCGCTCAATGCGGCGGGAGGTAATGTGAAGGCATCCCCGTCGGGCTTGTCTTTGATGATGAAGCCACCGGACATGGCTGGGGTTGGAAGGCGTGACATTGTGAAAAATGGGTGAGGGGGAAGTTGCGAATAGTAGAGTTGTACAGCAAGGGGTTGCAGACTATATAACCGTGAACGTCGTCCAGGGCTTCCCAGGTTATAGATAGTGTCGCGTGCTTCCAAAGGTTGTGCCCACGAGCTACAATGGACGACGCTGATTGGTCGAAGCGGAGACTCGTGCTTCAGGGAACAACGGGCATTTGCTGGAGTAACAAGTGGGGCCTGGAGAGCTTATTGGTAGGTACTTAGTACTTCATTCACAGTGAGAAAAAGGGCTTATTCTATTGTACTTGGTACTTATCACATCAATTGAGGTAGCCCAGCACGTGCATCAATTGGAGGACAAGTCTTGCTCTCGATAATTACACGGACTCACCTGGGCATCTTTATGCTTCGAGAGCATGTGCCTTTTGGGCGACAGTAACGTTTATATCTTTCTTATTGGCTACGAGAGTCCTATGTTTGATTCAAGCCACGGTTACAACTTGAGAGTCTTCCTTTAGCGCATTCTTCTCCTCCGTATTCTCCTCGGGTACCCGCTTCCTCTCGACTCATCCACATATGGCACGTGCTTCCCCTCCGGGGTCACCGCGCTTTGTCATAGTCAATTTGTGGATCTAATGCTGGGCTGGCTAAAGGAGGATCTAATATCATTGAGCTCAGATTCGAATGTTCCAACATTTCCTGCGTCGTTGAACTGTAATAACTAACTACGTAGTTGCTCTAAGGCCACTTACTCCCGACAAAACCAACCCATTATCCTTTCTATCTTTAGTGTTATGGCCTGCATATACGAGTGGATTTGGTGACGCTTATGGCTACATAAGTTTCAAGACACGAGGAAATGCAATAAAGACACACTCAATTCACTTTCATATAATTTAAAAAAATTAAAATAAAATAAAATCCTTCATTCATATCACATGGTCCATAACACTCAACAGTCACTTTTATCCAAATATTTTCCATATCCAACTCTATTTACTTGTAGAAATTCTCAGGGTGGCACTTCTCCGTGCATTGCAAGTAAATTGACCAGCTAGAAACAGTATGTTAGCCCAATTCACGAAGAAAGAAAAGAAAGAAAAGAAAGAAAGAAAGAAAGAAAGAAAGAAAGAAAGAAAAAATAATGTCCAAAAACAAGACAGGAGACTCACCAAAACTTATCATCGTCCGGTACAGCAATCGAGCAGGTCTGAGACTGCAACGAGCATAGCTCATGACAGCGGTTGACATTAACGCGATTCATATGAGACGATCCCGTCGACAGGGGAGCTTTGCCCCGTGTGCCCGTTGTAGTGGCATTGTGAGAACTAGTTGCATTGATAGGGACGCGGACAGAGATGCGGGCACCGTGGTACGCCCCGGAGAGATGGGGCATTGCAGCAGCGGTGCTAGTAAGAGCAGCCACGCAGGCAGTGAATAGGGCTGTGAGCTGCATGTTGGAAAGTGTGGAAGTGAGAAGGGTATTAAGAATAAGAATAAGTTCAGCAAAGTGGATGATCCGTGAGGATTGATCTGATGCTGGAATTGAAGGTGAGATCAGTTGCTATGAGGGTATCATCCCTAAACCGACCCGTCTTATATAGAAACGGTTTGACAGCTTCGATGATCTGGGGGCTGGCTGTCAATTCCTAAGCCGCCTGGGGAAAGCCTCCTGGATTGTGTAGTGTTGAAGATTGGTGAGTTTGATAGGACAATAACAGTAAGTGCCACGGTCGATCCCAAGGTTATGACATTCCACATTCCTGGGGACTCTGGAGACCCCCGCCTCTACTCAGACTTTGATAATTGGCTTCATGTGTTAAACAAATTCGAATCCTCTGATGATCTAGCTGGTTGGCGTTCTGAGTTTGGTGGTGGATTGCAGTTATCTGCATGGGTGGTGCGATAGGCCATGTTTTGCGCGCCTGGCGTATTTCATGTCGATACCTCCCATAGTCCATGCATTCCAGTGGGTGGCGATCTCCTCGTATTAACCCAATCATGCTCCAAGGGAGAAAATAGAAAAGAAGCTTGGCGTCACGCTTGACTTTGTCCGGCGTTATAGTGGATAGGTCTGATATGACAGGAGTAAGTACAGACTAGCTCCCGCAGATGGCATTGCTAGAGCTATTTTGGGGATTCCTGCTACTTCTGGTATGCGAATGACATTGGCCCATGAACTAGGATGTCTTGGCCCATTCGATGTCGCCTCCAAAATTTTCAAATGAAGTACACCCAGATCTTTCATCCAGTCGCTGTCTACTTCATTAACCCATAGCTCGCTAGAATTTACGTACCCAAGTATAGGTCGGCTCCGGCAAATAAGAGCTTGGGAAATATTCTCAGTCCAAAAAGAGAAAGTATATTTCAATCTCTATAGAAATCAACAGCTATATGCGTCTATACCCACCAAATGCGTTCCCGTTTATCTATCAAGCGGATATCACTTGAAGAGTCTGTCAATGATGACATTGCCAAAGTTCTCCTCCCCAGGCGATCCATCCATCCGCCAGATGCGATTGCCAGCACGGCCGCTCAGCCAGAGACCATGGTCATTAGAGCTCTCCTCCTCACCTTCAATGCGGTGACGGCTGCGGCGGTCGACAACGCACATACCGCGAGTCCATTGGCCCAGGGTGTCGATTCGGATATCCTCAGGCGAGTTCGCCGAGTAAACCCACTTCGGGTCATCTGATGTCAAAGCATACCAGACGCACACAGGGTCGTGCAGACTCAGCATAGCATCATCACCAACATGTCCAGGGTGCAGACGCTCCAAGGTCCTAAATGTGTGTCCCATAAAGGCATCCACCCACTCGGCGAGCGGGGAGCCGGCAGCCAAAAGAGGCGTAATGGCCTCCCGGAACTGACCGCGTGATAGATTGTGGCGGAGGGTGATGTCCAGCGGGAAAAGACGGAGAGTCAGTTGCCGGCTGAGGTTTTTAGGGTACGGTGGGAGTTTGTCGCTCTTTGTGGGTGGAACTGTCGTGTGCGGGTTGGGCGAGGTGAGTGCGAAAATACGCGCGGCTGCCACTGCGTCTGCGTAGGCGTTGAACTCGCCCATCGGTGTCACCTATTAACAAAATCAGCCAGTCTGTCTCGATATTTCTTATGTCTGGAAAAGGCTTGGCTCACGTTTCCTGGCTCGTTGATAGCACCGCCCATGACGACCACCTCTTTGACGCGGAGGAATGTCTCTGGGTCTTCTGCTGCAGCCAAAGCCAGATTAGTGAGCGGGCCCACTGCTACCAGAGTCACTGAATCTGGCTCATTATCACGTAGCGCGCGGAGAATCTCCTTATATGCCGGAAGCTTGGATGGAGTGAATGCGTGGCCATCGGAACCTGAGCAATCCTCAACAGGTTTGATTCCCTCGCCCTCCAGCTCTTTAGCGAAGAGGTGTACCCATGCCTTATCAGCGGTGAGATGTGGGTGCTAATTATAAGTCAGTATGGATTATTTGTTTTTACGGCATAATAAAAGCCCGCTTTCATATGGGGCTTCACATACCGTTGCGTGAATACCACCAAGTCCGTCGATTCCATCTGCGGGGATATCAGTCAACCGCATCTATAGTATGGTAGAGCAATACATACGGAAGTAATCCGCAAGCATTTTCTGGTCTTCGAGGGGGTCCTCTGCACCGACAGCCAATATAGGACGGGAAGCTTTCAAGCTGCCAAAGCCTTCAGGCCGGCCGTTTTCACGACGCCACTGCATCTCCCGCTCGAGGATGTGAAACATCGACACTGCATTGCGGAGACAGCTAGATGTGTGGTCAGACAATGTAATTCTCCAGATAAAAGGATCTCTTACTTCTCCACCTCGATGTTACCGAATGTCAATGAGATGAGGAGAACCTCTACCTCCTCTGGGGTGGCGGACAGAGCCAGCAAAAGAGCGAGGACATCGTCAATGCCCTGTGCTATGATCAATATCGAAGCTATAGCAATGGAATTTGGAGGAGCATACCGGATCAGTGTCAATGATAATTTTCTTTCCCATGGTGAATGTTGGTGACCTTCAAATGTTGGTGAATGACAGAAGTGAGAGCTTATCAATGTTATCGGCTGCGGGGGTTTCGTCTGGCTATTTACCCCTCGTGGGCAACTCATATAACACTTTCAACGGTTATATTAGAGACTCCACTGTTATTAAAACAAAATTCAAGCTGTATTCCGATTCTAACCGATGGAGGTCATGGTATATATACAAACTGAAAAAAAAATACTAATTCCCGGCTTGGGACTGCAATCCCGGTGACCGACGGCCCCCGGACTACCAACGAACCAGGGAGATATGTCCATTATTTAGTAACAGTATACTGCCTGTTTACTGATATTTGCTATGTGGGTCAATTTTGGAGGAATGAAAGTGATCAGGTACTCGGGATGGTTACTGGAACCCGCACTTGGAGCCAGTTATCCATAACCAATGTCACAGGATAGGTTGGATCGCCAAGCCGTAGTAGCATTTGCATATGGCCCTCGAACACGTGGAAAGCAACATCGATACCTACAGCTTCTAGTGCCGCGGATAGCTCGACAGCCTGGCGGATGTCGCCTTGCCTGTGGACGGACTTGAAGGAAAGAAAAGCGCCTGCGTTCGGCGCACGGGCATGGTAAGTAGGTGATACATCTTTCAGTCGTTTCGGATCATGCCGAGCCCTCTGCATGTGCTCTCCGCTACCGGTCCCGGACTATCGGTGATCCCCGCCAATGCGTTGTAATTCGAGCCGTCGAGAGAGATAACCGCCCGCACGATATGGATACCGATCCCTGCCTTCTCGGAGTATCTTTCGTCAGTCCCCAGTAGCGTGACAACGTGTGCACCAGAACTGTGTCCCATCAGAATGATGCGTTGGAGATCAAAGTCTAGTGTGGCCGCATTTCTGACCAGGCAAGCCAACGAGTCGCCCACCTCCTGCACCTGCTCTTCCACCGTCACAGATGGGATAAGTGTGTAGTTGACAGTGGCGAATGCATAGCCTTGGGCGGTCAAATGAGTAAATTTACCCGGTCCAACCGGTCCAATCAAGTCCAAATAGGTCTCTAGTCGCCAACTATCCCCGTGGACAAAGAGGACGATCGGAGCGTTGGGGGGTTTAGCCTTCCAATAGCGGGGATGCTGAGCATCCCTATTTCCATATGTTATGTCCACACCTCTGGTTGGCTGGTCGGTGCTCATTGCTAAAAGGAGCTCCTCTACCCTAGTCCCCGTGATATCACCTGTCGTTCTTTGAAAGATTGTCAGACCAGTGAGCTCTTTCCCTCGAGCTGCTATAGCAGTCAGATGCGATTGGCAGCTCAAGCTCGGCATCTTTGGCCGATGCATTAGGTATGAGCTCTGTGCTTTGATGTGTGGTTACCGTTTATGTTGCCTCTAGGGAATCTTATTGCGACTTGGGCAATGGTTTCAAAAGGCACAGCAAGGTAGTGGGAAGTTAAGATTTTAGAAGGATGTTCGTCGCATAATAGTTCAAGATAAAACGTTCGAGGTATTTAACGAAGATTTATTAGGCGGGGAACCCTGTTACCCTGCGAGCGAGGGAGCCTGGGATCTTGAGTTAAATAATGTATGCAATTTCGAGACTAGATGTCATTCGAATATGCCCCGCTTCGTATATTTCTTACGACAATCGAACCCAATAGAGAGGCTATTAGCATTAGTCACAATGGCTCCAGGGCTTGATAGATATTAGTAGTTAACCAGTCGGTCAAAGAAATCGTATAGCCTGGCCAGTCTTGGAAAAATACTGGAATAGGAGGCAAAAATGGGAACAAAGAAGGATATAAGGAGTACGGAATAGCCAATAGGACACAAAACAGTAAGAAACTAGTCTGATGTCGAAGACTTGGTCAGATTGCATTTTAAGGAGTGCATGCCCAGCGAACCAATCCCAGCCTTACTTTCATGGTGCCGCTGCATAATGCAGGTCTTAGACTCGTTGACCAGGATTCGATAGGCTTCACAGGCATCAAATGCATGACTTGGACCGCCCAATTGGACCGGGTTGTCTGTTATTAGTAACTCATTTTCCTCGTGGTGGCAGGGCTACTGTAAGGGGTAAGAAAGAACATTTGAGAGATTGCCGGATCGGCAATCTCCAAGCTTCCCGGCTCCCGGAAAAATCGATTCGAACATTAAACAAATGCTCAGGAGGTCTAGCCAGAACGCGCTAGTAAGATATAAATCGGTTTAGAACGTAGAAAGCGGAGAGAAAAGAGACAGGCGGAGACGTGGCCTGTTCGCTGAAAGTGTCATCTCTTGGAGCTATTAGTTAACTAGCTTGAATCCATGGATAACTAGTTATTACATACATTACATATGTAGTACACATCCATTTTGTAGCCTAGAGTACTGTTCCCCAGGTACTCTCCGTACGTTGATGACAGCTTGCAGTACGGTGCTCAAATCTCCATACTCCATACTCCGTATGAACATCACATTCTTCAGTCCCCAAGCACCAGTACGGTACAGTAGAAAATCCAGTCTAACATTGAGATGATATATGAAGTCAATAATTTAAGACGTAAAATAAAATAAAAGACGCCAAGTAGACAAGGGACAGAATATGTGCAATTCCAAAGCCAAGAGCTTGGTAACTTACCATTACGGTCACAGTACGAGTGGATCTGCCACGGTTGCCATTTCCTCTACTCCTCGCCTTTCCTCCTTTCTCATCCTCTACTCTCTTCAACTTCTTCTCTTGTTTATCCTACCTTCCTCTTGCGCCATTGCGCTATTCCTATCACTCCTATCCGCGGCTTCGTCACCCCGCGCATCCTCTCCGCACTCCGGTCAATTGACCGACAGTGGAGTCTCGTCTCGTTTCACCTTCCCTTCGAATAAAGCTTCTGTAGCTGAGCGCAATTGTCTCGGCTTTCGGTGCGCGTGTCAATTTCATAAGTGCGCGTGCGCAATTGTCCTACCCTCTCATTCGGCAACTTTGATCCTACCTCCCCTCTCCCTTCCTCCGCCTACATAGGTTTCAATCGGACAGTAAGTTCCATGCTAGCAACCACCATGACAACGTTGACGGTACTGACTTATGAGTGCACAGCTCTATGACCATGAATCCCTACATTAGCTGGGCGATCTTGCTCGTCGTGGCAGGTGGCCTCGGCTGGTACTACACCAATGGCACAACCCCCAAGGCCAACGTGATTCGAGCTGCCGTGGAGAAATCCGAGGCCACTGTAGCACCCAAGAAGTCAAAGCGCAAGTCTAAGCCTGCCCCCGAGCCGGTTGCCGCCAAGAAATCCGAGGTGAAGACCGTCGTCTCGCCCCCCACCACCGAGGACGAGAAGCCAGATGAGGAAATCGATCGCAAGGAGATGGCCCGCCGCATGGCCGGCCTCAAGACCAACGCCCCTGCTCAGCCCGCTCCCGCTCCCGCCAAGCCTGCCCCCACCAAGAGCCAGAAGAAGAACAAGAAGAAGGCTGCGCAACTCGAGACCAGCGACACCCGTGCCTCCTCCACCACTGGCGCTGAGGCTGATGATGATCTGTCTCCCGCCGCATCCCCCGCGGTGAACGCCACTGTCCCCTCGGCTGGATATGTTTCCGACATGCTGGAGGCCCCCGCCCCCGGTGCATCTGTGCTCCGCGTTACTGGCAATGTTGAGAACCAGCCTAAGAAGCAGAAGGTCCAGACTTTCAAGGAGGTGGAGACCAAGAAGCAGCGCCAGCAGCGTCTCAAGAACGAGGCCCGCAAGCAGCAGGTTCAGGAGGCTGAGGTGGAGCGCAAGAAGCTGCTTGAGAAGCAGTTGCACACCGCTCGCGAGTCTGAGCGCCGCGAGGCTGCCCGATCAACCGCACCCGCTGCCAACGCTTGGCAGACCAAGGAGAATGCTGCGCCGGTGAAGACCAATGTGGTCAATGGCGGATCCCGCCCTGCTCCCGCCGTCCCTACCGCTCCCGCCTCTCACGGTCTCCTGGACACATTCGAGTCCCCTGCTGCCCCTACCCCTACTAAGTGGGCTCAGAACCTTCCCTCGGAGGAGGAGCAGATGCGCCTCTTGGGAGCTGCCAACGGCGATGACGAATGGACCACCGTTTCCAAGAAGCAGCCTAAGAAGAAGGGTGGCAAGTCTGACGAGAGTGTCAGCGAGACCAGTGCTTCGGAGAACCAGTCTACTCCTGTCGCTCCTGCCCCCATTGAGCCTCGTGTGACTGTGACCCCAACCTACCTCCCCGATATCTTGCGCTCGCGTGAGAAGGGCCACCCACTGGACTCTGATTGGGCCGCTTGAGCATTTTCCTCTGCCATGAAGTTCTTTCTCCCATATTCTCTCTTCACCTTGAAATGTATTTATTACCCTTTTTTTCGTTTTTGTTTTTTTGTTTTCTTTTTTTTTTTTTTGGCGTTCTGGGGGTGTCACATCATTCGAGCACTCTCCCTCCCCTCAACAATCGGGGCCTGGGAGATTGCCACAACGCATTAGGAGCGGAATTGGTAGATTCCCCTTGCAAGTTGTGCAAGGAGGAAGAACTGCACTGCGGAAACAAAAGCAGAATTGCGGGAATGGATCTGACGCTGTGTTTGTGCAAGTTTTTTTTTTCTTTTTCTTTTGTTAGTCTACCTGGCAAAATCTGTATTGCAATGAAATCATAACCAATGCTTGATCTAAAACCAAATCAAGGGCAAGAATGTAGAGGTTTTCTAACAATGTTAGTATATAGATCATCGCAGAGAGTCTTGTGTCGTCACTATTCCAAAAGCGGTTTAGCGGCCAAGTTCCGGTTATCGTGGCCTGAAGGTGCTTTGTATACAACTCCTTGGTATTTGCTCCTGTCTTAGACTTCTTCTTCCCCAACCTGTGAGAACTCAACTCCAATTTCTTCTTCTTCTCCTTCTTCTCTCTTTTTGTTTCATTCTTCCGCCATGGCCCAAATTCGTGGCACTGCGGGCTACAACCTCGGCCACCAGAACCCGTTTGGCGGGCCCGGTAGCGCAGATGCCACCAGCGACCCAAGTCCGCTGGACGCAATTCGCGAGCAGACAAGCAAGATTGAGGACTGGTTGGACACCTTGGCCGATCCAGTGAAGCCGTATGTTTCAATTTCACTCTTTGTTTTGGGTCTTCTTTACCTACCCGTGTCGTGGGCCGACTCGAGTCGCGAGAGAGCTCAAAACAAGGGATCCAAGGCATGCACTAACACCCTGTTCTTTCGCTCTCTAGCTACCTTCCCGCCATCGGCCGATTCCTGATCGTAGTGACCTTCATCGAAGACTCGCTGCGCATCCTCACACAATGGAACGATCAGCTCCTCTACCTCCGTGATTTCCGCAAGAGTAAGATACTGCCCTTGCTCCCGGACCCTGACCCGCGCGACCTAGGGTCCATGGTCCCACATTACCTCATATATCATTGTCTAACGGGCTTTTTCTGTGCTCGCTTTAGTTCCCTGGGGAATCACGCACACCTTCCTTATCGTTAATGTCATTGCTATGGCCGTTTGTTCGACTCTGGTCATCGCCCGCAAACGCACTGAGTTCGCCGTCGCGGGATTGCTCGGCGTCGTCATTACACAGGGTCTTGGATACGGTCTCATCTTCGACTTGAACTTCTTCCTTCGCAATCTGAGTGTTGTGGGTGGTTTGCTTATGGTCCTGTCTGATTCGTGGGTGCGCAAGAAGTTCGTCCCTGCCGGTCTGCCCCAGCTTGATGAGAAGGACCGCAAGATGTACGTCCAGTTCGCTGGTCGTGTGTTGCTGATTTTCCTCTTTGTTGGATTCGTTTTCTCCGGCGAGTGGAGCTTCTGGCGCATTCTGGTCAGCTTGTTTGGTCTTGTCGCTTGCGTCATGGTCATTGTTGGCTTCAAGGCCAAGTGGAGCGCTATCATTCTTGTAGTCCTACTGAGTCTGTTCAACGTATTTGTGAACAACTTCTGGACGGTACGTTTTCTACGCAATTGGTTGTATGTCTGGTTACTGATAATTTCGTCTAGCTGCATGCCCACCACCCCCAGAAGGACTTCGCCAAGTACGACTTCTTCCAAATCTTGTCGATTGTGTATGTTCCTTCTCCCCAATAGTGAAACATGTATGACGCTAATAAATTCTACAGTGGTGGCTTGGTCCTACTCGTTAACATGGGCCCCGGCCAATTGAGCATGGACGAGAAGAAGAAGGTCTACTAGAGCAGAAGGTAATCGAAAGGCGATTCTCCTTCTCTCTATATATCTCCAGGCATCTGCATCCATCAAGCAAACACAACGAAGAGGGAAAAGAAATTAACAAAGGACGACCTAGCTGGTGCTCCGCGGGCTCTGAGCATTTGAATACGGGCCCCCTTAGACCCTTGGCTGGTTTACAGAGGCTATGCGTGGCCGGGTTGGGCGTTGTTTGCATTTGGGATGATTTTGAAACGCCGAGGAGATCCATCGATCTACTCTCTCTTGCGTCCTTGTTTTTGAGCTGTTCTACTTCGAACTTTTGTGTCCTGGTCTCTTGTTTATTGAGATCAGAAACACATGTTCTCTGCATACGAAGTTTTTGATGTGCATTTTGAATTGCATCTATCACGAAGACAAGTTGAATCGAAAATTTAACGCTGAATGCGACGCATATCTGCAGCCTCTGACATATAACAATCGTAGAGTACAATGGCTATGACTAACGAGGCGGCACCTAGAAGTACTGAGCCCTGTTCGAACCCCTCCCTCTATGTATCCTTCTTTTGCTTCATTGTAAAATCCCCCTACATCCATCTTCCCGTGTAAAATATTACTTGTTGGAGAATTATTGGCTAGTATAATGTGTGCCCTTTTATATGCTGTTGGATAGGAGATCTATGATTCAAGAAATACATGTATGTTGTGTATTAAATTTTGTAATATAGATAGATGGTCAGTGTTCAAATATACTCCGAGATCATCATGGCCCTGATCTACATAGACAAAAGGCATCAACTGCCGGATGACTTATCTAAGAACTACAAGTTTGAAAAAGTATTGGAATATATTTTGCATTATATAGTTTAGCCTGATTCAATGTCTAAAAAGAGAAAAAAACATGCATTGGCCGAACGCTATGTACTGTGTAACCCAAACAAAGGGAGTGATTATGGTACAAGGAAGAGATAATATATAGTATTGAAGGAAAGACGAAGAATAGAAAAGAGAAATCAGCAGGGCCACAAAGTGCCGAGGGAAACAAACAAGAGAAAAGGAAAAGGATTGTGAAAGGATAGGAAGGAGCGCTGTCATGGTAAACTCGCATGTTCTCCTGTCGTTGTGATGAAGCGACAGAGGAATCATTTTCAGGATATAAGGTGTTTCGCTTTTATGCACCGGACCAGCCAGGTACATTCCTATGTGGGATGCGAGGTCCCGACAGCGAGAGGGTGTGTGCGGTTCGAGAGATCAGGGATCACTCGGAAAACGTGGAAAAGAGGGGTCTCAGAGAGCCTCGAGGAAATAAAAGGCAAAAAAGCAAATGCTGAATGGTCTTGATGCTTCAAACGCCGTATAGCAGAAACCCAGGAAAGCTGAATGGAAGGGAGATAGGGGGTTTTCAAGGATTCGAGGATGAGTGTTGTGGATTTTGTGTTCGAAAGGCTTTTTAGATGTCCATGCTCCAACGCCATGGGCGGATAGGCTGTAATTGACCCAGGCCAATCTCATCGCGGTCGTCGTCGTTGATCTCTAGGTGCACCATGTGGACCTTCTTGTTGTCCCGGTGCATTGTGGATAGAGCCTTCGAGATTTGTGGGCGGTAGAACTTATCAATGTCATCTGTGGCTTTGGATTGAGGACGGGATGCCGGAGTGTCGGGATATTTCCATTCAAGACTCGGATTATCCGAGTTGGCGGTGGAGAACATGGAGTCAGTTCGAGAGTGTGATTCCGGGCCTGGACTATCCGAGTCGATACGGAGTCGAGTCAGCGATGGCCGACGAGGTCGATGGTTCTGAGTGGTGTCATCGATAGCGCCGTCACCAGCCTCTTCGCTGATTCTTCCAGTGTCATACTCCCTAGCCACGTTCTTAGGGGCTCGGGATGCGGTGCCAAATCCCGGGGAAATAAAATTATCACTGGTCGGCGAAGTGACGGAACTGACGTCTGCTTTACCGGCCATCACTCGGGCACTTGGTGGTGGCTGGAGCATCCATCTGGTTTCGGCACGGCTACACGGTCCACTAACAATGGGCGGGTGGAGGTCGTTCACGGGCGGCACGCGGGGGATGTAGTACTTGGATGTTTCATTCGGGTCTGCACGACCACGTCCAGAGAATCCAATGGACGATCCACGGACTTCTTGTTGTCCCCAAAGAGGTTCATCTTCCCGTTGGTACCGCATCGACTTCCACTTCTCGCCGAGCGGATGCATCAGGCCACCACTCTTGTCTTTCTTCAGTTGCGAGCTCTGGTCGGTATTCCAGCTGTCCGTTCTTTGAACAGTGCGGTGACCACCCCGACGGGCTGGGGGACCAGGGCCTAGGGAGATTTCCTCTCGCCAACCTACATTGGTGCTAAAAGGGGTTGGCTGTGCGAATGGACGGGGTTGGTCGGTGATGACTTCGTTGTTGCGTCGCTCCTTCTCCTTCTCTCGCTGAACCCGAGAAGCATCCTTTCTACGTTTCCGACGATCGAGATTTTCAGCGCAGGGGGTGCAAGTGGCATAATAGAAGACCGCGGACTGGGCGCCCCGATAGAGCCACATGGCTGGCGCGGGGGGTGAGTGGGGAATATCGGTTTATTGGGGCTGGCTTGTGGCTAAGAGTTGTAAACCGTCGTTCACGACGGGCTATTTGCCCGGGAAAACTGTTGGAATTGACCCAGTATTCGCTCGTTGTGTTGTAGTGATACTATCGGACACATGAAGGGCTGAGCGGATAAGGGGGGGAAACTGCGGAAAGGGGATAAGGAGGTAAATGGTAAGAATTGGAGATCGCCCAGCGATCTATAGGGTCAAGAGAGGGTAAAAAATAGTTGGGGGAGAGAAGTAAAAGGGAAGTTGAAGTAAGATGAGATGGCAATTAGGGGAGGTCTGAGGGGGCGGTGGTTTCTGCTTCTGCCTGTGTTTCGCCTTGAGATTTTCTTTTTTTGTTATATTTTTTGGCTGTTTGCGGCCTAACCTGGGTATCTACATATATGCAAAGGCAGGTTGTATGAATAAATTCACTGACCGACTTCTTTTTCTAAATCTTCAAGCCTATTACTCTGAATTATACTCTGTACACCTCACATTGCCACAATTAGCCTCCTAACTTGCTGCGCCAAGGCCCGACAGGGGGGCCTATGAGACCATAACTCGTACAAAGTCATACAGATCTGCGACAATGTCTGTAACATGACTGCCTAGTTCTCTATATCTGTCAGAGCCATTCTCTTTGTCTTGGGATTATTTTTCTTTTTTTTTCTTTCTACAAGGGTACTCTGATACTCCGTAGTCCTGTACTCCGTTGGAGATAGGCTTGGCATCTTCCCGCGTGGAGTCAAGGAATGTGGCTACAAACGATAGGAAATTACTAAATTACTCCTTTTTCTAAAGAGAATGTAGAAAATTAGAATGGTAATTCACGCCCCTATATCGAATCATACAGTTGATGTAAATTCACATTCCCCTGGAACATAGGAGCCCTCATACTTGGGAGAGGCAAGTAATGGTAGAATCCGGCCCCTGTTGTAAATTCATCTGTGTGCCCAGCGCCGTCTGTGCTCCAGCCCCCGCAAAGTCATTCGAGGGGCAAGAATGCCGAGTCGATAGCAAATCCCAATGTGCAACCCCTCCGATATGTCTTGGCCATTGCATCATTGCACATCGGAGATGTCAAGAGAGCACATCATCACCAGTGAGAGATCGCTGTAGGTTCGCAACGGAAAATAATCAAAACATGGCGCATCGACATTCAACACCCAGCGTATCTGCGCATCGTTGTAAGGCCAAGGGCCAAGCCCACAACGGCGGATTCAATAGTAAAAGGGCCACACGCAACGCTGGCAAACTCCAGGATTCATCGGCTTGCTGAATCGTTGTATCGCATGCAAATGGTTTCCCCAAAACGCCCGAAAAATGACAATGGAAAATAGCACCTTGCAAACCCCGCTCATGCATTCTTCGTGTCTCGGATTACCTCGCCTCGAACCTTGGACCAGTCGATATCTCCGTCCATTTTTTCGTCTATTTCACCGCACACCACGACATTGTCACCGCGGATCAGGTACAGCCCATGGTCAATTTCGGCGGAGGGCTCGTCGTCGTCTGGGGCGCGGATGATGCGTTCAACGGTATTAGCGAGGACAAGATTGGTTGTTTGGTCGGTTGACAGAAGATCGCCGATGAGTGTGCGGCCGTCAACTGTGAGGATGAGGACTTTTTCTATTCGGTCGAGATTGGTCAGCACTTGGTCTATGGGCGTAGGAGATGGCATATATAAGCATTTCAGCTAACTGCAAAACTTACTATTGACGTAAAAGTGCAGAGACATGGTGGATGGGAGAGCGGCGGTTCAACAAGGTAAGGTGCAAGGGTATCTCAATTTTGCGGTTGATCGGGTACAGGGAGATGCACCGCGGAGTCGGGATCAAGCTATGTCTCGAGCTCGGTGGTGTTGCTGTAACACTAGTCTTGGGGTAGCTCTCTTGCTTTGCGTGAGCAGGGGAGAGTTCGTGGATCTTCGATCAATTTGGAGTCTCTCACTTTGCGCAAAAAGTGTTCGCCGAGGTCAAGAGCTAGATTGGGCGCGGTTGTTCGTGGCGCGGTAATATTGACTTGTTGAGAATCGTAAAGCTCGCTGATGGGAAATCAAAGTTGTAGGAGCTTCGTTTAAAGTTCGAGGCCAATTGAATGTGAGGTGATGGCAATGGCGCGGAGCGGGTCTGTGCTGTTTGCCGAGTGAAGATTGCGAGAATCGTCTTGGTTGATAACAATAAGCGCGTCGGTAATCTCGACTGGTAACGAAGGGATTGGTGGCAGCCCGTGACTTGGTGCTTCATGGTTGTTTTCCACGATGAACGATTGACATCCCCGATTTGGTCACGTGCCACGTGCCGGAGCTTATGGGAGAGGTGGATACCACATCATTTTATACTGTTGAATGAAAGGAGATGAACGAGATTCATAAGCTGGAAAGCATGCCCAAGTGGGGTTTGTTGTACAAACTTCGCTACAGTGACAATAAAGCTACATAGATGACTCTAGTGTAAAAGGATTTATGTATAGCAATTCACTATGTGTGCACGATATCGCCCGCAATTTCCCATGCACTCTAATCAGCCTCGCAAAGCAGTCAGATCCAAAGGAACACTGCTGCCCCTTCCAGCGCGGTATCGGCGGTCTCCGCCGATAAATTGCCGTGGTTTTGGGAGCAGCCCATCGCTTTGGAATTTGAATCGCGGGTCTTCTATTCGGACTGGGCCATGTCCTTGTGTTAAGGGGGCTCGTGAGCTTGGTGCAGGCGATCCACCATTGGAAAGTGTATAAGCGCTAGGGTCCAGCGCTGTAAATGGCTCGTGGGAGACAGGGCGAGAAGAAACAGGGGAGGGTCGGGATGGCGGCTCGCTTGGCGGAGCTGCAGGAAGTGAGGTGGGAGGAGGCGGTGGTGGAGCACCTGGGGCAGCTGATGGGGGTGGCGGGGGAGGTGCCGAAGGCGAAGAATGTCCCAGTGCTGAACGGGCAGCCTGCGCAGCAATTGATGGCGGGGCTACTGATGGTGGAGGGGGTGGTGTCGATCTAGAAGCAGCCGGCGGGGGAGGAGGTGCCCGAGTCGCGGGGGCTGATGGGGGAGGTGGCGGGGGTCCGGACGGTTTTCTCGATGCAGGCGGTGGTGGAAGCTTGCCTGGTGCTGGAGGTGGAGGGGGCGCGCGTGGAGGCGGCGCTTCAGGGGCCTTTGTAGCTGGCGGTGGAACTGTAGAGGGTCGTGAAGCAGGTCTCGGGGGAGGCTTCTTCAAGCCGGCAACCAGATGATTGACCGGTGGTGCAGGCGGCGAATCGGTCGATGAGGGACGAGGAGGTGGCCTGGCTCCAGGAGGCCTGGGAGCTGTTGGAGGCTTTGGAGCTGGTGCAGCAGGTGGTCGACGTGCACCTTCGGAATCAGAGATATATGGCGAGTCTCGATTGGCACCTGTATCGACACCTCCACGACTGCGTAACTTGGGCATCCCACCAGCAAATATCCCCCCCAGTTGAGGTGGCATGGCACTGGCTGCACCATCTGTCCCAGAAACTCCTTCGCTGTTACTTCGTAACCGATTTGCGGCTGGACCGGATGGTACAGGCGGTGCAAGCCCACTTGGAGGCGGCCTCGCGCCAGGAACAGGTGGCGCACCCGCGACGGGGGGAGCTGCTGAGACGCCTCCTGAGCCTGCGATTACAGGTGCTGATCGATCATTGGTAACAGCTTTCTTCAGCCTGGCGCCCTTATGGATATCGGAAAGAAGTGCGCCCTATCTATAGGTTAGCTACTAAATTCCTTGAGCGACAAGTTGCTTGCAGCAATCGAACTTAAGCACCCAGTCTACATACCCGGTCTTTAGCCTGTCCTTTAGGAGGTCTGCCTGGGAGACCTCCTGGAGGGGGCGGCGGGGGAGGACCACCCAAACCTCCCGGCGGCGGCGGCGGGGGGGAGGAGGAGGTGGTGGCATAGTTGTGGATCAGATGATGATATTATCAGGTAGTCAATTGCATATAATTCGGTAAATAGTCAGGTCGGGAAGATGTGTTCTTGAATAAAAGGAACATGAAGTTGTTAGGCAGAGAAGTAAGAAGACGTCAGGGTACGAGTACGGGGAAGTGGACAGCGCCGGGGCGAAGTCTCCGCCTGGACTCTCCCATCGGAAAAATACAGCTGCCTCACAACGTTACTCATCACCACAGCCATGAAAAGAGTTGCTCTAACAGCCAATAAAGGCTCCCGGCCACAGGGCCCGATCTGTCAATTATGTCAATTCTCGACTTCAACGCCCCGTCGTGGTCTCCCTATCGCGCGTCTACCCGCTCGTGCAAGTCGAACTGCGACCTCCAATCTCCGCCTACAGCCCTCGAAACGAACCGATAAATTGGTATTGGGCTCTCCTCTGCTTATTTCTCGCCGATACGCTTCCTCTGCAACCACTAAGATAAGCCCAGAGGCTGCAATCAAAGAAATTGCGCAGGATGCATCTGCCCTGCACCAATCGAACGCTGTGGCTTCCAACGAGGTGGTAGTAGAATTGCTACAAAGATGCCAGCGCGTCGCCGAGTCCCTTGTCTCGCGAGAACGGGATCAAGGCGAGGGTTCCTCAAAGGGCGAGGGCAGTGCGATCTCTTCCTTGCTGGACCTTGAGGAGAAGCAAACCGTCGCAAAGAACAAAGGCAAACCCAAGTCCTCACAACACCCGGACCCACGACTGGCAGACTCGGTCTCACAAATTGCCATTGAACTTTTGAAGGACGAGAAGGTCTTCATTTCGCCCGAAGCTCTGGCCTCCTGCACCGAGACCCTGACTCTGCTGCGACGGGCCGAGCACTTCCCCGAGATCTTCCACCTTTACGCCTACAAACCTGTCCCAGAAGAAGGCAGCTCTCCAGTGAAGTTGCTGAAGGCTAATCCCAAGAGTATCAACAGCGCCGTTCCGGCGGAGTTGGCTAACATGGCTCTTGGGGTCGCCATTGCACAGAAAAACCTCTCGCTCGTGCTAGCCATCATCGATAACACTTTCTGCGCACCCGCCTTCCACCGCGCGAAGATCTTCAAGAAAGCCGGTGTCCCTCTAGCCGGCCTTGCGGCTGCCCCGGCTGCTTGCTATGCTCTCGCATCATGGGCCGCAACGTTCCAGAACACAATGGATCCAAATGTAGCGACTGGTATTGCGTTCGCCGCTACACTGGCTTATGTTGGCGGTACATCCTCCATGGGAATCTTGGCCATTACCACGGCTAACGATCAGATGGAGCGTGTGGTCTGGATTCCTGGCATCCCTCTGCGGCAAAGATGGTTGCGCGAGGAAGAGCGAGCCGCCATGGATAGAGTTGCTGTCGCGTGGGGTTTCACGGACCCTTATATGAGAGGCGAAGAGGTTGGCGAAGAGTGGGAAAGTCTTCGTGAGTTCATTGGCATGCGGGGCATGATTCTGGATAAGACCGAATTGATGGAAGGCATGGAGTAACTTGATTCCCTGTATGTGTATCATGAAAGAGTTCACTTATTTCACATAATGAGCGATGTACAATACAATTCTAAGATTCATCTACAGCTACATTATACCAGAAGTATAATTACGATATGGAGATAGAAAATTGAGACCGATCATGAGCTTCATATTTTTTTCAGTCGTGAGACGATGACATAAACCCAGTTCTCAGGCCCAAACTAGAAAACACCGGCGCAGTTAAGCGACAGATAATCTAGTAGACACGGTGAGGGGGAGACATGGAAGCCTTGATGACAAGACTGCCAACGTTCTGCCAGCCCTTCTTGAGGAGGGAGACGAGGTAGTTGATGGCGAGCATCAGGTTGGCAACAAGGGCCTCCTTCTCCATCTCGACGTTACCGATGGCAACACCGAGGCACAGAACCTTCTTGAGCTGGAACTTGATGGTGGACTTGACGTCGGTGACCTTGGCGGCCATGTCCTCAGCGTGGGAGACGGGGGTAGGGAACTTTCCGGCCTTGGAGAGACCGGGACCGAGGAGACGGGGAATCTGCTTGATCAGACCCTCGGAAGCAAGGAAGGCATCGTACTTGCGAGCAAGCTTCTTGATGAGCTTCTTGTTCTTGTTGAGCTTCTTGAGATCGTCAACGGACATGGCATCAATGCTGTGGTGCTTAGCACGGTCAAGATCGTGCTGGTCACCAAGAATACTATAGATTTCGTCTGTTAGCTTCTGTGTTCATTCGATGTGTAGATTTCCTTCGCCGTTGCGCATCGTAAAGGGATGTAAAATTTTGCGCCGCGGGAGGGGTTGTCGATGGAAAACGCACCAGATGGCCATGTTGGGGCGGGGGACAGTGGGCAGCTTGATGGTGCCGGAGAAACGCTTGTCACGCTGGGGGTCGTAGTTCTTCAGGCCGATCTGAAGCTCAACGGTCTCGTTGAAGTTACGCTTCTTCTCATTGAGAGAGTAGTTGAGAAGGTTCTCGACATTCTGGCGCACTCCGGCTGTAATGAGACAAGAGCAGTTAGTGGCAAGATCATGTAGGCAATAGCATAAGGTGAAACGTACCGACTGTGATCTTGGACATGATTGCTACAGTCTTCCAAAAGAAGTTGAAATTCTTATGGTATGGCTCTGCGCTGAATGCTTGAGAAAAGAAATTGTCGAGGGCCGTGAATTTCTCCGCTTGTGGGTGTGGACATACGCTAGTCTAGATTAGGATTAGCGGTGCCCTAGACGGGATTTTTTTGCTTGCTGACTCAGTTTATGGCCTGAGGCATAAACAGGAAACGCTCCTCCCCAATCCAATCTCAGTACGCTGAATGACTGAGGTAACGTTTGTCGTTGTCGTAGGATTATTCTTAGGTAGATCTCTCAACAAATTTGTTAAACATACCCCATAGAGCAACTTTTGCGTCATCATCTCGTTGACGGGTCAATACATCCACGGATACTCCATTCTCACTTCAATTCCACTCGCTCATACAAATAATCGTATTAGGAACCGTCGGCTCGGGTTGAATAACAATATTAGTAACCCTAAGATTTCCTGATATTGTTTAGCCATGTGAACGTTGCTGCTGCTCCAAGTAACCGCTGCCTATTATGCCTTAGCCGTTACTACATATTAAAATCCTTGTCGTTACTCTCAACAGGAATGATTCCAATCCCTAGATGAGGACATAGACCGTAAGGAATTCATAATTCAGAGTTCCAAGCTACCTATGATTTATGTAGGTGCGTTCATTCATTATTGTACTGTGGATGTACAATATAGAAGCATCGGGTCCGCCACATGGCCGACCCGCTTATACCGTAGCGATCATTACTTTATTATTTATCCTATGTCATTATTATTCATGAAAGGAACTTTATCGTTTAATACTATTGTGTGGCGATAGTGGTTAGGATTGATTTCATGTATACTTAGATGGTGACATTCTCTTGCGGATATCCCCGAAGATCTAGATCAGCCGCAGGCACAAATCCATATTAAACAGGAACATAGTATCCCAGCCGAGTGGATATAATCATTTTTACAGATCTACCTTGTATTGATTATTGAATACATATATATATGTGCCCACCTAGAAAGATCTTCAAGGCTACTCGTCATTAGCACCTTGTGACCTCGGCACAATATATATTGTAGTCCAAATGACTGATAAACACACAAGCTTTCGCTAAGTAGACGGGTACATGACACGATAGCTCACAAAATGAGCACATAGGGAGCTACTTTATCTATTTTAGGATAAATCTCCACACGTGAAACGAACTTGACATGGTCTGCGGGGGCTGCAGATGATCGCAGCGCTTAAACGTGACCGGCGGCAGCGTCAGCCTCAGATGACTGGTCACCCAACCCCCCTTTGGCGTTGAGGACTATTGCCTTGCATTTTGATTTAATTGAGGCTGCACCCCGGTGAGATTAACATATTTAAACTTGACTTTCTGCTGATTCTGTTTGTGATATACTCTGGGTTTACATTTCGAAAGGTTGTTTATATGACCTCGGGACTGTTCACCACATCCGCATCCAATACCCCTCCTGATTTGACAGCAGATATTTCGACTATTGGCTATTGATTTTTGTGGTTTATTTACAAGTCTTTTTCTCCAAATTCAGCGCCTGGAAAACCACCTGGACAGTTTGCTTTGCTTCATGTCTCATACAACAGATTCGCGCGACTCAACTGCGCCTCAGGATTACTATTCAAGTCTTGACGATGAGGGCTCGCTTGTGGAAAAGTTCAAGAATATTGACGATAAGACGCAGTTTTACACTGCTATGCGTTCCCTAGAGGATCCTCTCACTCAGAACTTTGTGCTCGATTTTGGGAACGAAGAGGCCTGGTCTGCATCTGATCTAGGCACCAACGAACTGAAACTGTTGCTGAGTAAACCGGTAAGTCTGTTTCACGACATTCAACTTGGTTGATTGTAGAGACAATTCAAAAGTCAAGACCTGACATGATACAGAGAGACAAATGTTTCGGTACACGGTGGATGTAAGAGCTAAGTACTCATATGTAGTTCACTGTATACTAATCGTGATCATAGTAATATATGGGCGCCAGAGGAGCAGAAAGAAAGCATAAGGGTAGGATGTTCAATTTCATTCCCACGAGCAGTTATGACTGACCATGGATTTCTTAGGCGATTACCAAACACTATGGAGTATCAGAACGACTGCAAGGGATGATGTGCACAGAGCCAGTGCATCCGGCACCCAAAACTACACCTACACCATTACCAACCAAAAGGACTTCGCAATCACCCAGTGTTGCGCCGTCGTTCAAGCACGAAGTGGATGATGCGGAGAATGCACTCAAGCATCTCGCCGATCCAGATAAAGCGCGCGAGTCGGCATCATTCAAGAACCTCACCTTTGCACAAGTCACAGATCAAATTTGGCATTTCTCTTCTGTGGATCATGGTCCTCGATGTAAGTATATCATACCAAACTTGAGTCGCATTAACATTAAACAACCCATCAGACACATGTATCGGCTATAATACGTTGTTTGTGATCCCCACACTATCACAACCGAATGGCAAAGATCTCCCGGACGGAAAACGGCTTTGGACCTGGCTGATCCAATGTGATGATGGTATGAGCCGAACGGCGATGCCCCACTCCCCGAGCCTCCAGTGCAGCGCTGACGTGTTTGCAGGCACAATAATATCAATCCAAGAGAACCCGTTCGCAAGACAGCAGGGAGTGCCGATAGACGAAGCCAAGCCAGTCCTCGACATTGTGCGCAGAAACATTCGTTTTATTTTCGCTGGCGTTTCGAGACAGCACTTTGCCATGTCCGAGAGCGAGTCGCTAATCACCATCCGGGTGCGACATTTTAGTGGCTTCGGACCGGATCAAGCCAATATCAAGCAAGAGGATGGGCCGAGTTTGCTCTTCTATTATATCTTCGATGACTGGGTGTCAAGTTATGGACTTATCGCAAAGCGAGAACACAAATATGGTGTTGCTTTGGAGGAATTGGTTCGTATCGTCCTTGTATCACGTTTTGTTGATGTGTTCGTGTTCTGATTGTGGGCTAACTCCGCGCAGAGAGGCCAAATGCTCGATCGTCCGATAGTGGATTTGGTGAACGAGTTGCACTGGCTGGGCCGACGACTCGCAGTTCTCAAACGATTGTACCAGAGCTATGAGCTTATCATGCGGCGACTCTTGCAACGGCAACGCATGCTTCGCGACGAAGCGCGTTCGGCGCAACCAGCCGCGCTCTCGTATGGAGCCACCTTTGGCGAGATGGAGTTTGTGGATATGCGCCAGTCGAGTCTCGTGAGCAATTCCACTTTTCCTAACACAACTGAGAAATCGGTTGGGGTGCAACTGAGCTCGACGGCTGTGGCTCGCTTCGAACGGTTGGTGGATCGCATCAATCTGTACTGTTTGAGCGAGATTGAGAATTGTCTCAATGAGAAGGAGTCCTTGACATTCCTGGTGGGCTATTTTGCCGATCTTTATTCCGAGAACAGTGCTGACATGACCTAGAATTTCAATTTGATTGCGCTCAAGGACTCGCAGGCTGTTGAGAAGCTCACTCGGATCACTATTCTGTTGGCTAAGGCGACCATTTTGTTCCTGCCGGTTAGCTTGATGAGTGCATACTTCTCGACGGAACTCATTGGTGTGAAGAATGGGTACACTAAGACGCAGTACTGGGTCAGTTTCGCGGTGATCTTCGTTACATCCATCTTGCTCTTGACCGTTTTCGGTTATGCCAGCGATACCGTAGAAGGTAAGACGATTTACCGGTCTATGGTACGAACATTCTTCCGAACGTCTCGCCAGAAAATGTCGCGACGATCAGAACAATAGGAGAAACCACGGAAGAACCAAAGAGAGAGGAGACCCAGGGAGACCCAGGGAGACCCAGAGGAATTACGCAGGCACGATAAGTGTGGGAAGTTCGGGCCTATCAGTCGGCCTATCAGACACAGTGGGACCGTTTTTGGAGGGTCTTAGCCCGGGGGACTCCCTTTGGTATTTCACTTACAGGGGCCAACACGGTGTCCTCTTCCCAGAAAATAACATATACGTTTCCATCTACATAGGCAGAACTATTATAAATATAAAGTATACCATCCATATATACTTGACCCTGTAGAATCATAAGTTGTTTTCTTTTGTATCTTAGCCTCATTTTCACGTGCCCTGGTGTTGCGTGCTAGGAAAACAGGTGACGAAGACTAACAACATACGCCCACCGCCATCGTATTTCTGTATTCAAAACAAAAACGAAACCCCAAATTTCCCCTTCTGACTTCTCTTTTCGATAATTCCCCTGAACTTGTGCTCTTTACTTCCAAACCAACTCTTTATACCTTTTTCTGCCGGTAAGTGGTTGAATCTGGTTTTGACTGGCTCGTGCCCAGACTTGCCCCCCCCTGGATCTCTGACCGACAAGTCCACAACACGTTTTCTAACCCCTCCGCTTTTCCCCTTTCAACCACATCAACTCGATATCTCTCTGACCTATCCACTCCTCAGGATCCGAGGGATTTCTCGCTACCGACAATATGGGTATTACTTTCTCGCGGCTGTTTGACCGGCTATGGGGTCGCAAGGAGATGCGCATCCTGATGGTCGGTCTTGACGCCGCCGGTAAGACCACCATCCTGTACAAGCTTAAGCTCGGTGAAATCGTCACCACTATTCCCACGATTGGTTAGTCCGCTCTTCCCCGACCCATTTACCGCCGACACCGTCATGCGCTCTTCGCAATTTCATAAGGCCGTGTGGGAGAAATGTTGAATACCCCCCTCCCGGAAACTGACGCCTAATGCAGGATTCAACGTCGAGACGGTCGAATACAAGAACATTCAGTTCACCGTGTGGGATGTCGGTGGTCAGGATAAGATTCGTCCTCTGTGGCGCCACTACTTCCAGAACACCCAGGGTATCATCTTCGTGGTTGACAGCAACGATCGCGATCGTATCGTCGAGGCCCGTGAGGAGTTGCAGCGCATGTTGAACGAGGATGAGCTCCGTGATGCTCTCCTCCTGGTGTTCGCCAACAAGCAGGATTTGCCGGTAAGGATTTTGGATGATCGGAGAATGTTTGGTAGATGAAATGTTATATGCTGACCACCCCCGCTTTTGTCTAGAACGCCATGAGCCCCGCCGAGATCACGCAGCAGCTTGGTCTTCAGAGCCTTACCCGTCGTGCTTGGGTAAGTGACATCCTTGATGCATGTGATGTCTATAGGTTCACTAACGATCGATCTAGTTCATCCAATCTACCTGCGCCACCACTGGTGACGGTCTGTACGAGGGTCTGGAGTGGCTCGCCGACGCGCTCCGGAAAACCAACCGCGATTAAGGTCTATAATGCGAATGCGAATCGGACGTGTAGCTGGATGGAGAATACCGAAATCTGCAAATGATGGATTGATGATGACGATGGCGGGGAGTTCTTTGGCCACACATGACATTGATCTCTGCAAGGAAAGGGGTTCTGCAACTGGTTCGCTACTTCTTTTGATGTTCTCTCTTCAAACGGCTCTTTTTCCTCTACGCTATGCTATTAGCCTCATTTGTTTTTTCTTCTCTCCGGCGTCGCCACTCCAAAATTACTTCTCTGCCTTGGAACCCCCCAGAGATCTGTATAAGTACCCAAAATTGTAAAATCTCAGAATCTCAGATTGGGCAAGGAGAGAATGAGAGAACAAGAAAGGGACAAATGAGCAGAAACTTCGAAATTTCCATTTGCTTTCCATCTGCTTTCCTATTTTGGCTGTTTTAGGAGGCCTGTAGGGCTGAGTCGGGCTCAGTAAATTTCAGTCCGGGCTCAGGTACCATCACGTGATGGACTATAACACTCGAGGCTTTGGCAGTCATTCCAAGGTTGTTTTATTTAGTTCTTATGCTTAAAGTACATCAATGAAGCTTCTATCTTGCCGCAATGCCTAGCCAAGAAGTGTAGGATTGTGTGCTACATGTACAATATACATTGTAGTAGGATTATCCACATAATTAGGGCTAGCGGACTCACATAGAGTGCCCTGGATCTATGGGACAAAACGCATGTGACTGCCTGAATGAACGCCATAAACATACACAGCTCTGCCCAGGTGACTGCCGAAGACGCGGTGTCGTGTTGATCGATTACAAACCCTCAGTATCTGCGGGTTCCTGATATAGCCAGAGCTTTGTGAATAATTCCTTCTCTTCGTCGTCTTTGGCCAATCCGATGAAGATGTCTTTCAATTTCCGGCTGTTTATAAGCGCTGTGTTATAGTCTTTGGGATCGATCATGCCATCCAGCGGGAGCACGGCTTCATCTCGGAAGAATGTCAGCAATTTCCCGATACCGGCTATATTCTCCTCATCCTTGGAATGAAGATTAACATCCTTATTGATGAAATTGATCGGATATGGTACGCCTGGGACAAACTCTTCCCAGTGAGCAAATAGCGATATGAGTGATTCACGAAGGAATAATATATGGCGGTTTTCCCACAAACCCGTGATGAGCCAAACTAGTTCAAACATGTTGCGCCCCAATCCCCTAGGGCTTATAAAAGCAGGAAACTTCGGTGGAAAATGCACTAAACTTGGACGGTTACGGAGGCTCACAACCTTATTTTGACTGTACCTACTATGTACAATCCTTGAAGACGTAAGACTTTACTAATATCAGCTGATCGATATTAGGGACGTTATATCTAAGGACACTCCGATTTGTTTCTGACTGTTCTTTTATATGTCTTATTGGATGTATGCGAAGGCGATAACAACCATACACTGTACATAGGACGTCTTTGACTAGTAAAATACATGTACCTAGGTAGTTCTTTCCCTTCGCGTTCCCTCAGAGGTTCTTTCTCTCACACCAAGGACATTACCTAAATAGGCATAGTTAGATACTTTTAGGTTCAAATCTACATCTGTACATCTTCTGCTCATCATAATCACCCAGCTTCTTCAAGCCTCATCAAAATCTATTCAACACTATTCAACACATGGAATCTACACTTCCCCTCGGTCAAACAACCATGTCTGCCCGTGCTCTGCGTGGAGTCGAGACCTATTTTACCGTGGCCATGGAGGACTCCTATGAGTCCGAGATAGCCCACGAAGATTTTGAGCCCGAGACCGTCTTCCGCGAGGTTGCCACCCTCGCAAATGAGCTGTCCGATTTATTTAAAACCGAACTCACCCCTCGCCAAGAAGCGGCATTTGAGAACTATATTCTGCACTCCCTTGCATGGATGGTGTATGGCTCAAACAAAATTGAGAAAGCTGGTAGTAGCTCAGACATTACTCTCAAACTCTGTGTTGCGGTCTTCCGTGGTGAAGAAATCCCCGAAGAGATCGAAGAGCAAGACCCAGAGTACTTGTCTCTTGAGGATAATCTGATCCACGAACACCTTCCTGCAGACACTTCGGCTGTCCTACGTAATCGCCGAGAGGTTGTGCAACATGCAAAAGCTGCGAAATTTATGATGGACCAGTTGTGCATCCGTGGCCAGGATCTTAGCGAACAAATCATCCTCGAAGCCCACCGGATTCTGACCTATAAGGTGGACGCCGAGACTACCCCCTGGACGGAGTATAGCGGCGTTTATCGATCACACGAAGTTAGTGCGGGCCTACATGCATTCCCTCATCCCTCCCTGGTTCCATACAAAATGCGGTCTATGTTCCACGAGCTTAAGCGCGATTTGAAAGAAGTTACAACAAATGGGACAATCGACCCTATCGCCTTGGCTTCGAAGTATGCACACATTTTCGTGAATATCCATCCATTTATTGACGGCAATGGCCGAATGTGCCGTTTGATTCTCAACTCGATGTTACTGAAATTTGGGGCTTTCATTGCTTGTATCGGGGTAGACGAAGATGACCGGTCAATCTATAAGGATGTCGCCGCTAACGGAGGAGCTCTTGAAGATTTGTATGAAGATGCCGAGGAAGAGGAAAAGCCCAAGTTGTATAAAGAACTGGCTAGTTATGTTTTGGCTCATGTGAAGAAGAGTATGACTGGGTTGGTTTGTGCTGTGGTCAATGATGTTTAGGGACTCATGGGATTGACCATGAGGAGTCAAGTATTTTTTTACGTACCAAAGACTCCAGCTCTCTCTTTAGTAATCTTTTTAGTCTTTTTTTAGATATACTCACCCCCTAATGGTGTTGTAGTTACGGAGTAGATACTTTGTATAACCTTTGGCATGAATGTGATCCAAATCCAGCATAAACACAAGTAAGATTCAGTAGATTTGTCTAGAAGGCCCATAAAACCAGAAAACCCATCGAACCCTTACAATCGAAACCAAAATAGATTAAAAAAAGGAAGGTGACCCGCTAGGGCTGGAGACCAGTCCATTTGAGGAGACCACTGCGTAATCCCTCATTTCTTGGAGCGCCAACGGTCTTGGCACTTTATCTGCTGAAAATGCCGGTTTGGGCCCTTTGGGGCCGTTTATCTCTTTTGTTCGGGAATATTGTCTGATTTGACCCTGTTTCGACTATTTTATACTCTTTTTCATTGTTTTCACCTTTTTACCCACCTCTTTTTTACCTGTTTCATCACTCTACAGTGACACAAGCCTGAGCCGTCCCATTGCCAGGCCGACGATCAATAACACAGCTCATCGCGTGCCTCTCCCTCCCTCCAACAACCACCCCTGATTTGGGAATTATTGGACCGATTATTCTATTGTTATACTGGTTTAGATAGATGTGCCACTGATTGAGTGATTTTGGACAACCTTGGAATAACCCCACTCATTCAATGTTGACATCTTGTCTGGCATCATGACCGTCCAGGCGAGGAGGCACTCCGCAGCCTACAAGTCCCCATCACCCTATAATACACGAGAAACAGACATCGAAAAACAACCCACCTCCGGGCGCCACGCATATCACCATCGCCTGAGCGATCACCCCGATTCCGACGACGAGTCGCTGGACGATAACAATGTCGCGGACTCCTACCCGCCGCCCGTCGTAGCTGGCGGCAGTCTTCGCCGCCCCCAAGCTAACGTCGGCTTTCGCGTGCCCCAGCGGATCATGCGCTGGCTCTGCTTCGCTCTTTTCGCTGCCCTCGTCCTCTTCGTCCTCACCCTCTTCCGCTTTACCATCTCCACCTCCGTTAAACAAGTCGCCGTCGAGCTGCCCAAGGTCGGCACCCCGAAACCGCCACTATGGGAGAGTTTCCCGTTCCTCAATCGCTATGAGGGCGGTATATCTGCCTTGGTCCCACGATCTGAAAATGTCCCCGAGTACCCCGGCGATGACTCTGACAACCTGGGTCTGCGGACGGACCAAAGCGACGAGCACAATGAGCCGAAGCCAGAACAGGACGCCAACAAGGTGGCCAAGAGGGATTTGACCCCGAACATGTTGAGTAATGTGTTCAATCCTTATCCTGACTACCAGTCGTCGGAGTACATAGAGAAACACGGCGAGAAGCGCGAGTGCTTCCTCAATGCAGAAAACTCGCTACGGGTTCCCTCTATCCAAAGCTACCCCGGAGTTCCGAAGGGGTTCCCGGACCCAGCGCTAGGCTCGAATACGATGTTGGGTATTCGGGACGACATGTGCTTCGATCGATTTGGTCGATTGGGTCCATACGGGTTGGGATACGGGGTCAAGAAAGGCGGCATCGGCGCGGGCATGGATGGCCATCGTGAGGGCGCCGACCGTGTGTGGGAAGATATTCCGCCAGTGGACTTCCGAAAGGTGGATTGGGCTGCTGCGCAACATCGCTGTCACTCGGCGAATCGCCATCGCTTTAACGAGGTGCCGGAGCCACGTATCAACCGCTTTGTTTCTATGCCTGTGGGTATTCCCAAAGTGAACACCCTGCCACCTGCGGAAGATAGCCGCCAGGAACCGCCCAAGGTTGGACCTGAGCGTCTGCCACGTACTGCAGTGGTTATCCGCACATGGCACGACTTCCACTATACCCCGGAGGACATTATGTATATGCGCTCTGTCATCTCAGAGCTCTCGTTGATGTCCGGTGGCGAGTATACTATTCACTTCTTGGTTCACGTCAAGGATACCAACCTTCAGATCTGGTCTGATGACGAGACATACCAGCGTGTGCTTGATGATGCGCTGCCAGAGGAGTTCCGCGGCATGGGAACTCTCTGGTCCGAGCCGCAGATGGCCTTGATGTATCCCGGATTGGAGGAGACCTTGACTCGCGGGTTGCCAATCCACGGCGTCTACCGCAGCACGTACATGCCCATGCAGTACTTCGCTTTCCAACATCCCGAGTACGATTACTTCTGGAACTGGGAGATGGATGCGCGTTACACGGGCCACTGGTACCACCTCTTCGACAAGGTCGGCGAGTGGGCGAAAAATCAGCCACGAAAGGGTCTCTGGGAACGCAATGCCCGCTTCTACGTTCCGTCCGTCCACGGCTCATGGGAAGACTTCCGGCAGATGGTCCGCGTGCAGACCGAGAGCGGCACCAACTCCGCCAACAACATGTGGAGCGCCGTCAAGGGACCGGCAGGCAACGCAGGCAACACGCGGAGCACAATGCACCAACAGGGCGACAAGTCCATCTGGGGTCCCGAGCGCCCCGACGAACGAGATATCTTTGAGGTCGAGGGTGAGGGCATCCCACCCACAAGCATGGATAAGGACCAGTATCAATGGGGCGTGGGTGAGGACGCCGACCTAGTCGTTTTCAATCCGCTCTACGACCCCGAGGGCACGACCTGGCTGCTGCGCGACGACGTGACAGGCTACAACAAGGAAAAGGGCATGCCACCACGACGCACCGCAATCATCACCGCGTCGCGAATCTCCCGCAAACTGCTCATCACTATGCACCGCGAGTGCAGCCTCAAGCGCCACAGCATGTTCTCGGAGATGTGGCCCGCAACCACCGCGCTGCACCACGGCTTCAAGGCTGTCTTCGTCCCGCACGCCGTCTATATCGACCGCCGCTGGCCGACCCGTCATCTGGAATCAGTGTTCAACGCCGGTCGCAATGGAGCCTCCGGTGGTGCCCGCACCTCCATCTTCGGCGATCGTGAACACAACTTCCGTGGTACGACCTGGTTCTACTCGGCGGGCTTCTCGCCGAACCTCTGGCGCCGCTGGCTTGGTCTCCGCGTGGACAATGACGGCGGTGAGCAGCAGGAGCTGGCTGGCGAGGGCCGTATGTGTCTTCCTCCTATGCTGTTGCATCCAGTCAAAGAAGTCAATATAGTCATTGACGGTGGAGAAAGGGCAGAGGACCGCTGAAGACAGGGATTATATATGATTTCTCTCGGAATTGCTGCTGCAATTTGTGTCTTGCACGCTGTCCCTCACACCCTCTTCTCTTCCTGCCATCTCCAGGATTCATGCACGCTTTGGGGGCAGATGCGTATTTGTTTTGCATTGGCTCTCATAATTACTGTATAATGACCCCCCCTCATTCCCCGGTGGCATCATGTCCCCACGTTTTGGATTCCTGTTTCTCAATTTTGGTGCGAAAAGGCGTTCCCATGGCCTGGATGGCTTGAATGGCCAGGCTATAGCTCACGATGCATTTTGGATTTTCTCTTGGTGTTTGTCCATTCTAGTTAATAGAGGTTCGCTAGATTGTGTTCTGCATCGGGGGAATTCTTCTCTCTTTTTTTGGTTTAGACCTGGACTGGGATCTTTGAGAAGGACATGAACTTCTTCCAGCCCAGGAGGGCTATTTTGGTTATAAATTGTCCCTTGCACATAAATTCATACTTTTGGTTTCATTATGAGTTCTCTATCCAAGTATAGCATGATAGATGTCGCTAGAAATACCAATATGCCCATATATAATACAATATAACTCCGCACTCCAACCCCTCGCATACCCAAGTTAACAACCAGCAAACAAAACCTCACTCAATTTCCACTCCCCATCCCCATCTCCCCCATCCTCATTCACCTCCTTTACAACCGCAGAAGCCTTCCCCGAATCATTAACCAATGCCAACGGACTCCGGGCCACAAACCCCGTAGGCAGAAAACAAATACTACACTCATAAACCCCATCCCCATCAACCCCATACTCAAGACAAGTCCTACAAACTCGATGTCCACACTTCGTAAGCAAAACCTCAACCCTCTCCCCGTCCTGGACACACGTATGACAGAAATGTGTCGGAAATCTAATAGGCGGGTTCTGGATCATGCGCCGCTCGATCTCGGAGGCGAGTTCCTTGCCCTTTTCGACGCGCGCGCGGAGGAGAGCGGCTTTTGTGCGTAGTTTGTTCATTGTGGTTGTGTTGAAGGGGTTGTTGGTTGTGTTTTTGGATGGGGTTGGGGTCGTTTGGGGCTTTTGGAGGGTTGGGACTGGTTCGAGGAAGATTATGGGTCGGAAGCGTTCGCTTAGTGGTTTGTTTTGCATGCTTTTTTGTTCGAGGTCCCAGCGGCGCCGGATTTGGCGGTTTAGGAGGATTGTGTAGATTGTTGTGAGGGTTTGCCAGGCGCGCCATGTGGAGATTGGATCGAGGGGGTCTGGGGTTGGGGTTGAGGTTGAGGTGTTTCTGGGGGACATTGTAATTGCGGGTGAGGAGTAGTAGGGTTTAGGTTGGAGATATGTGTAGTCTTTGAGGGTTTCAAAGAATATGAGAATATGAGAGGGTGTGGTGGATATGTAAATGTATAGGCTTCACAACCCTAACTTGGGTTCTTCGGATTGGAATTGTAGACGTGATTGAACTGCGTTAGTTAAGATCTTTATATCTTCAGGAAGATATAATCGAGAATATATCGAAGTGTAGAAATGTAGAAATGTAGAAAAACTCCCGGCCGAGGACCAGGACCCAGATATCAAAAGAAGGTATCCACCCCCAGACTAAATCGAACCTCTCTCTGTCTCCATAGCAGAGTGATTGGCTGGGTCATGATTCATTTACCCTCTTGTCCAATAAACTCTTTCGCTTATAGCCTAATTCCCCCATAAACCATCGGGAACCCGCCACGGGGATTTTCTTCTTACTGACCTGCCAAATCGGGGAAATACTGTTGTAGATCGATCAAGATGTCCCTCGAGACTCAAAAAAGAGTTGAGTCTAGATGCCTGTTAGGCGTCAGATCAATTTTTGCATTGCAATGGAGAAAATATCACTTTTGCCTAGGTGAAAAGTGACGGTTACATTGGTCTAGAACATCGAGTGGATATATTTTTGATATGAACTTCTCTTCGACTCCCTAGTGTTTCGAATTTTTCTTATTTCGCTTTACAATTTAAACCGTTTCCAGCTCTGTTCTAGAGTCTCCAATTTTTTATTCTCCACTCTGTGATGTCTATTATGGTGCTGACCTTCGGCCGGAAGCTTAGCATCACCTCGCCTGCTCTTGTATTCAGTACTCAAATCTCCGATCTTAGTTCTATCCTTAGTCTCTTGTGTAGAAATAGGAAGTCGGCTCCCTCTTTCCTTCCCAATCGCCCGTCTCAACACATTCCCAGGACAAGATGGAAACCCCCTTGAATTGGAACGTATACAAATATTCGATCCCGGAACCCGAATCAACACTCTTGGCGGATATCACATATTCCCCAGGAATAGGCCCTCCCTCCCTCCTCTCCTGGCATAGAGGCGTCAACTCCCAAACCTGGATAAGTTGATCAGCCGACAGCC
Source organism: Penicillium sp. CMV-2018d (assembly GCA_028827225.1). Taxonomy (NCBI): domain Eukaryota; kingdom Fungi; phylum Ascomycota; class Eurotiomycetes; order Eurotiales; family Aspergillaceae; genus Penicillium; species Penicillium hesseltinei. Next base: position 2,500,830 of record JAPZBW010000002.1, on the reverse strand, counting down.
TATCGGCCAAGCCCGATGACCATATCTCGATTCGGGAAGTGGCAAGTTCAAATTTCACTTCTGCCAATCGCATGATGAACCGCACATTGTCTTGCAAACGCTGTTCCCGCCCGGCCGAGCCCACATCCATCTCCACACAGACATACTCCCTATCATATGCCGTGCCAGTCGGGTACCGCGGATAAAAGGCCAGAGTCCCAGATGCTTCATATCCAGTAGTACCTGCTTTCTGCGAAGACTTCCAAGTCCCATGCAGAGCCCGAAAGATAGCCGACGCCGCGGCCTTCTGTGCTGTCTCGTGGCCAGGAACAAGAGCGTCATGCAAAGCATCCAGTGTCTTTTCCGCCTCACTCTCTGTACCTGGCGTTTGGGTATCGCCAAAAGTATACCTCGCAGGAATAGCGGGCCCAGATCGACCATCGCCTGATTCCAATGCCGAGCGGCTAATATCTAGATCCTTGGCGAACGACTCCATCAATCCGACATAATCGCCCATGGGGAACTGACCACGGGCTAGATCCGGGTGTGCCACTCTGAGACTGCGAAGACTTTGCTTCTGGTCGTCTGTTTCACAGAGCGCACCGTTGTTCCCACTCCACATTTTCCCAAGGAACCTCGCTTGCATTTCCATCACACCCCAATACGGGCCACGGTAGAATCCGACGAATCCGACATCGGGGATTTCTGAGCGGACGGTACCTCCCTTGTCGAGAATCAACGGTGAGAAGGGGTCCGTTTTAGAGTATTCAAGCGTCGTCAACACTTCATCTGGTAGCAATGACAATGACTTGTACGGCGTGAATCCGGTGGCCATGACTATCGTCGTCACATTTTCTATCGTCTTGGTGACCCCATCGGGCCCTTCGTACTGAACTGAAGCTTGCCTAGTATCTGGATCAGAAGTCACAGCAGTCACCCGGCCCATCGATATCTGAATCGCTCCATATCGGACGAACTCGGCGTAATCATTGCCTATGGCGACCCATGGTGGCTGGGTTCTGGATTCTTCGGCACCATGTGGTGAATCCATGTGCGCGTATTTCTCATAGTCACTCCCGAGCAATGAGTGGAAATAACTGTTTGTTTTGACTGCCTTTTCTTCCGGGATAGGCCCCAAGGTGTAGTCTATTGGACCCGGGGGTCGGCGGCCTAGGTCGTACATGGCCAAGTCCAAGGGTAAAAAGGATGGACTCCCATCGGGAGATTCATGTGGGAGATAAGTTGGTAAAGTCCAGAAGGGTCTTGAATGTATATGGTGCACTTTTGTCTTCTGGGGAGATGGAATTCTGTGTGTGGAAAGTGTAGATGAAGATCGGCGGAGAGCCACAGCAGATGCAGCTTCAACGCCTGACATGCTGCCGCCGATGACGACGACCTGGCCATTCACATCTTTGGATTCATTAAAAAATGGCTGCTCTCGCTCACAATGGAGGGAAGAGCTGTGGATGATTTGGCCTTGGTTTTGAAATTGCTTTAGACCTGGTATATCTGGAACATACTGCTGGGCAAAGTATCCAGAGGCGATGACGATCAGGTCAAAATCTTCTGAAGATACTCCATCGTCCGGTAATCCATATTCCGACTGAGCTTTCTGCTTGCTATATATGGCCGTGAGTCAATGCTCAGCTCGAGGACAGCAACACGCGCGAGGATAATGAGTTCTAACATACCTCTCCTGAACCCACTGAACATTCCACTTCGGATCACCTCCATCCTCAACCTTCCGTATGGTCTTTACTACTCTACACCCTAGTCTAAGCACGCGGGTTGGAATATACCGCTCCGTATAATAGGCCAAGTACTCTCCAACCTGTCTCGCCTGAGGAAAAACCGGAACATCCGCGTCAGGTATCACAGACTCCCAGGCAAGATCCGAAAATGCAACCGTGAAGCGGCTGAGGTTGGTCCGCATCCGAGGGTCTAGTGTAACCGGGGGTGTATTGACCTGATTGGAAGAATGATGGTGACTTGACCACAGACCTCCGACTTTGTCCTGACTGTCGAAGATGATTGGAGAGAATGCCCCGCGCGGGAAATTATGAAGCAGGGTTTTTGCAGTGACTAGGCCCGAAGGACCGGCCCCTGTAGGATGTGATGTTAATGTTAGACTGGATATACCACCTGGGGTTGTGCCCGCGGGGGTCTCTACACTTACCGATTATTGCTACTTTCTTGGGTAACATCTTGGAGTCGGAGGTGAGGGTTTCAATGTACAGAGAGCGCTATTTCTTCTCTTTGTGTCTGATATATACCTTGCAATATGATCAATATACCAACGCTGGGAGTAATACAAGGCAGACTCTAGCTGTCGCTAAACTTACCCCGCTTATATCCACTTGAGAAACAGCTCGGGTCTCCTTCTATTTTTATACAAGATATTTATATGTAAAGAACCAATTTGAATAAGGCGTAGTACATTGTATAACAATAATAATTAGTTACACGTTTTGCGAATAATAATAAATTAAGTACAAGATGAACCAACTGGCGTAAACCTCATCCATGTCGCTATACCCACATCGGGCATAACACTTTCACAATCCAAACATTATTTAGACACATATGCATCGATGTACATTGTACCTTGTACATCTCTTCCAAATTTTCAATTCTTAAAAAAAAGGCGGAGCATATCTTTCTCGGCATGCATACCAGCAAATCATGACGTTAACGCCAAGCATAAACCATAGCAACTAGGGGTTCATGAATTTCCCCATGGAGCAACCCATGACGGGTCATTTGTCTGGCCCCCAGGAAAAAAAAGCCATTTTAGTGCCAGAACTGAGTTTCCCCATATTTGACGGGCGCTCTGGAGTGCAAGTGGCGGGAGGGGGAAGAGGAGAGAGAAAAGTTCGAGAAAAGGCCTAGCGGAACTCTGTCGTATTCGCATTGACGGTTACATCCCCGTGCTCGTGCTCATCCCATAGGGATTTGTGTACAAATGGTACTTTCGGGCTCAGGAGACTCGCTGTAACCATTCAGTGACTTGGATTTGGGGCGAGTGTAGATTGGGCTTGTAGGCTTCGTTGCATTCTTGCTCGGTGACTAAGGTGTGGACGTTTCTCTGTGTCAGGGGACTCTTGCACTGGTTCTTTTTTCGGAGGAGTTCCTTTTCCGCGAAGGCGGATGGTGATAGTTTTGATAGTGTGTTTCGGAGTCGTTTGATGCCACTGGGGACGGATGGCGGTACTTCAGGTGGACCGAACGGGTTGTCGGATCTCCATGGGTATTCTGGAGTCACAGATTGGACGTGCTTCTTCTGCGGAGACTGTGTTCTCGACATTTTGTGGAGATTGAGGGAGTTTCTAGCATCTGAGATGATTTGAGTTGGGAGGATTAGAATGTGTGGAGAGGGATTGATTTTGATTAAGTAGGTACAATATATAGGTAATTTACTTTGGGTATATCATCTAACTCCGCGGGACCCGCAAGGTTGCGCCTTGTAGTATCATTGGATCCCCAGTTATATCTTCATTTAACACACAGTACTTTGTAGTGGCTAGTCGCTATACTTCCCCCACAAGTTTTTCTGGGTCATGATCGGCAGATGCATACGAACTTAGATTGATCTACTATTGGGGCTCACCCGGTAGGAACTTGACGATCTCCTACACAAATAATATATAATATATAAATAATGATAATGGCGAACGAAAATCCGGTGTAGCGTACGTCATATCGGGAGGGAGATGCCGATCAAGGATGGTCTTGGCATAAAATGTCCCAGGGAACCGTGGAACCTTTTGGAAGATGTGGGTTCTTGACGAATAAGACACGAGGAAATTGAATAGATCATCCAAGGTTGGGCCATAAGGCGTGGAAAGTATACAAAAATACTAAAACCTAAATTGAGCAGGTGACAGAGTCTATCACACTAGAAGTCTTTACTGGTAGATCGTAGACAGCTCTTTCGAATGTAAAAGTTCAATTTCCATACTTAATAAGTAAACCGGAAACTGGGGTGATCATCCCCAGCATTCTCAAGCTCCTCTTTGGGCCAATGGTACCGATGATCCCTCTTACCCTGCTCACGCAGCCGATTTTCACGGTATACATAACCAAAGAACACAGTACATGCCAGACCACAGATCCATACCATCCCTAGACTGACACCAAACCCAGTTTTGTATGTTGGAGCCTCCGAGTCAAAGAAAACATTGCTAGCCACCAGACCGCCACAGTTACCAATGCCGATCTGCATGGCTGAGGCGATAGATTGCTTGTAGTGCCCAGCCATGTTGTTACTCACCCAGCCCAACAACATCGGCTGCGTCATATATCCTCCGCCCGTGATCGCGAATAGGGCGAAGTATCGGGCAGCGACTGGCACTGACTCCTGACATATGAGAATAATGTACCCAATTGTGGCGATGACACAGCCCACCAATGTGAAGGTGAATCGATGGCGAAGTCGGTCGCTAACGAAGGCTGTAGCTAGTGCGATTACTGTTGCAACGACGTAGATCGGGATACTCATCACTTGAGCTCGGACAGATGTCCAGCCAAGTTGGCGGAGGATGGTTGGGGTGAAGAACGATGTTGCGTAGCCCGTATTGACAATTCCGAAGTACATAAGGACACTAAAGGCGATTTGTTGTTAGTGGACAGTCTTCATGGAAAAAACATACTCAAGCTTACCCAAGATAGATCTTGACATCAGAGAATGTGCGCTTGATTGCCGGCTTGTCAAAGCGATTCATTTGCGCTTCACCGCGGTCTTCCGATAGACGTCGAAGCAGCAAAGCACGTTCCTGATCATTTAGGAAAGCAGACGTTTCAGGCCAATCGACGATGAGGAATTTGGCAGCAATTCCAGTGACTACTGTAAGTAGACCTTCGATGATGAAGATCCAGCGCCAGCCGCTGTATCCTCCGACGCCATCCATCTGGGCTATTCCATAGGCAAGAAGCTAGGAAATAATGGTTTAGTGTAGAACCAAATCATCACGCAGGTAATACACACTCCACTGATTGCACCTGCCATGATACTAGCGCTGAAGAAAATATTGAATCGCCATTGCAACTCGTGGCGCTTATAGTACATAGCAATCAAGTAGATGCAGCCTGCATTAGAACATTAGCAGCTGTTCCATCAAGGGATCAAAGGCAATCCAACCTGGCATCAATCCAGCCTCAAACAAACCGAGCAAGAATCGACACGCAACGAGGCCACCGAAGCTCTTCACGACACCTTGGCATGTTGTAACAACACCTAATATGATGGAGGTTAGTTCCAGTCCCTTCATCTATGTCGGTTCAAACATACCCCAGGAAAACATAATCCCGCTCAACCACCAAGACGGCGATACCTTTTTCAAGAAGAGATTGCTAGGAACCTCGAAAAGAATATAGGGAATGAAGAAGATAAACAGAGCGATATTGTAATCATGTCCCTTCATCCCCAAATCCTTTTCAAGACCCTGAATTCGCGCATTACCGATATTGATACGATCAAGGAAGGCGAGTAGGAACAAAAACATGAGAATGGGAACGACATGGATGTCAAGTTTCCGTAGGAGTCGTTTCTCTGCCTCTGGATCTATGTCTGGCACGGAAACCCCGGACTTGACATCCTCGACCGTCTCGTCGTATATTTTTTCCTGGTCCATTTCAGATCGTCCTTAAATTAACACAAGCAGTCGCCAGGATGATTAGTACATGGTGGAATTAAACTCTTTTTAAATATATTTGGCTACTCCATATATCGTATACCTCCAGTCCCGTCTGGGGAAATCCGGGGTCCCCGCACGAGACATTTTGTTGATTCTTTCCGCATTCTTCGATCGCAGCGGCATTTGGTTCCGCCTCTGGGAATGCCAAAAATACACGGCTTAGTGCCTAGCTTGGTGCCAGTCCTGGTATCTAGGCTTGGCTTGCGAGTACTTGATCGCAGGCTTGCTGAGGACTAGGCCCGTGCGAACCTATTCACTGAGTTAGAGGGATCTAGATCGGGGTCTTAATATTGCATATACCCAACACCCTAGTCTCAGGGCGGGGTATTCCTTCATAATTTAGGATTTGATGTGGCGATGAGATGTTTAAGTTTGTGGCCAGTGAAGCCGACCCTATTTAAGATGACGGAACGGTACCCCGGAATAGTACCGCATATTGCCGTGCAGGAGCCTCTTCGGTTTACGACTAGCTCGACAGTTGGAATAACCGATATAATATAGCCGAATATTGAATTCAAATGCTAAGCTAAAGGCGACTAGAACTTGACCTTCTCATGCTGTTTTACTCTTATGATCAGACAGTCTTGCGAATAGTCGGCTCCAATGGGAACACCTGCTGATCCCCGACAACATCTTTGTAGACTATATCCCACCGTTCTTGGAGTTGCTGGGGTGTTTCCCATGCATTTTCAGGGTCTCGCAGCCAGAGTCTCAACAAATGACGCCTAATACAGCCATACCGTCAGCATCTCCATAAAACAACAGCAAATATAAGAAAGAACAAGGACGTACTCTTTACCGGGCTCATCTCTAAACCCGTTCCGCGCGTGGAAAATGCTAAGATTATTCACATATTGGACATCGCCTTTCTGGAAATCCAGAGCGGCACTGTGTTCTTCTGCCAAGAAGTGCAAAGCGTCGAGTGCCTCGGCTTGGGCTTCCGTGATAGGGGGGATATCCTTCGATCGGGGTTGAGCCAGGAATCCAGTGAAGTATCGTCTTGCGTACTGAATTAGGACCCTCTCGGGGGTAGTGGCGGTAGCTGGTTGGTGGTATAGAAGTGGGCGGAGGGTGTAGGGACTGGCCGGGTTATTGAAACTGAACAGTGTTAATTTGTAAATACGTTTCCACTGGTACTTGATTCTTACCCGTCAACTGGCCAATCCTGGGACAGAGTGTGGATAAGATCGGGTCTTTCCTTGGCCAGGATGTTATACACATGCCAGCTGCTAGAGAGATAGCTTTCTCCTCCCTCTGCGGCTCGGTTCAGACAAAGGAGTGAGACGATATCGCCAGCGTCGGTGTGGAAAACCTGCTTATCAGGCGTGTTCGAAGGGGCCCCGATAAGTTCCTTCTGGGTGGTGCTAGTGAGGTCTTTGATATGGGATATCACGGGTGAAGTGCCATTGGCCAGTCGAGCGTATTGCTGACGTCCTCGAATATTGCCGATGTGAGAAGATACACCGGTATAGATGATGATATTCTCCTCTCGAGAGTAATCATCAATGCGCAAACCCCGAAGAACGACGAATCCTCGACCGGTGTGGATCTCCTTCGAAAGGTCTCGAAGAACAGGCTGAAGGGTGGGTAGAGGGAAAGTCGACTGGTTGATATGTCCCAGGGATAGATCAAGATCTGCTAAATTAGCAATAATAACTTACCAATGTGGTAGTGGTTACCTACCTCTGAAGCTCTTCAAAGCAGCGTCGATTTCATCCAGCTGATTATCGCTCAACTGATATACCCAGTCATCCCGCTTCTCAACATCTTTTCCTTCCCAGACCAGCGGCGATACCAATTTCTGCGGGAAACCCGCCGGCAAAGTGGTCTGGAGTGTCTCAGTCACCTTTCGACGACGAGTACGCTCCTTGTACTTTTCATAATCAGGGTGGTACTGAATATCGGGTTGGGCGGGCACAGTGATAGTCTGAACAGCGGACATATTGGTTATGCAAAAGGCAAATGGAAGAACAGCAGATGTCAGATATGAAAGGTTAAATAGCGCAGATTGATAAGCTGATTGCACCATGGTGTGCTGTTACTCAGAATGTGCTGGCTGTCACGACACCAACCCCGCAAACCGCGAAATCAACACTTAAAAAACACCGTGTAGTAACACATCGTAGTGTTATTACTAAATTCAATCCTATCACCTTATATGGGCACAAGCTTCCGGACGTGGCGTCCAATATTGGATTCTTATTTTAGCCTTTTCATTTGGAATCGCATTAAGCAAGGCCCATCGGAGTCCATTGTAGAAACCTCTATGGGCAGTCCATACTCTACATCCATGGATGCGGATGGGTAGGCCCACAAAGAAAAACCAAAGATGCTTTCATTGTCTTCTATCTCAAGCCATCATACCCATTATTAACCTTTGAAACGCTCTGGGCTCTTGCCGGAGTCCGTCGGGTATTCCCAGTGCGTGAACCGATAACACCCAATGAGCTGACAGCTAACATAGATGGAATGCCAGTACTGCAGTCTTTTCCTAGGACACTCATCTCTCCCAGATCTCGGAATGCCTTGTCAATATGCCCCGCCAATCCAGGAAAAACCCCACCCATAGAATACAAAATCCATGTTAATTCAGAAACAAATGAATAGTAGTAACCGGCTTGCATATACTTTTCTCAACATATTCCGTGTTGGTTAGCTCGTGTGAGGGCCTTGGTCTTTTATAACGCAGCTACCCGACCTGCTCATCCTTTTTTTTTCAAGGCTGCAACAGATAGTCCTTGCTCTTTATTTAAGGTAGGACTTGATCATGGAGTTCCCACCACTCTTGCAATTGCAAAATGTCGTGTCGCTTTCAGGCCGAAGGCGAAAGGAAATAGCCATGGGAGATCACGAATAATTCCCAGCTCCTTGTGCGTGATAAAGAGAGCAGTGCTCTTCCTTATCGCCAATGCACACAAGGAGACTGCACGGCTTGAAGAGTATAGAGTTTATGATCAAACGACACATACGTTCGTTGCTATCGATAAGAGGATGAATGATCTCTTCGGTGAGATCTTAGTCGTGGATGTAAAGTTGACTGACGATGTATGATGCAGCCTTGGCATGTTGAACGATTTCACGGCGACTGCGTAAACCCGCGGAGATTATTACTGACAGGTCGTTGCGTAGGCGCTTTTTTTCAACTCCAAGAATTCTTCTTCGGTTTCTCCAATGTCCTTTGCCTCACCGCGCAAGATTGTCACACAGAGCTTGAGTGTGATGCCGGGATCACTTCCGGCGCGCTCGATAATGCTGGATTAGATGGGCGTGGTGTTTGAAGGACCGCAGAGAGAGTTGGCTTCTGATATAACACACTCAAGGAGGATTGTGTGAGTCGAAATCGTTTGCGCCAATTTTGTAATTGTAGGCCCCATCCATCGCAACTGTGAACTCGGCTTTCCGTTGATGTCGGATAGAATTGCGCATTGTGCTTCGGCTGCTTGGAGACGGCATTTTAATTTCCATTAAATTGAAGTGAAGTGAAGTGAGGTGAAAGTGGACAAAGACTCGTGGAAGAAGCGGATATTTAATTCAGAAAAGAGAAGAAAGTAAGAGTTTGCGGATCGAGCGAGGAAATTTGAAACACAAGATGGTTGAAGAGAGAAGAAGAAAGAAGGAAAGGTAGTAGTCCACATGTGCAGGCATGTTCCGGAATAGCGAAGATGTAGCGGCCAAACTTCGCATGCCTGATCTTGTCAACAACCACTTCAAACCCTGTGAATTGCGGCATATTTAGCAAATTAAACAAGGAAGTTTATCGGAGAATATATAAGTATTCGTATGGTGACGATTATATACATCAGTAGTACGAGAAATATCCAAATTTGCATGCGATGTCGGAGAAGGGTAGGGTATAGGGAACGACGCTTGTAACATAGACACTGAAGAAAAGCCAAATATAGCCCATCAAGAACGGCAGGAACAAGATAACCTTCCAGTCTGTGGTTTTCTGCAAACCACAGCCATAGGGGAGCAGCCAACAGTTATGAGCCAGAAAGGGCTATTGACTAAGCTCATAGGGACCACGAGCGCCACCCACCAAGCCTTCAGACCCTCTGGTTGAACCTTGTGAACCTATTACTGTGCTTGTTTGACCCGAGGTCCGTCTGTCATAGTAGCCTGTGAAATCTGGGTCATGATTCAGTTCATGAATGGTATCACGCTTGCTTCCAGCGATCTCCAGAGGTACACCTCCTTGCTGGACGAGACGAGGGCCGAAATACTCCCGAGGTGGCAGGGTTTCGGGGATTTTGGCTTGTCGTCGGCGACGAATCCAAAACCAAGCTACCATACCAATGATTGCAATGGCAGCACATCCACAGCCAATACCAATGCCTATCTTGGCACCAGTGGAGAGGCCAGTGCTACTGTCACCAGAGGAACTTGAAGAGCTTGAAGAGTTTGTTTCGGAATGGTTGCCAGCAACATTAGAGGGGAGGGCGGTCCAGTAGGATGCCCAAGTACCTTCCCAACTGTCTCCAGTTCCCTCAATGGTAGTTGTAGTGGGCTCCATGCTGACAACATTCTTAATAAAATTATCATCTGGCCCCGGGGCCTGAGACAGAAACCAATATTTCTGTGACCAGTGTACACCGTAAAATGCTGCTTGCAGGAAAGCTCTGCCGAGCACCAGGTCGCTATCGGTGGGCATGAGAGGAAGATATGGAGTGTCAACTTCCACCAGGGGAGGCGAGAGAGTGAGGTTTAGAAGAGCGAAAGGAACTTTGATGGTGAATTCTTCGGTATTGACATCGTTTTTGACGAAAGTAAAGGCCAAATAGCTGGGGGAGGTGATGATTTTGGAGTAGTTCTCGTTGTTAGTGTCCCAAGTATAGAGACCCAGGTCGGAGTGGTAAGAGACAGGTAGATTGGCAGTAATGGCGTCGCATGTACTCTGAGGCATATAAATGTATGGGTTTGTTGCATCAATCACAACATTCATCCCAGATGATAAGGATGAATTAGACTTTGCCATTAAGCCTGTGATGTTGGAGGATCCCCAAATCGAGCCGCCGTCCAAAACGCCAATGCTGATGTCGAGCATTTCGATTGGCAGCTGCCCGCTATCAATTGGCTGCGTAGATATATCCCCAAGCACTCGGTTCTTATCGTAACCCCCCAGATACAGAGATCCAGGGATTCCGAACTTTGGGGAGCCGATATGCATTCCGTAAGAATAGGATGGAGTGACACTGTGCTCATACACCCAGCTGGTAACGAAGGTACCGTTCACAGACGGTCCGCTTATCGTACTAAATGTCTGGTTGATATCTGGAGCCCCTAGCGCAAGAATACCCACATCCAGGGGGTAGATCTTTCCACCGGGGTAAGTCTGATACCCTTGCTCAATGGCAATCAAGTTCGAATCTGATGTGACCGTTCCACCAAGATCTATGGATTCAAGAGCCCGATAGGCATAGGCTTTGACAGACACTGCACTCGAAACCCCCCATTGCAAGTCTAACCAGTTGTGGTGAGGCGGCAGATCAATTGAATCACCGTCCCATGTATGTGAGTTGTCCGGGTTGAAAAGACCGGCATGATCTCCGTAGCAGTACGACGAAGCAGTCGTGTTGTCGCAAAGCGTGTTCAGAAGGACATAGGTTGTCCATGCGGTTCCTGGATACATGGCTAGCTTGGTGTCATTGCCACCCATGTAGATGGTGACAGCATGCCAAGGGCCATCAAATCCGAATGTTGAGTCGGACCAGGTCATGGCCCAGGGATTCTGAGCGGAAGCATGATCAAAGAACAGCGACCAAAGGGAGATAATCGTATAGAATGACAGGCATTTCATTTCTGAAAAGAAGTCAATATCAATTTAGTATGTGAAGGATGTAAAATTTCCAGTTGTATCATGATGTGAATGTAAGTCAATATAAATCAAAAAGTGGAATGGAACTTACTGCGGCACGAAAAGATACCAAAGACAGCCGATGGAAGGGAGGTAAGAAACCAAGCCGAAGCACGATTCGAACGAACGAGGATACACAATCAGAGATGGGGCTTCTTTCAAAATCCTAGAACGTAACGGGCGACAAGCGATACCAGTAGTGTTTAACCTTGGAATAAGTCAAGAAGAGTCTGCGATGGCTCAATCCACGGCTAAATTTCAAGGCAACAAATTCTCTGACCGCGAAGCGCCCTCAGTGGAAATGAGATTAAAGGGAGATTGGAGGGGGTGTTCGAGTTGACCGAGATGCGAGGGCCCCCTACAGCAGACAAGAAAAGAAACGGATTTGGCTAAGTCGAAGGGCTTCATCTTGCTATAATTTGTCCGGTCACACACGCTAATGTATGGAAGAGCAGGGTTTCAAGCGCCAGCCATTTATTCCTGGCTGGAGGGATTTAAGTCACTATTTTTATCAGATTATTGGTAATTTTTGCCCGAGATATGATGGCTCATCATCGTTGGGGTTCACAAAGGTACCGATTGTGGACTCCTCCCTTCCAGTGCCATCTGTGTATGAGTACGGGTAAGCTCGGCTCGCCACCACTTGCTATAATGCTGCTTCTACCGATTAGAGAAGGTGCATTCAAACACAATACATACGCATACAAATAATTGATGGGATGTAAAGAAAAGTAAGTCTCACTCCACAATACTTATTGTTATGGTAGCCATGAAAGCCATGAAAGCTCCGGAGTATTCGGATGGACAAAACAGAGCCCACCTTTGTGGACCCGAGGTGCCCTATAAGAATGGTTCGCTTGAACAGGGTTGCTACCGGGTTCCTACCGCTTTCCTCCGCTAATCTCGCTGATCTTTACGGAGTCCGTACGCAGTACAAATCTGCAACTTGGCATCACCTATCATGATCCACCCAACGTGATGGCCATTCCTATTGGTCATTTGACCCATGTTAGCGCCAGGCTACGAATGTGATCAGTTTTAGCGTAGGCAGCTTGTAGTTTCTGGGCCGTCGGCCGGCGCGAATATTGCTAGCGCCACTAATAATTGCACGATTCTGTCTGCACATGGAGTAGTCAAGACGCACTACTCGTGGGGGCCAACGCCATGACACTAATCCACTCTCGTTCGACCTGGGCCAATTTCCCCCACCCCTCTCAACACAACGAATCTGATTTCTTTTCACTTTTCTTAGTCCAGTACCATAGGTGATTTGCCTCATCATTTTCAATATTCTGGACTCCCAACATAAGACAACGGATATTGCTAGCAAAGAAAGCCGACAAGGCATTTTTTGCGCTCTGACTCAACCCGATGGACAAATAAGTAAGTCCCACATGGTTTGATATGACTTAAAATATTGACTAACGGGTAAACCCTAAGTCATGGAATCTAGCATTGCCTACCTCGTCACCGCTATCACCGCGATTGCAACGGAGTACTCTAGAAAACGATTAAAATGGAGCCTTGATATTCGTGTCGAGTGCTTGTGCTGGGCTATCTTGTATCTTGGGCTGAGATTGCGAGCAAAAGTTTTGAAACTGTTGAAACTGCCGCCAGAGTTGGACGATGGACTGTCGTCGCAAAAACATGAACCCGAGTTCAATTGGATGGCTTGGATCACTTCGCTGTTCATCGCGGTCGCACGCTTACTAACGGTGTATTATGATACAACACTAGCCATGGTATACTCTTCTACTACCTCTTTGACTTGTTGAATGCAGGCTAATTCCGTGCAGCCAGTGGCAGTGGTGGCCACGTTTATCGCACTGTCCTATCGAGATTCACAACCAGTTAATCTACCAGGACCCGGGGTTCATAACGGAGGTTCACGATCAAAGTCGCGACTCCGACATCTTATGGAACTATCAATTCTCGGTTCACTAGGAATATCGTCCCTGTTCCTTCTTCTTGATGTGTCAAATGCCTGTTCACCCTTGATTCTGGCTCTTTTTGTCTTGGCGAGATCATCAAGCTTTTTCTTCCTTGATAAATGCAAGGATTATAGCCAACAGCTATCACTTCCCAGGATGGTAGAGGCGATTGTCCTGCGAGTATCTTTCTTGCTCATAGCGGTCCTGCTGATAATTCCTCCATCCTCCAAGTTAGCATGGCCGATGATACTGCAGGCTTTCTGCACTTCGGCGGGATTGGCAACTACCCTTTATCTGGTTTGTTTTTGCCGCTCCTTGCAACCAGTACTTGCGCGAAGATGGAGTTAAGCTAACATAGTATCATTATCTTATCGAAAGGTATCAAGCGGTCACACATTCGCAGCCACCACCATCGATTCCTACTCTACAACCGCGGTTCAAAGCCTAGTGGCAGGTACACTTCAAGAATCTCTCATCTTACCTCTGATCTCGGTGATATCATTGGCGTTAGGAGTAACGCATCTCCCTTCATCAACAACGCGGCGAAGGCTCTTGGCCATGATGATTATCCCGTTGCTGCCCATTCTCACCGGACATTTAGAGTTATGGCAGATAGAGCTGTCACAATCACGAAGTCAATCACACAGTAACTCAGGTCCATCTATACATCCAATTCGTCAACTTGCTGCAAAAGCCGATCTCGAATTCCATTCGATGATCAACAGGCAATCTCGAACATTGGATGCATGTTGCGCAGAGTACGAGCGCCGATACGGACGAAAGCCTCCTCGAAATTTTGATAAATGGTTCAAAGCAGCCCAGGATCAAAATTTCCTGTTAACTGATGAGTTTGATTCCATGATGGCAGCTATGGAACCATTATGGGGTGTAGCTCCATCTGATATTCGAGCTCGCCTGGAAAACGTAATCGCTGCAAGCCAGGGGGAAGGTATGTATCGGTTTACGATTTCAGGGGGCAAAAAGCCCTCGTTCACCGATCCCGCGAACTGGATGGGGTCAATATTCAACCAATGGTTCAACCCAGAAATTCTCCAAACTTTGCCTGATATGACCCTTGCGATGAATACTATGGATGAACCTAAAGTTGTGGTCCCTCACGACATGCTGTCTCATGCTCTAGATGCTGCTCGAAATCCACGCGAGGGCCCTCTCTTACCTGGAAAACACCCCGATCTCGCTCGACATGTTGACTTTCTGGATATTGGAAAGCAAAACACATGGGACGCATTATCACTGTCTTGTGCCCCTGACACTGTAGCACGGGACTTTTCCCTAGAGGCCATACGATCTCCTTTCTTAACTGAAATGGGATTCCTCTCCAACGTGACGCTGAGTAAGGATGTTTGCCAGTTCCCTGAACTTCATAATATCCACGCTGGCCTTCGTCACCCGGCGTCAATGACGATTACCCATGCACTAGTCCCGGTATTTTCGCAAGCAAAAGCGTCCTGCTTCAATGATTTGCTATACCCAAGTCCATTTTATGCCGAAAAGCTGCGATCGGGAGAGTACGAGGAAAAGCAAGATGTGGACTGGGAAGAAAAAGACAACCTTGTTTATTGGACCGGGTCAAACACGGGAGGCTACTCTACATCCGAAAACTGGAGGTCTTTACAGCGGCAGCGCTTGGCGTTATTGACGATGGACGAACGCCGCCCTATAAGTTTGCTGAATCGAACCGAGCAACCGGATAAACCAAGATCAGAATGGGTATCTATCACCTCCACCATTTCAGCCATTTCCAACTCTACCAAGGTGCGAATCTCAGCCGCCATTCAATGCGACGATACCGCATGCGAAGAACAGAGGGATGAGTTGAAAATCAGAGCTGGCGAAAGAGACGACATCGCCGAAAGCTATCACGCACGGTACAATCTCGACATCGATGGGAATGGTCTCAGTGGGCGCTTCTATCGCCTTCTGATGTCCAAATCCGCCGTTCTGAAGCAAACTCTTTACCAGGAGTGGCACGATGACTGGCTGATTCCATGGGTGCATTATATACCAATCAGCATGGATCTTCGGGATTTCCCTGAAATTGTTCGTTACTTGACCCAAGAGGAAGAGGGACAAGCCCTGGGCCAGAAGGTTGCTCAGAGCAGTTACGAGTGGTCACGCCGTGTACTTCGTAATGAAGACATGAGGCTGGTTTGGTGGCGGCTAATGCTGGAGTATGGAAGGCTTGTCAACGATGATCGTGACCAAATGTGGCAAGGGAACTAAAGAATGTAAATTCAAAGGAATACTTATGTATAAGACACCTACCTCACGTATAAAAACATTGATTAGAAAACTGATCCATAGCATTCCTTTATTCCATGGCATTGCAAGAACTGCATGCCGAGTGGCACACTCCACTCCATAACCCGTACCCCCCCCCCCTCCCCCCGTCTCCAGACTCCACGAACGCCTCGGTAAAATATCTTCGAGCTCAGTTCAGTATCTATAGTCCGGAAGAGTGTGAAACTCAACCGTACATTGTTACCTACGTGCTATAGTACCCAGGCAGCCATTTTACGCCCACTACCTGATATCTTGCCTTTAGTAGGTTTCTAACGCCTTCCACTTATATTACCTAGTACATCTGGTTAATGAATAACTACTTTTAATCTTTAATAGATTTGGGTCGAACGGAAAGCCAAGAACTAGCTTCACCCAGTTGTCCCTTTAAACACCAATTCTCCAATGAGATCTTACCCAGCTCCACTTCATGCTAATCACGAATTTTCTTCCTACTTATATTTCCCCCTTCTTTCATCTGGATGGAAAATGGAATCTTCCGAAACCTACGAGGGTAAAACATCTCGTCGTTCGCATCGAAAATCTCGTTTGGGCTGCAATAATTGCAAGGCTCGACGAATTAAGGTTGGTCATTTATATCGGGCAATTGAATCAAAAGGCTCACCTTACCTGCAGTGCGACGAGACTAAACCGCGTTGTGTGAATTGTGCACGGCATTCTGTTGAGTGCACCTATAGCCAAGTACCTGCGCATCTCAGTAGATCAACCTCGCGCAAAAGAAATGCTGTCCCAGACTCAGGCTCTAGAAGCCGGCCGGGCACGGAATTTTCTTTCATCTCCTCGTCCCAGTCGGATTTCACCATCCCAAAGCGAGCATCACATAAGGAGATTGATCTCTCCTCGCCGTCTCCTTCATTATCTGATGCGAATTCGGCTGTAGCGCAAAGGCCATTCGAGTTCACTATCACCGATATGACTCTATTGCATCATCTCCTTTCGGCAGAAGAACTTAAGCCACACATACCTGATCAGCTCATCCGATTAGGCTTTTCTGTGCACTATTTATTACGCTTGCTCCTTGCACTTTCTGCTTTTCATTTGAGCCGCACGGCATCAAGCAACCAGTTTCTCGGGCCGCAAATTGATTTTTCGGTCGAAGCGGAGCGTCATCTTAGCATCGCGATTGCAGGAGTTGCAGCCACAGACCCACAACTACACCAAGGGAACAGCCACGCGCTTTATATTTCATCCTTGTTCATCTTCATTTGCTCGCTTGCTCGGGGACCTCAGCTCGGCGAGTTTTTGACCTTCCGAAATGACACTGACACGCCTTGTTTATCTCTTTTCCACGGCATTCGGTTGATCTTGGAGGCAAGTAATACACTTGGTATCTCCCGAGGATTCTCCGAACTACATCCCGGAGAGGGACAAGACCATTCAGTGGAACAAGAAGCGGAAAAACACCATAACCAGGGAAATCCATTACTCATGGTCCATGATCCACAGCAAAACAACACCCTATGTGAATTCCGCGAGCCGCTGCAACAATTGCGCTATCTCGTGTTTAACAAATTCCCGAATGACAACCCTCGTCATTCCAGCTACTGCTATGCATTCGAGATGCTCTGTTCACGTTATGAATCCATACTTGGAGCTGGTCTCTCCGGTGTGGATTTATGGCCGGAGATCTTTGGTTGGCTTTACACGTTACCAGACCTCTTTGTTCAAGATATGAGAGACAAGAGTCATATTGCCTTGTTGCTATTCTCCTACTTCTTGGTGTTGCTTAATGAACTTGATTCCGTGTGGTTCATTCAACAATGGCCTCGCCACATTGCTAATGGAGTGCATCAAAATTTGGATGAGTATCACCGGAGATTTGCTCACTGGCCTCTGAGGCAGCTTGGCCTGCTTTGATTTTACTCAACGACTTCGACTCAATTTTATAGATCTCCATTTAAATTTTAATAACAACAATAATAAGTACATTTGCGGCGCAGCAGTGATTGTCTCAAGACCGAGGTTGACTAGTATTCGGCGGTTGTAGCTAGCAAAGTGTCCCTGCAATATCAACTTTGCATCTGAATTTCAACAATGGAACGTGTTTCCTCCAGATTTAAACGTTAGTGCTGCTGTTTCCAACGTTGCCCGTGGCATTGCTGATGCATTTGAAGCTCTTCGCATCGGAGACATTGCCACCCTGGTACACTGCCTTTGCTGGGTATGGGCATAGAATTCGACCTTGCTCGACTCCATCAATGCCGTTGAAGTTGGCAGGCAAGTCTTCCGGAGCAATACCTTCCTCTACCCAACTGCGAAGAGCGTCAAAGGTTGTGAGAGGTTGTCCTCCATTTCCTCCTGCACAATGTCCTAATCCCGGTGCCTCAAAGTAGCGATAGAAGTCCTGAATATCCGGGAATAAGTCGTTGACTTGCTGGTAGTAGTGCTCCGAGCTTTTAGTCGGAATCGAATTGTCCGCCTGTTAAGCAAAGTTAATATCGCGTTCATCGTAGGCCAAAAGGTAATCAGCGTCGCATTAGGTACATACCATGCCGTGATATGAGATAAGCTTCCCACCCGCATTTTTGAATTCCGTGAGATCTGGGTTGTTGGCATTCATGAGGCCACTGTACTCTTGGTTCGCACGATGGAACAGCTGCTCGTATTCGTGGTGCGTCTGGTTCAAAATGTTGAATTCTTTGTCCTTGGCCACGAACAATCGGAACCACACATCCTGGGCCGTGGCATTCACCCCTGGTGCCACACCGAATGCACTAATATCAGATCCCGGGTTGTATCCATACCAAAGGAATTCGCCATCGGCGGTGCGAGGTCCTGACCAAGCTGCATTGGCAACCACCGCAGCGGTCTTGCTGATCGACATTGTTTTGTTGGTGGATGCACAATAGAATGTCTCATTCACAGTGGAAAGTGCATCGAAATTGCACGAGTCCACATCAGAGATAACTCCATCGACAACGCCGTCCTTAGGATCGCACTTTGCGATAACCTGGGCTGTGATGAAATCCAACTCGCAAGCCAAAGGTGACGAAGACGCACCTGTCCAACCTTCTATAAGGAGTGGATAATACGAAGAAGAGGCGAGCTCGGTCCACGACAAAGCAGGGGCCGAAGCCGCGATTCCGTCATACGCATTTGGATACCGCTGTGCAAGCATAAGACCTTGTCTACCGCCTTGAGAACAGCCACTCCAGTAGGAGTACTCGGGATCACGGCCGTAGAAACTTCTCACAAGACTTTTCCCAATGACCGCTTGGTCATTCAACGACACATATCCCAGATTTTGAACATCGTAGAGATTGACATTGCCTGGGCTTTTCAGAGCCCAGGGCTCTGGAGAGCCAGCATTTCCCAATCCAGCATCGGTTGTCGTAGCAGCGTAACCCTCTCCGATCGCGCCTGGCATAAAGAAATCTGACAACACAAAGCGACCAGCTGACCAACCTCCTCCTCCAGTTGCCTGTAGTCGTGAATTCCATTTCTGAGGCAACCATGTCTCCACCGTGATGAGGTCCTCGTGGCCAGGGTGCGTATATGTCACGGTGACATTACAAAATTGCGCGTTTTGAAGGGTAACATTGCCATGGTTGTAGTTAAAGGAGGAAGGAACATCTAGGGTAAAATTTCTGACCCATTCTGCCGAGAGAGAGAGGATCTCCGCGCCAAAGACCACTGGCGGAGGAATCGCCGCAGGCGAACAAGCAGTTGTGTTGGCATACAACATAGTCACGAAGAACAAAATGAAAGAAGCGTGTCTTGTCGATGGAATACTGGATGGAACGGTTTTTTCTTTAGCTGGTTTGGCATGTTCTCAATACACCTTTATGTAGACCTGGGGGGTGTCCAATATCGGTTTGTCATCTGAGACGTTTTCCAAGTTTTCCGAGTTTTCCACTATAACGAGTACGAGCTGCCTACCTGGGTACTCCAGGGAGTTTGGAATTTGGAACACAAGACATGGTACGGAGTAGTTGTCCACCTTGGACAATAAGGATCTCGGGAATCTCGGAAACTATATGGTTGCCAGGAGACTAAACTAAATTCGGCTAGAGTCTAATCCTAAAGTAGCAGTTCGCATTCGGGAAGATTTAAGTTTTTCTAACCTTAGAACATCCATGGATCCAAGGTTGCCCCTTCCTGCCTAGGTATCCACTAAACTGCCCAGGTGCCCTCACAAGATTAACTCACTCCCCTTTCTTCTGACCTCGGTTACCTTGCCACCCTCCATGACCACAACTATGTCCGCATCCATGGCCGCATCTAAGCGATGGCTCACAAGGACGATGGTATGTTTCGCAAATTCCTCTCTCACTATTCTCTGTATGTCCACCTCTGTCTCCCCATCCACGCTGCTGGTCGGCTCGTCCAGGAGTACAATACCGCCCTCGGCCTTTATACTTTGCACCGCAAGGAGAGCCCGCGCGAGAGAGAACAGCTGCTTCTGGCCGCCTGATAGCCCGACGTCGGTGAGTTCGCCGTCGAGCCCACCTCGTTTGCTCACCGTCTCCCAAAGGCCCACGCGTTCCAATGTGCCCTTCATGGCCTCTTCATCGTCCCCTGATCTTGCTTCCAATGATGAGAATTGAGTGAGATTGTAGCGCACTGAGCCGGGGAGCTCGACAGGGTCCTGGGGAATTGTCACGATGCGAGAGCGGAGAGCCCGACGGGGAATACGTGACAAGTCCATTCCATCGATGGTAATGCGCCCCGACTCTAGATCAAGCAAATGTAAGAGTGTGAGAATGAGAGACGATTTACCGCTGCCAGTTCGGCCGGTGATCAAAACCTCCTGTCCTGGCTGCAGCTCCAGGTTGACATCGCGAATTGCTGGCTGAGATTGGACATCACAAACGCTGTGTTGTATATCGTTAGCTGACTTTTGTAGGTAAGCGTGACGAGGACCTAACACCACTTACTTGTACTTTGCTGTGACGCCTGTCATTTGAATGTAACCTCTTTTCGGCCACTCATTAGTCGGTATCTCGTCTTCCAATTCCGAGCCCTCGGCTTTAGCTTCAGCAAGAAAGTCCTTAACTCGGGCGATCGCACCAAGAGAAGTCTCCAGTCCAGTCCATGAGTTGATGAGCATCGAAAGGCTCTGGTTGAATTCCATTACGTTCAGCATAGCGAGCCCAATGGATCCCTGACTTGCGGTATTAGAGAATCCCAGCGCAAACCCGACAAGAACAATTGCTATACACGCAACAAAGATATCAAGAACCACATTTAGCCAACGTTGGATGCAATAACTAGTTCGTGGTCAACCATTGATACTTAGCGTTTGTACTTCTCGGCAGATTTAACCTCGATGTAAGTCTCGGTGAAGTCGATACCAAAAGGTATCCTTTCGAGGGTTTTTTACTTACAGCATATAATAAGGCTTTTGCGAGTGATCAAGGTTGTGTAGGTGCTCATTCATCAAGTCCTCTTTCCAGCCAAGTGCACGAACTGTGATGATACCAGAAGCCGTTTCCGTGAATAGTCGATATAGTGGAGACTTGGTTTCCAAGTCTAGGTGTCGCATTTGACGGGAAGTGCGAAGGTAGAATTTCTGGATCATGTAGATGCCCAACATGCAGAATGGAATGATGGCTGCGACATAGGTTGCACCAGAAGCTATCAGTGCAGCTCCTGCGATCACATTGTATACATCTAATATACCGGACGTAAGTAGTGAACCTTGCAGTGTGCGCTTCTTGGATTTCTAGCCTACCAAACGTTGTCGTGAATGCAGCCATTGGAAGGACCTGGTCTACCAAGGTCATATCTTGGCTAAATCTGCCAACACGATGAGCCTGTGTGGTAGATAGTAGATACTCAAAATTACATACCTGTTTAGAATTGTGCTGGTGTCCGTTGTTGTGAAGAGCCACAGAGGTGCCCTAAAATCGCAATCAGCAAGCTCCTATTTATACATAACGAAGCTACATGGCGTACCTGAGCACAGCACGGAGTAGCAGCCCGTGTATATGCTGAGTGGACTTTGGGATAATGATAATCATGAAGTAGCTGTAGAAGTTAGTCACCAAAGGTTCCCTGTTTTAGGTCATTATAGAACTGACTATACGCAGAGCCCGGAAAGTAGGACGCATATTAATCCAAAGCCCAGATAGCCTCCAAAATACGCAGCCGCATGGCTTGTGGTACCGTTTTCTGTCCAAATGCGAAGCCATACCTCTGTGTGTTTAAGAAGTGAGCAAATCGCCACCGAATATGAGTAGTGACACGTACGGGGTACCTTTCCGGAGAAGATGTAGCCTGCAGCAAACACGAGCCACAAGATGAACAATAAGGGACCAACAGAGTGGAGATAGAACGTGTATAATTTCAGATCTCCAGTCTTTCTTGTCACTTCGTGTGCAGAGGCATGCGGAGTGGAGCCTTTGCCCTGCGTCTTGTCTTGAATAGGCTTCGCCTCTGAACCTTCTGATAGGGGTAGTTGATGATTCTCTTTCACAGATCCAAGGACCTGGACCTCAGGGTAAACCTCATTCAATCGAAGCTCACTATATGGTGCTCGGTTAGCTACGCTACCGGTTTCATCCTGCATGATGATGTCGTCTGCGAAGGGCAAGTATTCCACTAGACACAGTCAGTCCAATTAGGAAAGGCCAAATTCGAAGCGGTAAGTTGTTAATGCTCTGAATTAGGAAAGCACTTACCCGTATGAGTAACCAATAAAACAGTTGTGTGTTTCCTCTTCAAGATTCCTTCGTCGCCCAGTAAGCGGCTGAAAATATTAAGAGACGTTTTGTGATCAAGAGCACTGAAGACATCATCTAGTAAAACGACGGGGGCCCGAGAATACACAGCTCGCGCCAGTGCCTAGAAGCATTCTACTTGTTAGCACTTCGTCCGGGGGCCTATATCTGAAACAACATACCACTCTCTGTTTCTGGCCACCACTCAAAGCAATGCCCCCGTTTCCAACGAGAGACCGGTCTCCGTCCTTGAGGTGGGCGACATCTTCGTCCAGGGCGCAGGCCCAGAGAACTTGTTGGTACCATACCTCGTCAAGATCATTTGGACCTAAAACATTGTCCCGTATAGATCCCAATCGCAACCATGCAGTTTGGTCGCAGTAAGCTATCCGGCCGCAATCTAGTCGCACCGAGCCATTCAGAATTCGAGCTTCACCAAGAATTGCCTTTAGCAAAGCTGACTTTCCCGAACCGACCGGCCCTACGATCATGGTAAGGCTCGATTTTCGTACAATGAGGTTTATATTTTCAAGGACTGCGTCGTTCCCGTCCTGCAATGAGAATGAAGCATTTTCAATACTGATAGCCGGACTTGCCTCTGCTGGTCTGTCGTGTGAAAAGTCCGTCTTCTGGATTCCTTGTAGTTCGATATCATCAGCGTTCATTTCACGCTTGGAATTGCTATCCTGAGGGGAGGAGGCAACAAGGCGGTAGTCGTTCCTCTTGGTGCGTAACATAAAATCCTGAATGCGTCCCAAGCAAGCTAAGCCACCAATAAAAGTAGGATAAGCCGCAATGATGTTCACCATTGGACTTGAAACAAGGGCAACAATGGATAATGTTGTAAAAGCTTCGGCAACGCTTATATTTTGACCGCCCTGGGTCCAAAACACAGTAACAGCAATGATCAGGATAGGGGTTAGTTGGTCCGAAAGATTAGCTGCGATAATATATATCAGTAAATATAGAATGCTTGTAAGCTTTGCAGATTATACCTATCATATTCATCCACACAATGAATAGACGGAAGCTCTTCGAGGAGTCGACTTCAGAGACACGAAGAGACTGGATAAGATCGAAAATGCGATCCTCGAGTCCCATCATCTTGATCCCTTTAATCTGATTTAGAACGGATGAAGTCGTGGAGACTCGTTCCTGCACTTTGCGATTCCATAATACTCTAGCCGGCCCCATCCCTCGAGCAACTCTAGCAGTCGCAAGGCTCGATACTGAAAGATTTATCGTCAGAAGGGTTCAAGACTTAGCCTAGAGAGTTTCACGTACAAATAGTAGGTACTAGTACCAGGAAGCAAGCTGGGCCGACTTGTCGTTGCAGCAGATACACGCCTAGGCCTAATTCGATGACGCTAGCCCAGATGTCGTGAATCTTCTGTAAGCCGCTGGCGACTCCGTCAACATCAGTACTCATCAGAGTTACAGCAGCAGAGTCCTTAGCTTGGGACGCCTCCAAATCCATGACTTTGGTAAAAATCAGTGCTACAAGTCCACCACGGATAGACGTGATCAAACGGTAAGTGTGATGAGTGTAGTGGCATCTAGAAAACTGTGAAAACAGGGTTAGCAAAGGATCACAAGTTCAGTGACAAAACATACAGCGAGTCCAAGATATATTAGGGCCGTGGCCCCGACGAGACCTCCCACCGTACCCTGGGGGCGACTCGACTTTGACGTCCCGACAACATCGACGATCTTATTTATGAGAAAGGGCTGGGCGAAACTGAAGCCGGTGTAACACAGTCTCGGTATGACGGCCTTCCAGAAATCACCCTGGAATGCAGTAAATGTCGCAAACGCGAGGCAATGTTTCCTAGCTTTATCAACTGGGATTTAAACCAGCGTGAATAATGATTATAACGGCGAGCTAGGAATTCTGATAACATACCACAGTTCCATGTTTGATCCAATTTCGAAGCAAGACGATGAGAGTCTAGATGGTGATCAAGCCTATACAGATCGTCGACTTGGAGGAAAGAATAATAGCCCTTGCTGAATGTTGAATTCAACCACCAGAACGCAGAGCGGTTCCACAAGCCACTCGAAAACTCCTTGGACGTCTTGAGAATAGCCGGTCCCCGTTTGGGGATTTCTTCGAGCACAAGGACTAGAAGCTTAGTTGCAAGTATTGCTGTGGTGACTGCACCGATAGCATCTAGACTTCCCCGAAGGAAGAGTGAGCGGACATAGGCAATGTCAAGAAGGATAGTAATCGACAAGTAGACGCTAAGCAGCAAAGATGGCGAGTAGGAATAGCGATGCTCTGCGTAGAGCAGCGAACCTATAACTATAACATCAGCGACCGCGAGGGAAGCAGCTGCCACCGCTAATTGAGTAAGTGCGGTTGACGAGATGCTCCATAGCGCCAAATTCGCCAACTGAAGCCCAAAAAGGATAAATACGGCAATCTTCCTGTGTTAGCAGCAGCGCGGCAACGGATGTTGAATTGAAAGCCTTACGAGCTTGATCCAGAGCAAGGTGCTCGTCCCAAAGCTTGGCTTCCTCCGGGTCAGAACAGTAATCCGGAAAAGCGAGGCAGCTAGCAAGATTGCCGATGGGCCAACCGAGAAAATACTTTGCTCAAAGAGGAGGGTAAAGTCGAAATGTCCTTGTAGTTGGGGACCAAACGTAGCGTCCGCGGTCGCGTTCATGGCAATCGTGGGGGGTAAGTTTTTAATAAGGGACAAAAATCCTGGAAATATTCCCAAGCATTTCAAACCGTTCAATAGTACTCCGTAAAGGGGCTTGGTTTATGTTGAAAGAGGGACGAGTCATGTGATGACCATAAATCTCAGAAGACTTATACTATTCTCGATCTGTAAAGGGGCCGGCGCTAAGGCATATGCAAGGCTATCACCATGACCAACAATATACTCCGTACT
Source organism: Penicillium sp. CMV-2018d (assembly GCA_028827225.1). Lineage (NCBI taxonomy): Eukaryota > Fungi > Ascomycota > Eurotiomycetes > Eurotiales > Aspergillaceae > Penicillium > Penicillium hesseltinei. The sequence goes on along the minus strand of JAPZBW010000002.1, from coordinate 2,475,492 downwards.
CCGTATGTTATTATCGCATGACGCGTACTAAGAGGATTTGGGGCCAACAGGGCTACCCAACCGCCCTCTAGTCGAATGCTCGTGGGCCGAATCCGAAAGTGGGTATTCTCCGTGCACCTGGCAGCGTAGATCCGGAGTCCGGACCTTTAACCGTGCCAAGCTCACCAACACCTACTACCCGGTGTTGGTGGGCCTCACAAGATTATATTTTTTTTTCAATTAACCTGCATTAAACCATTTACAAATAACCACCATGACTATCTACATACCAATGTCCACCTATACTATCTCTTGCCGCTATTGCAGCTTCATGCTTACTTTCTAATAAATCCCTCGCCGCCTGGGCCTACTATTCCGCTTCCAAATCCTTGGTATGTCTAGCATATAGCCGTTGCAATTTCTTAGAATCAGCATCTAGCCTTTTTACCATCTTTGAATTTACCGAAATAGGTAATAAGACATTGCTTTTAGTCCCAAGAAGCGATTCCCTACTTTTTAATGCATTTGCAGTAGATTTGTGGGACTAATACTTCTTTAAAGAAGTATAGTTTATCTCTAGGGGTAGAGTATACCAAGCTTTCGCCAACCACCCGATCTTTGAGGTAATTAGCGGCACGTTCCACGATCTCTAGGGTAGGAGAGGTAGATATATTATATAGAGAGTCTATCTAGGATTTTAGTACTCGCTTTTATATTGGATTCAATGCCTTCAAGGTTTCTTTGGCTACTAATGGCGGAATTAGGCTTACGCCCATAGATACGGCAGTGTAGCCGACCGTACGGCACCTTAAATTCTCGCACTAATTTAGCAATATTGGGCTTATTACTCTGATGGTAGGTTTCGACAGAATTTAGAATTTATTGCTTTTGACATGATGGGGGTGGTACGGGGAAGGGGAAAAATTGTCATGTGAAAAATTGTAATCTTGTGAGGCCCATACCGGGTAGCAGGTGTTGGTGGGCTTGGCACGGTTATCTAACACCGGTCATACTCCACCGCGAGGTCCCGCCCAAAAAGTAGACGGGCCGACTTTAGTCCGATCCCTGTAGGCTAACAGGGCCAAGGACAAAATTTATGACGAATGAGCCTCTGAATTGCGCTTTAGGAGATTCCAAAGTTGTTTGAAGGAAAAAATTCTCCCCGAACTGGTTGCGGGGGCAATTTGCCTGCAGCCGTGTTCGTACCCGTGATTAGGCGCCAGGGTGTGAACGTCATGTCCCCTCTTTGTAAGCAACTGGATTTGTAATTCCACCCGTGGACGGAAGTCGCTGTTAGCGATGCCCGATCTACCACACGGACTTCGGGCTAGAGAGATGGCCGCGAAAGGTATATTCGAGGCAACAGCCCTACGCGTCATTCACTTCTTGCAGCAGGCTTTGTAATATGCCTAAGAACTGCTAAGCCTCACGTTGAATCAGCCCCAACACCCTCGATAGAGTTTATACCATAGCTATCTATATATACCTGATAGGAGCTCCTTGGTTATATGTCGTTCCAGAGCATCCAGTTCACCAGTTCATCTTCTATTGATTTCAAAGTTAAAGTCACTAAACGCATCGTACCTCGGCCTCAATCAAACCACAAGCTAGGAACAAAGTCAGCATCCTACCACAACGCAACATCATCTTCAATATGCGTGTCCTTCTTATTGGTGGCAGTGGACAGACTGGTCGTCTCGTCATCGATGAAGCATTGGAGCGCGGCCACAAGATTACGGCCTTGCTTCGGGATCCCTCTGCCCTTCCAGCTAAGGAAGGCCTAACCATCGTGAAGGGTACACCACTGGAGCCTTCGAACATTGAAGCCGCTTTCAACGCAGTCCAAGGCGATATCCCAACTGCCGTGATCGTTACGCTTTCATCCCCGCAAGAAAAGGGAACCCGGGTCATGACGAACGCGCACAAAAACCTCATCGCTGCTATGGAAAGGCACGGCGTTTCCAAAATTACGACATTGTCTTCATTTGGTGTTGGCTCTTCTTACCCGAATATCACTGTGCTTATGAGATTCGCAATTTCCAAAACCAGCCTCAAGCATCCGTTCGAGGACCATAATCAAGTCGACGAGACACTCAAGAAGAGCGGAGTGAAATTCGTTTTGTTCAGGGCGGCGAGACTGACTCTGGCAAACAAGGCGCCCGTTCAGTTCTGTGGCGACGACGGGAAAGGACTCGGTGTTTTCGCGGGCTTGGGGGGTGTCTCGAGGGCTAGTGTGGCGGCGTGTATGGTGGATGCTGTTGAGAAGAGCACTTGGGATCGAAGCACTCCTGTGATAACCAACTGATGGGGTGTCAAGGTGTGGGCCTCTACAAGAGAGAGAGAGAAAGAGAGAGATTGTGCTTTATGCAGCCTTATCTATTAGTTAATATATTTTTTCGGGCATAGTTAATATCATTCATCATTCAATCGGCCATCTACTTAACTGTAATAAATATACCAACATCCACGTCTAATGCTCAGGTCTGACGCCGCCATCTGTGTGATTACATGTACTTTCTATCAAGATTAAATATCATACCGTCCCATCCTCTCCCACACCGACCTCCTGTGTTAAAGACGATTGATAATTATGTCCCTCATCACCTCGGAGCTTGTGTATGGTTGGAGCCGAAATCCACACATTGTCCTCGCGCTTTCTTCTCCATCTCAGCCACCGTTTCTGCCCCCCGCAGCACATCCGCAGCTGTCGATGCCCTAATGGTTGCGAGAGAGCTATTTTTCCAGACAGGGACAGAGGACTCTAAAGATCGTGCGGAGCCCCTCACAGTCACACACCAGAACAGAGCCCCTCCGAATAATACTAAGCCATGGAGGGCGATCCATCCCCACTGCGTCTTGTAGAATTTTTCAGGTGTCCCTGTCCGACCATACACAACCTCAACCGCGTAGTCTGAAGAGGATGTGCGTAACCGATTGGTCATACTAGTCGCAACGGCACTAAACGTACCGGCTATGTCCGGTTTGTCCACATTCCAAACATATTCAACAGGAGCAGGTGTACTTTCACTGTAAGAAGCTGCTCCGTTGTACCCGACTGCGCCATCCGGCAGCAGGTCTGCAATTGCGGCTGTCAAATTGGCCCCGCCAGTGATATTGGTGGAAAGCAAGTCCCGGATATATTGACTTACGCCCCAAACGGAGTAGTCCGCGATGGAGTGTGGGCTTGGACGCGTTGTCGGTGAATTGCAGGACCAGGTCGTTTCGGCGAACGCGAGAGTAGTATTCGTTGAACTCCAACGTTGCGGAGGTATTCTCGAGGGGGGGGGGGATACTTTCTGGCGCATAGTCCAGTGTGTCCAACATAATTCCCCACGAATCTGGGTCTCGGACCGCATCTTTTTCCTGGGTTGTCTTCTCGTGAATGACATTATCGTCTACTTTGGACTCGATAGTCTTGATACAATAGTATAGCGCGCACTCTTTGGCACGAAGGGGCATATCGGGCCATGTGAACTCGGTGTAGTCTATACGTTTCGCGTCGAAATAAATCATGCTCATGGACCATATGAGAGTGTTGATCTCCTGCATGCGATTAGTCTTCGCGGGGTCCCCAGTCCCAAAGGAAGACATGTAGAATGTCTTCGGGATAGCGATTCCAATGGTTGGGCTATCGTACGTGCAACGCATTTTGCAACCCTTCAGGTTCATAAGGAAGTGGCTGTTGGGCAGGACGTAGGCAAGTCCGTCTTTCTCTGCGTATTTTTCCCCATCACCGTCGTTAACCATGCCAAAGACTTTCCCGAAGTTGTTTACCCGTTTCAAATCCGAACTGAGATTATGGCATCGGTGACACACGCCCAGACTCTGGAACTGGTTCCAGTTGCAGATTGTTGTCGGGCACTGCACTGGCGCCTGCTGACTGATTTTATCGGCAGTATGAGCAGGCCGTTCAGAATGGCTGCCTGCATTGGCAGGTCCAGTTGCATGGTGGCCGTGGTCACATTCTTGTCTGGGTCGGGTAGACGGCGTCGTGTTTGCGGCCATGATATTGCCATCAGTATACGTTTTCGCTCGTGCGGTATAGGCAGTCGGTGTATTATACAGATCCGAATGGGTCTGAGTATATTGGATTCTCTCTTCTAGTTGAAGAAGCTGCTGGGAGAACGGATCAGGGCCGACTGTAAGCAGAATTAGAAGGGCACCTAGTCGGAGAGGCCAATTTCTTCAACCATACTAACTCGTCAGCTGTGCCACTTTGTAATGCATTAATACGGAATAATAGAGTCATGCTTACAAGCCTCGCATTCGAAAGATAACCTGAAGACTCCCCAAAGGACCACGACTGGCCGTATCAATTCGATCAAAGTCCATCAGTGGTCGTGCATTCTGGTGGAATAGTATCCACTTCCACTGCCCGATCAGCTCGGCCACGGCAAACGTCAGACTGGCCTTCATGGCAACGGAGAGCACCGAAATAATTGCGTTCAGCGTCACGTTCTTCGAGTCAAACATGGACCGACCGTTGTAGACTGCCAATACCACCACCATGACAAGGAACGAACAGGCTGATCCGACTAGGGCCAGGAGCTCGAACTTCCATGCTCCCCAGTCTGCGTTCAAAGGACTTCTGATCTTGGAAAGCATGGTTCCACGATCGGGGAGTATTTGCAGACAGGGGTCTTCATAGTGGGATGTGTTTGTTTGAAATATGGGGAAGACGGAGTCCACTAGAGCCTCATACGCTTGGCAAGTTTGCCGAGACAGTCTGAGCTCCGACGATCAGCAAGGCTGAGTAGCCAAGTCGCCGGGATGATTTATTGTGGAGATGTTCGTGTATCTCTCCTTTCGTGACTAATGATGGATTCCGGAGCCGAGACTTCCAAGTGGCAGGCACTCAGGGAAGATCTTGCCTGTTATGAACAGGCGCCAAAAAAAGAACGCCATTACTCCCGTGTCTCAGTTCAAAGTGGCTGAGTCGTTAAGGGTTCGAGAGAACCAACAGACGATAGGGGGGTTGAGTAAAGAAGCAGGCCATGAGCCTCGACAGCTCCGCTTGGCCGTGGCACCATCCCCAACCGATTGAAAAATAGTTGTTTCCCCACTCCAATGTCGGGCCGGTCCGGACTCCGGAACACTGTGATTGTCCTGTGAGAATGGAGTTCTGGACTGTGTCTTTGTTGTAATCCTGACATTACATTGATGAGCCCAGTCCTGCCATGCCCCTGAGAGTGGGCACTGTACTCTAATCAGATATGAATATCTCCTGTGTGCCTGCCTTCGTGGATAAGAGCGGCGATAGGGTGAGACCTCACTGACTGTGCTCCATGACTCAACTCGAACGCCCAGTGGTTGGATCCTTACCTGGAAAGTGAGTGCCTGTGACCAGGCAGCAAACAGGGGTACTGACCAATCGGGCTGCCCGGGGCGACTTTCGACCACGTCGCCTATTCGCCTGACACCGGCGGTCTTAGTTGTATAAAGAAGTAGGCTCCCTACCAGGCTAAGCGCTGAGATCCAACACCGAACCTCACCACACCCCTGCTCAGCACGAGAGTCTTATATCCTTGCCCGCTAGTAGCAGCCAGGATCAAGCCCGCTGCTTCCCAACATATTAATATATTCATTTCCTAGAGGGTTAGCGCCTGCCACCTTCCCCTTTACACTCGCCAAATACCCTTTCAGTATTCCTACCTGAGTTTCAAAGGTACGAAATCCCCTTCCTCTCATCTCTCTTCCTTGATCAGCCCTCTTTTTACTCTTCGTCTTCCTTTTTCCCCTCTCTTGGGCTAACTACACCACTCTATAAGGTCATCGCCTGATCCAACTCCAACATGAAACCCCTCACCTACCTCTCCCTCCTCCTTGGCATCTCTGCAACCACTGCCCTCGCCGGTCTCGGCCCAGACGCAACCCCCGACGAGGTCGCCGCGGCGGAAGCTGAGTGCGGGTCCCTGGGCGTGATGAGGATCGACCCAGCAGACCTGCCCGAGGGCGTTACTATGGCCGACGTCCGCATGTGCGCTGACCATCCGCTCGGCCCCGGGGCGCACCCAGATTCGGGTCCTGGTGCTTTCAACAGGTTCCGTCGGTTCTTGCCAAGTTGGGTACTTTGAGAGGACAGCCCAGGAGCTGGGTCGAGGCCCTGTAGGTAGTCCAGCATGCAGGCTTCTTCTGCTCACGTGCGGGCTAGTTTTTCATACCCAGTCTGGTTGTCTGCGCTGTGCGGTGGGAGCAGCTGTTTGGGAATGAAACTCTTGGAAATGTATGGTATTGTCTTTAATATTGATTTCCTGCCATATAATAAGTGAACCGCCACCCGAAAGAGCGATTTAAATATACTTCTCACACTTACATATCCTTATCTCTTTCTAACAGCTCGGAACAAATCTTTATTATACACTGGGATTGCTAATACTGGCCAGGAGAGAGAAAACAATACAGTAATGTAATGCTAACAAAGGCGATAGGTAATATCTTTTATGTATAATAATTGGGTCTGTTGGAGTGCCTCCCATAAATGCACTGCATGTTTGCTTGTTTGACAGGCTGAGCCTTTGCTTGGATATTTCTTTGTTTGACAGGGGATATAAACTCTAGATTCCTAGTTTCTAATGGATAATGATTCCTCCTCTGCTTTCTCCCACCCATCTTGCTCTGAATTCTCAACCACCTGCTGGAAGCACAATTTTACCCGGCAAATGGGTGTTTGACAACAAATGTGACAAAGACGACTACATCACCGAATTCAGAGCAAGATGGGTGATCTGTGGCAATCGTCAAAGGCCAGGATTTGACTTTGAGGATACCTATGCGCCCGTTGCAAGGCCGGAAAGCACGAGACTTTTTCTCACGATAGTTGCTTTACGACAGTTGTACTGGGAGCAAATTGACTACACTACTGCCTATCTCAATGCATTGATTGATGAGAAATGTGTTTTTATGAGATCACCCACAGGGTAGGAGACACCGGGCTCATAACCTTTTGGAGGACTGCGACTACTTTTTAAGGGAGAAAGCAGAGGAGGAATCATTATCCATTAGAAACTGGGAACACAGGGTTTATATCCCCTGTCAAACAAAGAAATATCCAAGCAAAGGCTCAGCCTGTCGAACAAGCAAACATGCATGGGATGCACTCCAACAGGGTCCACTCTCGCTCGCCTTACTTTGTTCACAGTGCTTGATCCAGAGGCTAATATTAGCAACAAACCTGCACGCTGGCTGATTTTCACGCCCTATTTGACAAAGGAATCTGGGTTTTCGCCACAGATCTGCTTTTACATCGATACAGTTGTCTAACGCTATATCATGAGCTTTCTTGATGTTTTCCTTTAAGCTCTCGGTACTCACACGTGATAGATGCCAATCAGTATATTCCTCGACCGCGAGTTCAAGTAGCCTTGGAATATCAATGGGATCAAGAGGATTGGCTGGGGGCACCATGGATGGGTAGGCATTGCCCACGGGCCTTATATAAAGCGAGCAATGCCTAGATCTCGGGAACTATATGGTTGGCAATGGGACTAAACCAAACTGGGTTAGAATCTAATCCTAAGGTGGTAGTTCGCACTGAAAAAGATTTTTCAAGTTTTTCCAACCTTAGAACATCTGAGGTCGCCCCTTCTAAGTATATATATTTCCCTTATACTTCCACTATATAAGTGATATAATACAATCCTCCCCCGATAATCTCATGTATAACGTCTTATACCTTATCGCGATCTTTCGGTACAAATCCCTTCTTATAAGCCTATTCTTTACTCAGGACAAGTCGTCCAGTCGTTCCAACTAGTATGCGAATCTCTACAGTAACTACCGAGTCCTTTGCCGCCCATACGATAAATTACCGTGTGGAGTCAGCACTGTGGCATTCACATAGTGCAGGCTCGGCAATCCAAGTGCGATAGCCAAAGCTTGTCGGCCGATGCTAAGGGAGTTCGTATTGCACGGTCTACCAGTGGTTGCTCACTAATGATACCGTTTCTTCTATATGGCGTGTTTACATTTTTAGCGCCTTGGGTTCGACGTCAGCCTATACCGAATCACATGGGGGACCACCCCCGTCCCGAGCGTTGTGGAAGGTCCGATTCCTTGAGCGTACCGAGTGGAATTGGCCAAATCTTTACGGTACTACAGTCACTCCTCGTTAAGATGGACCCCACCTATTTGTGAATCATTGTAATTTGGAAGAATCTACAGTCCAAGCTCGATTTGGTTATATAATACGCCAAGACTAGCTGATTAGGCTAATATCCCTCCCTAGGTCCACGGGTACAACCTCGGCTAAGGCCGACTGTACACGTGACCACTCTTGGTCTATTGGCTTAATCTTTCATTCCGTCTTTGCCAAAATGGCAACCTTGGAAGGCCCTTCACTAGTTTGTAAACCTTCGTAATTTGGAAACGTATGCTCTCCGCCGATCTTTCCATTTTAATGAGGTGTGGCTGTAGACAATTCCATTCCAAAATGAGTACCAGTTTACTCGGGAACCTGGGAATTGCCAAGATACGGGGGACGGAAATCCTGGCCAATGAGGTCCCGACACGGCCTGAGCCCTCGGCAATGCGGTAAAAACCCACGGGGAAAAATCTCCGCAAAGCGGGGCTCCACGCTCTCCGGGGTCTCTCCAGAGTATCGGCAATGTTCAACCTTGGAATGAGCCCAGTGTTTTATTTTGGCGGAATGCCGAATTTGTAGCCCCAGTTGGGGTTTTAGTTTTGTCCTCATATAATCATGCGTGCCATTTGACAGCAAAGCATGGGATGAGGAAGCTCTAGTTGTCCTTTCCGGGCTTCGTGTGGGCGCGGGAATTTAGACCGGACATGTCTCTGCGCAATTTAAGCCATCCTTGACCTGAATCCACTTCTGTCCGGTATTTCCCCGGCTCGGACTGTACATGTGTATGGCTAAACTTCGGTACATCCTTGTAACTCGGTCGACTCGGCTTTCCTAAAGGCTTTTTAACGAGAAAGTATATATCTCTCAGGCGCGACAAGTCCGAATTTATACCCAATAAAGTTGCCCTAATGTAACCTGCTCACTCGTTATCTCCGAGGGAAAGAAAAGTGGCCTGACTGCAACTATGTTTCAGCGCGGAAAAGGTGGGGAGGAGCATACGAATCAACTCAACTGCGATAGGATTGCTAGCTAGTTTTAACATTTGTTCTCAGTCCACCTCATAGCTGGTATCACCTTTTTCCTTGGTTGGCAATTTTAAAATCCAGAGGGAGAGCGTAAATATGCCTGTCTTCGTCAAATGGATGCTAAACCCGTTGGGGGCGAGGGGTTATGCTTGGGCCCATGTGGGATCTCGCTCTTGGCAAAGGCCAAAGGTTGCAAAAGGAGAAAAAGCCCTTTACTGGGATAAACCTTGGAACACGATGTGGCTGACACAGAGATAAAACTCTATATAATAAGCTCGTCGCTTCCCATTTTAATGGAATTTTTCCTTTCCACTTCATATCTGGATTCATTGGGCATACAATAGACAACTCATTCCCTGTGAGGTTGCCAAGATGTCTCTTCGTGCAACTGCAGATGTCAACGCCATTGAGGCACCAATTACCTGGAAGGCCTATGCGCTTTGCGCTTTTGCCTCGATCGGAGGCATCTACTTTGGCTATGACTCTGGATATATCAATGGTGTCAACGGCATCGAGATGTGGGTTAACATCATTGAACCCGGTCGTACCACGCTCACTGCATCGCATTCCTCCCTCATTGTTTCTATTCTCTCCGCTGGTACCTTTTTCGGCGCTGTCCTTGCAGGCGATGTAGCCGAGTGGTTTGGTCGCAAATGGACCGTCATCTGCGGCTGTGTGATTTACGCTATTGGCATTGTCGTTCAAATGCTCACTGGTATTGGAGGTAACGCTCTTGGTATCATTGCTGCTGGTCGTCTAATTGCTGGCATTGGTGTTGGCTTCGAGTCGGCCATTGTCATTCTATATATCAGTGAAATTGTAAGAGTCGTCTCTATCTCTACCTTCGGATAGAGGATAATATTTTGGACCACATGCTAACATTCTGTCTGTTTGTTTACAGTGCCCCAAGAGTGTTCGAGGTGCCATTGTCGCTTGCTACCAGTTTTGTGTCACCATCGGTCTCATGCTGGCGTCTTGCTTGGTCTACGGCACTGAAAAGCGCCCCGACACCGGTTCCTTCCGAATTCCTATTGCAATCCAGTTTGTCTGGGCAATCGTTCTGGCTGTTGGACTTGTATTCCTCCCCGACTCGCCTCGTTATTTTGTCAAGAAGGGCCGCATTGAGGAAGCCAGGAAGGCCCTTTGCATTGTCCGCGATCAGCCTCCCGATTCCGAATACATTGAGGCTGAGCTCTCTGAGATCATCGCCAACGAAGAATATGAGCGCAGCGTTATCCCCGATGCCGGCTGGTTTGGAAGCTGGAAGAATTGTTTCACTGGTAGCCTTTGGGTCCAGAAGTCTAACTTGCGTCGTACCATCCTGGGAACCTCCCTCCAGATGATGCAACAATGGACTGGTGTCAATTTCATCTTCTACTTCTCCACTACTTTCCTCCAGTCCACTGGCGCAATCAGCAATACCTTCTTGACGTCGATGATCTTCACCATTGTCAACGTTTTCTCAACTCCTATCTCCTTCTACACTGTCGAGAAGTTCGGTCGACGCCCTCTTCTGATCTTCGGCGCGTTGGGTATGCTCATATGCCAATTCCTTGTCGCTATCATCGGCGTTACTATTGGCTTTAATAAGACCCACATCAGTGACAGTGGTAGTACCATTGCCAATAATATTTCGGCCGTCAACGCCCAAGTCGCACTTATTGCCATCTACATCTTCTGCTTCGCATCCACCTGGGGCCCCGGAGCCTGGATTCTCATTGGTGAAATCTTCCCCATTCCTATCCGCTCCCGCGGTGTTGCTCTCTCCACTGCTTCCAACTGGTTGTGGAACACCATCATTGCTGTCATCACTCCTTACATGGTAGGAGACCACGCTGGTGAGGCCAACATGAGGTCCTCTGTCTTCTTCGTCTGGGGAAGCCTTTGCACTGCTTGCTTCGTGTATGCGTACTTCCTTGTCCCAGAGACCAAGGGTCTGTCTCTTGAGCAAGTTGATAAGATGATGGAAGAAAGTACCCCTCGGACCTCTGCCAAGTGGCGCCCACACTCTACATTCGCCCAGGAGAAAGGCATGGTGCACACTGAACATCAGGAGGTTGAAAATATTGCCTAAAGGGTTAGAAGGCTAATTTTCTATGTATTGGAGCCAAGGTGAAATACCTCCAATCCATTGGAACACACCACACATATCCGCATTAGATTTTGCCATTATGCAAGATTGAATAGATGCGCCAGCATATCAGATTTAAGATGTTTGCCTTTGATAGACTTCCAGAATCTAAACAACGGTTATCTATCACATACCCTTAGTACCTTTATAGAGACAGCTTTCCCCTCAGTTTCAAGTTCCTAGAACTTTCACCTACGTAAACAGGATAGTCGGACCCTATTTGTGAGAAAGAACATCCCAAGTACTAAGTGTCGAATACCATGGTTGAATACATGGTAGAAATGCAGGGTATTGAAACCCTGAATATCTACAGACCATAATGGTGTACTCTATACAAGAGTAAAATAGCGGAATTTGCCAATTTAGTCAGAGTCATACATATCTCCCATCCATACATTCAGGTGAAGCATTGGTTACTATGGCCGTGCGTGGTCTCATGATCAGCGGACGAACCTCAACCCTTGGGGACTCCACTAAATGCTAGTCCTATGTGCACCGCCCTTTCATTGCAGCAACTGTCTACATGGCACTTGATCGAATAATCAGGGCGTTCCATGAGTAACACCACTCCACAGTTAGACCAAGATAACCCACTAAGACTTTCGTCTTCAACGACATCGCTTCGTGACACCCGCTTGCCAAAAGCAAGGTGAGGATTATCTTCATGGTCGATTATTGAAGGTTGCGTGTGCAATCTTAAGAAGTTAAAATTAACGTACTACTATCCTCAGGATTAATCATTTATGCCCCGCCCCCTGCGTTAGTTACTTTGCGGTTGTGAAGCCAATAGTGGAGATTATGTCAAAGAATTGTAAGAAGTGGAGAGAGGATCGTCCACAGATCGGCACTGATCTCTCGATAGATTAAGCTTGCACCCTCTATACGCGTGTAGGGATACGCGCATCCCGTGAAATTCCAACGTTAACAACCTTCCAATTTATCCGTCGGGCTTTCGTCTCCAAAATATCGATTCAAATATCAACCACCCATACCTATGCTTCACATACGAACACGAACCGATAGGGCACTTGCTTGTCGAGAGCAAAAGTAAGTTGTTTTGCTCAGTCGATATCGGATAATACGGGTTTCTTTGTGGCGACGTACCTAAGCTACGCCATAACCCACAAAACCGATCCCATTGAGCTTTGGGTCTAAGATTCCGAAATTTGATGCTCGCTGAGTACTCGACTACGCTTTCAACATAGTGAGTCACTAACCCTAGGACCAGCCCCCAACGGCATGTATATCAACGCCGGAGATAGTGGCACTGGTGTGGTAGCAGTTTGAATCGACTGCTTTGCATTTGGAGTGTGAAAGTGTGAGCTGGCAGAACAAATTAAGGGGAACAACTAGTGACGTTCTGACCTAGACCCAGCTGCCTTTAGGCCCAATAAGCTTCCCCAAAGGAAAATGTCCGAAGATTATTTAGCTGTTTGATCAAGCATATCATGGCAGGAAGATCATGAGAGTGATCATCTCCTCAAAATAAGCTTGTGTGCTGTACGGGGTATATCCTAGAGGTTTCCTAATGGTGTGGGTGTGGCACTGGCACATCCAGGGGCAGACCTGAGACATAAATAATCAAACAGCTCCATCTTTATGAAACTTGCATGACGACTACTCTGTACTCACCTCAATACTCCAATGGTGAGTACTGCGTGTATTCAAACTAATCTAATAGGAATAGCTTTATAGTAGTTTCTGTATCTTTCAAAGTGTCGACACTGAACTACTCAATTATCGCTTCTTTTTTGTTGATATGGACGAAGTCCCCCACAAGTCACTTGGACGACATGTCAGTGGATGACTGTTTCGAATTGAAATTTGATAGGCTGAAGTGGATCCTCCCCCTGAAGAAAATATTGGACTCATCCTCCTCATACTCTATACGGAGCACTCCGGATATCCATGGATATTCACTTTAGAGCTCTAGGCCCTCTTAACCTCTTTTCTATCGACATGGCTTTGTATATTAATTTAACTTACGGAGTATATGTTTCGGAATATCGAAGTTGTGGGGCTTATGACTAGGTGTATATATATATCAACTACTCTGTCCTTCTTCAATTCTCTCTATACTCATCCTCTTCAAACAATCATCCCTCAAAATGCATTTCACCAACTTTATTGCCTTACTTGCTGCACCAGCAATTGTCGCAGCTACCCTGGCTCCAGCTTCATCGAACACCAAGGGTTACAAACCTAGTAGCCTAAACTGCAGTGGTGCGTGATGACAACGAACAAAGGTGGAATACTCTTATGCTGACTGCCATAAAATAGCCACAAAGGTCTCTAAAGCCATCCAAGCGGCCGAGTGCTCCCACAACACTCGCACTTCCAAGACCCAAACATTCGCCGTCTTCGAGACCGACCACCAGTACGACTCCGTTAACGGCGCTCCCTACGGCACATGCAGTGCGTATACCTGCACTGCCCCGACCAGTGGTGAGTTGGAGGAGGACTCGGACTACTGGATCTTCTATTGGGGTAGTGGTGGTAAGAGTACCGGATACGGCACGACCTGTATCAAGTCTCCCGACACCGGAGAGTGTGGTTGCGAGAACTCGGATGGTACTTTCATTGCCGGCAGTGATAGCTGTACTTAGATATAGGATCTGGCTCAGATATTCAATGTTGGGTTCAAATGGAGATAGAACCATTTCAGAAATGGAGAATTAGAAAGCAGAATATCCCCATGAAATGAGGCATGCGTAGCCAGTATAATCCGACAAGCGTCCTCTAGAGCTTCGCCGTCGACTTGGGCCTCGCGCAGGAACCTAAGGCTGACTGACAGGTCGAAGATGGCGCCCACCCGATGCGACCGAAGAAGCTGACAAACGCAGTCTAGGAGACGAGAGGAAATTATGGTAGGCGTAGAGAGACTGGAGCCTTGACTCGAGCCTTCATCGTGTCAATAATATCTGGGACTGGTAACGCAAGTGCGACGGTCTGGAAGTTGTGCTTGTATTCGGCGAACATGAGGCCCGCAACGGCCCCGGTCGAATCCACCACAAATGAGCCAGAGTCACCAGACTCAAGAAAGGAACCTTGAACACCTATAATGGTAAACTCCTCCGTCCGAAGATCTTTGCCGTCGACGGTGTTGTCATTGATATCGTATCGCGTCTTCCAGTTACAAACAGCCACCACACCGTTGCACATACCACCTGTCACGTTGGCGGTGCGGCCTTATTTGATGTAGTATGTGTCTTTCTGCAAGGAGCTAAATTCATCCAGGCGGGTTCCTGCTGCAACTAGAGCTGGACATGGACCGGAGGGGGTGATTCGAGGCATCTGGTTCTTTGGGACCTCGGGAGTCAACTTAACGAAAGCCCAATCAATAACACGTCCCCCATTGACTAGGTGGCTCGACGCAGAATGAACGTCACCCAGAATGTGCGGCATCGCCTGGATTGCTGGGCGTGCCGCACACAGCGTTCTCTCCCAGGTTTTAATAGCTGAAATCTGCTGCTGGGAGGATGGGCGGGGTTCCTCGTCAATGAGCTGTCGTTGCTGGATATGCTGTACCACCCGATCCCTCTGGCTCTCCAGGGCTCCTAGCTGGCTGTTAAGATCCTCTGGAGTATAGTCACGGTCTATCCGGGCGAGAGATTCAATAGTGATTGTCCCCTGGGAGGGGATAGGCGAGACAGGAGATATACCCTTGCGATCGATTGTATCGAGGTGATTATTTTGGGGGGGGGGGGTGGGAATGGTCTCACGACATGGTAGTTCATTAGGAGTAGACTTCGGCAGAACCCATTTTGGGTTCCGCCCTCTAGAAAGAAAGAGTGCATTCCAACGAGAATAATAAAGCTAGTAAAGGAAGAGAGAGCTTGCAGAGCATGGGGTTTAAATAGTAGAGCGCTCCCCCATCCTAGCAAACAAATCAAACAATACAAACAATCCCTCCTTCCTAGTTAGGCTTAGTAGCACTTCTTTAAACAAAGGAAAGAGAGCAAGAGAGTGTAATACATGCAGAGCATGTGAAGAAGCATGTGACAAAGGGAATAAAGTAAACGAATGTAATGAATGTAATGAATGTAATGCATACAGAGTATGCAGATGTCATGACGACGTAGATCGTGACATTATAAATATAAATTGTAGTATCTATATAGAAAGTCTAAAGTATATCTAGAAGCTTAGTATCTATATTTATTATATATACCTAAGTCTAGTTAATATAACCTTCTATATACTCCGCTATACTATTAGGCTCTAGTATATAGGTAGATATAGGCTTAAAAGTTATATCTTTATCTTAGGGCTGACCACGCTTTTTCCCCTCTATAAGCTACCACAAGGAAAGCTGCTTCACTAGACTGGCTAGATCGTGGTCGGCCCTCTGTAAGCTACCGCAAGCAAAGCTAAATCCTGCAGGAACCTATACTTCTGCGGGAGGCTCAATCCTGCGGTAAGCATATCTAACCCCTGAATACTTAGGATAATGCTTCTTATACGACGACCCAGTAGCAGCAACGAGAAACTTGCAAGTAGCCCGTAGCCCAGTATTGGTAACAACAGTCCAGTGACAAGACTCAGCATCATACTGCACACAAGTAAAAATATTATTGAAGAAAGCATCCTTACCCAACCGCAAAACAGAACCAACATGCTGGAAGTACCGGTGCAGCTCCTCATCTCCAGGGAATCGCTGCGACCAATTTCATTATTTCCACACGGCCGGGATATTGAGTTGGTATGAGGGCATCTCGGTATCGACGCGAGCGCCGAGATACCGGTTCCAATGCCAGACGCCTCTAAAGGCGCTATCGGCTTCGATGAGTTTCACGGATAGGCCTTGCTCGCGGAGCTTGTAGAGGGAATTACAGCCTCCGAAGCCACCGCCGATGATGATGGCGTCGGTTTCGATCTAAGTAGTTTGTGTCATGGTAATTTTTGATTGGTAACCAGGGATAGGGAATTTTGCGAAGTGCCTTTCGTTCGGATTATGCAATAGCCCCTTTTAGATGGCCTGCTATAGTTGTCTGAAAAGTTGAAGGAACGGGTCTCCATTGTGCCGGTCCTATTTTGTTGAAGATCGACAATCGACTGCTCAACTTCCGTCAAATTGGTGACCCTCTCGGATTGTTATCAGATGCATAAAAAGAAAGCTGGTCCACGGGTGCAAGTATAAAGAGAATCCGGAAGTTGACCGCGAGAGCACCCGCTCGCCCCACACATATTGACAACTTCGTCTTCACATCTCGTGTCTGATACAATAACTCGGGATATGTAGCATCCGTTCAGTTCTGATCACGGATGAAACATCGTATTCTTTCCGATCAAGACCTTCCTATAGCCTTAGCCTAGGAGGAAATTATCCGTACCTCATGCATAACCACAGTATGACTTACCAAGTTAAGGGAACTGCATTTATTACAGGCGGCGCTTCGGGCATGATCCATGTTCAAATTTATAGGCAACTACTAACAGATAACGTACGTAATTCCCGGGCAAGCGACCACCCTCACGTAAAACGCGTTGTTTAAATGAATATGTCTCAACCAAAAGGCTATTAAATTCATTAAGCTTAACTCGAGGTCTATTAGGACAGGCGTTTCTCTTATGACCTGTAGTTCCACTCTCTACACCTCGGTAGGGCCCTCGTGCGTGACTGTAAAGGTGCCAAATCCTGTCTTGTTTCACGGGACACTTGCGCTAGAATTACTAGTTTTAGCTGTATTACTAAAACTGAGAGGCCTTCTTCAGTAGCTAGTTGCCTGGTAGACCGATTTCTTTTCCGCCTTTTCGTCTCGTTTGCGGCCCATAAACCGCGTACTTCTTTCTCTAGAATAGCTTCCGATTGCATAGTAATTTGACAGGCTTTTAAAACTTGATTTATCGCACAATTTAGTGGATTCGGAGGACTTTTCGAGCGCTGCCTAAGTAAGGCTCTAATCGAAGAGGCTCAACCCTAATGTCCGGGACGGCGCAGTAGTAAAATTCAGCATGCCTTTGAATTTGTATTTCAAAGCAACCAGGCTTCTCAAGGACCTTCTGAGACGGAGCTGTGCCTTCACAGTTCCATAATTTAGATCGGCCCTGGTACCATGATGACTTTATTGCCTTTTTCGGCCTAGCCTTCCGGAGCTAAATAAGCCCGCTTCCCGGAGTTTTGCCGGAGCTCCAGCCACCCGTGGACCGTGGGCTCGATGACAGTTTTCTCCTTCTTCGGCCTAGCTTGCGGAGCTAGGCCTTGACCCACGGCACCGTTTTGATGCCATCTTCGCGCCAACCCCGACATCATCGCTTATTTAGGCATTAGCATTACCTAGATAGGACTAGTGAAGGTTGGTCTCCGTGGGCTTGATTTGCCTCGTGGACCGTGTATATTGTATACGCTGAAAGCGTCAACATCCACCTACTCGCCGCATCTTTGATTTCAAATCAACCCGAAGGATGGCCTTTCCCTGAGAAATCATAGTGTGTCTGTAAGCACATGACACAACTAATAGTAGGGATAGAAAATATAAAAGGGGGCCACAAGTCAAGCAGATTCGTAAAAGCAGACCCTTCATTTTCTTTTCACCATCCTTGAAGACTTTCACAATGTCCTCCTCAAAGCTTATCGTTATCATCGGAGCCACTGGCAATCAAGGCGGCTCTGTGGCGAACATCTTTCTCGAGGAACCAGGTTGGAAAGTTCGCGCCTTAACTCGAAACACCTCGAGTACTAAGTCCCAGGCCCTGGCAGCCCGTGGCGCTGAGGTTGTTCAAGCCGACATCGACACACCTGCCACCCTATTGACAGCGTTTGAGGGCGCAAACGCCATCTTCGCTGTGAGTGACTATTGGGGCTTATACGGCGATCCTGCCAACAAGGACAAAGCGCAGCCGGGCCAGCCTCTCAATGTGTGGGTGGCTGAGCACGAAACACAACAGTTGAAGAATATTATCGACGCAGCTGCCAAAGTCCCGAACTTGGAGCGATTTATATTTTCCTCTCTGTCTGACGCCACGAAATGGTCAAAAGGTAAATACACCCATGTGTACCACTTTGACTCGAAAGCCAAGGCGGCAGAGTACGGCAGGGAAACATACCCGGACCTCTGGGCAAAGACCAGTATCTATCAAGCAGGACTTTTCTTGAGTAACTATACCTCCTTGAACGGGATGAGTCCACCTATCAAGGCAAGCAATTCCGAGCAAATTTCTTACTTAGCGAATGAATCTAACATCTTTAAGAACTCCGAGGGAGTAGTTCAATTCATCGGACATATGGACCAAGACGTCAAAATCCCATTTGTTGCTGCCGAGGAAGATTCTGGGCCCTTGGTCAAAGCTCTCATACAGGAGCCCGCTGGAAAGAATCTCATTGGGTACCGAGAATGGCTCACTACCCGCGAGCTAGCGTCGGCCTTTACAAAGGCTACAGGGCTCAATGCGGAGGTTGTCACTCTGCCAAAAGGGCACTTTCCTCCATCTATTTCGAAAGAATTGAAAGCACAGCTTGAAGACAACATGGGCTATTGGAACGAGATTGGGTATGAGGGCAGAGAGGATCCTACGGTTATTCATCCCCGCGATGTAAGTTGACCTTCTCTTGATAATGTCGCGAGTGGCTGCTTATATATGGATTTAGTTGAAGTTGCCCCCATCTCTCGATACAGTGGAAGACTACCTCAAGAAGCAAGACTGGACGAAGGTATTCAGTTCTTAAGAAATGTTTAAAAGCTGCCACATCGTGCCTTACAGACAGTTAAGGTTTCCAATCCGAAAACCTCTTCGAAACAATGCGAGTCAAAACTTAGATTGGTGTCCTCCTGGCCCGTATTGCACCTGTAATTTGAGTGGAATAGCCAAAGTTGTCTAGATTGGCTAGTAGGGGCCCCAAATAATGGGCTGTTGCAACGGGGTTGACTTCAAAGCGAAGTAGCAAAGATTAACCTATGTAGACAGGGCATGAGCCTGCTGCCCTTGGTCCATTATCGCAATTCCCACATCCTTTCTGATTCGCTGATAGGTATTCTGTATGTATATATTCGATGCAGGTGTTGGCCATGGTTGTACCACGTTACTGCCCCCGCCGGCCTCTTGAGACATAGATTGGTAAAGAGGGACTACGGGTCATCCTCGGCACTTCGGCGGTTTGCCAGACGTCGCGGCCCAAACCAAGTATGTACCAATCAATCACCAGCGAACCACAGCTGCACAGATACACCTAAACCTGTGGGCCGCAATCCAGTCAACAATTATGGTGGTATGAGTCTGGCTCCTGGCCCCATTGCCGTTGTTTCTTCCACTTTCTACTTCTATCCAGCCCTTTTAACCATGAGCTCTTATAGAAGAATATATTTTGCATCGTGCCATCCTTCGCCCCCAGCCCCGCGAACTAGACCTAGAATGGAAAGAGTGTCATCGGTATAGTGGGGCTTAGGATGACCCGCTTAGGGAATAGTGTGGATGTTTGGGTGGAGAATAAAAGTGGACTGTGCCATTACATCCTTTGAACTGCACTCTTCCTCTTACATCGACTATACATAGAATGGCTGGCCACTCGGCGGCCTATGGCCAAGCGTGTCTAGCCTGTTTCAAGAATAAATGCAAATGTATTCCTCGTCCCGAGGGCAATGGATGCGAAAGGTCAGTCTGGGTTGTGCTTACAAACCCCAACCTGTGGGCACTCACTCAATATCTTATATAGGTGCCACCGTCTCAAGCGCCCATGCCATCCGGCCGATGCGCTACGTCGCAGCGCTAAAAGGCAGAGCTCGTCGGACGCCCGTATCGCGAAACTCGAGGGGACACTCGGCCAGCTAGTCTCGCTGCTCCAAGCGGGCAATGTCAACGTGGGCATCATGAACAACGGCCACGGTGACAGAGTCGATGTATGGTTGTATAATAGTAGCGATCACCACCGTAACCATACTAATAATATTGACGATAGCTAACCCCTCCCATCATTCCATACCCAGACGAGGTCGCAGAAGGGACCGAAGGAAATGGCGCTATGGAGGGCTCACATGCCGCTCCTATCGACGAAGACGACGAAGATACTGATACTAACGCCACCGGTGTGTCTGATTCTTGGTGGGCGATAAGCAATACGAGCAGCATCAGCGGCAACGGTATCCCTCTCGCCAAAACCCCGTCCTCGACCGTGTCGGGCATGGTTATGTCGCCCTCTGTATCTCCATCCTCTGCATCAATTGTTGTTGACATGTTCACATCGCGTATGTTGCACCACTTCCCCATTGTTCATTTGCCTGCCCATGTCACGGCCGAGCAGCTACAGCTACACCGGCCGTTCCTGTTCCGCGCAATTATTTGCGTGACCTCGGCATCGGCTGAGGAGAAGAGGACAAGCTCCCTCGAATTTAAGCATATCCTCTGCGAGACAGCATTTTTCAAACAGTCACCGCAGCAGAAACAGCAGCAACCACAGCAAACAGTCGATATGCTACTAGGTCTCCTTGTTTACATCTCGTGGGGCTGGGAGCACCTGCACAGCCGTCGCAGTCTGTCTCGACTCATGGGGATGGCTATCTCATTGGTCGGGGAGTTGCGTTTTCTGGATAAAGCTGCACCAGAAATTACGGACACAATAAACCAGCTCGAACTAAAAAGCGGCTTTGGTGGTGTGTCTGGCAGCACGTCGGAAACTACGGCCACGACGACAGCGACAAGAAAGACGGGTGGTGGCGCGACTAATACCCAGTTCTACCTCGAGCGCCAGCGAGCCATTCTAGGGTGCTTTGTGCTTGGGTCGGCAGTCTCGGCATACTTATCCCACGTCGATGCGCCGCGGTGGATATCTCAGATGGACGAGGGCCTTGCTGCCCTTATCGCCAGCGGCCACAGCGCCGGCGCAGAATGTCCGTCTGATGCTGCCCTAGCTATTCAGGTCCGCCTACAGCTGCTTGCCATGAAGGCTGCCCAGGTCCGTGAGCGAGCCCAACTCCCGGACCACCCTCCACCGGAGACTCTTTCACCTCAAGCTCTCTTGTACGTCAAGAGTCTGATGGGACAGGTACAGGAGCTCAGGGCCTCTATCCCTCCGGCTTTCCAGCAGCACTTTGGTAGGTGTTCAGCTCAGCACAGGTTTCCATCTATTGCTAATCGATAAGTAGTTCTCCTCGCTCAGACATACTATACCGAGATGTGCATTATCGAGACCATCCACATCCAAGATTCCGCTCGCCCGCAACCGCCGACATGTGGGCCTACGCGCATCTCCTGCTTGTGGCAGTCAGCACTTGCGATTAAGTCGTGCACATCAACTTTTCTAACCCTCTCGCCGTCTGGACTTCTTGGTGTTTCGTTTGTCCAGTGGGCTCAGCTGGCACGGTGCATCGCCACCCTGCACCAACTCAGCACGCTACAGGAGCCTGGCTGGGATTTAGCCACTCTGCGCAGCCTTGTTTCTCTTCCTGCTCTGTTATCCTGCACGGCAGACAAGCTAGAGCTCGCTGCTGCTGAAGCTGGAGAACACCCGGCGTCGGTGGATGTATTCACACAACTAGCCCGTGGCCTACGCATGTTCCAGTCGACTTATCCCGACAGAGTACCAAACCCACAGGAAGAGGTACATAGAGCAAAAGAAGCAGGAGATATATCATGGACCAGAGTGGGTGCAGATACGGCTACAATTGCGACTACGGAAGCAAATACAGATGCTTTGGCAAATGGCCAACAGGCAGAATACTTGAGTCCCACGTCATGGCTGGATCAATTTTTTGACTATGAAGATCAAACAATGGCTTGACATGCTTATACTGTTAATAAAGGGATATACTCATCGCGAACCACCATTACTCATGTACAATGAATTACATCACGCTTCCCTGGCCAACACGGTATTTAGTCTTGCTATGTAGAAGAGGGCTTTTGAATAATAGACGGTCGGTTTTGGGTTACAATGGCCTATAGAAAGCCCGAGCTATTCTAAAACTACAGCCAACCAGGTACCGTAATCGTTCCAATCCATCCTATTACTATGAAATATGCGTTTTAACTTGGCAAGCCGGACATACCCTTAAATCCGTCAACCAATAGGGGCAGGACTAAGGACCGGATTTCTAGATTCCGGTTCCGACTTACAGAAGCTAACCCTAACTCAAGGGCTTCACTCGCGCAGTCGTAAGATTCCGATTCCTATCCTAAGCTCTTGTCCCCTTTCTGACATTATATAGTCAATTGTGTTATATAGCTTCCAATGGCTGCACTCTAAGCTAATCGTCTTTGCTCCCAACAACTACTAACATAGTTCTTGACATCAGGACGGAGATAGCCAGAGTCAGCCCCAGCCATGACCGACTCCAACAAGTCAGTTAACACGAGCAAAGTACTGTCGGAGGAGACTAGTGATGTTGAGAAGTACGGCTCCGATAGCGTCACCTCCAAGAACGAGGCCGCAGACGACGACAGCAAGTTTCCCACCGGCATAGCCTTATGGTCTATCCTAGGACCTGTTACAATCGCCTACTTCCTCGTCTTCCTTGACATGTGCGTCGTGTCTACCGCAACACCCGCCATAACAGGGCGATTCAACTCTCTGGTCGACGTCGGCTGGTATGGCGGTGCGTACCAGCTCGGCAGCTCCGCCCTCCAGCCTCTTACCGGCAAGATCTACAGCCACTTTAACGTCAAGGTAGGTCATTCGGTGGTTCCTCAAAAAGAGACGAAAGTGAAAGTTTTAACGTTGGAAACAGTGGTCCTTCCTCGTCTTCTTCTTTATCTTTGAGCTCGGATCTGTCATCTGTGGAGCTGCTGTCTCCTCGCCCATGTTCATTGTCGGTAGAGCCATTGCCGGTGCGGGCTCGTCCGGTATTGGAAACGGCGCCCTGACAATCATCTCGACTATACTGCCACCCAGGAAGCAAGCCCAGTTTCTGGGCATCAACTTGGGCATCGGCCAGCTCGGTATCGCCTTGGGTCCCATCATTGGCGGTGCATTCACCCAAAATGTTACATGGCGTTGGTGTAAGTGGTTTGGTCACCTTCATTATGATTCCTAGCTGCCATCTTTTGCTAATATTTTTTTCTTTTCCTTGTAGGCTTTTATATCAACCTTCCCATTGGCGGCGCTCTCACCATTCTATTGCTCCTCTTCAAAATTCCCGAGCCGACCACCAAGCTGCCCCCCAGACAAGTCCTTAGCACAGCCGTCAAGTCTCTGGATCTCCCGGGCTTTATGCTTATCAGCCCCGCTGCAGTCATGTTTTTGCTTGCATTACAATATGGCGGTACCGTACACCCGTGGAATAGCTCTGTTATTATCGGCCTTCTGGTTGGCGCCGCCATGACCTTTATCCTCTTCCTTGTCTGGGAATACCACCAGGGGGACGGCGCCATGGTACCCTTTTCCATGATCAGAAAGCGCATTGTGTGGTCTGCCGCGGGTAACTTGTTCTTCCTTCTCGGCGCCGTTTTGGTGGCCGAATACTATCTCGCCATTTACTTCCAAACCGTTCTCGATAACAGACCTATCGTGAGTGGTGTGCATCTACTTCCAGCGACTTTAGGCTTGGCCCTTTTCACTATGGTCTCAGGAATGATGAGTTCGTTATCACTCTTTCTCCTTTTTTAACTCTTCGAAAACTAAAATCTAATTAATGTTTCGCAGTCGAGATCTTCGGGTATTACTTGCCCTGGAACCTGGGAGGAAGCGCCTTGGCCGCCATTGGCTATGGCCTCATGTCTATGATTAAACCCACGACTTCGTCCTCAAAATGGATTGGTTACCAAGTCCTATATGGTATTGGCAGTGGTGCTATGACTTCGGCAGTGAGCTTACTTCCCCAATACTCTCTATCCTCTATATCCCGAATCCGCTTTTGCTAACTTTACTTCTGCCTGAAGCCCTATATAGCTATCCAAAATCGTGTCCCGCCCGCGCAGATCCCTATTGCCATGGCTATCATTATCTTTTGTCAAAACATGGGCGGTGCCGTCTTTCTGATTGCCGCCAATTCCATCTTCACCAACGGTCTGCGCAAGGAGCTCCAGAAGCATATCGGCGAGATTGGCGTCAGCCCGGACATCATCCTCGGTACCGGACTCAGTTCCATCCGAAGCTTTGTTTCTGGCGATAAGCTCACGGTTGCGCTGAAGTGCTATACCACGGCAATTAGCCATGTCATGTATCTCGGTATCGGAGTCAGTGTAGCCACGTTTGCCTTTGGCTGGGGGCTGGGTTGGGTTGATATCCGGAAGGTGAAGCAACTGCAGGCCATTCAGGCACCAAACACCAAGGAGAACGTGGACTCCACCACCGAAAAGTCGATCACAGCCTAAGATGTAGAACGGATAACCGTTCATTAATTGTGTTATCAGGTCACATAGCTCACTTGGGGCATTAGATGGGAGATTTGGTCTTGGAGACCTCGCGTTTGATGTTTACCTTACAGCTTCAAGCTAGCTTTAGATATATTTGGGAGATATAATGCCAGATTTAGAAAGGAAAGGAGTTATATAACTATGTATAACTAGTCTTTTATTCTCTTAATCACAGGTACGTTAAAGGTGAAACTTAGCGTTGTGAGACCGAGTGAAGTCGGCTGGTTCTCTATATGTAGGAGTTAGATGGCATACTGCCTAGAGCGCCATTTGTAGCAAGACGGTAGCTTAAAGACCCATATTATGCTTCCTGCTCCTTTTTCTTTTATTAACCTGATGTTTTAGTTTCCCTGTGACAGGACCGAATTAAAGCCTTTTCCTCTACTTAAATCGCCTTCCATAACAAATTACATAAACATGCTTGTCTGATATTGATTTACTACATAGATCACTAGACAACCGCTAGGCTGAGAGGACGCCGATACATAAATCTCTAGGCTTCATGGTGAGACAACAATCTTCCTTGCGGAAACACCCTGCATGTGGATCCCAAAAGCCTCCTGTATCTTCTCCAGCCCCTGGCCCACGACCATCGCCTCCGGTGCTGGCACAAACTGCGTGTTGGCGAGTGCATCAGGGAGGTAGCTCGTGTAGATTTTGCTCACGACTGAGTCGGGGCCAGCCGCGTCCGGGCCGAGTAGGATGAACTTGACCTGGATGCTCGGGTCAATGATGCCACCCCCAGGCTTGCCACCAGCGAGAGCAATAAATTTATTGACAGAGGGGCCCTCGTGTCTTTCCAAGACAGCGGCCAGCAGGTCGATGGAGCCATCGCCGATGGAGTACCCACCGGCAAGGTGGAGTCCCTTGACAGCGGCGCTAATATCGTCGATCACGGTGCCACTCTTGTAATCAAACACATGGGTGGCACCGAGCTTCTTGACATAATCGAAGTTCTTGGGCGACGCTGTCGACACAACCTCGTATCCGGCCGATACGGCCAACTGAATGGCGGTGCTGCCAACAGCGGATGAACCACCGGTGATGATAACAGCACGCTTGTCGCTAGACTGACGTGCGGGCACGGTGGGCAAGTCAAGGCCCAGGTAGCCGGTGTCAAACAAGCCATGAGAGGCCGTGAAGATGGCCAACGGTAGAACGCTGCCCTGCCCAAAGGTAATGCTGTCTGGCAGTGGTGCGGCCAGCCACTCACGGATGACTGTGTACAGCTGGAAACCGCCCTCGAGAGGGCTGTTGACGGAGATGGCAGAAGCCGCTGCTACAACACGGTCGCCGACACGGAAGCGCTCTACGCCCTCGCCCACCTCCACAACGGTGCCGGCCACGTCCTCGCCGAGTATAAAGGGATAGCTGATGTGGCCTAGCAAGGCTTCGCCGAGCATTTGCTTGGCCCAGTCGACCGAATTGATCCCCAATGCACGGTTCTTCACCACAATCTGGCGAGGCCCGGGTGGGGTGTACGGCGCCGGGCTGATCTGAAGCGGCGTGACTTGGGAGGCGGGTAGCCAGGCGGCCTTGTTCTCTGGGGCCTGGGCCATTGTTGAAGTTCCTGCTATAGAGGGTGACTTGGATGTAGTGTGGGCAAAAGGAGTAGTAGCTGCGGTCGCTTTCAGATGATACGAACAGGCACCTTTTCTGGGCAACTTAAGAATGCAGAGCGATGTTGTTCACGCCTTTCCTGCGTGGAATTGGTTTTATGTATATGCGGAAACAGATAAATCACTAGGTTAGGCATCCTTCGGAGCGCCGTACGGCGTAGCATACGGAGTTAGGACAGTCAGTCATTTAGGAATCGTCGGTGAGAGCGTCAAAATAGCTAGCGGCAGAGTAGAAGACGGAATTAATGGCTTTAGTTTAAGATAACGCCGTGCTAACCGGAATCTGAATACCGGTTCCGTCTTTTGTCAAGGACCGGAGTCTAAGATTCCGTTCTCTAGCTCAAGTAATCGAATTTTGCTAAATTAGAAAACTAATAATATTTATTACTTTTTACTTATTAAAAGATGACATACTAAGTAAAAATCCAAGGAATAAACGGGCTTCATAAAGCGCGCTTGGCGCACTTGCATTGGAGACTACTTGCCAAACTATCGCTTAACTATAACATTTTCAGACACAAACACTGCAATCGGTATATCAAAATCATAATCCTACCTAGTTCCGAACATGCTCCACAGTAACAGCCTCAGGCTTTTCGCCTCCTTCGTGGCTCATCTGAACTCCCTTCTGGTGTGCCAGCACCTCCTCTCCCTGAGCAACGTGGTTGGCACCACCAAACAGAGTATCAATCTCTTCAAGGGGAACCTGCTTGGTCTCCGGAATGAGAAACCAAACGAAGACTGCAAGTAGGAAGTTAATACCAGCAAACATGTAGAAGGCATAGAAGCCCTCATTGTCGAGGAAAATAGGGAAGAATTGCTGCACGATGGCGTTGGCGACATTCTGTGTCTGCGATGCCATGCCCACGGCCTGGGCGCGGACGTTCATTGAGAAAATTTCAGACGTCCAGATCCATACTGTTGCACCCCAAGATGGTTTGTCTAAGAGATGATATTAGTAGAGTTTCGTTTGCGGAGAGATAGTTAGTAGAGGAAACTTACAGAAGAAGATGAACAAGAATAAAAGGAACACAATCGATATACCAACTGGTTCTGACTTTGCTCCGTTGGCGAGTTGTGGTGTTTCTGTTTCGACGGCAGAGACAATGATCATGCAGAGACCCATGCCGATACCACCGACAATCAGAAGGAACTTTCTTCCGAAACGATCAATAATCCAGACAGCATTCAGGGTGAAGAAAATTCCAAAGGTGGCGTTGAGTGCGTTGATCAGAGCAATCTGACTGTCGCTGGTAAAGACCTTCTGGTAGATCTTGGTAGAGTACGAGTTGAGCGAGCCTTGTCCGGTGATCTGTTGGCCGGCATTGAGGACCAGAGCCAGACCCATGCGCTTGCGCAGAGACTTGTCCTTCCAGAGAGCAGAGTAATTGCTAGAGATGGCTTCCCTCTCGTATTCGATAGCCTCGCGAATCTCCAACAGCTCTTGTTCGACTTCCTCCTCAGTATCACGAACTCTTTGCAAAGCTTCGCGAGCCTTCTCAATGTGGTTGCCTCTCTGGATGTACCTAGTAATGGTTAGAATTGCTTGCGGTCAATGAGAATTTACCAGAAACACTTACCAACGAGGGCTGCCGGGGACAGTCGGCAGGAGGACAAGGATCAAAGTAGGAACCAAAAGCTGGAAAATGACAACCAACTTCCAGTCCCACTCTCCCAGCTTATCGACATTCTTAGTGCAGGCAAAGTTGATCCAGAAGCAGATGAATGATCCAACAGAGTAGAACATCTGCCAGAATGTCATGATCTTACCACGGATCTCTGGCGGAGCCAGTTCACCAATGTAAATAGGGCCAGCAGCTGCGAAGTAACTCCGTTAGTTCATGTCATTGAAACCACGCGATCCACAAGACTTACTCAATGCAATACCCTGACCAATACCAATGATACATCTACCTGCAAGGAAGCAAGCAAGATCGTGGTGAGGAGCGAAGGTTTGCATAAAGGTGGCAACAATGACCAAAACACAACCAATGCCCATTCCAAGCTTGCGACCTAGGAAGTCTGCACACGGTCCTCCCAGGAAGAAACCACCAAAGATAGCGCCGACCGTGTATGCTGTATTAATTGAGCCGATTGTGGCCGCATTTGGGTTGTTCATCCAAGCTAGCCAGTTCTTGGAACCCTGGACGGAGTTGAACACGGATGCATCGTAGCCGTAGAGCACCATGCATGAGGCTGCAACACAAGAGATGTACCTAGAAAGTCGGGTTAGGGTATGTTCTTCGGAGTAGATGATGGTGTACCAACCAATTGTACGCTCTCTTGCGGGTCATTAAAAGGCCCATTTTGATGGGATGGGATGGGACTGGTTTGACAGTGAGGTTGGCGATCCTTACCAGATCGGATAGGACCACACTCCACAAATTTATTTAAGAAAGCGGGCAGTGACAGTAGCCCTCGAGTAATATGAGAGAACAGTTAAAGATGAGCAAAACTCCAGGGTGACACCTGAGTGGGCGGAGGCTGCAGCTATATAAGAAGACAAGACACGATAAGGGCATTCCGGGGACGGACCTGCAACCCCAACCCATGTGCGCAGTGAAACGCCACGGGGGTGGATCAGACCATCCCCAGAATTCAGAACCCCAGACACGCTAAGCATATTTTGGCATTTAGATAACGGGGTAGCCCTTGGCTCCAGGATCGCTGAGTGGTGGGGTATCTGGAGTCAATAGCATATGAGTAGAGCGTATCTCATGCCCATTTCAATTTCTCATTGGTTTGGGGCTTTCATCAAATGCGCTAGCCGGACCTGGGGTAATAGGGATCTGGGGTTCGAGGATATTTTTCAAGCTTTCGTTCCGGCGTGATGAAGTTTGGGGGAGTTTCCACGAATCGGGGCTGTGGATGGCAGTGGCTTGGGAGAAAGCCAAAGTCCACCAATAGGGTAAATGGTGAAGGATTGAAGTACGGAGGTAGATTTAAGACATTTGACAAGGTTACTAAACTAACCAAGCAAGAGATAATAACCGATCTGACTTCTGTGGTTCTTTTGGGCTGGAGATAGGGCTGACTTTATCCTTATCCCTTGAGACGTCCACGGGTAGAGCTAGGGCAACATTTTTATTATTGCTTTGTATATCCTGTTGATATTACGGGTTTCTTTTCTTTTTTTGGGGCATCTTCCAATGTTGTCTATTAGGCTATATGTACCTATCTGCTACAATATTTTCTCTTATGAGTACCGAGTTTAACCGAGGAACAGAAGGCAACATGTGCTGCATGGCTCACTACATAACTAACTAGTTAGTTAGTTAATTAGTCTTCAAACTATAAATGTAGGAATGGACCAAAAAACATAAAGCGAAGGAGTAAAAAATCTTCAAATTTCTTTTCGCAATAGGCTAGGGGGGTAAAAGTTTGATTTAAGTAGAAAGATTCATTGAATACCGGACCTATACAGAAGAGATCTTTCGGAAAGACGCAGAGCTACATACATCTTGGAGAAACCCCAATCACATGCTGTACATGGAAAAGTCGTTTTACATGGGTTAGACCTTTTCATGGCCTATATTCCATAGTTTGTAATTCTTCTTATCCTCCTAGCTATAAGACCTATAAGGAGGGATCTATAAAAGGGGCGTCTAAAAAGAATATCCGAGACATCTAGATAGGATCCGGCTTGCTCAAACCATGCCACATAGCTGCATGTATATGAAACCCTGGTCAAAGTATCAATGTAACATATTCAAAAATGTTTCTCATCAATTATTCCATTTGCATTGGTAGTTACCATATGCACCATCTACTCCTCTCACTTCCGTCTCAAACACCTTTTTCTCCAAAATCACAAGGAAACCAGGTAAATATATGTTTAGTCTAAGAATATATTCCTCAAAAATTGCTCCCTAAGGTGATTTGATCTTCTGAGTATACTGATCACGTGCTCTCGTGATTTTCCCAACGCGCCACCCGCGACAGCGAAGGTCCCACTTTGATCTAGCAGACTCAAGCTTTACTCTTCTTTGGACATATTTCTTTGACTTTGACTTTGCTATGACATACCTAGCTATATGAACACGACACTCCGCCTTCCGATCCAACCTATTCTATCATTTTGACCACTCACAATGCCACCCCGCAAATCGAAGAAAAAGCAGACGCGACTTGCCTTTGCTGCTTCAACCGCTGCACCTTCAGCGGATGTGAGACCGGAGGAAAGCAACCGATATGCAACACTCACATACGACAACCCAAGCTTGGGCACATACCGTCCTCCAAAGACTTCCAAAAGCCAGCCGGAGACTTCACCCGAGAAGAAACGGCCGAAGCTCCCCACCAAGACGAGGTCCAATGATAAACCCGCAAGTACGGTTTTGCTCTCCCCCCCCTCGATGCCACCAGAGAGCTAAGATCCAAAAGATGAAGTGTTTGTAGAAGCTCAATCGGACAATGAATCCCTACACGAACCTATCATCCCTGCCTCCCAGAAGAGAAAGCAAGCCGCGCCACCTGATAACCTCGAGGTGTTGATCCACAGCCCACCAAAGCTCGATAACCTCCAAGATGCGAAGAAATCCCGTGCCCGGAAATCACAGCGACCCTTACAATTCTCAAACAAACAGACTGAGAACACAAATGGTTCTGATTCGGAGGAGCTATCCAGGCCGCGCCGGACACTCAAGCGAAAGGCCGCCAGCCCGCCGATTGACTCCAGCGACTCAGACGAGCCAGTGGCCTCTTCAGTCGCCAAACGGCGCAAGTCTACCCGAGGTGGCCATTCTTCAAGCTCACCTGTTATACTCAGCGACAATGACTCAAACGAGTCAGTAGCTCCTTCGACCGCCAAGAGGCGCAGGGTAGCAAGACCAGCCGCTGTGTCCAAAAGTGACGACGATGACTCGGACGAACCACTGGCCTCCTCGCCAATAAAGAGGCTCCGACGTGGACAGGAGAAAGAGACTCCCCAGGCTCCCCAAACCCCCCGCCACATCTCGAAACAGGACAGACTTGATATCGCAGAGGATTTGGAGGACCTCCAGGATTCAGGTAGGATTCCATTGGTGCACGAGGCTCGTTTATTCATGCTGATGCCAATCATGCGTAGTTGTTAAGAAAAGTCGAACTCGCGGCCGGAATGTCGAATCTGCCCGAGACAAGAGAATGAAGCATCTTGACGCCCTCCGTCGCAGACGGGCTGGTGTGAAAGTTGAGGAGAATGACGACGAAGAAGAAGATGATGATGATGAGGACGAAGAGGATTCAGATGTGCAGGAAATTAAACGACCCGGCAGTGATGCCAGTCCCTCTGGTCGTGGTCTATGGCGACATAACGACGATGACAGCGACATGGAATCAGCCATCGATCCCAACGAGAACCTTGATCGGTACGAAGACGACTTTGTCCTGGACGACGAGGCGAACGACCTCGGCGTACCCACCGAAGAGATCCCCTTCGAGTTCACCCGACATGCATATAAGCAGCCGAAGGAATACTTCCGCGACGTTATCGGCTGGATGGTGCAAAACAAACTAAACCCGGCCTTCCCCCGCTCTGACGACATGTACAAGATGGCATTCATGAAACTGGAAGATGAAGTCAAGGGCCGGGCTGGTTCACAGCTGATTTCCTCGGTTTGGAACCCCAGTTTCGTCTATGCCCTCCAGGCCCGACCGCACATTGAAATCGCTGCCTTCCCCACAGAGGAGAACCATCCCTGTGATGCTTGCAGGCGCTCTGGACATCCCGCTTCTAGTGATATAAAGCTCTACGGGAAGGCGTATTCCCTACAGACGCTGGAGCCACTAGAAGATGAGAATGATGACAGCGACGACAGTGATGAGAATTCTAAGGACGACGATGGAAAGGAGCGAGACCGGGATGGCCATATCATTCCTCCCGAGAACGTCCGGTACTTCCTAGGAAAGTAAGTTTCGTTTGGACAGTCATCTTGATCGAGCTCACCCTCTGACCGCTTCCTTTGTTTCAACAGACAATGCAAGGCGAGAGCCCACCTCGCCCACACCCTCACCCACTGGCGCTATCATCTCAATGAATGGGTCATCGACTTCCTCGAGCGTACGGGTCACATGGATGACGATGAGATCCTGCGACGAAATGATTTGAGCGTCAAGCGGAAGACGCGAAATGCAAATGATGTCCTCGATGGTATGACTGGAACTGGTGAAGTCGATAAGCTTTGGCGGGACTTCCACATTAATCTTAAGTCTGCTCGCGAGAAAGAGGTATGTTCTTGTTGTTTGGTTGGTTTCGGGGTTTCCATGGTGCTAATCAGACCTTTCCTTATATCTAGTCTATCCACGGATGATGAGATGATCATATCCAAGAGCCAATTTACCCGAGGGTGAGTATTTATCCTCGAATAATGGCTTTATCATGAGCTCCCATGAAGACTACGACCCTTATAACTAGTTTCATGACATTGCTTTCCTCTTGCGGACTTTCTCCGGTGCTTGAGCTTTCACAATGATACCCATTTCTTTTATTTGTTTGCACATTCCTACTTATGTGTTCTGGTCACCTTAGCTACATAGCCTACCAAGATAAAGACCCACGCCGTGGGCCCAGCATAGCAATGGCAAGCCGGCCATTTCAAGAAACCATCTTCACAAAAGAGCCTACTTGATATCTATATCCAATGCAGTTTGAGGTAGTCGTAGGCCTCCTTTCTATAGCCCCCGTATGAAGACTAGGACTACAGAATGCAGAGAAGATAACCAAACCCATCCGTTTTCATTACCTGGACATGCACATGGGGAGAGAAGAAAAAAAGGTGTATAGAGAAACAGGAAGAAAGATGATTGGGGTTGTACAAATACATGCATGCATAAGCTGCCGGAGCCAAAATGTCAGAAAGCATGAGAGATGCGAGATAAAAAAAAGGAAGTAAAAAAACAAGAAGTATAACAAAGATCCGAACAAGTCAAGACAAGAAGTGAATCGGGAAACCAACTCTTTCCGGGTGCTTGTAGTCCTGTATTTTGAGATCTGGCCAAAAAAAAAGGGTGATTGGCAAGATGTAACAGGGTCGCGTCGACGTCCGCTTGGGTATGCTGTTTGCATAAACCAAGTCTCGTGGTCGATAATCGTGTCGCTGGATCATTTGCCAATCTCTCTGCTTTCCGAAGTGGTATTAATTTACAGAGTGGGTTGAGCCACCTTCTCGGTTTCGGTGCCGGGGGTGAGCATCTGCGAGTAGGAATTATAATCAGTATAAGTTTGCAAAGACTGGCTGAAGAGCGCGAAAATGACATGTGACGATTGTGTTGAGAAAAAAAAGGATTTTGAAGATTGCCGAGATGCCAATACCCGAGGCAATGTACACGGTGTCAATTGTGCAAATAACGACACGAATCGGGGATTGAAGGTAATTGTAGCAATTTCGATAAAACCAAGGAAACAAAACAGAAAAAAGAAAACACAAGACACGTACCTCGTTAGCTCCCTTGATCATTCCCTGCTCGCGCTCCATCTGGATGTACTGCTCCTCCTCGGCGTAGGCCAAGGCGAATGGCACACCGAGCAGGAAAGCACTGGTGCTGATAATCCAAAGGGCCTTGCCGCTGAATGAGAAGCTGGCCTTGGTGAGGTCTGTGATGGAAGAGACGGTGCTGGAGACAGTGCGGCGGGCGGAGGGGGGAACCATGTCTTTCAGAGCGGCGATACGCTCGTAGAGCGACTCAGCCTCGAGCTCGACATCCTCGTCGTCGGAGATCTCGGAGTCTGTTTTTCATTGATGTCCATGTCAGATTAAGGGTCTTGATGTTTATTTGCGACTAATGTGTTCTGGGGTTCCGAGGTCGCGTCGTTGGGGGTATGGGATAGGGACTGGGATAGGAGGGTATTCAGGGAGCAAATTATACTCCCATCGAAGCAATTCCCCATGCAAATGACAATGGCGCGATGCGAGTTCCGGGTATAGGCGTTCGGGAGTCGGTACTAACCAGTGTCTGAGTAGTCATCCTCATCATCGGAGACCAGGAGAGCGTCGTGCTTGGTGGCAGTGGGCTTGTCGGTGAAGTGCTCGTCTTCGACTTCAGTGAGCTTGACCATTTTGGGCGGTTTGGATGGAAGTGACGAAGGGGGTCTAGTTGGAGGTGATGGTTGAATGATGGGAGGACGCTCTGGTTTCGCTCCGACTTTTTTGCCGAAAAGCGGCGAAGAGCTTGGACCCACCGACAACGATGTCATTTGTTTTTTGATCTCACGAACTGATGTTTACAAGAATATTTGGCCAAGACGATATTAGGGACGTTATATGAGAGACCGACATAATTTTGAATATTATTCTTTTATGTGTATTTTGTAGATATCATTTTTGAATGTCTTGTTGGGTGTCTTTCGAATTGTATACAACATACGAAGGCGGTAAAAGCATGAACTGTACAGATAGATAACCAAGGATGAAAAGATGAGTTGAGAAAGGCTAGGTGTTCATATAAAGCCTGAAAGAGAGGTGTATTCTACAGAGTCGAAATGCTGGCCATAGTCTATAATTACAGATTATCCTCTAGATGCGACCACTTCACCACATCTCATGTTCGACATATCCACGAGAGTCCAGAGGCATAGAATCATCTATTTACCGTCGGCCAAGCTTCCACCGGGCAATGCGCTCTTGAATCTCCTCCCAGGGGAAGCTTCGGAGCTTATAACCTTCCAACTCGCCCTCCTGCAGCACAACAGTAGGCTTACCAGTGCCCTTGCCCTCGTTGTCGACCTGGCCACCGAAGACCTTGCGAGCCACACGGCGGAGGTCTTCGACGGTGAGGGCCTCGATCTGCTCGCACATCTCCCGGACACTGACCTTGCGGCCGTGAACCTGCACCTGGCGTCCAAGATCCTCAAGTTCGACCATGCGAGACTCCAGGTTCATGAGCAGCGAGGAACGGAGCTGGTTCTTCGCACGGTTGACTTCCTGTGCTTGCAGCGAGCTGTAGCCAGTGTCCAGAGTCAGGGACTGGAGCTCACGGCACATGACCTCGACCATCTCCGTGATCCGGGTCGGGCTGCAGGATGCGGAAATTCCGAAGATTCCACTATCGGTGTAGCTGTGGTTGAAAGCAATGCAGCTCTCGACCCAACCGTGCTGGTTCAGCACGTTAGTGTAGAGTCGCGAGTACATACCCTTTCCAGGGCCACCAGCTGAGAATGAGCCACCACCACCAAGGAGGGTCTGGAGAGTAGCGAGAGCATAGATATCAGGCGAGGAGATGGGGAGAGCCTCGAATGCAAGGTGGATGTGACTCAGGCGAGGAAGCATGGGGCTTGCTGGCGGGGGAATCGAAGGGAGGGCAATGAAACCACCAGTGTAGTGGGCAGGTTGTCGGAGGTTTAGTGCGGATGGCTTAACCAGGGATGAGTGGAGAGGCTCGACTGTAGATTTCTTGGAAGAGAGGTTCTTGAGGAATGGAAGCTTCGACAAGAGCGAAGATTGTGTTTTTTGGGAAGCAGCCGGGCTGCTGATTGTAGATGAGGGGGTGAAGGAAGGAACGGTCGGCACCTGGCCTTCGTGGGCGGCCGCTTGGGAATCAGACAGTGTGGTTTCGATTCCACTGCCGGACAGTACCGGGCCCTTGGTCTTGCTAATGTCACTCGGCTTCATGTCGCCAAAGTACTGCTCTGTGAGCTTAACGGCCTCCCCATGGGGAACTCCGGCAAACGCAACCACCATCCGATCCGGGTTGAAGAAGAGCTCCCTATACCGCTCCACCACTGCCTTGTTGATTTCACCCAACCGTTCTTCCGGGCACAATAGCGGATTTCCAAGGGTGTTGTCGGCATAGGCAGTCATGTGCACTAATTCCGGAAGGATGAGTTCCGGCTTCGCCCAAATCTCGCCGATCTCGTACTCCGCGGTTGCGAGCTGTTGGATAACCTCTTCTTCGGTGATGAGGGGGTCGCGGATGGTTTCCGCAAGCAAGCCGAGCGTGGTAGGAACTGCCGAGTTGAAACTGGCAGACTGGTACATCAACGATTCCCGGGATGAGGCACACTGGATGTTACCGCCTAGGGACTCAAGAATCTCAAGCATTTCATCTCCGGTGCGCGCTTTGGTAGACTTGAACGCTAGACGGTCCATAATGTGGCTGACTCCGCGCAGGCTCTCATCTTCGTAACGAGATCCGGCATCGACGTAGACTCCGACACCAGCGAAGGGACCCGGTAATGATTCCGTGGCGACGCGAACTCCATTTGGAAGTGTAGTGATTTGTTCTAATTCGGCGGGATCCTGTAGATAAAGAAATGAATTGTCAGTTACAAATGACGCTATGTTGCAGGAACTAAAAAGGCTCTCTTACCTTGGCCGAGTCATTGATGGTAGAGAGGCCTCTTGACACGGCGCGAGGAGCTCGTGTCAATGGCTTCGCAGACTCAATGGCCCGCAATGCTGTGCGGCGCATGATGGTTAATTCTGTACAAATCCAACAGCGTGGTTAAATAGGGATTTCTTGGTGCACCGAATATATCCGGAAGAGGTGATGTAGCTAGGACGGATTATCGGCGAAGAATCGTAATGGAGCCTCGATCCGAGATGCTTAGCTAATCCGTTGCATGATGGATGGATGGCCCAGATGTTCTTTGTGACATAGCAGATTGAAGTGGGTGAATCTTTTACAATCATATTATTAATGTTTAACAAGAAGCTGCTCTTTGTAAAAAAAAAATTGTCTCCATTCGTGTCTAGATGCAGCAGGACTGCCCAAGTCCGCTTACCCCAGAGCCAACACCTGCAGGGCTCGAATATATACTCATGAACATGTTGAATGTTGAATGTGGAATGTTGATGACATTCAATTTGCAGCAGATAACAATAAATAGTCAATTTCTATATAATAAAAGAGTTAAAGAACTATTAAGGATGTTCCGAAGCCCAGTTTCTATACCAATCAAGACATGAAGCATTCGCAACACTCGCACCAATCTTGATGTTAAGCCCACATAGAATTTGCTTGACAGCATTCTCGACTTTCTTGCCATTGGAAGTCACCGGAATCTCGGGACATGCGTCAATAATGCCAGGGACATGGCGGGGACTAAGTTCCTTGCGAATGGTGGACTGAATGCGTGCCGCGAGATCCGCCGGCATACCAGACTCGTTGCCAGAAGCAAGCCGGACAAACAGAACGACAGTCTCATCGGTGTCAATGCCATCTCGCCTCCGACCAATGCAAAGAGAATCTTCTACATCGTCGGCGAAATTCTTGAGTAGAATATTGTAAATCTCGGCACTTCCAAATCGCACTCCGGATGGCTTGAGTACGCCGTCGCTGCGGCCTAGCATGACCACACCTCCAGTTTGTGGGTTCAAGCGCACGTAGTCTCCATGGTGCCAGACTGAGGGCCCGAACACGTCAAAGTAGCTCTTCCGGTACTTCTCTAAGCCTGTTGGTCCCGGGGGCCAAAACATGACTGGTTGAGCCGGGAAGGGTGTAACGCAGACAAGATCACCGGGTTCGCCTGTTGCACTGATATCATTGCCAGCATAGTCGAAAACTGAGATATCCATGCCCAAAGAACGACACTGGATTTCTCCTTTGTAAACCGGGAGAATGGGGCAACCGGAAGCGAACAGAGAGAGAATGTCTGTGCCACCCGTGATGGAACCAAGCATGATGTCGTGGTGGAAAGAGGAGTAAACGTATTCGAATGTCGATGGTGCTAATGGAGATCCAGTACTGAAGATGGCCCTTAGGGTCTTCAACGACACCGGCCTATGGGCATGCTTGCGCGGGTTCAAAGCGGCTTGTTCGAGGAGAGAGAGGTATTTAGCTGATGTACCGAAATGGGTGATTTGAAGTTCTTCAATCAGCCGCGGCATGGCCATTTCTCCCTTTCCACCTTCAGCATCAAAGGGTCGGAAGGGTGAACCATCGTACAGGACGATCGTTGCTCCACTGGCTAGGCCTGATACCAGCCAGTGCCACATCATCCAGGTTGTCGTTGTGAAGTAGAACAAGCGATCACCTGGTCGAATATCACAGTGAAGAAGATGTTCTTTCTTGTGCTGCAGCAGTGTGCCCAGAGACCCATGAACTATAGGCTTGGGAGCCCCCGTTGTACCGGACGAATACAAGATATAGACAGGATGATCCGGTCTCAAGCTTGCAAACTCCAATGGCGCCTGAGGGTTCTTGACCTCGGACACAAAATCATCATAGACCCTTGCCTTCCCATTGGCAGGTTGAAGGTCATGTAGGTTAACCTCAAGTTCCGGGGTAGCGATTAGGAGCACCAAAAGCTCAAGGTCTGGCAATTCAGAGACAATCTCCCATACCTTGGCATGTGAACTATGCACTTTACCATTGTAGAAGGAGCCATTGTCTGCAAAGAGAATCTTAGGTTGGATCTGCTTCAAGCGCTCCAATACAGCATGCACACCAGTGTCAGGAGACACGCCAGTCCAAAAGGCCCCGATTGAGGCCGCGGCCAACATTGCCACGACGGTATTAGCATGATTGCCTACGAAGCCAGCGACACGATCACCGGCCTCCAGGCCTGCTTCTTTCAAAGCGTTTGCGCACAGCCGAACTCGCTCTCGCAGCTCCTTCCACGAAATGAATTCGCGGGCTGCTTCAGTGGCGCCAATCACTGCTACGGAATCTTCATCCGGCGAGGTGGCGGGATATAGAAGATTCTCGGCGAAGTTCAAAGTGCTGCCTTCGAAGAATGAAGGTCTAGGAAATAGCACATCTTTTGAATCAAGGACCTATTTAGATCGGATCAGGATCGGATATCTCATGTCCAAGATAATGCATCTAGCTCCGAATGGGAATTACTCACCTGTCGGGATGGATTATGAGCGTTGATTTTCGTATAGTGCCAGATTTCTTCCCAGAATTGGGCTGGTTCAGAGACACTCCATGTCCAGAGAGCATTGTAGTCATTCAATGACAAGCCATACTTTTTGTTTATTTTGGTCATGAAATCATAGATCTGGGTTGTCTCAGGAGAGGAAGGCCGCCAGAGCTCCTTGGCCTCCGGCTCAACGATTTCGATATGAGGCATAGCTGATGATGTTTGTGGCAATAGCGTACACGATCAAGCTATGGATTCGAATTCGGAAGGTCGAGTATGTAGACCGTAGACCGTAGACCGTAGACTAATATTGAACAAATTCAATTGTCCACTAGAACCCAAGACAATGTGGCAATATTCCCAACAGATTTGAAGGATTTGATAGGGCTTCACAGCAAGGGTCAAAGCTTGAACCCGTCAAGAGCGAGTCACACAATATGCAACTACCCCAGGGGTGGCGGGGCGGGAGTGATCGGGTATTGAGTTACCGATTCCCGCGGCTACGGGGAAGATAATTTTCTCATATAAAAGCCCCCTGGACATGGATATATGCCATATATTGTATGGAGTTACAGTGGATGTCACATTGGATCGAAAGTGACATTTGCTGCCTCAGGCACCTTGCCGTTTTCATCTTGGAAAACCTTCGATACTTTTATGTCACATATCGTGATGTGTAGGTGTCACAGCAAAATCGACATGATGTGACTATTTGGTCCAAAGGGGTTTGAATCGGATATACCGGATGAGCATGACATGCCCCTTTTTTGCCTTTTTTTTGACTGTTACTAGCACGATATAGATACCTAGGGTCTCAGATTCTACAATTGAGGCACATCTAGTCCATTATGGAGTACGGAGTACGGATACGACTGGTCTCCGAAAGGTTTTGTGGATTTGGGCCTTTTCGGGCCCGAGATTTTAGTGCGGAAAAAAAAAAGGCCTTTCGTATTGATGTGGTAATAATACCTCCTTGTTACAAAATACATACATATCAGCCAATCAGACGTAATTATCATAGTACTGCATGTGTTTTTAATTAATACCAGGAGGTCACTGCATAATGGGTTCGACGCAGCTTAGGGAAACACGGAGGTCCTCTTATTTACCTTCTCAGACTCTCCTTCTTCTTCAACTCTGTACTGGTTTCGGTGCTTCATTATTTCTG
Organism: Penicillium sp. CMV-2018d; assembly: GCA_028827225.1. NCBI lineage: Eukaryota > Fungi > Ascomycota > Eurotiomycetes > Eurotiales > Aspergillaceae > Penicillium > Penicillium hesseltinei. Next base: position 2,435,425 of record JAPZBW010000002.1, on the reverse strand, counting down.
TTCGTAGTGCAACGGAGATTGGTCCGTTCGTCATCTGAACGTAGGGCTCTTTGCCCCTTCGTGTTTCTTGCCCCCCCATTCCACGTGCACGCGATCTTTCAAGCCCTTTCGGAGTATTCGGCTCCCGCTTCAAATCAACCTTGCGGTACGTCTCAATCTCTGTGGAACTTGTGAGCTGGCATTACCCGAGTCTGGGTTATTTTGGGAATGGAGCATGGCTCAGGGGTGTCGCATTGATGCCTAGTCCAGAACAATCAACTAATTGGCTGCGCTTTCCAGATTGAACACATTGCCTGAGGTTGCTATTGACTCCGCCGAAGACCGCTGAAGTCCCAAAGAACACAGCCCACTCAAACACGTCAACTCTCAACTACCTCCGGTAGTCCCTGCCTTGAAATCGTCAATTCGGACGCGCCCAACTCAAAGCGCTCCCTCGATCCTGACGTGAAAAGAGAAGGAAAAAAAAATCCCGTGCCGAAACCTTAACGCTGTTTCCTCCTGCGATGCCTCGTCGATTTAGCAGCAACTCCTCCAACGACACCTCTACCAACCCGCCGTCCTTTTCACCTTCTTCGGGAAAGGGCGGTATCTCCATCAAGGCCCCCACGGTCAAGTCCAATCGCCTTTCTCAGTTATTTTCGGCCTCGCCAAAGTCAAAGACCGAAAGTGTACAGAGTGGACATTCTCAACCTAGCAATTCTTCTCCGCCGATAAGTTTGGCATCACTGTCCCTACCGACAATCTCTCTATCAACAGCCACCGCGGATAATCCCAACATGGACGAGCTGCCAACAACACTCTTCCAGCCTCCGAGCCCTGAGGAGGCTCGTCGGCTGGCCAAGCAACATGCCCAGTTTGGTCCGATCGGTCATCCCAGCCACCGATACTCCAGTCGACACCCCGGTGGTGTCTTCCCAGAGCCGGTGATGGACGAGCCGCCGTATTATTACCTGCTCACCACCTATATCAGTTACCTAATCCTAATCGCTTTTGGACATGTCCGTGATTTCTTTGGCAAGCGATTCCGCGAGGAACACTACCGTCATCTCAAGCCTCGCAATGGCTATGGCGCTCTCAACAGCGATTTCGACAACTTCTACGTGCGTCGTTTGAAATTGCGTATCAACGACTGCTTCGAGCGCCCCGTGACCGGCGTTCCCGGCCGCACCATCACTCTTATCGATCGCGGCACGGATGACCACAACCAGCACTTCTTCCTGACGGGCACCACTACTGACACCCTGAATTTGAGCTCGTACAACTACCTGGGTTTCGCTCAATCGGATGGCCCTTGTGCGGATATTGCGGAAGAATGCATCAAGAAGTATGGCATTGCAGCACCCAGCACACGAGCGGAGTCCGGCACACAGGATCTGCATGTCGAAGTAGAGGATCTGATTGCCAACTTTGTAGGCAAAGAATCGTCTATGGTTTTCTCCATGGGCTTTGGCACCAACGCAACTGTCTTCCCCGCCTTGGTCTCAAAGGGATGTCTTTTGATCTCCGATGAATTGAACCACGCCTCGATCCGTTTCGGCGCTCGTCTCTCTGGCGCCTCCATTGCTATGTTCAAGCACAATGACATGAAGGACTTGGAGTTGAGACTTCGAGAGGCTATCTCTCAGGGACAACCCCGCACTCACCGTCCCTGGAAGAAGATTCTGGTCGTGGTCGAGGGACTCTACTCTATGGAAGGTTCCATGTGCAACCTTCCTGGTCTTGTGCAGTTGAAGCGCCGGTACAAGTTCAACCTGTTCGTCGATGAGGCCCACTCAATTGGAGCCATTGGTCCTAAGGGACGTGGTGTTTGTGATTACTTCAGTATCGATACTTCGGAGGTGGATATCCTGATGGGCACACTTACAAAGTCATTCGGTGCCAACGGTGGCTACATTGCGGCAGACAAGGTGATGATCGACCAACTTCGTGCCACCAACCCCGGTGTCTACTTCGGCGAATCTCCCGCACCTGCAGTGCTTTCCCAGATTGCTTCCGCTCTGCGCATCATCAGTGGCGAGTTCGTTCCCGGCCAGGGTGAGGAGCGATTGCAGCGATTGGCTTTCAACTCGCGGTACCTCCGTCTTGGTTTGAAGCGTCTTGGCTTTATAGTGTATGGTCACGACGATTCACCGATCGTTCCACTCCTTCTCTTCAACCCGGCCAAGATGCCTGCATTCTCGCACGAGATGCTCCGGCGAAAGATCTCTGTCGTTGTTGTTGGTTACCCGGCCACTCCGCTGGTGTCGTCCCGTGCTCGTTTCTGTGTCTCTGCTGCCCACACCAAGGATGATCTTGACCGTGTGCTGACCGCTTGCGATGAAATTGGCAACGTCCTCCAGTTGAAATTCTCTACTGGCATCGCGGGCGGTGCACTGCCTGCTGCCGAACAGCCAGCTCCTCCACCAGAGCTGGAGAAGGAATGGCATCGCAAGCGCTCGGACAATATTTCCCCTCCCCGCTGGCGCGTCGAGGATGTCATCCGACGCGGAGTCCAGGATGTCAAGAATCCCTTGTTCTAGTACTAGATTGGCTTCTTTCTCCTACCGGTTGACATGACGTTGTCTTGAGTTCACTGGACTTTGAGATGGGTCTTCGGTCGGGGGTTTTGTTCCACAAGCACGGTTGTTGCTGGTCACACTGTGCCGGGGTCTTAATTCCATGTGCCCCTTTGATCTTTGTTCTGAGTTTCTATGATTCTTGTGGTCTTTCGTTGGACTTTGATCCTAAGGGAGATACATAAAGGCAAGTATACTTCCTCAGACTAGAGAGAAAAAGGGGGACTTGGGAAAAAACGAAAAGAAACCCAAACGGTCATGAGTTATTCAAACAAGCAACGAATGAATATGCCCCCATTCCCTATGATCGTCCTATACTTGCTTCCTGTTTGCATCCATACAGTATTTCATGTTACTTTCTTTGTTACTGTTCTTATTCTTCTCAAGATATTGCCTAATACTGTTTCACCCATCCAATGCTCTCGATTCTCGCTGTATCTATCCGGCACAACCCTGCCAATAGACATTGAAACTTGAGATGCCCAATGGGAAGCTTGCTTCGATGTACAACATGTATCATTCCGCAGGGCAAAGGCTGGCTCCTTTTCGATTCTTTTCCTTTTTTTTGGCTTCTATTCTATTTCTGCCTGTGATCAACCTATCTTCCTCGTTGCAGCCCACCAAGGAGTTGATGATTTTCGTCTCAACTCCTAAGGTCTCGAGGTGTTTATGGCATAGGACTTGATCATTGGATTTGCGTGATGAATATGGATATGGACATGGGTTGGAAATGGGACCACTGACTGGCTATGGCTATTTCCTCACAACACCTATGCAAAATTCGTTATCTCCCTGCCCTTGGCTACTCGGCATGTATTTGTCGGGTCTCTTTGCTTTGTTGGTAGGTGCAGGGGCTCGCATTTGGATTTGTGATGGGTTGTCGATGTCTGTCTCTTTTATGTCTTTTTTTGTTCGAACTACTATGTTTATAATAGATGATTGAGATAGCTGTCAATATCCTTCGATTCTCCTGATCTTATTCGTATTCCACGTTGTTGGGAACTATATCTGACTGATATCCATGTTTTTATTGGGAATGACAGGACAAGGGTGAAGGATACGTAAAGACAAGCATTGCCTAAGCCAATGAGCTTTGCTGTACATCTTAGCAACTGAAGAGTTATAGAGGTGTGTAGTGTAAAACTTTTACACTGTGAACGAGCTTTCCTTTGTAAGGACCTCTTTTTCTCTCTTTCCCTCTTTCCCTCTTTCCCTCCTTCCTCCCTCCGTCTCTCTCCCTCTTCCCCTCTCCCTCCAACTCATTTTGGCGCTGGTCCTACATCGCCATTTTCACTTCTTCCACTTCTTTCAAAAGCTCGACTGTGGCTCCAGAGACTCTGCTGGAGCTCTGGTCTTTGGGAGGGATTGCAGTGCTCACAGCCTGGAGCTTGGGATAGGAATTCGCCGGACATACCGCGACATCGGCTATCCTTGCCCTTCTTGTCCCTTGTCTCCTCAAACCCTGCGGGTAAATGCCAACTTTGTTATGACCCATGGAGCTATCCATGGGTAGCATATCCACGGAAATTCAACAAATGGCCTGAATACCAACACAAAAGGGCCGTTGTCTGGAGACTTTGGAATCTCTCAACACCTTGACAGCAAAATGGTTCCGTTGCAGAGCTCACACGTCCTCCCTATGGTATGGATGGAACCTGAGAGCCAAGAGACACTGGCTTGCAGACTTGCCTATTTGGGGGAGCATAACTGGAGATTGTCGGAAATTTTGACTCATGCAGTCCGCTTCCTCGAAGAATCGCTATGAACAAGATAGCTGTATGATCTCACAGCAAGCCCTATTCGGGACTCTGGAGAGACGAACAGCATTCTCGCAAAATCATCTGGGCTCTACACCGGTGGGGATCGATTCATCAGATCTCTATCATGACTGTCTAGGTAGGGTCTGGTCATGACGAAGAAGCTTCCACCTACCGCTATTCTTGCTGCTACCTGGCAGGCACAAAAAAGCCCCCAAGGTGGGTTCCTGAACTTTTTGATACTCCTCTCGAACGAGGATATCTCAACCCCAGATTCTACCACGGGCAGCAAACACCCACTAGCGTGTTCGGTGAGACGAACAGGGTCTTACAGATGATATCAATGGATATATTGTCTTCTAAACTGAAAGCCCAACTTTCAAGCCCAACTCAGAGCTCCCTAACCTCGCCGGCATTTCCCATTCATTACTGCCGGCCCTAGGAACTTCCTCGATACCATGGCTCTTCGCGCCGAGTCGCAAAAGAGCGTGAATAATTTGACAGACGACCTCGGAGGGGTACTCGATCCATCATCTTCATTATTTCCATTCCGCCATCCGTCCTCTTACAGCCGTTGTTCCGTCAGTTAACAGCGGAATTTCCCATGTGAGCCACAAAATGTCTCGCTTCAGATGGATCAACGGATGCCAGTTAGCAGATTGACCAAAGCCCTGTGATGCTCGGAGATAGGTTGCTCAATGTAAAAAGCACGAGCCTTCGGTGGGACACGCCTCTTCAGCTCCGCGTTCCGGATTGGTAGGTGACTCTCTACAAAAAATACTATTGCATTGCTAACCAGGTGACCCCTAGTTGATACGTTTCAGGGGAACGAATCTGACATTGCGATCTTCGATATGGTCCGGACAAAATGTGCTGGCTTTAAAGTATGTTATCTCACAAACGGACGCACACATGGATGGAATTGGGACAGAGTTGACAACCCATGGTCACAAATATGCGTTTTAATTCCTGCCTCGATGATAACTACGGCCTGGAAGGAGAAGCTAGGGCTCATCTGAGAGATCGTCATGTTATCTTGCCACTTTCCAATATTCGCCAGCATAAGACCGAAAATGTCCTCGGCAATATTTCTTGCGGTTCCTCACATTTCCCTATATAGGGGGCCGCCACTGTTGCCTAAGGGGGATAAGTGGTCAAGCTTGAATTCAAGTCTTACGTCAAGTTCTCGGGACTTCTGAATCGATGTCCAACATGCGATCAAGTGGAAAGGGGGAGGTATTCTAAATCCCGAGCGTCCTACGAATGCCACCTTCGGACTATTCAATGACCAGATTCAGTCGATCAAGTCGGTTCTTATCGTCTCTGGTGTATATTCACTTTGCGTTTTTCCGTGTCCATCAAAGCCCCGATGGGCATTATCGACTTGACTTTTTCCAATGCCTTCACCATTTCACCTGGAAATCTCATCGGAAAAAGCACAATCTCAGACGACCCTCACAAGAGGATAAAATGAAAAACAAACTCCAAAACGAAGGATCTGAAAGCCTTTTGCCGCTCTCTCCTATCCTCGAGAGGATCTATGCCACGAAGAGTTGTGTAGCCATCAAGATCTGGATGGGCACTGTGCCAACTGTCATTATGCAGATATTCCGCTTCAAATGGAAGACAGCATCTCCCACTACCGAGTAGCGGGAGTTGATGTGATTATATTCTCGCACTTTATAGCGCCAAAGCAGGGGACAACGTAATGCTGCAAGGATATAGGGAGGTACTCATGGGAGGACAGGACAAAACCAGGGCAAACTCGCCAACAACCAGGTCTTCAACTCAGACCGGTTTCAATAAGCATTTCATCAGCCATTCGGTGAGAGAGATCGAACTCCGAATTCATTGGTTTCCCTTTTCTGACCAGATACAGCATGTGTTCCTACCATCGGAACCAATTTGAAGCAATCTTAAGAAGCCAGTGCCATCCCCTATATCAAAGGAGGAATTTGGCATACCATCCAACATGTTGCACATGCTATGTTTCGATGGATGCTAAGGGTGAGAACACGGTCCGGTATGGGAATCCCGTTCTCAAGGTCCTCCACCACCATCGATAACCTGGCCAGCTGGGTAGATCCAACACAACATACGGGTGTCCCGGCTACAAATGAAATTCACAGCCCAGCGCTGCGTTTAGTTCGTGGTGGTGGCGATGGCTGAGCGGAACAGATTCCACCGCTGAAGCTCAAACAAAAAATGGATCCCATTTGCTGAATAATTGTGTCCGTACTGGGGATTCCGTTAACGATGACTCCCCGAAATGGTAGTGGTTCTACGTGATGTTGGAACATATCAAACTCGTGGGTGAGCTAAAGTCCCCTGGGTAGCACACCATGAATCGAGTCATACTTAACCCTGGGGTTACACGTTACCATGACCGATAGCGAGAAATGCTATTCGGTCGAAGTTGCGCCACGTGGATCTTCGTGTCGCCCTCGCTATTCTTTTGTTGGCGTGTCTCCGTAAGAGATTTCCTCGCGGGAATTCTTCACCACAGCCTTTCATATGGAGAGACTGCCTTCTCCTAGTCTGCTTCCTGTGATCTCTTCATACAAATGTTGTTCTTTGGCCTACTCGCCTCTGCTTCTGCTCTTCGTTTTCACCTCACCACATCTACCATCTTATTGCACCACAACATGGCGCCAATAAGTGGAAACGAACCATACTGGAGGATTCGGCTCGTGAAATCCGCTTCCTCGAATCCAGACCTATGAAAACTACGACGCCATTAGGCAGTTTTGGGAAGATGAACTCGACTCTCACGGGATAATCTGGGGTGTGTATAAAGGGGGGAGTGTACCCTCTCTTTGACCCTCCTGGCTGTAAAAGGCACGTGTGATGACCGAAAACGGCCCATCAAAGAGGCACGACATCTCCTGCTGGGAATTGGAGAGAGCTAAGGGATGCTTGAGCTGGAGCTCGTCTTTGACCAAGACCAGAAATGAGCGGCTGTGCAACCCGTTCTCTGTTCAGAATTTGGTAGGTAAACCAAAGACAAAACAAGCAACATTACATTTAGCTAACTTTATCCAGCGAGAGGCCTACGCATTGTTCCGTCGTGCCTACCTTCTCAACCACCATATCCTTTCACAGATCCAGGTGGAGGTGATCAACGGCGACCACTTCTATGTCCCTACTTTATTCCCTATCCACTCAACAGCCGAGCTTGCCATTGCGTTCCACCATCTCAAGGATGACATCGTCCGGCTTCTTGAGGAGACTCTTAGAACCAAATGGCAACCAGCACCACAACCGATTAGGTGAAGCAAACATGCTCTACAACCTAAACCCTGCCTTCTCTCTATCTCGTACATCCTAGAGGGACATGGAATGGTGATGTTGGAGCCGCCGCGCACATGCATAATTCGTGAATTTTCAAGCCGAAAGAGCTCTGGGTTACGGTCTCGTTACATGGGACAATAAAAGTTGGGCATTTGACCGGAAGACCGGACTACGGAGTCTGGTATGACGAGAGAGGGATTCTCCCTCATGTGTGACATTCAGAGATGGAATTGGCAAAAAGACCAGAGTGGAGGGAGGACTTCACTCACTCTTCACTCTATGTGCTTTAGCAGTTGAAGTCGCGTACTCATCTCTTCGACCACTCACATTCCTTCGTGTATGGTACTCGAAAGCATATTCATAGATCCACAGACTGTTTGAGAATCACCTCCTTCTCTAAGGTATTGAGATATGCAGCTGTGAAGTTAACCCCGTCCTACTGTAGCCTGTATACATTGATAAAGTTGAGAACCGTCTTATTGTGATTTTAGAGATAAGCGGCATGTAGAGGGCTGCAGCATCATTCTTTGCTCGGTATAAATACTGGAGGTTGGACATATCAAGAATAAACGGTCGAATAATCTGAAGATCAGTTGGCTTGATATGTAGACCCCAGCAAAGCTATTGATAAAGTAATACTACAATATCCGAGCCTCTGCTGGAGAATGAGTATCTAGTCCGGTCAATGTGAATGGTATTTCTATCATGCTGAGCTTTTACGCTTTTAGATCAGGCGGCCGGGGGTCACGCCAGGATCAAAACAAAAAGAAAAAAGCAAGTAAGTCGGGATTATTTCCACAAGATGGGAGAGATCCCTCTGCACCTCCGAAACAGTGGGCTATGAAGAGCCTAAAAGAAGAGAACAAAGAAGTAAAGATTTAGATACGACAAAAAAAAAGAAATAGACAAGACGCAAAGCAAACGCCTGTCAGCAAAAACAGAGGGATATCATTAAGATTCAAAGAATCCAGACATGTCGCGAAACAACAATTTGAAAAGGATAAATTGAATGGGGAAGAAAGGAAGAAAAGGGAAAAAAAACAAAGCAAAACCATAAGACTCGTTTACTCGATAAGTCGTCAGGGAGGAAACCATTCCCTCCACCCAATATGTAAAATCTCTCGCCAGCAGACCATTCACTCGTCTTTCAGGCTTCCAACTAAATTACGTAGCACGTCCATGATGACGGCTTCGTCTTTTGGCTCGCCGCCTGGGAAGGAACTTTCTGTCGCATCGCCCAACACGCGTGCACGCGCACTCCGGAGAACTTCCCGGATGTAGTTCTTGTCCTCGTAGTCTTCCATCAGAACAGCTTCAAAGTCATCGATTGCCTTGTTCGCTCGGTCAATGAACGAGGATGACTCTGGCGGCCCTGGTGCAGAGTTTTGCTGAACAGGGTGTTGCTGTTGTTGATGGTGAGAATGGGCCGGGAGGCCTGGAGGCGGATGGTGCTGGTGCTGATGCGGATGTTGGTGTTGGTGTTGATGCTGCTGCTGCGGCTGGTGCTGGTGGTGAGGTAGCGGATGTTGCTGCTGGGGAGGATGCGACAGCGGCTGCGACTGGGGTTGGACCGGTGGCTGGTGCTGGTGCTGATGCTGGTGTTGGAACTGCGCTCCACCAGATGGAGGGTAGGCCCGAGGCTGCGGGTTGTTGTGAGAAGGTTGGGAGGATGGCGGCTTTTGTTGTGGATAAGGGGAATGGTGTTGAGGTGGTCCGTGAGGAGGCCGTGGGGTCTGCAACTGTTGCTGCTGGCCGCCTTGCGGAGCGGGGGCTGATGCGTAGGGTGACGTGTAGGTTGAAGGGATGGTTGCTGCAAATGCAGCTGGGAGGTTGTTGCGGAGTTGACTGGGGATGGGGAAGGATGCAGCTGGATTGATAGGTGGGACTGGTGTTGGCGCTGGCGCTGCTGCCGGTGCCGATGATGGTGCTGACACCGGTGCCGATGGTACTGGCGCGGGTGCCTGTGTAGGTGCAGGCACGGGTACAGACACAGGCATAGGAGCCGGGGTAGGTGTTGGCGCTGGTGACGGAATAGGAGCAGAGACAGGGGCGGGTATGGGCGCTGGCGGGGGTGCCGGTGCCGGTGTCGCAACCTGGGGCGGGGGTGGGACAGGAGCCGGAGCCGGAGCAGGAGCTTGAACCGGCGGAGCAGCAGGAGGAGCGCTGGGTGTAGGAACAGGGGCCTTCGATGGAGGTGGGTAGGGACTGGATTGGGGTGGACGTCCTCCCACATTAACCGACGCCGGGAAAGGAGCAGGCGGTATGGAAGGGAATTGGAAATGCTGTGGCGGATTTGGCACTGGTGGTGGGCCTTGAGGTGGTGCATACGAGTGGGACATCTGAGGCATGTACTGCTGGGGAGCAGGCGGAGGAGGGTGGGAAACCTGCGGCGGCGGCGAAGGACGTCGTTTCTTTTCCTTCTCAACCGACGCGCCGGGAATGAGCTGCCATGACCAACCCTTGCCATCTCGTTCTGCGTGCATGAATAAATGACCATTGCCGTTCAGGTTGTGCCGTACACTAGATGTCCAGCCCTCAGTCTCACACTTGAAGCGGAAGTACGGATACTTCAATTTCAGCGCACGGTAGATCTGCTTTAACGTCATTGGCGTGCCAGCTTCCGTCAGAGCATCAAAGATGAGAACGGCGTAGTTGTACGGCGGCTTTGCCAGATCCTCGGCATTGTAAGCAGACTCTGGAGGATAGTTTGGAGATGGTGACCGTGATGGTTTGCGCTTTTTGACTGGTGGGGGCTTGACGTATTCTTGCGGGGGCTCTGCGGACATCTGGCCGCCTTCCGTTGAAGGAAGGGGAGAATCCATTGGTGTGCCATCCGGCTTCTTTCTCTTGGTGTACTTCCGCTTCTCAGATGGTTTGTTTGTTGGTGACTCGGGAACAACAGATTCTTTGGCAACTGTCTTCCCGGCCTTAGGGACTTTGAGTGGAGGTGGTGTGATACCTCCGTTGGCCTCGCGCTTGGCAGCAATTTTTTGCTCCCGGGCAAGCTCAGCTCGCTCGCGCTTGGACATGATCCCATCCTTGGGAGGGCGTCCTGGTCCCCGGCGGCGGGCCGGCTGTGAATCGTTATCCCCAGTCTCGATAGAATCCATTGCTTGAGATGATTTGGAATCCTTGGTCTTGAGGATGATCTTCTTAGAAGGTTCCCTGCTCTCGCCGCTGTCACTCCCAAGCCTCTCGGATTCATCGACGTCGTCATCCATTTCCATTGAAGCACGGGCATCTTTCTCTTCCTCCTCGTCGTTCTTTTCTGCCATTTTCTCTTCCATCCGGTCCGCTCCAGTTTCGCCAATGGGGACATCTGGTAGCAAAAAGCGGATACGCACGCCTCCAATTTGGATGTAGTCGCCGCTGTGTAACGGGCGAACTTGTCCCGGTGATAGCCAGTCAGCCCCAATGAACGCTCCATTACGTCCCATTACTTCCATCTCAAACAAGTTACGATCAAAATTGTATGAGATCCGGACATGTCTCCGAGAAATCCCTCGATGGCCTGCGGCACTGCCGTCAACGGTCGTTGGGGGGTGAATTGGGATGGTGGGACAAGAATCAGGGGATGGGAGCAAAGCCAGCGCATCAACAGGCTTTGCATCTCCATTGCCCTCTTGCAAAGATTGCATCGCGAGCGCATTATAGTCGGTTGTCGATTGTAGCTGAGCCGGATTTGCATGCAATGGTACAACAGCGTCGTCAAAGGAGGATTTTGAGGATCGTCGGCTCATGTTCATGTTGTTCGGAAGATGCGGGGGTATATCTGGATCAAAGCCCATAATACCTCCCCGATCACTAACAACACTGCCCATCATGGCAGCGCTTTCCTCCCGCTTCATACGGTTCGGGGTGTGGGATGTGTTTCCCCCACTTGAACTCTTCGCTCGAGTGCTTCGCACGGCCTGCCGGTACTGGAACTCTCGGTGATGGGCGGCGCGGGCGGCGCGCACGTCTCGTCCTAGGATGAATGAGTAGGTATTGACGTAGAAATGCCCATCATCAAACTCCAGCTTGGCAAATGCTTGGATCTTAGGTTCCGATCCAGCAATTGAGGCCGCCATATCTTGATATCCCAGGGCTGACAGATCTGCGTTTTGCGAAAGAAAGGCGGCTGTGAGCAGCTCGTTTTGGTGGAGAGCTTCAAACGCATTTTTCGGGGCGGCCGAAAAGTCCAAGGGTGGAAGGAGCGAGGGCTGGTCGGTGCTCAATTTCGGGTTCATGGGATCGGACAAGGTCCCCATGGCATCGGAGTTGAATCCTGTATGGTCCATATCCTGGTGTGCAGAATTTGTTCCCATAAGCTCGTCACCTAAAGCTTTCCCGTTCAGCAAGTCCTGAATCTCGCGAGATATTGAAGCAGTGTCTCGGTGTAAGCTCGGGTCGATGGGCGCAGAGCTCTGAGCAGCCATGTCGAATGACTGGGAGATTGAGTCGTCCATCTTGATATCCATATGAACATCCTGGTCCTCGTCCTGGTGTGCAGGTTGTATCGTGGTAGGTGTAGAGTTCGCGGCTGGTTGATTTCCAAGAAGTTGCGCTAGGAGCGCACTTGCGGCGTTTTGCGTGTTTGCATCTTGTTGATGTTGCGCGGCTGAAAATTCGTGACTGTCCGAGCATTCGGTTTTGATCGCGACGTCCGGGGCGGACATCCCGTTGGGAGTTGACGGGGCAGAATTATTCTGCATGGCGCGGATTGCGGAGTCGTCTCGAGGATTGGAAGGGGAGTCGCTGTCTGGTGAGCAGCCATAGTCGTACAGGGGGCTATCGGGGCCTGGGTCAGGCGGTCGATGGCCCACGGCTGGCGCAGTCATGGTCTGCGACGACATGACAGGCTGGTGCTGAGGAAGGGAGAGGAATGAAGTTCCAACCAGAAGGGAAGTTCTCAACTTGGGACCGGGCGGTGAGCGATGGCCGAGTTGGTCGCTGCAGATGGCCGTAGTCACCGCTGAGCCATGTTTTTTTTTTTCGTTGTCTTTGTTCTCTTTAGTTCTCGATGGCGTTGACTTGAGACGAATTCGTCAATATCAAATACTATGTATGAATCTGAAATGGTTTACGGTTGAAGAAAAGGAAAAGCGCCGATGATCCTCTTCCGGGACAAATTTTCTTTCCCGCCCCGCCCAAATCCATATTCTCTCCGACCTGATCCACCGGCATGGACTGCCCGCAGTTGGTTCCTCACCGATTTTGTTGATCAAAAAGCCTAGATCTATATATTGGAATGTGACAATGGATGAGTCTATGCAATTGACCTCGTTTTTACTCCTCTAATCTCACATTATCTCATTTATTGTCTGCATGTAGAGTGGAGTCGACCCCCTCTGATATTCGGTGGCTTGCCTCCCGTTGAGATGAGGGGAAACCGTGATGGTTGTATGTACTTTATGTACTTTAGGCGACTACAATTCCTCTCATGGCTGTATGCAAGGGGTGTATACTTTGTATACACTTTGTATACTACATATTCTGGGGAAGCGGATACATACAAAAACCAATTAGCCTGAGGTTGTTTATATTTGGGATCTTATCGCGATAAAGGCCTTTGAACCTAACCATCTACCTCTATTCTACTTCTACTTCTACCTCTACCTATACCTTCACCTACCAACACAAGAACAAAATGGCCCCAAAATTCAAAAAACCCGATCCAAAACCTCAACCAAAAACCACAACCCCAAACTGGCCTCCCCTCCGCCCCCTCCTCCCCGCCGCCGATCTAACCCTGACCCCCCTCCTCACGGACCAAATCTACCTAATCCGCAACTTCCTCCCAGGCACCCTCTGCAAAACCTACGCCTCATTCCTCGCGTCACTACCACTAACCACAACACCGGGAACCCCAAAGAAAGACGAGGCATTACGCGTCAACGACCGGTTCCAGATCGACGATGCGCGGTTTGCGGAGATGTTGTGGAGCACAACGGCATTGAAGGAGCTTGTCACGACGCGCTTCGAAGAAGACGAGTACGGGTACGACCAGCACGCCGAGGAAGATGATAGTGCCCTCGCTGAACGCGCACGTCAACTCTGGGGCGGGGAGCCGTTGGGGTTGAATCCTAATATTCGCATTTATCGATACTCTGCAGGGCAGTTTTTCGGACAACATTGTAAGAAGCTCTTCGTCTTGGATTACACGAGCACTTCCATACAAACAAGCAGAAAATTAATCTAATACATCGCTATCGCAGACGACGATGCCAATAATATAACCCTCCCCCCACCGAACTCGCGCTCAAAAGCAACACCCGCTCGCACAACCTGGACTCTACTGGTCTACCTGACGTCCTGCTCCGGCGGTGAAACAATCTTCTACCCGGAGCCTACGCGCGCGAATCGCAATCCGGAGCCCATAGCTGTTGCGCCAGAGGCTGGGATGGCGCTGTTGCACCGACATGGAGATCATTGTATGATACATGAGGGGGCTGAGGTTACCGGGGGAGAAAAGTGGGTTTTGAGGAGTGACTTGGTTGTTCCGAGATGATATATCAGTGTTGATATTGCATTTGGGATTTCCAGGCTTGTAGATTTGGGCATATGGAACATAGCATAATCGTAGTGGGCGGGTTCCTACGCGACTTCGACTTGGAAATCCTTGGGGGTTTGGGTATATAGACATTGCATATGGGAATTTTGGAAAATCAAACACAAGTTCTAATCATTCTGCGGGATCATACCTAAGTATTGGAGGGTACAATTGGAGTAGACAACATAGTAGCAAAAGGACTATATGAACAAGGACGACAGTAGGTCCCTGTCACAGACGGCACGCATAAGAGAAACAGTTGTAGATACAAGTCAAATAATCGTAAAGAGTGGAAAGTTTGCTGGGAGTGAGAAGATGGGACACAAATAATGAACATGGGGGGAAAAAAAGTGTAGATCATCAGTTATTGGGATAGCAGGTGAGTGACAGATGACAGGGTAGCTGGACCTCGTCAATGAGGAGTTCTAATTTCCTGGCTCAAAAACCCCCAAGATTCAATTTCATTGTAATCATATCAAATTGGTTTGGAAACAGGAGACTTATCCCCATCCAGTTCATACTCAGCCCCTCTCATCATCCCTTCCACAGGACCGAGAAGACGCTTGAATCCATCACGACCCAATCGTGCCACCTTCACATCCGTCTTGGTGGTGATGCTCGCCTGACGTGGCTTGTCGTCCAGCAAAGCAAGCTCGCCGAAGTAATCGCCTCGGCGATAGTTCTTGACGGGGCCAGATACACCGTTCTTGGTAGCCTCGGCTTCACCCGACTCCAAAAGATAGAAAGCATCTCCGGGATCGCCTTCGTGGATGATGGTGGAATTAGCCGGGTACTTGATAGTGTCCAGAGCATCGGCGATCTTCGAGCGCTCGTATGGCTTCAGAGAAGAAAGCAGCGGGACTTCCTCCAGGAAAGCCTCATACATACGACGGCGTTGGAATGCCGAGTCCATTAGAATGCGGCGGAAGGTGATGCGGTCAAGAGCCCACAGTGTGCTCTTTGGCTCGGTGGAGATCACCGTCGCAGCACGCGGGGCATTGTACATCAGAGCCAGCTCGCCAAAAGATCCTCCGGGTCCAGTGCTGGCGACCTTATTGCCCAAGCCATCAGGGCCAGGCTGCATGGCGCCGGAGGGGTGGATATAGACGTCAAAGTTTCCCTTCTCCACGATGTAGAAGTAATCACCGGCATCACCTTGGGAAATGACCTTGATGTCTTTCGCAGGGATGGGCTTCTCAACGAGAGCATTGAGGACGGTCAAGAATTGATCATCGTCGAGGTGGGAGAAGAGGAAGTTGCTACTGACGGCGCTCTTAAGCCGGGAGACCTGCTCTTCGGTCTTTGGGTGGTGAGGAGGGGTCCAGCTATCCGAACCAGCTTCGGTGGGATTTAACGATTCCGCTGAGACAGATGTCCGCCGACCAAGCGCGTAGTTGCTAGGGAATCCTTGCTGTGCGGATCGTGCCGGGAGAGGGGCCAACTCCCCCTCCTGCTCGTCCTCCTCCCCCGCATTATCCTGGAAGGGACTCCGGCTGAACAACGATCTTCCCGCTTGTGATCCTCCCTCGGCGAATGCAGTACCTCCAAACAAAGCGGTGCCCGGCGGTGCAGCATTTGAGCTGGACTGTCGGAAAGTCAGGTTGGTTGGTGACGTCACCTCGAACTCGTCGTCCTCGGAAATTTTTGGGGTGCCAGCAGATTTATCGCCGGCTCTGGTGTTGATGGCCGGGGTCAAATCCGGAGCAGAGTTCTGTGCCATGAGGGCGTTGGGGGGGGTTGAGGGCCGAGGAGGCCACAACTCCGGGGTTGAAGGTGGGATGGATGGACGAAACAGAGATGATATCTGTGGATATTAGAAAGGAATGAATTAAAGAGATCGAGTGGGATGAGGGAAAATGTAGAAATGTAGAAAATGTAGAAGAAGAAAAAAAAAGGTAAGAGGTTGAAGAGGTAGAAAAGGTAGAGTAATATGGAAGCAACGGAGGGGCAGACAGTGGGGGATTATTGGTTGGAGTCTAATTTGTAGGCATCCTGCATGACCTCGTCTCTCTCTTCTTTTCATTTTCTTTTTCTTTTCTTTTCTTTTTTTCTTTCTTCTCCATGTCTCGGAAAGTAAAATGAAATATTGCAAATGAAAAAAAAAAAGCAAATAAAAGCAAGTGAATGGAAGTGAAACGGGGAACTTACCTGCTAAAAGGAAGCTCAGTCCGGAAAGCTTTACAGCTTTACCAAAAAGTGAAGACAAGAGGTGGGAAATACTTAAGAATTGGAATTGGAAAGATGAGGGGTAGAAGACACACTAAAGTTGGTCTGAGCTTCGTCGATCATTGGTGCTTCAAATTCACTCCGTACATCATACTATGCTATAACTAGTGATGTGCTACTAAGTTGTATCTATTATGTACTACTTTGGTATATGTGGAGAGCAGTGTGATCGACATGACTCACTCCCGTGTGTTGTACGTAGATATATAGTAACTCGTTATAATAGCTTCTATAATAGCTATAAGATTAAGAAAAAAAAAGGCCAAAGCTTGAAGCCCTTCCAGGCGTCTTCTAGAATTGCATATTCGCCACTTTAGTGGCAACCTCGGGAACCTTGGGAAGTTCCCAGGTCACATATGTCATGGACTCGCCGTTTTTCAAATGTCACCTTATAATCTTCTCGGTGGAGAAAATACTTGCAGAACCGCATGTGGAAACTTTAAAAAGCTTTGGAAGTTCCATTATCTAGGGGAATGTTAATTGTTATAATATAATCTATTCAGTATTATATGTTATACCATAAGAGTACGCTAGAATCATATAAACTAGATAATTAAGTAGGGCATACCTAACCCTATAAAGCTCTCATGGCGTCATACAAACGGAAAGTCTAGAGCGGGCGCATAGACCCGGCCACAGCCACGGTTCGCCCCAGCCCCTTATGGGATATCTCCAGGGCTTCCACATTGGGAGATGCATGAGAATCAGAAATTTATATACGCGCTAAGTCCTCTCCAGGGTCAGGTACTGGTCTGTGTCACCCCGCCACCAATTTAGTCCCAATTCACTAGAGCCCTTTTTCTTCATCTTCTTCCCCAACTATTTCTGTTTTCAATTTTTAACTGTATTCACTGTATCAAGATGGGGACTTTTACATTTCAATGGTGAGTCAAGCTTCCCTGACCCCCTTAGCTAGAGATATCAGTTTCTCATTTCTCGACATCCCCGTGGTACAATGCTGAGACGGTTACTTGCAGGCCTTACAATGCGAGCGAGGTGTTCGTTACAGGCAATTTCGATGATTGGGGTAAGACGGTGAAACTAGACCGTGTGGGCGACATCTTTATCAAGAAAGTGACTATATCTCCCGTACAAAAAGTCCACTACAAGGTATGGCGCTTACTATTTTTTTTTTTTTGACTCTCGCACCTTCACTTTTTCACGTTTACCCTTCTTTCCCCTCTGTAGATTGGATGGCGGTGAGCCTTAGGCAACAGGGCCACTTCCACTGACGTCACCTGTGCCGCTTTCCCCCATTTATAAAGTCGCAATCCCGCAATCCCGCAATCCCCAAGGTTCCAACATTCCAAGATTCCTCGCTGACCAGGGAAAAAAAAAATTAAAATAGTTTGTTGTCGACGGTATTTGGACTACAGATCCCAACGTACGTGAAGAAGACGACGGACATAACAACATCAACAACGTGCTTCTACCCGAAGAGATCAAGGACTCTGACTTCGCCCCCACTATGTCTGGCGTGACCCCTGATTCGACAACCGCGGCTCTCGCTGCCAACGTTCCCAAGGAGCCCAATGGGGATTTACCTGGTAGCTTCCCAGAGACTCCGGGACAAGAGTCCGAACAGGCCTTTTCCGTGGATCCCATCCCAGCTTCGGGGGGTTATGGCAACCCCGTCAGCCTGAACCCCGGTGACGAAGTCCCTCATCATAGCACCATCCACAATAACACCGTTGACTCCGCTGTCACTTTGGACAAAGAGTCATATGAGAAGGGCCAAACTCTCCCTACTGGCGCTGGGAACACCAACCCTGGCGATCTCCCATATACCCTCCCCCCAATCACGAACAACATGATTCCCGAATCCAGTCTTCCGATCGGTGGACCCGCGCAACGCGCCGCCGCCGGTGAGTCCGAGCCGATTTATACCGGAGGTCCAGCTCATCAGGCAGCGCTGGCCGATCCAGGATACCACATCCAGTCCGCCGGCCCCGACTCGACCACGGCAGCATTGGCTGCGGGTGTGCCGCTGGAATCAAAGGGCAAGCAGACCAACGGCGATAAGCCCGTCGAGGAGGTCCCTCAGGTGGTGAAGGACTCGTTGGCCGAGGCCCACAAGGACCCGGAGGCTGCCGCCAACCAGGAAGCGGTAGACGAGAAGCATGCTATCGAGGAGGAACTGCACAAAAAGATCCCTGTTGAAGAGTCTGCCGGTGCTCCGGCACCTACCGCCACTGCGGCCACCCAGGCTGTTGCGCCCCGTCTCGCTGTTGCTAGTGGTGTAGACTCGGCAGATGTGTCGCCGCTTTCGACCCCTCCGCTGGACCGCAACTTTGCTGCTGCTACTCCATCTTCCGCGCTGAAGAACGCCGAGTCCAGTGGGCCCACTGTCACAACTGGCCCTGAAACTACTTCGACTGTTGAAACCTCGACTCCCGGAACCGCGGCTCCCACGACTGCGCAACCTACAAGCCCTAGTGCTGCGACGGGAGTTGAGTCTGCTCATACACCTGCTACTCCGGCTGCAAAGACCGCAGATCCCGCTGTGACGACTGGAGCTGAGTCTACTCAAGCCCCTGCTACTTCGACCGCAAAGACCGCCGAGCCATCTCCCAAACAATCCCAGAGCACTGAAGGTGCTTCTACCGTTGACAAGAAGAAGAAGCACCGCCTGAGTGGCTTTTTCGGAAAGCTCAAGGAGAAGCTTAAATAAATGACTCGGATATGTCAAATTTCCGAGATTGGAATCTGTTCTTTGATCCCAATCATACTGGGTGGTATAGTCTTGGCTGTCACAGCTGACAGATATCCCATACTTTTTTTCCTCTGATGCCTCGCGTTCTATGTTTCTGGATACCTCCTCCTGCCCTGCTTTACTGCATTGTATTTCTGCAAGCCGCTTTTTTGTTTATGCCTTGGCTAGTAATTATCGTCTAATGGAAGTACCTTGCTATTATGTGTTCTATAATTGTTTATATCATCTAAGCCGAAGTCGGAGCCGAAGCCGAAGCCCTCACAGCGTAAAATGTAGTACAGAACTCGGAGCATAAGCATGTTGATTTCCACAAACATGAAACATATGAAACATGAGATCAATAGATCCAATCTCAAATCGTAGAATCTTAGAATCTTAGAATCTTAGAACAAAAAAAACCAAGAACCAAGAAAGTAAGGATCCAAGCAATCTATATTAAACGCCCTTGTATGAGTGGGGAGAAGGCCGTTTCCCAATTCCGCTCATTCTCCACCTCAACCTTTCCCCGACTTTGGGGATTTCCAATCATCTTTTCCCTTTTCTCTCTCCATCTCCTTCTTTGCATTGTACAGACTTGAATTCTGGGGGTTCTCTTCACTTCCAGTGAGCGCAAATATGGCTACCCCCACATTGTCCGCCATGATCGACCCGACAAAGCAGGCCGAATACCCAATTGTGCTGGGGGAAAGGCTCGCTCGAAACTCCAACACGAGTCGACTGATCAACGTCAACTACAACCACAAATCCAAGTCCGCCACCTCACAACAACGTTCCACCATCACCCACTCCCGATCGGCTGACCTCTATGACCTCGCCGTTACTGATAAGGCCCCGAACGCCGATCAAACATTGACTTATTCATACAAAGGCAGCGAGGACCCGTCGGGCGAGCGAAGTCTGGTGCTCATCTTCGACCCGGAGCGGAAAGTCTTCGTTCTAGAGCCGGTCTCGACAACCTTGAACTTTAATCTACGGTCGGCTCCAGGAAAGACGGAAAAGCAGGTCCGCGAGCAATACGAACAACTACAGATCAAGGAAGAGGAGGAACCAGCAACCTCGGGAGAAGACCGGCACGGAGGGAGCGCCAGCGAGGACGAGGGACCGGCCGACGATAACAATCCTTACGACTTCCGACATTTCCTCCCGAAGAATCGCCGGGAGGATGACAAGCCACCCTCAGGCCACAGCACCCCAGAACTTGCCACCAGCAGGGCCAGCACACCCTTGATGCCGGCTGCCAAACCTGCGCCTAGACCTGCACCACCTCGACCCAAAACACAAACACAAACACAAGCAAACCCACTGCGACAGAAGAAACCGCCAACAAAAGCACCAGCCAAAGTACACGCGCCCGCCAAGCCAGTCGAGCCTGTCAGCTATCCCGATCCGCCTGAGCATGAGGACTCTCGCTCGTCGCCGTCCGATGCAGGCACGGGATCGCAACAAGCTGGGCAGTCTCCGAGCTCGAACATCATTGTTGACGGAGATCTCATTATTGATATGGGATCTCCACCTCCGCGGCCCTTCGTGGACCGGACTTACTTCTCGTCCAATAATACTCCAGCAGACGACGATGGGGATGAAGACGTTGGGGAGTTCAGTCTACCCTCCCCGGTTGGTAATACAGCTCCACCTACTTCTTCGGTCCATACAGGTGCGGCTACTCAAGAGGACGAAGTGGAAGATGATGATGCTTTAGCGGCGGAGATGGAAGCCGCGTTTGAACAAAGTGCTCGTGAAGAGGAAGCTCGGAGCCACCAGTACAGTCAGCCCACGACCAGGCAGTATGTTCCCAGTGATGATGAGAGTGAAGTCAGTGAGGAGGAGTAAATGCCTATTTGGCTTTTTTTTTTGTCTATTGCATCTATCAGCGTGGCGCCAGGATGGACCTTGATTCCAAAGTACTAGATACCAATTGTAATTGTTTAGGGATTGTTTCAAGAAGTGTAATTGCATAGCAATGACCAATGGGATTTATATGAGAATCTATTCAACTTGTACTTCTTCCATAGACATAGTTAATATGTAATAGCTATTCATTCTATTCATTGTCATTTCATACTCGCATCTCTTACATTGAAAGCGGATAAATAGTTCCGCCCGGAAAAGGCATTTTCCGGCCAAAAGCTTCCCTTGTCGACTGCGTCAATACGGAGATCCTTGCCGCCTTGCAGGTTATCTGATAGTGCTCAATATCCAGGCAGCGCTGTGTTGTTTATATGTCAATTATCCCTGACTTCTCTTCTCCAATTCTCCGAACATCTCCCGCCGTGAACTACCATCTCCGAAATGCGATAGAAAGCTCCGCCATGCTAGATTTGGCTTAACGACTGTGACGTTTGGAACGATAACGATTATTGTTAACCACTCACGCGAGCTATTTCTTATAACGCGCGCCGGATGCGTTTCATCTCTGTCGCCATTGTGTGAATAACCCCTCGTCGACCTGATTCGTCTTTCCCCTCTTCAGTTCGCACAGCCATGGCTTCCTCGACACCACCGAAGCGACGAATCCCCGGCCTGCCAAACCCGGTGTTGGAAGCAGAGCAGCAAAAATGGCTATTCACCGAAGAAGAATTCGAGCGCACGCCATCGCGCATTGATAAGATCGAACGCGGGAAAGAGGACTACATTCGACACCGTGCAGTCGAGTTCATTTGGCAAGTGAGCGTCATGTTGAAGATGCCTCCACAGACCTCAATGACCGCCACGGTGTACATGCACCGCTTCCTCATGCGCTATTCGTTGATGGGCCAATATCCGGAGATGGGATCGGATCTGATGCACCCAAAGGTGATCGCCGCGGTGGCCCTGTTCGTCGCGTTCAAGGTTGACGAGGCCATGCGCCGCATGAAAGATTTCGTCATCGCATGCTGCCGCGTCGCCATGAAGCAGCCAAACCTGATTGTTGACGAGCAGTCCAAGGATTACTGGAAATGGCGCGACCTGATCCTGCAAAATGAGAGCGTCATGCTTGAATACCTCTGCTTTGACCTACAGGTCGAGTCCCCCTACCGCATCCTCTGGGACTACTCCGTCTTCCTAGGCGTCGGCGACAACAGAGCTTTACGACACTCCACCTACTCCTTTCTCAACGACTCAACCTACACCGTCCTCTGCCTCCAATTCCCACCCCGCGTCATCGCGGCCGCGGCCCTGTACGCCGCAGCCCGCCACTGCAAAGTCGCCTTCCCCGACGACGCCGAAGGCAGACCCTGGTGGGAGCAGATCGACGTCCGTCTCGACGACCTCATCCGCGCCTGCACCTTCATCGTCAAGATCTACGAGCGTGTCCAGCAAAGCCTCAGCAAGGGCTACCCGGAATTCGCGCTTTCAGACTCAACCCCGAACCCCAATGACCCAACCCGCATCTTCGATACCGATCCTACAAAATCCGCCTCAGAGCAACAATCCACCTCCACCCCTCCAACTCTCACTGTCACCTCAGACACGGCTACAAATGGCCGCAAACGCTCGCGCGAACCCGAATCTCACCCCAACACACAATCACACCCACACCCACCCTCCCCACAAAACAAACCCCATTCAACCCTCAATGGGAACGGTGACCACGATCGATCTCCCAAGCGCCAGCGCACCATAACCCCCTCCCACGAACCGACCCTCCCAACCGACCAAAAAATAAACCCTCCAGCACCCTCCCGCCCACGCGTCCCCGCGGCCGCGTTATCCCAAACAAAAGCTACGCCTCAATTCAACTCCCTGTCAATCACGGGGGAGAAGTCAGGACCGAAACCCTCTGCACACCCCCCTCCAAAAGAAGAGTCCAGCGCCGAGGAAGGGGAAGTCACTGAAAAACAGCAACATGTCGTAGTTGCACATCCCCCGCAGCATGATCCCGCGCCTACGGCAGATGTGGATCATCGGAGTAAACTAGACTCCCAGAATGAGGAGAGAGAGGAGGGCGAGGCTGATGATGATAATGCTGGAAGTGAAGAAGGCGAGATCTAATATCTGAGCCTATAAACTTGGGTTTATCATGTCGCTCATGGGGAATTGTGGCCTTATGGATACTATTTATGAGTAAGAATGAATGAAACACGGAGAATCCAATTTCTCCCTTTTGCTTATCTACCAACTTTACTCCCCGGGTGTACATTGTCCTGCGTCCTGGTTTATTAGATTTCCAATTTCAAAAAAAATAATGTAAGCTTCAATCCCAGTTTTGCAGGGCTAGATATGTGTACATCGTAAATTTTACTCCGAATAAAAGAGAAAAGAAAACTCCTAGTAGATATGTGAAAGTACCACTGGTTGCGTCCAGTTGATACTACATGTGTTGTGTATTGCTTCAAATGTTCAGAACAAGACAACATTGAAGTAACTCGGCATGAAAAATGATACCAAGACACATGTGTGAGCAAATGACATGCAATGCAATGTACGAAAACCGGCAGACCGGGACAACTTGATGCGAAATATGCATTATCGTCATTCTCCATTTCATATTCATCATTCTCTTCTCAATTCTCCCCAGTCAAATCCCCAACTCCAATTCAATATCCAGTAGTCATAACTCCCAACCCATGATCCAGCAAGCTGCTAGAAGCAACATAACTAAATCCACCGAATGGGTTACTCTCAGCACCAACACCGTTGTCATCCGCACCCTTTCCACCCGGGAAATCCTGCCCCTTGCCATAGTACTCGTCGAAGCCGGTGGCAGTGATTGTCGGGCTGAGCGGGAGATGGGTGAAATCAACGGAGAAGTTCTCCGCGAGAGCGGGGTCCGTAACGATAGGCTGGATAGGCGGGTCGAGCTCGCGGCGCTCAAGGGCAGCCCAATCGATTTTGCGGAAGAAGCGATGCTTCTTAATGATCTGCAAGTCCTTCTGCATGTGGTATCCGAGACGCTTGGAGGGTTCCTTGCGGAGAAGACGGGTGAGGAGATCCTTTGCGTCGGGCCCGAGGAAATAGGGGAGCACGAGCTTTTGCTTGACGATCTTCTCTTGGAGCTTTGCGTGGTTGTTTCCGCGGAATGGGGGTGAGCCGGTGAGGAGGTCGTAGCCCAATGCGCCGAGGGACCACCAATCGCATGCTTTGCCGTATGGCTTGCCTTGGATCACTTCTGGCGCCATGTAGTCGATTGTGCCGAGGAGGGAATTGCAGCGGTCGTCGTCGCTAAGTGCGATCTTGCTGAGTCCGAAATCGGTCAGGAGGAGGTGGCCTTGCGCATCTAGGAGACAGTTCTCGGGCTTCAGGTCGCGGTAGAGAACGCCGACGTTTTGGTGAAGGTGTGCTAGTGCAAGTACCATCTCTGCCATGTAGAAGGCTGCTGCATCTTCTTCGAACATGCGTTCCATGGCTAGGTGGTGGAAAAGTTCGCCGCCTTGCGCGTACTCCAGGATCAAGTAGAGCTTCTCGTGGTCTTGGAAGGCATAGAATAGCTTCACGACAAAGGGGTGGCGGTTGACACTTTCCAGGATTGTGCGCTCGGTTTTGGTCTGCTCGACTAGCTTTTTGTGGACAGTGAGAGAAGCCTTCCGGAATTGTTTCTGGGCGTAGAGCTTGCCCGTGACAACGTGGCGCACCAGCAACACAGTTCCAAATGAGCCCTTGCCTAGGCATAGGATAGGCACAAAGTCCTCTGCTGTCATCTTGCGGCACAGTTGACTGCGCAAATCCGGATTCATGTCTGGGACATCCGCATTGCGATCGTCCAGTGTCTCCGGTTGCACAGCGTCGGAACTAACAAAGTCCTGATCTAGAGGGATTTCATAGCTGGTCAAGATCTCGGTCTGGTCGCTGTCGGAGTAAACACTGGCAGCACTGGGGGTCTTGGAGATAAGTCCGCTGCCAGCTGTGTCGTCAGACAGATTCAGGGTGCTGAGTTGAAGCTTCAATGCACTGACCCCATGGCCTGTGGATGCCTGTGCCAGTGGGCTGGCGCCATCAAATGCAGTGGGGGGTCGGGAGGGTGTACGTGAGCTCGCAGCGGAGAAGTCCGATTCCTCATCGCCGGATCCCAGAGTGAAACCACGAACGGTTGCGCATGCCGGTCCGAATTGGTTGTTCTTCTTCTTGCGTCGCTGTTTGTTCTCGTTGAGAGTCTTGTTCGCAAATCCATTCAATCCCTTGGCTGTCTGCTCTGGGGGTGACATAGTGCCCATGTGTGCATTGGGGCGACGGTGATTGGCTGGGATGTCAATGACGGACTGTTCGCTGTCGGCCTGCGGAGCGAACACGTCTCCGACCGACAGGTCGTCGGCATTCGAGGAAGGCATTATGCTTTTGCTGTATCACCTGCGATAGGTCCGCGAGTAAAAACAATTTAGGTAAAAGCGCCGGTGATAACCGCAGGGTCGACAATTGACCTTATGCGGTGGTAAAGAATGGTAGCAAGGTATTCAGAATACCTATCTCGCAGTCGCTGTTCACATAGAGGCACCCGGTTAGCCTCAATCGCTTCGATCTCAAATATCAACTGTAAAGAATGAATGGAGGGGTAGGTGAGGGTTTTCACACACACCCCACTAATTATCGCCAAGGTAAAACGTAAAAGAAACTGAAAAAAATAAAATAAAAAATTGCAAATGAAAGGAGGATCAAAGAGACGTACTTCAACTTGCAGAATTTATTGCATCAAAGCACGGTTTTCCTTCAGTGCTCGAACTAGTCGATAGACTAGCCTTGAATCTCTCGAGCAGGTTTACCGTCCGCCCTTCTTCAGGACGGACCCGGGACCCCTAGCCAAGTCACCTCGCTGGTCGAGGAGTCGAAGGCCAAGGCGAAAGGAGACAGCACTGAATATGACAACACGTTGGAAATGTCCGGAGCAGGTGAATCGAGGTTCAGAAGGGAGGGATATGGATCAAGGTTGGCCAGGAAGCCAGTAAGCGAAATCAAAGGCAAAGACGAAGGCACAGAAGGGCACATAGAGAATGAAGAATTTTAGCAAGTAGAGATTAACAGTTTTTCTTCCCCAGGAAGTGAAACAAAGCAAGAAAACTGCGAGATCCTGCAGAAAATCGGATTTCAGGCGTAGATCCGGGGGCTGAGCCACTAGTCCTAATTGGGATTTCACGTGTCAGATGCTGACATTAACGTGATCGGATTGGATTGGGATGTTGGATATTATCTTGATATTCACATATTCTCATGATATTCTCATGATATTACAGTCTTTTGGTTTTGACTAGCCCTCGGTAGATCGCCAAGTGGTTCTACAGACCCGCCTGAGACAGCCTCACACAGTCTCAATACTACAGCCACCAACTTGCATATGGTAAAAAAAAAGTCGATCTGCATACTGCAGCCTCCTGTATAACATGAAACCACTTACACGGCACTTAGCGGCTCTCGAAGAAAGCCTTAGAGCGAGTAATCTCCACACCAGACCGCTGGACAAAAGCGAGAGCACTTGGCTTTTCGACCTTGACCGTCACACGCTCATTGCCAAAGTCCACAGTCACAATGCGAGCAATGAACGTAGCCAAAGACTCTACAGACTGGAAATCGGTCTGATCAACCTTCTATAAGATCAAGTCAAGTCAGCAAATAGGCCTCCCAAAAAAAAGACGCCAACAAAAGCATCAGAGAGAGAAAAAAAAAAGAGTTAACCACATACCTCAGCCACAGCCCGCGTCACATCCTGGTAAGTATCAACAACAGTCGACCCCCAAGCAAGCTGCCCAGGACCCTGGAACGTAAGACCAACAACAACAGCCTGTTTCTCAAGTCTCTCATGGGGATTCACCCCCAAGATAGCATAGCACCTAATCCCCTCAATCCGGAACTCCTCCTCCAAAACCACCAACCCGCGCGCCTCCCCACGAGCAACCTCCTCCCCAAGCGCAACAACCCCACGATACCGAAGCCCCTCATCCGCGCGCAACAAAGCCTTAGGCAAATGCAACAAGACCTCACACTCCCCATAAGCCGCCGAGATAGGGTTCGGCTGCTTGGCCGCAGTAGCAGCAGACGTAGTCTCCAACAGACCTAATCCGGCATCCGCAACAACACCCGCTATCACGCGCGGGTCTTGGCCTAGTCCGCGGCTCTGCATTTCCTCGCGTCGCGTCCCCTCCAGACTGATCAGTCGCTGGGAGGGGTGGGATGGGGATGAGATGTTCTCGCCCATGTTGCGCACGTCGCTTTCTAGTCGGCGGAAGAGCTTGCCGTAGTCGAGGGTCAGGGAGACGTTGTCGGTTTCGGCGGCTGTGATTATTGAGGAGTAGGAGAGTTTGAGGGTTGCGGTGCATGGTTGGGACTTTCCCTGGCGGTGCCAGGCTTCTGGGGCGCAGGGGAGGGGGAGCTCAATGTCGCGGAGACGGACGCTGTCGAGGACATCTGGGCGGGGTGGGAGTTGGATTGGTTGGTCGGTCATGATTGTTGGGTTTATGTTTGTTGGGGTTTTAGGAGAGAGGTTATTGCGAAAGCATCAACAATAATAAATCGAAGGGAAGCTGAGGGGTCTGGTTTTTTTTTTTGGCGGGGCACACCCGTGGGCGGTTGTAGATCATGACGGTGGAACCCACACGGCATTGCCGCATTTTGGTTTTATATTTGTTGTAGAATTATAATTAAATAGAGAAGATTAATGGAATATCATGGGATAGTGCATACATTTCTCTTAACTATGAGTGCTACGATTGGAGTTTGGTGTGGTCTCCCAATATATATTTTGGCTTCAACATAGTAATGACAATAGACACAAGTCTTCACCACCCAAATAACTATTCAAAGACAAGCTATGTTGAAAGCACGGAGCGACGGGGCCTCGGGAATGCTACAGTCGAAGAAACAAATCAAAGGGAATTAAGATTTCCAGATGCTAACACACATACAATAGTCCAGGATGGACAAGACCATAGGGCGATAACCACTTAGTCTCCAACCACCCCAAAGCTACCAGGATAGAAAGAAATATTTGAAAACTCGGGCTGTCCAGTCGCCAGGAAGAAAGAAAAGCACCCGGCCGTGAGAACATGCTGAACGAAACCTCGGTGAAAAAAGATCATGATCCCGTGAAATCAATACGAGACGTTGCGGGTATTTGGCGAAGGAGGTCAACAAAAATGATGGTAGAACGGAAGAATATGCAGTAAGTCCAATCAACGAAGACCCGACGCCATCTACCAGTAGCGAGGACGATCGTAAGGCACATACTCGCCTCTCGGCGGAGAGCGAGGACGACCGTAACCCCGGGCAGCTAGGTAGGGATCATCATAGTGGCGAGGAGGTGGGGGAGGTCGGGCCTCATAGGGGTCTTCGTAGGGACGACGTGGGGGTGGGTAGTCTTCCATCCGAGGACGAGGGGGGGTCCGGCGGGCATAGCCATCCCGTTCATAGTAGGGATCGCGGCGGATTGGGATTGGCGACCGCTCACGGTAGTGCTCCCGAGGACTGTAGCCACGTGGGGGAGGAATCCGGCGGTCGTACTCCTCCATGGTGGCAGGGTAGGGGCGACGCGGTGGGGAACGAGACCGGTATGGGTCACGAACGGGGCGTTCCTCAAAGTTTTGAATCTGGGAGTTGGTGAGAGGGGGTTCCTCCAGGTCCGAGCCAGGTTGGGCGCTTACATCGGCGACACAAGAGACGACGGAGCCCTTGAACTCTCGCTGGTCCAGTTTCTCCACGGCGGTTTTCAGGTCGTTGGCGGTTTCAAATTCCACAAACCTTGGTTAAATGTCAATGGATTGGAAGGCTCTCTCGCGGAATACAATGGTCCACCTACCCTCTGCCCTGTTCGCGGCCAGTCTCAGAGTAAACGACGTCCAGACCAGACTGGCGGGCGAAGTCTTTCAAGTCCTATTGAATGCATGGTGAGTCCAGGTCCAGGAAAGGTAACGCGTCCGGCAAATGTGGTGAGAGAAAGAGGTAAGCACTCCATGTCCAGTCCGAGGGGGTGTATCCAGAATGGCCATCTTATATCGGCATCCAAAAGTCCCAGGAAAGGTTCCATGGGGTCTGACAACAATGTGTGGTGAGTATGCAAGGATTAAGGAGCAATTCTCAAATCTCGAGGCAAAAGAAAGCGCCATAGACGCAGTTCTCAGTTACCAGGAGAGGAGTGCTGATGGATTAGTACTCCAGGATCCTTGGCTCAACCGATGGCCTCAAGGACAATGGACTGGAAGCATGTGTGGGCTGAGTAGAGAGACAGGGTTGTGGAATCTACGTCAGGAACTCCGGGGAGGAATGGACTTGGGCTGCTAACCTGCCAACTTGTTTCTGGAAGACCGGAAATCTGCATGCGGAACATAGTGCGACGTGGACGAGGGAGAGCATTGCGTTCTGGTGGTCCCGGGAAGGCCTCCTTGCGGCGAGGACCGCGTGCAAACTGAACGGTGAGTCGCTCGCCTTTGAAGTCACTACCGTCTGTGGTATTGATAAGCGGGGAGAGGTCATCGGTGGAGGAGTCATGGGGACATACGGAACGCTGCAGGAAAATAATGTTAGCCTGCGCAAATAAAGGGAATAAGACGAGCCATTCAGCCATTCTTACCGGGCACAATATCTCTGGCATCCAGCTGGTCGTCATATTCGATGAAGCCGAAACCGTTCATCAACTTGATCTCCGTGATCTTGCCGGAGCCATGGCTGCTGAAATGTTCCTCGATGTCGCTTTTAGTCACTGAGATAAGAAATAAGGAGATTAGCACATCACTTCTCAAATGGTGATTCCCCAAGCACCGGTCAGATGGTCATCCGCAGCGAAAGCTGTTCCATGTGGGTAGCTGAAGCTCCCATTTGCTTACTCCGGGAAGGGTGGGCCGAGGGTGGCATTCCACATGAGCATACGAGGGACCAGAGCACATGGAACTTTGGGGAGACTAGCGAAGCGACCGGATCATGCAAGGTGGTGCGTGTGTTCACCAAAGCTCAGGGAAGAGGGACAGTCAGGTGCTAGCATACCGTTGCGGGGAAGGTTCCCAAGATAAAGGCGGGTCGAAGACACCTCAGTCATGGCTGGTCTGAAATAGCTGATGGGCGACGACGGAAGGAAATCTGGCTCAAGGAAATCCTAGAGAATATGGGAGAGATCGAAAAGGCGGGAATGCAGCGAGAGGTTGTGAAATGCGGTGTTGCTGCAGGAAAGCGTGTAACGTGTAACCCGACAAACGATCAGAGAGCGGATGTACTGCAAAGTACTGCAAGGTCAAACAGCGAAACAGAATAGCAAAAACAAATACAAAAGATACAGAGAAGTGAGAGGGGAAGAAAAGGGAGAAAGTACCGTCTGGCGGTGGACAGATGAGAAACTTTGGCCGCCTCACTTTTTCTGATCCACGTGGTTCCACCATAGAACATAGAGAGGGGAAGAGATAATATGAAACATTTATTACGTAGAGTATTGATTTAGATTATATACTTATATGTTGAATCAGAGTAAATTCAAACATACCAACATATGTAGAATATCTCCGACAAGAAGTATAAGGAAGTAAGGCTTATCCCTCGTGGACTCTCTCCACTGGCATTCCACGGTTCTGCCCCATGGGGTCTTTTTGGTTCACTTTTGTTTTTTATTTGCCTATTTGGGGCATCTATATACATTGGTCTTCTTTTTGATAATCAAATTATATCCAGCCATTCTTTTATTAACCCCCTGATTCTAGGTATCCCGAGGTCCCCTAAGATCATGTCATGATATACTTGGGTCCCTCTCCACCTTGAGGAGTCTGCCAATTAATGTCTTGTGTAGGCACCTTGATATCACAAGTCTTGCAGTGAATACAACTGGTAAATGGTTAGTATCGTATCCAAGATTACTCAAATACAGGTAAACACTTACTTTTGTGAGTTGATCTGGAACCGGACCCCATGCTTCTTGCTAGGGTCCTCCACATATTCGTAGACGCCCGCAGGACAGAATCGGTTTTCAATACCCTTGTAAGCAGGCCATGCGAGGTCCGTGTGCTTATCCAAGTCTTCCACCTGCAGGTGAACCGGTTGGTCTTCCTCGTGGTTGGTGCCGGTCCGGCTCACACTGGTCAAGATATCGAAGCTGAGCTCTCCGTCTGGCTTGGGGTAAACGATCTTTTCGTATTGAGAAGCAGGCTTGGTAGCCGCTGCGTCGGTGCCGTGGTGGCTGAGTGTCCATGGCACTCGGCCCTTGAACACATAGGCCTCCAGACCGGAGTAGATAAGTCCACCGAAGAAGCCTAGTGGAGTGTTGAATGAGGGCCGCATGTTACGGACCTCGGACAGTTCTTTCCAAATGGATGATTCCCGCAGAGATTTCTCATAGTCAAACAAGAACACGGTTCCTTGGTTTTCACCCTTAAGCGCCGAGAAGGCAGCCTCGGCGGCTAACATGCCCGATTTCATTGCGGTGTGGGTACCCTTGATTTTCGGGACGTTTAAAAAGCCAGCCGTGTCACCAATCAAGGCTCCTCCGGGGAATGCGCACTTGGGGATCGACTGGAAACCACCCTCATTCAGTGCTCGGGCCCCGTAAGAAATGCACTTGCCGCCCTCGAGAACCTCCTTGAACATGGGGTGGTGTTTCATCTTCTGGAATTCTCCGTATGGCGAAAGCCATGGGTTCGGGTAGTCCAATCCTACCACCAGACCGATACTCACCATGTTGTCCCCAAAGTGGTACAACCAGGCTCCACCATAGGTATCTTTGGGAAGAGGATATCCCAGCGAGTGGGTGATCTCGCCCGATCGGAACTTCTCGGGCTGAATCTCCCAAATTTCCTTGATTCCAAGACCGTATGTCTGGGGCTGGCTGTCTCGTCGGAGATCGTATTTCTTGGTCACCTGCTTGGTCAAGCTGCCGTGGCAGCCCTCAGCAAGAAGTGTGACGCGGGCATGGAACTCCATTCCCCTCTCAAATGTCTCCTTGGGCTTTCCATCCCGAGCAATTCCTAGATCGTTGGTCGCAACACCCTTGACGGATCCATCTGCGCTATAGACCATCTCGCTGGCTGCGAACCCAGGGTACACCTCCACACCAACCTCTTCCGCACGCTCTCCCAACCACTTGGTCAGCTCGTTCAAACTGACAATATAGTTCCCCTCATTGTGCATCTGTGGCGGCATGGGGAGTGGGTAAGAGCCGTTTTTCGTCAGGAAACGCATCTTCTCGCCCTTGGCGGGGGTCGCACCCTCAAAGCGCGAGGGGTTGTCCTCGGATAGCCAGTCGGGGAGGAGCTCATCGAGGGCAGTTGGTTGCAGAACGTTTCCGGAGACAATATGGGCGCCCAATTCACCGGCCTTCTCTAGTAGGATAACCCGGAATTCTTCGTTGCCTGCCTCGTTGGCAAGTTGCTTCAAGCGAATCGCGGCGGCGAGACCGGCAGGACCTGTAGTAAACCAAAGCTTAGTTAGACTGCTTCGGACGAGAACCAATGCGACACAAAGCACGTACCACCACCAACAATGCACACATCCACGTCGTCGGACTCGCGCTCCAATGAGCGAGGATCAAAGTCGCCATTCTCGTCGGTGAAGCGCTTTGATAGCGACTGCGAAAAGGCTCGTGTCTGGGTTGGCGAGGTGAATAATGCCGTTCGCCGAGCTAAACGTTGCCCGGAGGTTGTGAAAGGGCTGGCTGAGTGGCGGGCCGGAGTAGCGATGGCGGAGACGGAGGGGGTAGCTCGTGAGAATCGGGAGGATCGAATTTCACGCCTCAATAGAGGCAGAACGGCACCTTTTGATGCCATCGTGGCGTGTGAGATTGTTTGGAGATCGGGGGCTGAGACCAGGATTACTAGCAACGACCAGTAATTGGCATCACTAGATCGAAAGGGTGAATGCGGAGACTCAGGCTATTTAGGTCGTAGATCCCGAATGTCCCCAGAGTCCTCGAGTACCCGAATTTTGAGTGAAAGTGACAAAACGCCGAAAAACCGCCTACCCTCGGCTCAGCTCGGTCAACCAATAAGAAACTCGGCGATTATCCAACTTGGAGGCCTGAGGCAGCAATGGATGGATGCATCACCCGAAGCGGAAATCGCCTCTAGCCGTCGGGGTCCTCTCACCGTATTGACTGAACTTTTAGCACCTGTGCGTATCTTCTTAAGTTAGTTGTAGTATTCAAGATCTATATGGAGTACTCCGTACTGCCTCAATTTTTGTCAAATCTAGGCGCCACATGTTTAATACGATAACTATAGATACTCGGCACTGATCACATGCATGTGATGCTTAGCTTCACTTGTGATAATGAAATATTCCAACGTCGACATCAGCTCTAGACCTACGGGGTACTCCGTATTTGATCTTGCATATCTATATGCCAGAAAACAACCTTAAATAATCGACATCTGGAGTCATACAAACTGTTTCAAGGGTGTCAAATACCGATCTGGCCAGATCAAATGCACTTTGCCGTATTCCGTATTATTACTACATTTCCGGGAATGTGACGCCTGTGCCGCTTCGGGTATGGTATTCAGCATACTATACTCCGTACCATACCAGCATACCGGAATCCTCTAGAAAATGCAAAAAATACCATGATGTGACCTGAAGGGTTATCGTGAATAACAAAGTCTCAAACACCATAGTCGGTAGACCTAAATAATAGATCCAAATAATAAGAAAGTGACCCATCAACGCTAGATTGCATGCCATGAGATTCATCCAGCCTTGGCGGACAGTGGATCAACGCTGGACGCCACCGCCTGTTTAAGGCAGAATCAAAACGGCCACCTGTCCTAATCAAAATCTCTGGGGAGAGTCGCTGGTTTGAAATGCAGAGAACAAATATAGTCGGATCAAATATAAGTTGTGAGCATTATATCTCCCTATCATCAGTTAGTTCACCACCAAAGTCTGGGATATTATAGTGATTATAGTGATTCCCCGGTATGGTGAGGTCAGAGAGGTAGGGGAAGAAACAAGGCAAAAAAATCAGAATTTTTGTTCAGTTGCCATCTGTTAAAGCGGCAAGAGGATAGCGCGTCGTACATGGAGCGACCGAGGGTAGTCGATGACGATGATTGGATTGGCATGGGACGGATGGACTATCAGGTGCAGGAGGAGCGCGGACTGGCAAACCCAGCGCCTGTAACCATGGCCCGCGGAGGATAAAGCAAGGGTGTTTGAACCAGTCAGGGGTCAACATAGAGAGATTAGCGGAGTACGTCGGGCGAATGAAAGTCAATAGAAAACTTTTGGGGCTGTGATTGGTTCATGACGTGGTTTCCCAGAGCCGCTAGCGGGCAATGGAGCCAAGGTTGAAGGGAGAAAGGTCTTGCTGCTTTTAGCGCCACCAGCGGCCCAGCCTCCCCTGACCGGACTGTGACTCAGCACTATATAAAGGCCCAACCTCCCCCCAATTTACCTTGGGAATTTTGTCTCGGTCTTGGCGGATCTTATTTCGGAAATTCTTCTTCCCTCCGCTCCTCTCAAAAAGCCTCTTGATTATCAAATCTTGATATCTGCCGGCTTTCTCTTACTAATCAGATCTATCTCAATCAGATCTTTGATTTATCTCTGGAAGACCCTTGATTCTATTTCTTTTAGGGGAAAAAAAGGTTTTTTTAGTCCACGGACCTAATCACCAGAAGTCGAGCCTCAGGTTTCACTTCACCACTCTCTCTTTTTTTCAGATCGCGCAGATAGACAATCCCATTTTCCAAAAACAGCGCAAAAGAAACATTTCGAAAGAAACAAAAAAAAAAATTTGCCGTCCCTTCCGTCCATAATATCGCCGTCGCGCTTATCTTGAAAAAACACTTCAGTGTGATTTTTTCTTGATTCGTTCACCAGTCGACTGCGTTGGTTTCGTTGCCTACACTATCTCGTGATTGCCTGTCATTCCGAGAGGTTACGTGCGAATACCTCGTAGGGGGATACATTGAGTTGTCCATCTCCCAGGTAAGACCTTCCTTCCTCTTCTGTCCTCCCCCTTACCACGGTTGCACCTTCCCTCTCTTCTTCGTTCCTTCCCTTTTGGGTTTCCTTCTCTTGGGGTCCCTTCCCTCTAGATGACTTTACCTCCCCTCCCCTCACCGCCTCTCCCCGACGCGTCGTTCTCTTCCCCTTCTCGCGACTTTTCGCGATTCAAGCTTACGTATCTCTTTGATAGTTCCATCTTTTATATCTTGTCGCAACTCGAGTATTCCATCAAGATGGATTCTCTCACAACCCACCCTTCCAATGCGCAGCAGGCTCGTGCCTTCACTGCTACCTCGTCGCTGTCTTTCCCTGGTGGCGCTGGGGATCTGACCCCTCCCAACTCTGAGAAGGAGGCCATGGCACAGGGTGCACAGGGCGGAAACGGTATGAATGGCCAGCAGGCCGGAGGAAATGCCATGCATGGCACCGGGGTGACTCCCGCTTCTCCTGCAACACCCGCCGCGACCCCTGGCGCGACCACCGGAAGCAGTGGCATTGTCCCTACCTTGCAGTGAGTATACTCTGGATGTTT